>OY754925.1:3122469-3746963 GCA_963576535.1 Plemyria rubiginata | reverse complement strand
TTTTATGCAAGTTGTATAAAATTGTTTAAAGTTGTATAAAACATGCTGACGGAAAAAAAGATGGCCCACCTAATGTTAAGTGAGAATCATACAAAATATCCTCTTATGTCATGCTCGATAGGAACGTGCCCTTCGATAAACTGCCCTGCGTCCGACAACTTGAGGCATGCAGATGTTAAGCCTCATGTGCCTGTAATTACACCGGCGACCACACTCTTCAAACCGAAACACAGCAACGCTGCTTGGCGGCAGAGAATGGCGTGGTGGTAGTACTTTCCCGGACGAGCCACACATAGCTCTATATATTTGTTCTTTGAATGTCATTCGTTTTTATTTGATCGTGTATATTCATCTAGTTCGTGAGTAGGTAGAGGCGTATAGGGTAAAAAAGGTCTGGCGGTTGTCAGCCCCTTAAAAGATCGAATTTTCGTCCCGTTCGGCAGTTCCAGCCAGTCGCCAACGGTTCCACTCAATTAAACTAGAAGCGGACATAAATTCGCTCATTATCTAGATACGGTCGGGCTGTTGCAGGCAATCAAAGTTGCACTGATAGCTACGGCTATGTCAACCGAGGTGATACTGATAAAATTAATGTTTATATTTAATCAAGTGCAGTAGAAATATGCGCGGGAGAATGAATCCACTGCTTGCTAGACATGAGTTCGATATATCAAAACGTAGGTAACTTAAATCGGATATGGGTTAGATATCATATCGAATCGATATGTTTAATAACATAGCCGATTTCATGATATCTAGCCAAAACCAACTGTTAGGTACTAAGAACACTGTCAAAACGAAAACTACACAAACCAAACGATCGATATGAAACCCACACCAATTGAGATTCGCTCCCTCCCTTTCTAAGTATAAACTGTTTTACTGGTAAAAAAGAGATGAAGCGAATATGATGTAACCTACCTAAGCTAGTAAAGCATGAAGAGAAATCGCCATAGTTACAAGTACTTAGCTAAACTGATATCGATGAACTAAATAACTGTATTAATTTGCGTTTGTCGTTGTTAGTTTGCTTAGCTAAAAACCATGTTAACGTTTGTAAACCAAACGACTGAAATCGATATCTGAAAACCGTTTTATAAATCGATATGCAAACTTATAACGGCTACATTGCCGTATGCGGAAAAAACCGAAAACGCCCATGTCTACTGCTCTGTGGCACTGGTGTCAATTCTGTTGTTTGGTTTTCCTAATTTGACAGCACTAAAGCTAATGGAGTCGATTCTGTTGTTGCATTATCCTAAACTAACATAATCTGACAGCTCTCAAATTATAGACATCCTTGTTATTTCGGTCTTTTAGAAAGGGATGACGTTATTTTTAGTGCTGTCAAATTAGGTTAAGTTAGGCAAATTAAACAACAGAATTGGCACCATTACAGAAGTGGGATAAGCACAGGAAGAAGAAGAAGTTTGAGAGCACATAAAGCATATAAGTTTTTCGATAGAAAAATATATTGGTGCACCTTGAAGTTTATTGTAAAATCGGATAAATTCCATACATCTGCTCTATTTCATTTAGAACATTATGCAATTAGTAACTAGATAAATTGTGATTGACCTATTGATTTATCTTTGTAATTTATTTGCACAAGATAAGATATTTTGTTAATAGAGATTTAACAGCGAAGTAGGTACCTAGTTATTTGTCATCGTATAGCAACTGCCATTATTTTAGCAAAAACACACTTCAATAAGTACCTACTGCCAACCAAAAATGTGTTGTGCCAAATATAATGTTTGGACGTACCTACTTACTTACCTCTGACTATCCCCTCAAAGAATCTCTCTATCCGTCTTCAAAGAATCCGGGGTTCGGATTTGGTATCTGAGGAAATTTAGTTTTTATACAATTTGCTGATAGAACACGCAGTAAAATGGTAACCATCACCAATAAAGCATTGCCTCGGATAGGAACTGCCCCAACTTGAGGCATAGAACAGGCAACAGAACCATACAAGACTAAAAAATTCTACCTTATTCAGATGTCTAGACGAGAAACATCTAACCTCATTAGTACCCCAAGTGTGTTTTATCTTATTATCTGTATTGCAAGACCAGCGGCCCGATTACGCTAATGTCTGGCTATCGAGATGGCTTTCAGTTTGACATTTGATTCCCATCCATCCAAGGAATTTTGCATCCATCACAAGGAATTTAGATACTAGATCCATCCATACGTTTCTATTATACTATGAGAATTAAATGCTCTCGTCAGAGAGTATTATATTCCTTGATCAAATGTCAAACTGGAAGCCATCTCCATAGCCAGACATTAGCGTAATCGGGTCGCGGATCTTTTGTTAGACACTGGATGAACTCTCATAGCTTCGCACGCAATACGAAAAACCAAATGACAATAAAAAAAAATTACTCTGGTTTTTTTTGATTGAGTGAGCGAAGCGAACGAAAATCTTACAAACAACTTGGGCGATTTGGTATTTTATGTGTGTATGTGTGTATGTTTGTATGTTTGTCCGACGATAACTTGAGAACCGTTTATCCGATCTGAATGAAATTTGGAAAGTCGATAGCTTGTACTTGAGAAATTTACTGGTAAGTATATGAGTAAAATCGGATAAGGGGTTACTAAAATATGAGGGTTTTTAAGGGGGCAAAAATTAAAAGTTACACTAAAAAATAAAGTTATATGTCATATGAAAGGGCTTGGTTTGGACATTCCAAAACCATTTAAAAAATTTTTCTAGGTAGTCCAGTTTTTAGATACAACAAAAAAGTTAAATTAAGATAACCAACGACTCAAGAGCTCTCATTTCTAAGAGTTTCGTTGGCATCAAGGTTTTTTCTACTGGTCGGTCAGTTCCTTTGCTTTTTCAAATATTTTTTTCTGAAAATAATGTAATAAGGTACTTGGTTCTCATTAAATGGTGATAGCGACCTGTTCTGATGATGGAGCCGAGGTCTGTTCAACGGAACTCTTCAATAAATAGGCCAATTCAGTTGAAACTTGGTTACCATACTTAGTTGGTAGGTAGCAGCCAGAGAGTCCAAACACAAAGTTTGGACTTGCCTCTGACTACTACTTACTTATATTTTCGGAGCGTTCGCGTCGCGTCACGAAATCTCAGTTCGGGGCGAACTACTAGTTAATAGGTGGTCAAAATTGTGGTATATAGTCAACACTGTTACGGCCTACTGTCGAGCGCAGAAGGCGCCTTGCCATACAAAAAAGGGTCTACAACTAACGCAATACATTCAAATCTTTTATACCGTTTATTGTATCACAAGACCGAAGAACAAGATACCCGTAAACGTTAACGGCTTATACAGCTATCCCGTTCCTACGGGAACGCTGTGCGGTAGGCTAGAGGAGTACAGTTAATATTGAGCCTATGGGGCGTGGCTATGATAATGTTATGTGTCAGGGGTGCTTTCGAGACCTCTGAATGTAACTGTTTTATAAATTTTATATTATGTACCCTTATTTAGGGGTCGGGCGGAAAAAGCTACCGGATGTAGTTTATTCGGGACAACGACTAAACAGAAGGGTGTATAAAATAACAGTTGTTTTGTATACGCTGTGGTTAAAATTCGTTTTCTATGTTTTTTTACAATATATTGGTAGATATTTTTCATTATACGAGGCGTTCCTACACTGAAATCTCTTATAGATGCGCATATTGAGCTTGCCGAAAAAATCTAACAGGACGTATTACGACGATACCAAAAGCAACTTATCAGGAATGCCTTGAAAAAATCTAGAAGTATTATTACGAAGATTGACGCTTCGGCGATACAAAACCCCACATAACTGTCGATGAAGTTCTGTGCAAAACCAACATATCTGAATGGCAACATTTCAGAAAGCTGAATCGCTAAAAAATCTTCATAATAGGGACCCTAGTTCTTTTTTATCGAGATAGTCGTATTGTACAACCTTATTCGTTTCCTTTGTCAGATTTCTCCGACGAGTGGATAATACCTACCCTTTTAAACAAAGAGTGGATAGTAGATACCTACCCTTTTAAATCCCAAGCTTTATAGATCCCCTAGATTCCAAACTTTGTCCAATTTCTGATCCATCCATCAAAACTGATTCGAACGGTTTCAGCAGTTCTAGCTTTCCACTTCTAGAACGAGTTAAGTTTGAATTTCGAAGATTTGAAGGTAAGCTACTAGAAAACAAGGTTGCTTCCTGTCTACCCTCTTTGTGTCTTACGCTGCTGTGATAAGGGTTATTTTCGAGTGATAACAGCTACTTAGCGAAGACGGGATGTTTTCAGGGTGGTAGGTCATTTTAGGGTTGGTAGTTGACACTGAAAAATTCTGATAAATTAATTTGAACAAGTACCTACCTTACTTAACTCGGTGCTTTAGTGGAATTCGAATATGTAGTAGAATTTTTATGAAGTAATGTTTCTGGTGAGTATCTGGCTCAGCGTATCAGCATTGCCATTCAGCGTGGCAATGCAGCCATTGTCTTGGGTACGCTTTCGACTGGCACTGATTTGGATCAGTTGAGCTATCTGTAGATCGTTTGCAACGGTCTGCCGATAGCTCAACTGTTTCATATGTATTTTGTATATTTTGTACATTTTGTAAATAACTGTAACTATTAGTTGTAATTTTCTTTGTAAATAAAGTTATTTATGTTTCGGATAATAAAATAAACATTCAAGAACTTAAAACTACTCATTATAAGTTGCATTTTTTTCAAATAAGAATAGTTTCAAGGAGAATACGAAGACGTGTATAAGTGCCAAAATCATAAATTACAAACATAGACTCTATTTAGAATCAAACCAGCTCTTGCCGCGAAATAATCATCATAAAATCGCGCCCGTAAAAGACGAAGTTGAATTAAAATATTTAATTTATTTAAAGTTGACATCCCTGAAGCGTTTGATGTTTTACGAGTTCCCGCTCGTCATTAAACTTCCCTATTTCGGGAGGAAACGCTAGGGTTGGCACACGTCCGACGCTTTTATGTCTCTAAAGTTGCAGCCGCAAAATGTACTTTATACGCGCAGAAGAAACAATAGTGGCGGTCATGGTGTCACTTTAGCTAGACTTGCATTGTCAAATTAGCTCTTACTTGCATGGCATTGAAGTTCATTCGGCGATGGGTAAAATGCAAGCATCTCTAAAATTTATTGGCGGTTCCGTAGATGGGTTTTGTTAGTTTTTTCAAATATATTTTTCCATGTTTTGTGTGATAGAGCATTGTTTAATTTTTTGTTAACTTAGGTATTTATTTCCTGAATTTAAAAACATAAAACCCAAAAACGTCATAGAGATATAAAGTAACTCGCGGTTTCACCCGCGCTGATTTAAATACCGGTATTCCCATGGATAAAAAGTAGTCTATGTGCTATTCCAGACTATAATGTATCTCTTTGCCAAGTTTCACCCAGATCTGTTCAGCCATTCCGGCGTGAAAGAGTAATAAACATCCTCCATCAATCCATACTTACAAACATTCGCGTTTATAATAAATAGTAGTAGGATAGTTGGTAGTTTGGCAGAATTTGATTTCAATTTAGGTAATAAATGTAATATTGACCATGGTTTAAGATTTCTGGTGTTTAGGCACATTTGCATGCGCCATAATTACCTAGGTATGCTTTCGAAAGTTAATTTGATAATTATTGCCGAAGGCGCCAGTTTCTGGCGGCCAAAACATTAACTATTCAAATGGCTAAGTCAAATCTGAATCTTATTCGAACGGGATAAAGCTTATTTTACATGATTCGACGGTTGTGAGTGACGACTTCAGTTGCAACCGCAATAAAATTGTCTCCTAACCTAAAACCAGCAGACTGGTAGTTTTTTAAGTAGCGCTTTGCAATTTCATAAAATTTATAAATTATTACAAATGGTACGCCATGGTTTCATCTTACTTTACTTAGAATTCATTTATCTTTCTAAAAAGAACGGTATTGAGGGGATTCCAACTGCAACATTTTACCTACCCGTCGCGTCGCGCCAAATTTGGTATCAATTTTACGCTTGAAGAAAACTGAAGCAAAACTCAAATTAGGAAAAAGGTTGAATCCTACTTCCTACTCATATTATAAATGCGAATGTTTGTAAGTATGGATGGATGGATGTTTGTTACTTTATAACTCCGGAACGGCTGAACGGATCTTGGTGAAAATTGGCACAGAGATATCTGAAATAACACATAGGCTACATTTTACTTGAAACCGCGGGGCGCAGCTAATGCAACATAATTATAACCAAAACTTAAGTGCATAGCGAGTAAATACGTACCTACTGTGATATACATATTCGATCCTTTATATGCACAGCAAATAAAAAAAAATACTTTCCGTATATATTATGTCAGTTAATACTTATGGCATGAGTTGTTGTTGAGAAACTGACCTAGACAAGACGTTTTGAATTTAGAACCTTTTCCGTTTGCATTATCACCGAATTAAATAATGTATATGGTGGTTTGTATTTTCATGTCTTTAATTTTTTATTGTTTGACAACCCTACGGCAGGGTTAACATTTTACGATTCGAATTTCGGGCAGTGGATCGCTCGGGCAAGGTCGCAAAATGCAACTCGCATTAGAAAGATACACGTAGTCTGTCAAATAAAGTATTCTTGCATGGTGTGCAAATTTTTAATAGTAGAGCTCTTTGTGAAGGGCTCGTCCGGGGAAGTACTGCCACCACGCCTTTTTCTGCCGCCAAGCAGCAACGCTGAGTTGAAATATGCGAGCGAGAGTTATTTAACGAGCGTCAGCCTCTTAACACTACGTCACAGAGTGATAAACGTATTCTCGGTGGACTACCACTTTTTTTGACAATTCATGATGACTACCGTCACTTTCTCTTGCATTAATGACAATAGACCAAATCAAGAAAGTGAAACAAACATACTTTTTTCATACAACTAGCTGATGGAACAAGCAGATGACCCACCTGATGTTATGTGGTAACCATCACCTATAACAAAGCATTGCCTCGCAAGTCACGCACGATAGGAACGTGCCCTACGATGCACCGCCCCACGTCCATCGACATGAAGCATGCAGATGTTAAGCCTCATGTGCCTGTAATTACACCGCCAACCACTCTCCAAACCGAAACACAGCAACGCTGCTTGGCGACAGGAACGCATGGCAGTACTTCCTCGGACGAGCCCTTCGCAAAGAGCTCAAGGCCCGTACCACCATCTCTTGAAGCATCCTTATTTCAATATCTCGATGTAATATGTCGATGTCTTATATCAACTGCGTAGAGTCAGCTTTATGATCAACTAGCGTAGCGACCCGCCCGCACGCCCCTGCTTCGCACGGGTGCACATATCATGCATGTATTATACATATAAACCTTCCTCTTGAATCACTCTATCTATTAAAAAAACCGCATCAAAATCCGTTGCGTATTTTTAAAGATTTAAGCATAAATGGCGAGGGTAGAACCATACTGATCCATGTATCGTTTTCATCCTTTTGAGAAAATGAAAGAAACGCGTCTGATCTTGTTTTAAAAACACAGGTGATCTGTTATTGTTTATTTTTGGAAATTAGGGCTCCCTAACAGAATATGATGTTTTCTGAACTTGGATCAGTGTGGCATGAAAAAAATTTAAAAATCCGTGCCCATATTGCAAAAATCTCCATGATTGAAAAAATGACACTTGGATCAGTATGGTTCTACCCTCGCCGTAGGGACATATGTAGTGATAGTGATAAGTAAAGTAATATTGAAATAAGAATGCTTCAAGAGATGGTGGTACGGACCGTGCTCTTACTTCCCGGGTAGTATTGCATAAAGAGCATTACTACAATATGTTCCTGTTGTCAACCGGCATGCGAGTTGTAAACCGGCAAACATTAAGGTAAACTACGAATAATTAGTAGCGTAGCGTGTAATCTTTAAGTAATTGTTCAGTTTTTGTCCGAATGCGCAATCAAGCGTGAAAACCGGAAAAACTCAATAATATTAGAATTTATTGCATCCCGTGTGTTGTACGTAGTATTCCTATGCTTGGAAACAAATGTTCACTTACCCTTCGGCAAGGTTCGTAGTACACAAAAACAAATCACGTGAGTTATCCCCGTAACACGATCGAGTAAATCGAAAGGTGCATTTTGAAGGCGCACTTAAAATCCTTTCAGCACACTGTTTTGAAAGAAACTAGTGACACGAAAAGAGATGAAGGACATAGAGTTCCTCTAAGATCGTCCAAGAATGTACTAGTGATTAGTGACACGAAAAGAAGGACACTAGAGTTCCTCTAACTTTATAGTTGTTTTCATAATTTATTAATTAGATTTTAAGTATTGTTTGTTTTCCTAACAAATAAAAATAAAATAAATAAATAAAGATCGTCCAGGAATGTACTCGAGATCCTTAAGATAATATATAGGAGGTAGTCAGTCACGTCCGCACGTCCGCAATACTTGACATTTAGTAACTGTTATTTTAATAGATTGAAAGATTCTAGACGGACGTCATAATGACTTACTTCTTCTTCTTGTGGAGTCACTAGTTTTTTTTCGAAACGGTGTGGGGAAAGGATTTTGAGTGCGCCTCTAGAGGCTCCTTTCGAGCAATAACACTAAACTGAGGCCCCTTTACGAATGAATTTTCACATTTGTGGCGTTAACGTATCCTAGCGATATTCGACCTTGTTCTGTTACTGTTATGGATGCGATTCGTTAGTACGCAGGGGCGTAGCGGGTTTTCTTTTTGAATTATCAGAGCCCCAGTACATATGAATATGATTGCAATCGCACGTGATCTATAAGGGAAAACGCGATTACTTCAACTGAAACTGATTAGAATATTGCATTGAAATTATTTATTAAAACCGGCGTCTAGAGCCATAGCACACGGTCTCGTAGGCTTCACGCACATGCACGTTTATATCGCGTTTACCGCGCGTTTGAATCTATGAAAACGCATCTATGGCGTAGAAAACAACGCGCGTTTATTTTTTTATTCATGCCAAAGCTGGCAGACGAGCATACGGGCCACCTGATGGAAAGTGGTCACCGTCGCCCATAAACACCTGCACTGTTTTTTTTTCACTGTTTCGACACGCGTGTCGTCTGTGCGTTTAAAAAAACGCTGTGTGCCAATGGCACACACAACTTTTTAAAGTTTTAGGATATGCCGGTTTCCTCGCATAATATGTATTGTATAATCCTACTTATAATAATATTATAAAGTACCTATAATACTAATATTATATAGTTTGATGTATGGATGGATGGATGGATGTTTGTTACTCTTTCACGCCGGAAAGGCTGAACGGATCTGGATGAAACTTGGCAGAGAGGATAGATTATAGTCTGGAATAGCACATACGGTACTTTTTATCCCGTGGGAAACCGGGATCTAAATCTGCGCGGGTGAAACGGCGGGGCGCAACTAGTTTACTATAAAATTACCTACTTTATTTACCTACATCTTATACTTTCGCTGGCTGCAGAAATGCAAACCGAGAGATATCTTTGCAACTGAATCTAAAACTGTCCTTGCAGATTCTTTTCGATGCTAAAATCCTAATGTGATTGAATTTTTCGACCACTATTGCGAAAATGCGTTGTTACTTGCTACTTTTGTTTGTTTGACCTTTACAAAGTTGTCATCCTACTATTTTAGCTCTATGGATCTCTTAGCTTGATGATAATTTTCTACTACTAGTAAACTGTTGATTGGGGGGCCAACAGAACCACCGCACACACTGGAATATAATACATTAGTATAGGTAATAAGTAGATTGTATCATGAGGGAGCAAAATAATATTTTACGGCGAGGGCGCATTTTTTAATCCAGAGCGAAGTGAGGGATTCTAGAGCACAGTCCCTCGCTTAGCTAGATGATAATTTTCTACAACTAGTACCTAAACTGTTGATTGACATATCAAATAAATAATTTTGGGATTAGTCGATTTTCTACCACACCGCCTTTTTTTTTTTTTTTTTTTTTTTTTTTATGGCTCCTGTCTATAGACAATCTTGCCAGTGTCAAGTGATAGAGATTGTAGGCTCTTTGTTATGTTTCTAGTCACGTCAGTCGAAAGTCGAGTCAGTCAATTGTTTTGGAGAAAATGGTGGCAGTTTCTTCAAAACATTTGAAACATTTTCGGTCAAATCACGATATCACATACCTAATACACTTTCATTTCAAATGCTTACACTTTGTGCTAAGACCACAAGTAATGTTGGTTAAAATACCACCAAAATTACACAACACAACTCAAAATAACACTAGAAAAACAATTAAAATGAAAATGCTATGTTGCTTGCCTTGTACTAAGTAACTTGTACTAATGGAGGCCAGGTAGCTGATCAATATTAGTATAAAACAAAGTCGCATCCCGCTGTCTGTCTGTCCCACTGTATGCTTAGATCTATTTTACGGGTTTTTTTTCAATAGATAGTGATTCAAGAGAAAGGTTTTTATTTCTAAAACATGGATAATACAGTGGAGAAAAACGTCCGTGCTAAGCCGGGGAGGGTCGCTAGTATAATATAAATATGCGTTTTTTTATACATACCTAATTTTTTTTAAAGGTTGTTTGGATGAGGTCGCTGTTAGCGAAAAGGCCGCCCATTGAATTATTACAATTTTTAGTTTTTAAGTTAAAATGTTATGTTATGTTACAAATTACTGCAGTAGTTAGTATTCCATACGTGACAGGTTGCAAGCCCATCGCCGCTGTTAGAATACTAACTGATTTCCTCACAATGTTACCAGACTACCTCAAAGAGCGCTTCCCCAATTTGTACGCTGCTGCCGAGCGCTCGATACGACCCTCACAAAAGCAATTGATGTCTCCCCAACATAACTCAACCTGTTACACAGACTCCTTTACTGTTACTGCCATTCGTCTCTGGAATGGCCTGCCGCGCCTGATCCGTGAAGTGTCTTCCGTCGATGTCTTCAGATCAAAAGTGCATAATTACTATCTTTGCCTCATGATCAATGAGTACAAATTCAGAGGTATCTTGAGTGATTAGTGTTTAGACTTTATTTCATAATTATTTATAATAATATGCATTTGTTAGTACCTACTTACCGTATGTATTCATAGTTATATAATGTATTATGTGTTTATAATGTACCTATTTTTAATATTTATTATGTATGTATACTTCTTTTAATATATAATCTTATATCGAATATTTAATACCTATTTGTTTAGTTATTATTAAAAAACTCCCATCATCCATGTGTGTGCACTGCCCTTTCGGTTTTTTCAAAACTACACAAAGGTTAACTGGAAGAGAATGCTCTCTAGCATTAAGTTCGCCTATGTACGATACATTATGTTTATGTGCAATAAAGAATTTTCTATCTATCTATCTAATGTTTTCCTTCACCGTTTAAGAGCACTGGCATTGCGCACATAATTTTTTCCAGAATCGAACCAGCGACCTTACGATCGGAAGGCGGGATCACGACTATAGCTCTGTAAAACCTAAAAAAGTTTTGGGATATTTAATAAATTTTTTAAGTGTTAACATTATTGCATGTTATCAGAATTGTCCTTGGTAGAGCTCTGTCTCCTGAGTCGTATTTTCTGACGCAAAGTAATCAAATCCCACGAAACACTTCCGACTCACAGTCGCTAGTTTCCAAACGAATCAATCACTGGTGTCTTGAAAAGCGTTGGCAGTCAAAAAGCGTTCGTAAGCCATCCATTTTTCCTACTACTATTATAACGCGAAAGTTTGTAAGTATGGATGGATGGATGTTTGTTACTCTTTCACGCCGGAACGGCTGAACGGATCTGGATGAAACTTGGCAGAGAGATAGATTGTTGTCTGGAATAACACATAGGCTACTTTTTATCCTGTGGGAATACCGGGATTTAAATCTGCGCGGGTGAAACTAGTAAATAAATAAATATGGCTGTCAGCCCATTTTTATGCACACAGCACTTCTCGACCGAAACTAAACCATCCATAGCTTGTGATATGAGAACCAGATAGCTGATGAAGCTGACTATACTTCTATACTTTTTTTTGTGTGAATATATTACCTACATACATACCAAATATAATATAACACCCAGACAGAGAACAAATATCTATGTTTTATTACACAAATGTTTGTTCGGTGGGTATTGAACCCACGGCCTACGGCACAGAAGGCTAAGCTACTACCAACTGAGCTATGGAGGCGGTCAATAGCAAATCGTAAATCGCAATAACGAGGGATGCTGGGTGGAAGAGTCCAACAGTGGACTTATGGCGATGACTAGGTCAGGTCAGGTCTAGGCATGGTCGCCAGGAACTGGCACCTAGAGTCACCTTTAAAACGTTCCAAGGTGATCCTTGTGATTTTATTGAATCTTTTGACTCTGACTTTATGCCCCGCTATATAACCGCCGTTATAGTTATATAGTTAGTGGCAGTTCAAGGAAAGCATATTTGGCTTTAAACCGCGTTTCTGGCCCTTTGCCAATCGTCACTGCATCACACCGATATTGCAAATGCAAAAACTAAATTAAACTTTGAACTTTATAGTCTGAGTATTAAATTGCAAAATTGTAGGTCAGGCAAGAGTATGAAATAATCAGCCATTTGAATATAACTTTTCTATACAAGAATTTAATTCGATTCCAAAGCACCTAAAAGTAAGTTTTCAGAGTAGTAGAGCTCTTTGTGAAGGGCTCGTCCGGGGAAGTACTACCACCACGCCTTTTTCTGCCGCCAAGCAGCAACACTGTGTTTCGGTTTGAAGTGTGGTCGCCGGTGTAATTACAGGCACATGAGGCTTAACATCTGTCTGTATACCTCATGTTGATGGACACAGGGTAGTGCATCGTAGGGCACGTTCCTATCGTCTTACCATGCAAAGACACGCACGATATCAATCGACCCATATCCATCCGGGGGCAAAAAAGGAGGATTAAATAATGTTTTTTATTTATATTACAAAATAATTATTTAAAAAAAAGTTTTTATACCTTCGTTAAGTAAATAAAAACTCTTATTAGTTAAACAAGTTGGCAAACTTTTTGTATCAGAAAATGTTTTCAAGTTAATTGTTGAAAAGTGTGTGTAATTTAATTGTTTTCGGTTCAAGCAATAATTTTGTAAGAACATCTTGGCAATCATTTTGGTACGCTCAGCGACAAAAGTACTAAAACTACGTTATCTCTTTCACTTGTCCAAGTTGGCTGGTAATAAAAACTACCTAGTAGCTCACTTATTGTACACTACGCTATATTGTATCTTAGTTTGGTTTTCGTTGGCGCTTGTCAGTGGCTTCGTCAGGAAACACATTTTAGAGGCGGGTTGTAGGCACTGTGGGATTTTTCTTGACCGAAAAACATCCTCTAGTTTGCCGAATGCTGCCTTCTGTTTATTTAATAAGATTAAATAAACTTAAAGTAAGTTTTAAGTATAAATAAACTTAAAACATGGCTTAAAATAATCAAAAATTACCACAATCTTCTTCTTGTTTTGTGTTCACTACTCGTACGAGTAGCTATTTGAATGAAAAGATCCAAGCATTTTTTTTACTTACTTTTAGAAAAAGTTATAATAGTTAATGTACACCGCCGTCTTTATAGTTATTATTGTACACTGCCGCCTCTCTGATTACGACCTCTTTATATCTTTCCATCCAAAGGTTGTCTGGAAGAGATCACTTTTAGCGATAAGGCCGCTTTTGTACCATTTTTTTTCAAGTTTCTGTATGTGTTTTCTTTTTCCTTTGTGTACAATAAAGAATTTATCTATCTATCTATAATTTTTGTCGTTGACTGTACCATTTAACTGAACAATTTCAAAATCGTAAAACCATTCTTTGCGAAACAGAAAGGGTTAAGGCTGACTAATGGTTACTTGTACCGAAGGAATTGCGGATCATTGTTTTAATTAGTAAATTGTTCGGAATTATCGTTGTTTTATCTTTTTGGAAAAAAATATATATTTATAAACAGTTTTATAAATACGCCTAAAAACGGAAAACGACCTCATGGCAGACCGCGGCGAAGATGGAGAGACGCAATAGACGCCTAGCGGACACACGTGCTCAAAAATAAGCATGCTTCTTTTGAACATGCTCAAAAATCGACGCACGACCAAATAAGCAAGCTTGTTTACTAGCACGACCTGTTCACACGTGCTTTTATTGAGCAAGGCCCAAAAAAGCATGCTTGTGGTTCGAAAATAAGCACGTGCGTTTACTAAAGAACTGGTCCACAGTGGCCCAAAATAGAAACGACTGGAGAGAAGGAAGGGAGGCCTTTGGCCTGCAGAGGGACACTACAGACTCTTAATAATAATAATATTTATAAATAAACATCGGTAGACAACTGAAGAAGGCGGGGTCACTTCTACTAGAGATAGGAAAATTCATTGCACGACCGGATTCGAACCTATGATTACGGTCGTAAGGTACACTCCCACTACACCGGTGCTGTTGACCTTGCATAAATAATCACCTTGTTTCCTCCATGGTTATAATGTAAGTTTTATGACGGTTATAACTACAACAATAATTAGAAGTACCTATAAAAAACCAATTAAAAATAAATATAATATCGCTGTCTTACATAGCAGATGTTATATTCTGAAAACAACACTCGCCCAAGTCAAAATCAAAGTCTTTATGCAAAAATATAAATAAATATAAAATAATGCTGAATAATCCAAGCAGCACTATCTAGCCCCAAAGTAAGCTACTAAAAGCTTGTGTAATGGGTACTAGATAACTGATATATTTAATACATTTTATACTTACGTAGATAGATATATTTTATTATACATAGAAAACACCCAGACCAATGGAACAAATTTCTGCAGATCGTACACAAATTTGTTCCGAGGCGGGAATCGAAGCCGCAACCTTAAAGGTCGTCAAAAATAATATCTCTTTCAAGAAAAAACTGACTTCAAATACACGGGAAAATGCACATTATTCTCTATCTATGACATACCCAAACCGTGTAACGTCAAAACGTGATCATGGGCTTTATTCTTAGTGACAGATATAGTGGCGATCCTTTGCCCTAACCGTGTGACGTCACAACGCGATCTAAACGCAAACACGATTGAATTGGTCATAGTGAATAATGTGCCCCTGTATGTATAAATAACTCAAAAACTACTCGACAGATCTGACTCAAATTTAAATAGAACCACATGACAAGCACCGCTTTTCGATAAAAAAAAGAGTTATCAAAATCGGCCCACCCAGTAAAAAGTTATGAGGTACAAACAAAAACTGTCAAGTCACTTCCTATCTTTATCTAATTTGAAGCTAAAATTGCAAGTGACTTGTCAGCCGATTAGCTTTGATCAAGCTTTCAGAAACCGGCGGTTAGGCTTACAATGTGAAAATTAGAGACGTTTAAAAGTTTCAACCGTATCATGCTTATCGATTAACCCTACAGATTTTTTCAGAAAAAATTAATCAGATGTCCGAGTACTAGAGAAGATCATCCAAGGATCTCTGTCTACACTGACATTGACACTCAGCTTCACAAAGATGTGGTCACATGCTTTCGTTTTCTGTCATTTTACGTAGCAACATAGCATTTTCATTTTAATTGTTTTTCTAGTGTTATTTTGAGTTTTTTTGTGTAATTTCGGTGTTATTTTAACCAACATTACTTGAGGCCTCGCAAAGTATAAGCATTTGGAATGAAAATGTATTATGTGATATCGTGATTTGACCGAAAATGTTTCGAATATTTTGAAGAATATTGCATATAGGTAGGTACTGTATCTAATTTATTAGGATTTCTCTCTTATTATTTCAATGTTTTTCTTTTATGTTGTACACCTTCCCACCACTATAATCAGCTCTCTCTATCCTCTAAGGTTTGCTGGAAGAAAACTCTTATCTAGGGTTAAGCTCGCCTTTGTACATGACTACTATATATTGTTTGTGTAAATCATTTTGTGTACAATAAAGAAGAAAACCTGCACCATTTTCTTCAAAACAAATGACTGACTCGAATTTGGACTGACGTGACTAGAAACTTATCTCCACAGAGTATAATCTCTGAATCATTTGACACTGGCAAGATTGTCTGTAGACAGGAGCCATTAAAAAGAAGAAAGAAAGAAATGTGATCACTCATAGTAGCTGAACCGAACAGCCACAAACAAACCAAGAACGTCATATCCACAGGATTGCGCGCGGGAAAGCATAGATGATAAAACTGTAGTCTGGTAAGTCAGTAAAACTGCTGGAAAGAACGCGCGCCAGAATGTATTCTTTTGACAGGTCTGGTGGTAGCAGCCCGTTGCCTTCCGATCCTAAGGTCGTGGGATCAAAACCCATGTTGCGGAGGAGGGCGTCGATATTCGCGACACAGATTAAGTCTTAATTTGGAGTTGGTTAGCGCTGTGTGCAATGCCTTTCAATATTTATATGTACATATTTGGAAGTGGACGTATTCCGGATGATTTTAAAGTAGATAGGGACCGACCCTTATCCGCGCAGACTAGGCCTTAAACCATAATTTTTCTGCAACAATAAACTCAATTCCATCCAAGCGAGCATAAACCCAACCTTTTCATTTTCGAAGAGTAAATCAATATTCTTAGCACTTAAATAAACTCCAGTTGCAAATAGAGTAAAACTTTCTGTTGCAAATCAGACCAAAATATATTGGTTATAAAAGCGCAACAAGTAGGTAATACGGAATCTACCGAGCCCTGTGTATCTCCACTTGGTTTTATAGACTATAAAAGGGGTTTATGGGCCGGGATAATACCCATCCGGCTAAAAGGGTTCAGGGCAAACTTTTAGATATACCAACCGTACCGGTAATTAAAAATGTCTGTGAATTGTAAATGTGGGTACCCTATAAATAAACGGGGAAATCATGGGCGCTACATCGAGTTTATGTAACGGTTGTGTTGTTATTATTTTGTAAACTCCAACGTGGTGTTCGTAACTCTGTTGTGAAGTAAGAAAATAATATATAGTAGCGTAGATGAGTAACAATACCGGTACCTCATGAATGATGTAGCGAGGACTAGTGCAGAGTGGCAGTATATAATCTGGTTAGAGAGAACCGAAGATCGGGCTCACTAGCGCCATGGAAGAGACATGTCAAGTAGTGTTCTGCCATAGGTTGTCAAAGTCAAAGTCAAAATATGTTTATTCAATAACATCACAAGGACCATCTTGAAACGTCTTAAAACTAGGTGACTCTAGTGCCAGTTCCACGCGACCAACACCGAGAAAAACAGGCAACAAACTCGGCTTGGTATCTATCGCTCTTTTGTCCTACTAATATTATAAACGCGAAAGTTTGTAAGTATGGATGGATGGATGTTTGTTACTCTTTCACGCCGGAACGGCTGAACGGATCCGGATGAAACTTGGCAGAGATATTGATTATAGTCTGGAATAGCACATAGGCTACTTTTTATCCCGTGGGAATACCGGGTGTTGGCAGATATTTAGCATTTTACCGTATTTAGCTGATACATTTTTAGTTCCTAAATAATAACTAGATGTCGCCACAGGAAAGATTAGCACGCGCTATCGTTGCGTTTTGAGCAATGAGTGATATCAGCAATCGTAGGTATAAACGTTTTTGGATCACCGGGATTTTAATCTGCGCGGGTGAAACCGCGGGGCGCAACTAGTATGATATAAAAAGCTTTTGTTGATGATGCTAATCTCCTACGTTCTCCAACTGCTGGTTATAGGCCTCTTTTGCAGGCCACTCTTTTCGGTCCAGCGGCAATGAATCAACTTAACTCCCACGGTCCTAACTAAAAGATACACGCCATTTCGAGTTCATAACAAAACTGTCTTTTATTTGAGTACCCACAAAATACAATAATGAATGAATCAATCATCAGCTGTCAAATACATAACATACCTTCCTTTCATAAATTGGTATAAACTAAACAAGAATATAAATCAAAATTTAAATCGGTAAATTACTTGATCATTAATTTTGCAATCATATAAACAATAGATATTTACAATTTTAATCAGAACTATTGGGTAGCCCTATTATGTCTGGCCACATCTCTGGTCGTGGTATTTCTACTGGTGGCTCACTAGATGTTTGGGAGTCAGAATCTACCCCAGGTCTGGTATCTGTTAGTCTGGTCTCAGCGTGTGTTGTTCTAGCTAGCATCTGATCAGCATGTCGCCTGTGTAGCTCACCATCTTCTGTTCTCACCCTGTACGAGCTAGGTCCTTCCACCATCTCCACCGTGGCCCTCCGCCACTTTTCTCCAGGCCCATACATATGTATCAGGACGGGTTGATCCACCTGAAAAGACCTGGCGGGCGCACGCTGCGCCGCTGCCTCTAGCTGTAGGTCGCCGCGGCTCTGTGCAGAGTCAGGGTGGAGGGAAGACATAGCAGTTCTGTACCTTCGACCGTTGAGCATCTCCGCAGGAGTTTTGTTAGTAGCACTATTAGGTACAGTGCGCATATGATAAAGTACCTTGCTCAATGTTTCACTCCAAGGCAGATTTAAACTTATCATTTTCTTGATTTTATTTTTAAATGTCTGTATGGCTCTTTCTATCTGCCCATTAGTCGCCGGATGATATGGTGGAGAGAGCAAATGCTTAATAGTGTTTTTCTTCAAAAAACTGTTAAATTCATCCGATGTGAATGCTCTACCATTGTCTGAGACTACTACTTCAGGCAAGCCCTGAGAAGCAAAAATTCTTCGCATTATGGTTATAACAGCCCCACTGCTCATACTATTAACAATTTCTGCTTCCATCCATTTGCTATGGCTGTCAATCAGCACAAAGAAAGTTTTTCCAAGAAATGGTCCGGCAAAGTCTATATGCACCCGTTTCCAGGGCTGTTCTGACATAACCCAAGTCTGTGGGTCTCTCGGGGGACAGTTTCTTACTAGTTGACACTGTTCACAGCTGGCCACTATCTTTTCAATTTGGTTATCCATCTGGACCCACCACACATAGCCTCTTGCATATGCCTTTGTTTGGACTATACCCGCATGTGGGGCATGTAAAATCTTTAGCACCTGTTCCTGTAACTTTGCAGGTACTATTACTCTGTTGCTCCATAATAAACAATCTTTAGTATGAGAAAGAGCCTCTCTTCTGGTCCAAAATGGCTGCAAAGCCAGGTCCAAGTTCTTATTTGGCCAACCATGCAAAACATGAAACAACACTTTCTGCAGTAAGGTATCCTTCTTTGTTTCTTCAGCAATCCTCTCTGCGCTTAGATTCCAGCCACTTGGTTGTTCTTCTAACAACAACACTTCCTTAAGCCCCTTTTCGGCTACAGTTCCAGTTGATGGTGCAGTCCACCTACTCAGTGCATCTGCATCGCCGATGGATTTTCCAGGTCTATGCTTGATAGTGTACTCATAACAAGCTAGCTTTAAAGACCAACGCAGCATCCTGGGTGAGATTTGGTCGGGTATAGGTTTGGCTGGATTAAATAAACCAACAAGTGGTTTATGGTCAGTCACAATACAGAATTGTCGACCAGAGAGAAATTCATGAAACTTCAACAACCCAAACATTATGGCCAAAGCTTCCTTGTCGATCTGACCATATCGCCTCTCATGTGTCTGTAAGGTACGCGATGCCATCATGATCGGCCTCTCCGATCCATCATCCATGACATGTGCTATGATTGCGCCCACTCCGTACTCTGAGGAATCACATATGAGTAGTAACTCTCTGTTTATTTCATAACCGACCAATGTCAGGTCGGATGATAGTAAAAACTTAGCTTTATCGAATGCTGTTTGTTCGCATTCACTCCACTTCCAAGGTGTCTTCGACTCCAGCAATCTGTACAACGGCTCAAGCAAGGTCGCTCTATCAGGTAAAAACTTTTGATAAAAGTTGTATAGTCCAAGGAAAGCCCTTAATGTTTCCTTATTTGTAGGTGCTGGTTTTTCTCGAATTTCTTTGACTTTTGCTGGTGTGGGATGAAGTCCTTCGCCGTCAATCATGTGTCCTAAATATGTAATGCTACTGGCAGCAAAAACACACTTTTTGCTATTAAGTCGAAAGCCCAGTTCATTTAGCTTTTGCATCACACGGCGTAGCCTTTCATTATGCTGTTCCAGCGTCGCGCCTGTTACGGCTACATCATCCAGTAAACACGCTACGCCGTCCATGTCCGCTAGCGCAGAAGACATCACCCGTTGAAAAATACATGGAGCTGCACTTACACCGAATGCCAGTCGATTCATTTTCATCAGGCCAATCGGTGTGTTTAATGTTAACATCTTGGCTGTCTCCTCGTCTACCTTCATTTGTGTGTAAGCTTGCTTCAAATCCAGTTTACTGAAAACTTTGCCTCCACTCAATTTTACAAACGCTTCCACAGATGTTGGAAGTGGGAATCTATCTACTTGTATAGACGCGTTTACTGTAGATCGATAGTCCCCACAGATACGCAGAGATCCATCATCTTTCTTCACGATTCTTAAAGGTGTCGCCCACTCTGAATATCTAACCGGGGTCAATACCCCTTCCTCTACCAATCGGTTCAGTTCCTCCTCTACTTGCTGTTTCAATGGGAAAGGCACTCCACGCGCCTTTAAAAACCGTGGTCTTGCATCAGTGCGCAGCTGAAGTGATACTTCGGGACCATTATATGCGCCTAATTGCTCCTTAAATAAATCAGGAAACTCATTCATGAAAGGCACCAAATCCTCTTCCGCCCAGTATAAGCCTGCCACTTGAAGGCCTAATGGATGAAACCAATTTCGTCCTAACAAGCTAGGTCCGTCTCCAGACACGACCACTAGTTCGCATTGCGCCTCTTTTTCGCCTAAGACTACTCGTACATCCGCCACTCCTAGTACTTTTAGGGAGTCCCGTGTCCAAGTAACTAATTTCACTGTGGTATTCTGAAGTGATGGAGGTGTAGACCACAACTTCTTGAAAGTTCCCTCTGATATTATGCTGCGTGATGCCCCGGAGTCTACTTCCATCTTTACATTCGCGCCGTCGATGACCACATTCACCCTTATTGGAGGTTGGTAACTATCCGAACAGGTGTAGATCCCCATCATGTTTTCACACCCCGAAGAAGGCTCCTCATCATTGTCTTCCACCTGGTGTACTTTCGCTTTCTTGTCACATGCTTTAGCGATATGACCATATTTTTGACATTTGAAGCACTTCGCCTTAACAAATGTACAACGGTCGCCTGCTTTATGTATCCGTGTACAATGTTTGCACTCATTTGATTTTATTCTGCCAATATCCATGGACTCGCCGGCCGCCGCTGCTACTGAAGTACTCGGCGAAGCCTGCGTTTCTTTATTTGCGCCGGGGTACATGTCCAAAAATGTTGCTTGGTGATTGAGGCACATTTGTACAGCTGTTTCGTACGTCAGCTTTTTCGTTTTCAGCAACTCCCGGCGTAAACGTTCATCACGCACTCCTAGCACGAGCCTGTCCCGTAATTGACGCTTTATGTCCGTAAATTTACACTTCGCACATAATGCACTTATTGCAGATGCAAATTCTTGCACGCTTTCATCCTTCAATTGTGCCCGGTTATGAAATTTACCCGCTTGCAAAATTTCATTCACTTCTGGTTCATAGAACTTGTCCAAAACTGCTATAATTTCGTCCAATTTCACTTGTGTAGGGCGTAACGGTACTAACAGGGACGCTATTAGAGCATACGTGTCCTTTCCACATTGCGACAAAAACAATGAGCGCGCTTTATCATCGTCCTGTGTCGCACCACGAACCAGTCCCGCGGTGTCGAGAGCACAAAGTAACTGTTCTTTGTAATCACACCACACATCAGTTTTAGCGTTAAACTTCTCAGGCAACACAATATTTGTAATATTGAATGCCATTTTAGCACAATTTCAATTTATTTTCCGAAGTCGCCACTAAAAGATACACGCCATTTCGAGTTCATAACAAAACTGTCTTTTATTTGAGTACCCACAAAATACAATAATGAATGAATCAATCATCAGCTGTCAAATACATAACACTAACAATATCAGATTACCGGCTAGGTGGTCTCGTTGTCTATGACTCGCGAGGTCACTATCATTGTCCATCTACAGTCTTTTTGTTGTATGCTCATGAAGTAATTTAGCGTTTTAATTGCACGACACATCGCCGTTCGCACACCACCACTATTAAGATCTACCATCACGCCTTATTCTGCCGCCAAGCAGCGTTGCTGTGTTTTGGTTTGAAGAGTGTGGTCGCCGGTGTAATTACAGGCACATGAGGCTTAACCTCAGTATGCCTCAAGTTGATAGACGGGCAGTGCATGGGGCGCGTTCTTATCGTGCTTGACTTACGAGGCAATGCTTTGTTTTAGGTGATTACCACTTCACATCAGGTGGGCTATCTGCCTGTTCAATCAGCAAATAGTATAAGAACGTGTATCTGAAGTGCATTACATCAGGTAGTGAAGCCATCCTTGTGTTTAATTTGTTTTCTCAACCACAACAATGGCCGTGCCGAAGTAATTACCTTGCTTTCCACCGCTTTTAAATGAGAATCTTTAAAGTTTCACGTTCCTGGGAAGAACGTTGCGTGATTTGAAGACCCCTATTTGAAAAAAGAAAATGTATTTACCTATTTGCTAATGCTTAGAGCCTGTCGAAGGCGCGTTTCGCGGCTTAGTTAGGCTTACGCGCGCGTAACCGAGATACTGAGCTACATACAATCATCCCGTCCCGAAGCCCTCGCGCGTTTCCGAACCTACGCGCGTAACCGAGATACTGAGCTACATACAATCATCCCGTCCAGAAGCACTCGCGCGTTCCCGAGCTTACGCGCGTAACCGAGATACTAGTGCTACATACTTCCTAGAAGCCTTAGACAGACAGCCCTAGACAGGCTTAAGAGCCTGTGCTTACGCGCGTATAGGCTCGGAAACGCGCGAGTGCTTCTGGACGGGGGGTATGTAGCTCTCGTAATATAAAAATATGCATATCTATGAAGGGTATCCCCGTACGGTAGATAATCCTCTCGGATCTATCTCCCTCGGGCTAGATTAATTGGCCAGATTTACTATGAAATTTAACAGTAATCATTTTTATTACCTTTCTTCAGTCATATCACGGCAGCCGCTTCTTAAGAATGTAAAGTTTTCTCATTTTAACACACGTCCTTTCAAAAACTTTAAATTTCATTGACGCCATTCTTGTTACAGTAAATGTCATTCAGAAAACTCATTGAACCCTTTGCTTACTCATGTTTTTAAATATCCATTTATTAACCATTTCCAAATTAAGAATTTATGTAGTTTTTTTATTGTTATAGGTAGTTTGAAGTTGTCGCTCCACATAAAGTATATCCGATAAAGATTATTCTGATTCTTATTCTGATTCTGAGAGTCCACCTTATGTTGAACGGTTACCTATTTCAAAATCAGTGGAAGTATTCCACCAATTTATATAATGTAGGTATATCAAAAATGTGACATATTGACCCCCTTTAAATATAAAGGGGGTGAATTCACTTCACAATTTTTTTTTGCTTTTTATCTGTTTTTTGTTATAAGTATTTATTTTATACATGAAAGGTCAAAGTGCCAAGAAATCTGAGGACGGTCCTCATGCAAGGGCCTTCAAATTCCCCACCATTTCATAGCGGCTCTATAAAGTATACTCATCTCGTCACTCTCATGTTAATAAAAAGAGATAGCAACAGACTCAGTGGTAATTGCAGCTAATGAAGCCCTCAGCAACCAATATGAATAAGACCATAAATGTCTATAGACGTAGGATAAGTCGAGCGATCCGCCATTTTATCTCACAAATCAAAAAAACTTTATTCTAATGAAGGTGGTCAGAATGAGATACTTGATCTCTAAGGTCAATGAAGAAAACACTTTTTTATCATAAGTTGTTTTAATAAATTTAATTCACAAAATTTGTTCAAATTGGCTGTCTCCACTCCACACTTATAAGCAGGCACGATATCTTTTTCTTCAACCACGGAAGTAAGAAAAAGCTGTCGTGGCTGCATAAGGTCAGGTAGGAAAAAATATAACTAAACCACCGTGACACACCGCTTAGGGTCTACCGGGGCAAACTAGCGCATAGCCCTCAACCCCACAAAAAATCCTCTGTGTCAATGCACCAAACACCCTGTATATTTATACTAAGATAATCACCACCCTGGCGAATACAATTCCTACAAATTTCAAGTTGCTAGAACCAAAAGTTTAAGTTGTGCAATGTATATCAGTCAGCCAGTTAAAATTAGAACATATTAAGTCAAAAAAAGTATAAAATAATAGAAGGCTGTATTTCGAAACCAGTAATAATAATAATATTAGAAAGATATGACTGGTTTCGAAATACAACCTTTTATGTTATTTTTGGACCGATTTAACTCTTTTGTCCAACGCCGCAGTAAAACAACAAAGCTGTGATTCAACTTGTTTACAATGCAGAAGTTGAGCTCATTAAATTACAGCCAAAAATCAACCAAAACACACAGGTCATATAATTACACAAGATATAAAACACGTTTAATACCCCGGTTTATTCGTTTTATGACCCCCCAGGATTGTAGATAGATGTCGGATGGAAGCCTAGACGTCGTAAATAAGTATGAAATATGATAATTGCGAAATTCTTCAATATATTACGATTTGAACATTGATGATTTGCTTGGCGTTTTGTTAGGCCATAACTTGGTCTTCGCGGAATGGCGGTCGACGTCCGTCCCTCGACACAAAGCCTCGCCAGGGGTGGAGTCAGGGGTAACCTGGGGCCAGGGTATGGAGCTGTGACCTGGAACTGGTGTAAAGGGGTCAACAGTCTGGATTTAGGCTAAGTTAATATATCCTGTAACCTAGAGTATAGTGTACGTGTACTCTTAAAATCAAAAGTTTAAGTCGAAGGCAGTCATTTTGAGGCGTACTCCACCTCACTCTTTCGAACGACACTATAAAGACATGACAAGAAAAAGTGTAGTTGAGAATATATCAAGTGCATTTTCAGACTGGGGGAACCACTCGTCGCCTGTCGAATGGTCTGACGATGCCACATCAGGGGCATTATTCACTATGACCAATTAAATCGCGTTTGCGTTTAGATCACGTTGTGACGTCACGCGGGTAGGGCAAAGTATCTCCTATGTCTATAGAATAAAGTCCAAGATCACGTTGTGACTTCACACGGTTTCGGGCAAGGAATCTCCTATGTGATAGAGAATAATGCCCCAGCACCAGACAGAGTCACGAGGTCCCGATTGGATTCTACCGCGACTATGTCAATGATTGTTCGTCTGAGACGAACAACGCCTCTAATCTCGCGATTAAAACGCTTGTCAAATAAACACTGACAAGCGGAGTGTCCTGTCAAGGAAGGTCGTTTTCAGTTATCGTTTTTTTAAGAAATCAGAGCTTAACCCCTATAATATTGTTTCAAGAGCTACCAAGTTCTGTTCGCTCATAGGGATTGATGTGTCATTAGCCCACGGCTTTAAAGACAGGCTTTGTACTAAGATTTATACCTAGGTAGTAAAAACAACATGACGCGTCGTAAAACAGAAAGGCGAGTTTACAAAATGCTGGACAGTCGACTGTATATAAACACATTTTTGTTTTTATTATTTATTCAGTGAACAATTAACAATTTTTCCATCCGCGTTATTAATCTTACAATCAATCATAATGCTCCGTTTTTAATTCATTTGCATTATGTAACAGCGATAATAATGTTTAGGGTTCCGTACAATCCCGCTAGTTCCCGCAAGTAAAGGATCACAGTATAATAAAGCCTTAAAATCATCGAAAGCTTATAGAACTTATATTAGAACTGGACGTGTTTAATTCCTATTTCCTAACCTATTACTCCAGCTCAATATTGAACGCTGAAACTAAGAAAAATGCCAAATGGGTTTTATTGATACAATTGAATCACTTTGAAAAAATTGTAAAGCTAGATGAATCTAAGAGCCAGTGCCACGCGCGCGAATAATAAAAATAAAAAATAGGCAAAAAAAAAAAAAAGAATAAAGGCGCGCTAAAAGAATATTGTTGTTGTTGTATTAGTAAGTAATCTGTAGGTTTATTTATTTTATATTACTTCATTTTTTCTAACTTTCATCTTGTACACATCATACCCACCTCTAAATTTACTAGTCTCTCTCCTTCAAGGTTTGCTGGAAGAGAACTCTTTTTAGGGTTAAGCTCGCCTTTGTACATACTTTATTATTTAAGTTTTCGTATTTTGTTTCTGTGTACAATAAAGAATAAAGAATAGGCAAAAAATGTGGCAACAAATTTACGACTTGGTATATAACAATAAGCAAGTTTTTTTTACACAACTAGCTGATGGAACAAGCAGATGGCCCACCTGATGTAGGGCATATAGGCCCACACGACGACGCACTGCCCTGCGTCCATCAACTTGGAAATGCAGATGCTAAGCATCATGTGCCTATAATTATACCGGAAACCACACTCTTCAAACCGAAACACAGCCACGCTGCTTGGCGGCAGAAAAAGGCGTGGTGGTAGTATTTCCCCGGGTGAGCCCAATGAACTCTATTAATCTTAAAAAACTAGATACTTACCTAATGGTACGCTACGGAACCTTCAAGCCATGAGTGTTACAGTAACTTGTCCGTATGCTCAACAGTCATGTTCGCAATTAGCCCAGAACACTGATTGTATTGCAAATTGTGTGTGTCGCGTTCGATAAGCTACGACTTCTTGATTAGTAGGTAAACTTGCGTTTCAAACGCATGTTTTCCTTCAACTTTCAAACAGTGAAGGAAAACATCGGGAGGAATCCTGCATGTCGATGAATCTAAAAAGCTCTATACGTGTTAACTGCTCTACGGAGCCTCTTTAAAATCCTTTCACGAACTCGTATTACTCGATATGAAGACAGACGACCTCAGTGCAGCATCTGAGTTTCCTACGCCTCAACCAGATGGAAGTAGTGGTGGCGAGGATCCGGGTTGAGCGGTTGGCGGGACTCGAACCCGCAACCTCTCGCAGATGGAGTCTCGCCCGCTGCGCCACTGTGGTCCTCAAATCTATCAAGGTCATAATTATGTAATACTTAGTGTATTTTTGTTGGCAATTTATTTGGGATTCAAATAAATTAACAAGACCCACCACAGCGTTAAAAATAGCTCCGTATTCGCAAGTGAAAGTTGATATCAGCTACAAACTTGACCCTTGTTAACATTGCAAACATTATATCATCGGACTGACAGAGACAATACGGAGAGTGTTCCTTGACCTACAGATAGACAAAGTAAAGTGAGGTAGCACCATCTTATCGCTGGTTACGCCAACGAGATAAGCCATTTAGACCGATTCGGCCAAACAAGTGAAAAAATAAGAATCTGAAACAGCTTCACGACTTTGATCCCCAAGTACGGTAGATATCCCTTCAGATCTTCCAGTACCAAGTAAGTACTAATTCAAGATTCTTTGAGGATGTCTAAGGGGGGTAGTCAGGGGTACGTCCAAACATTACATTTGGCACATACCCACATTTTGCAGTAGTTAGTATTCCATACGTGACAGGTTGCAAGCCCATCGCCGCTGTTAGAATACTAACTGATTTCCTCACGATGTTTTCCTTCACCGTTTAAGAGCACTGGCATTGCGCACATAAATTTTTCGATAGAAAAATCCATTGGTGCACGACCGGATTCGAACCTGCGACCTTACGATCGGAAGGCGGGGTCACTCCCACTAGACCACTGGTGCTCTTTTAAAAATAAGGCTTATAATAATTTTACTACTAATTAATTATCCTAATAATATTATAAACGCGAAAGTTCGTAAGTATGGATGAATGGATGGATGTTTGTTACTCTTTCACGCCGGAACGGCTGAACGGATCTAAATCAAACTTGGCAGAGAGATATAGTCTGAATTAGATTCATTTAAGTATACAATGTATTAAATATATCAGTCATTTAGTACCCATAACACAAGCTTTGAGTAGCTTACTTTGGGGCTAGGTGGTGCTGTGTGGATTGTCTAGCATTATTATTTATTTTATTTATAGTCCATCGGGTAGGAGGACGTCCCATACTTCGTTGCGCCAAGTTGTTTGCCTGTTCTTCTAGGAACTGGTGCCTAAATTCACGTAGCTAAGACGTTTCAAAGTGATATATTGAACCTCTGAGGCGCAGCGGGCGAGAGCCTGTCTGCGACGCAAGAGGTTGCGGGTTCGTTTCCCGCCTTGGAACAAATTTGCGTACGATCTGCAGAAATTTGTTCCGATGGTCTGGGTGTTTTCTATGTATAATAAAAAATATCTATCTATGTAAGTATATAATGTATTAAATATATCAGTTATCTTGTACCCATAACACAAGCTTTGAATAGCTTACTTTGGGGCTAGATAGTGCTGTGTGGATTGTCCAGCATTATTTATTTATTTATTTATATTCAAGTGACACATTTTTATCTGGCATTTTATTGTTTTATTTTTTATTTAAGGTTGTCTTAAGAAAAATAATACAATTTATGTTAGGGTTATCTCCCTAAGGCTGGGTCACTAATTGAATAATAACAATAAATAAACGAATGGATTGCTGAGATAGGAGACGTCAATGAACTTTGCAACACTGTATGCTATCATGCTGACGTCTACAGGGGAACCTCGGAGGCTGAACTGGGTGTTTTAGCTTGCTAATGGAATAACGTGCTCTATGATGCACAGCCCCGCGGCCCGATTACGCTAATGTCTGGCTATTGAGTTGGCTTTCAGTTTGACATTTGATTCACATCCATCCTATATAATTTCTATTACATTATGGGAATCAAATGTCAAACTGAAAGCCATCTCGATAGCCAGACATTGGCGTAATCGGGCCGCTGGCCTTGATCTTGATTTCCTAAAGGCTGTTAAATATTGTAAAGCTTTTATAGCACAGAATACAGATAGTGTACGTAGTTAGCTTAGCACAAATATGACAAACTAGTTGCGCCCCGCGGTTTCACCCGCGCAGATTTAAATCCCGGTATTCCCACGGGATAAAAAGTAGCCTATGTGTTATTCCAGACTATAATGTATCTCTCTGCCAAGTTTCATTCGGATCCGTTCAGCCGTTCCGGCGTGAAAGAGTAACAGACATCCATCCATCCATCCATCCATCCATCCATCCATCCATCCATCCATCCATCCATCCATCCATCCGTCCGTCCGTCCGTCCGTCCGTCCATCCATCCATCCATCCATCCAGAGTAGGATAGTAGGATAACCTTACACGGGAAATATGTAATTATTTGTCCCCAGCTTCTACCCTTAAAACGAAACGATGCAGCTTCAGACTTTGATCCCCATCCAGTCACGGTAGATACCCTCTTTGTGTGAGGATTTACAAACATTGACGTCTCTTTGTATCATTTTTACTCGAGTGCATCAAAGGAGGTTATCTATTTAGGGGTTGTTTTCGAAAACATAATTGTTTATCAATGCCATTTTGCATTGAATAAATAATTCCAATTAGATACATTGATAGGTAGGTTAGACGAGATACACTTATCATTATTAATATCTTATGTTAATCATTCATTAAAATTAATTGCAAGGCCGAAATGGCATACTCCAATTAAAACATAATATCAAAACAACCTCTATTTCGGTTAAAATACAACTCAAAATAGAAGAAACCAGGAGTTTAATTTGTTTATTAATGCCGATAGCCTAATTTACTTTGTAAGTATAAACAATTCGCGAATTTGTGGAACAAATTCAGGAATTAATAAGAGGTTTAGTATAATAATAGGTTCCTAACTTGAAACCATAAAAAACCAATCACCTAATAGTTTTGCTAAGCTGTGCAATGCGATTGTACACAACTTACGTCCGCGTAAACCGCACGCCATGCACACGCTATCGTCAATTGACGATTGCTTGCATCTTGCATGCATCTTGCTTAGAAACAATGAAAGCTGTGTGTAGTTTATAACTAACAACACAGGAAACAAAATACAAATAATAAAAACAATAGATTAATATGTAGACAGGTACAATGGGCGGTCTTATCGCTAAAAAGCGATTTCTTCCATAAAGACTGCTTATATATCAGTAGTAAAAAAACTGGATGTGTTCGACAGTCTGTCCGATTTGACTTGCAATTTATTGTACAAGGCTTTGTTTTCCTGACATGGACACGACTGTTACGATAGTAAAACTGAAACAGCTTCACGACTTTGTTCCCCAGGCACGGTAGATATCCCTTCAGATCTCCCAGTACCAAGTAGGTACTAATTCAAGATTCTTTGAGGATGTCTAAGGGGGGTAGTCAGAGGTACGTCCAAACATTACATTTGGCACATACCCACATTTTGCAGTAGTTAGTATTCCATACGTGACAGGTTGCAAGCCCATTGCCGCTGTTAGAATACTAACTGGTTTCCTCACGATGTTTTCCTTCACCGTTTAAGAGCACTGGCATTGCGCACATAAATTAAAAAGTACGATAGTGCTATTCAATTTTATTATCGTTAAGAAATTAAAGTCTTATTACCATTGTAGAATGCTTCCCTAGGGCATTACGTATAGCACGCGCAGAATGTATAATCAATTCGTGTTCCAAGGATTCTCAATCTTCAAGTGACTGACACGCGTGCTTATTTTCGAGCTAAAAGCATGCTTTTTTCGAGCCTTGCTCAATAAAAGCACGCGTGAACGGGTCGTGCTAGTAAATAAGCATGCTTATTTGTACGTCGGTTGATTTTTGAGCATGCTCAAAATAAGCAAATTAAGCATGCTTATTTTTGAGCACGTGTGTACCATTATTGAATATATCTTAGGACGACTTAATCCAAGTCGATTGACGGAACCATTTCATCCGTGGACGGAACGGTGAGGCGAAAATATGACTTACTAGCGCGCATGCAAATTAATGCTCATGATGAAAAAACTGCTCCATAACAAATTTTGCTAAATTTAACTCTTCGTTTAAGTCTAATATTTCTCTCGCTCGCACGATTCGACATTTTGAAAGATATGAAATCACAAATTCCTATTTTGAAAAATCGCAAACAACCATTTTGTGTGAAATCACATTGCGCATAGTTTGGTAAAAACTTCATTTTGATTGATGCAAGTTTTCCTACTCAAAAATTTGCTTGAGTACGAAAACTAGAAAAGCAAACTTTTAAGTAGGAAAACTTGTATCGATCAAAATTATTTTTTTACTTAACTGTGCGCAATGTGATTGCACACATAATGGTTGTTTGCGATTTCTCGAAAATGGGTTTATTGATTTTATATCTTTCAACAAGTCAAAACGTGCAAGCGAGAGTCACATTAGCTCTTGTCTTCGTCTTAACAAAATAGAGATCAAATTTAACTGACGGCACGAGGCTAATACAATTTTCGCCCTAGATTTAACGTCCAAAAGTGGGTCTAAAATAAAAACGAACAAGCACGTTTCAGTACAGGACCCTTACCACAATCTCTTGGAGCATTGTTATTTTAATATTTCTTTACTTTTGATCATAAAGCGGATTCATGCAGTTGGCATAAGACATTGACATAAAAGTAGTATTGAAATAAGAATGCTTTAGATGGTGGTACGGGCCCAGACCTAGTTGCTTAATTACTTTCATTTATAAAATTGGACTTTATAAAATAGCCATTCACAGAAATATTTAAAATATTTTGTAAGCTCACTCACTTCAGTGCCATATTTGGGAACCATAGTAATTCGCCGTTCATTTCGTATAATGAAACCGCAACAATAGCAGTTTAAGACTTTGTTCTGTTAAACGTGTAAAGCCGAAAAACGGACATATGGCCGAAGCTCAGGAAGGCACGATTGCAATTGTCCACAAATTGTGGAGTATTCATAATTTAAGAGCCCTGTGACAGCAGCTCGTAATTTCAAAATGTGATTGGCTATTATTTCATTTCAGGGAAATTATTTGAAAAAATAACTATCCAGTGACACACATAAATACTATTCGAATACAAATAATACAATAATATAAGGGAAATATGCTTGAATCATAAATCATTTTGGTATAAGGTTTGTATGTATGTTTGGCCTTACGTTTACCTAATTCAGACTCGTTGAATATACTCGTAAGAAGAATCTGCTTGCTCCATCAGTAAGTTGTAAAAAAACAACATACTTAAAAATAACTTGTCTCACGATTAGCGGTTAATTTGTATTGTCGGCAGTCTTTGTGAAACGGCGTAAAGCACGTCAATTCCCTGTCATTCCATGCAAAGAAGTGACTGAAATGACCTGCAGGGATAATAAAGTGCTGTATTGCGTCCGGACAGACAATATGGAAATTTCGGCGCAAGAGCTGAAGCCTCAGGGTTGTGAATGCGCACGCGCCAATTAAAAGCCCCTTTCGAATTTACTTGTCCTGTCAAGTCTTGGCCGAAGAATGGACCCAACTGCTACCATTGTCAAAGGCTTTTCAGTTTCCCAATTGATTGGTTGAACCCTAAATAGTGAGTGACCACATGTGCGAAGGCAATGACTGTCGATCGTAATGAGATAAACGGTCAAAAACCATTTATCTATAATTGCAGGCACATGAGGCTTAACATCTCTATGCCTCAAGTTGATGGACGCAGAGCAGAGCATCGTAGGGCACGTTCCTATCGTGCGTGACTTACGAGACAATGCTTTGTTATAGGTGACTAGTTGCGCCCCGCGGTCTCACCCGCGCAGGTTTAAATCCCGGTTTTCCCACGGGTAATCTAACTCTAAACTATCTCCCTCTCTCTAATCTACTTCTCTGCCAAGTTACATCCAGATCCGTTCAGCCGTTCCGGCGTGAAAGAGTAACAAACATCCATCCATCCATCCATACTTACAAACTTTCGCGTTTATAATAGTAGTAGGATGGTTAGCACCACGGATGAAGGAAAGGAGAAGTCTATGGTTAGCACTTACCAGGTGGGCCATCTGCCGGTTCCATCAGTAACATATATCAGGGTAGGGGCAGCGCATTGACAACGCCCCTAGTGTTGTTGTTGTCTATGTGCGACGGTGACCGCTTACCGTTAGCCCGTTAGTCTATCTTTTACATAAAAAAAACCAACTCACAGTGTGGGCACGTGTTACAGTGTGATAGTTGGCAGTTATAGGCTAGATTGCAGGCAGCCTGCTTTACAATGCAAGAGTGTGCTCGAAATTTTGATGGAATTGGACAAACTCAATTTCCTTTGAAATAGGTTAGTGGCAACATTGGGTCAGGCAATAATTGTGTTGGGACTATCCGAACCCCTTCGTACGACTGTATTAGAAAATCTGCCTTGGACATACGGAGTTAAGATTCATATTGCTCTGTAAAGTACACGAAACCATGGTATGATTTAGATTGCAATAAAATCGAAAATAAAATTACAGCTTTAAGTCTGGTTCACCGGTAGATATCCTCTCAAACCATTGAGGATGTTTAGTCTCAATAAGACGCTTTGGCACATACATAAAGGTCGCGTCACGCAAAAAGAACGCCGAAAGGAAGGGGAGAGGGTGTGATGGCGCGAGTGTTTTGTATGGGCAAACACATCCACTCCACTGTTTTCAGCGTTATTTTTGGTTGACGCGTACTTTACCCACTAAGTAGCTTGTATCCCATAAGTTACAGATGGCAAGCCCATTGCCGCTGTTAAAAAAATCTGTTGACTTTTTATATAACTTTATACCTATCTTAGTTTATGTTTTGTGGTTGGTTAGTTTTAAGTTTTTCATCAGTATGAAATCTCCTTGGATGTTCAAATTGGCGTTTCGTGCAAGATGCGGAAAAGCTTACACCGGTATATTTTCCACCTTAAACTTTCATAAATATTTAACATCCTTATTATAACAAAATCTCTACCTCTACGCTCTATTTCAAAGCCAGTCTCTACAAAATGAAGAAAATGAAATAAAATCTAAATATATGAAATGACGATGTTACTGACTGTTTGTAATGTACAACCTAAACAATAAGTCATATTTATAATCCCTGGCATTTTAAAGCGGCTCTATAAAGTACTAGTTGCGCCCCGCGGTTTCACCGGCGCAGATTTAAATCCCGGTATTAATCCCGTTGGAGGGATAAAAAGTAGCTTATGTGCTCTTCCAAACTATAATCCATGTCTCTGCCAAGTTTCATCCAGATCCGTTCAGCCGTGAAAGAGTAACAAATATCTATCCATCCATACTTAAAAACTTTCGCGTTCATAATAGTAGTAGGATACCTGCCACTTTTATAATATCAACGAAAAGAGGTAGCGACTGGCTTGTTCAGTTAATTGAATGGAGCGCTCAGTGACCAATATGGACCTAATTCTAAGTACAATACTATAGTGCAATAGGAAAGTACTTTCCCTCAAATTTCCTATGACATTTGAGGTTAGTTTCCTAATGTACTGTCGGGTTCACTAATAAAGGAATTCAAGAAATTCAACCCCGGATGGGTGCTGCAAGAGTTGTTGTTGGTTTACTCTGGCCTCCCGCGTTACAGGCTTGTCCTTGCGGGGACCATTAACAACCCTTGTAAGATATTGCTTTTTGGTAATAAATGTGTTTGTGTTCGGTTGACTTGACTTGACGGCTGACTTAAAATACATTTGCCCATAGTTGAATCGCAAATAGACGTACAGCTCAATACCATACATTCCTAGTTAGCATACCACCAATTCGCACAAAGCGCTTCGCTTCTACCTTCATTATGCGAACAGCTACAAGCATAAGCTTAGTTTGGGGCTAGATAGTGCTGTGTGGAAAGTCCACCAATATTTATTTATTTATTTAGCTAAGAAGTGGAACTCGTTACCGTCGTCTGTCTTTCCTGACCATTATAATATAAGTCTCTTCAAGGCAAGAGTGAATAGGTGTCTTCTAGACCGTTCTGCTCCATCGTAGGCTACATCGTCGCTTACCATCAGGTGAGATTGTAGTCAAAGGACGGTCTATCCAGTTAAAAAATATATACTCGTATAAAGCTCGGAACAAAAATAAGTAAAGTCGCGATGTATTTCTATAGCGTTTCAAATCGGTGGTTCTTCACTCGTCTGCTTGAATATAAAAAAAAATGTGTGACAGGTGGGATCGAGTTTTAAATGTAGCTCAATTTGTCTGTAATAATCTTTTATATCCGTAATTTTATTAAGTGTGCAGTAAGCTATTATCAATTGATGAATAAATGTGGGTTCTACATTATGAATTCTACTACTATTATAAACGCGATAGTTTGTAAGTATGGATCGATGGATGAATGGATGTTTGTTATTCTTTAACGCCGGAACGGCTGAACGGATCTGGATGAAACTTCGCAGAGGGATAGATTATAGTCTGGAATAGCACATAGGCTACTTTTTGTATAGTGATTACTACCCATGGGTATCAAGGGGAAGGTCGTGGCTTCAAATGCCACTCGGATGATAACTTTTGGGGAATAATAAAAAATATCTTATTGTTTTAAAAATATCCAAAAGTAGCAGCTGATCGGTAAATCCTTGGCGTTCGCAATTCGAATGTCATAAAATACAATCTCTCGGCTGCTGAATTAATAAAGATCTTACGACTGTTTAAAATTCGATACATTTCCTCCAATTGGGATTGACTTAAAAACTCGTATCAAAAATGGTACAAACCATAAATCAAGATGTCAAGTTACAACTTAAAAATATAAATAAATCGTGTGCGCGAGTGTTCTGTCAACTCGTGATCATTAACTGATTTTAAATACAACTAACTGATGGAACAAGCAGGTGTCTTCTAGATCGTTCTGCTCCACCGTAGGCTACATCGTCGCTTACCATCAGGTGAGATGGCAGTCAAAGGACGGTCAATTTTAGTAAAAAGTCGTTTGCTTATATCGTCAGTTTTGCTTATAAAACATTTGGAGTTAATAAAAACCGTTCTTGCGTCTGAGCCGATTTTACCCACTGCGCCACAAATGTCACATATAAATATATGTATAAGAGATGCAGGTGCATAGTAATTACACACACAAACATTGTAAACCTAATGAATGCTTGACTGAACCAAATTACACCAAATCTGCAATCTCAGATAGCACTCAATAAAATGACGCGTGTGTTTTAGCAGTTGGTTAGTAATTACTTTCTAATACAAAAATCGGTCTTTTGCATCGAGCTCTTAATGTAATTTTATGGCAGAGATATTATTTAATATCGGTTTCAAAAGGTTTTTTTTTTGACAATGGTGTTTTTTAAGGATTCTGCTACTAATAAGTCCACGAAAATAACTTTCATCAAACTTCATTTGATATAAATTAATCTTGAAAGAAATTCATCATTGCTTGCTTGGGAAATCGTTTTTTCTCAGCAAAGAAACTGAAAAAAGCTATAATAGTGAAAGTGTCTGTAAAATTGAAGTGCGATTGAGTCGAGAATTGCATCAGAGCGATTGAGAAAGTACCTCTGGTACAGTCAGCGATTGTTCATTTTGTTCTGTATTTAGCAAAGAAATTGTAAATTTGGTTTGGTTTGTTTAAAGCGGATCTTCAACAAATTTAAATTGTTATCCAAAAATTTGTTTTATAATATAATATGCTAGAAGAATATGTCAATGTACATTATGAAGAAAATGTCAATGAACCCAAAACAATTAATAATATGTCCAAGACGTATATGAATTATATTTTTGCAATAAATAAACCCTGAAACTAACCAGCTTTTTATATTGAATAAAAACATCCATCTCAATTGTTGATTATTTATTAATTACTCGGTTCTCAACTTTTATATGATACTGGCGTGAAAGAAGGTAATGTAATTAAACTTTTTAATTCGTTATATTTTATTCTCGTTATTTTAACGAGCTTCAAACTAAAAAGTTTGTCAAACATAGTTTAATTAATATTTTCAACTTATAAAACATAAATGTACATTTGATCTAGATCTAAATATATAAAATTTGTTTTATGTACCGACTGATTGGCAATTAACGCACAGCCATAGAATAAATAGTGTAGAGTGGATTCTAAATCAAGCTAATTATGAGGATATGAGATTTGGAGGGTAGTTTATTCTTGGAGTGTAAGCGAGTCCCAAAACTCAACCCGTAAAGAGTTTGGGGGGTTGAAGTGTGAAGTAGTGCAGGATTACAGCTAAAAAGAAAGAAAGATTATTTACCCAGATAAAAATACGTTACATTAGGGGGGTAAATAATACAGAGTTAAAGAAAAGTAAATTCCTACTTAACAAAATAAAACAATAAAGTAAAACTAACAGAAATAAACACTGTCATTACAATTAAATAAAAATGGGTTACTAGGTCCCTAAATCAGTATTTGCTGCACCGATATCCATTTTACACGATCTATTAAACGTTTCTAAATTTGGCATTGGCGTTCAAAAAAATGTGTACAAAGATTCACACTACATGTTGATGAATTACCTACTACGTTTAACATCTAGACCCGCGATAAAAAAAAGTGAAATAGATTTTATTGGTCTGTTTAAGTGTCGTTTGGATTTACAAGTTATCTGCGTGGCTTTCGGATAAATGAATTTTATCGTCGCCTCACGAACAACTTTTATACGTCATTTGCATACTTTTATAGTTTTCTGGCGGTGGAATTAAAGTATTATAAAGCCGATGCAACTCATTGCGATACAGTCATAAGTCGTAAAATATTGTTGGGGATCGTAAAATTCGCGTGAAATAAAAACTGTTCAAGCAAAAAGTTGCCGGGCCATTTAACTGCCGATAAACTTTAGGGTGGATTCATCTATCGCACCAGACTAATCCTCTCTGGGTTCATCTAGCCACGACCACAGAATAAAACAATAGCAAAAGTACATTGAATACATACAACAGAAAAATAGCACATCATTTTTAGAAAAGTAGAGCTCTTTGTGAAGGGCTTGTCCGGGGAAGAACTACCACCACGCCTTTTTCTGCCGCCAAGCAGCAACGCTGTGTTTCGGTTTGAAGAGTGTGGTCGCCAGTGTAATTATAGGCACGTGAGGCTTAACATCTGTATGCCTCAAGTTGATGGACGCAGAGCAGTGCATCGTAGGACACGTTCTTGTAGTGCGTGACTTACGAGACAATGCTTTGTTTAGGTGATTGTTACTTTACATCAGGTGGGCCATCTGCTTGTTCCATCAGCTAGTTGTATTGGAAAAAAAAAAACGCAGTGGCTCTGAACGAATTAAAGGTGTACTTCTTCTTCTTATCGTGTCACTAGTTTCTTTCGAAACAGTGTGGTGATAGGTGTTTTATCCTTTTAATATTATAAACGTAAAAGTTTGTAAGTATGGATGGATGGATGGATGTTTGTTACTCTTGCACGCCGGATCGGCTGAACGGATCTGGATGAAACTTGGCAGAGAGATACATTATAGTCTAGAATAACACATAGGCTACTTTTTATCCCGTGGGAATACCGGGATTTAAATCTGCGCGGGTGAAACCGCGGGGCGCAACTAGTGTATTATATACTTTTTACACCAAGTTGAGGTGCTTCGATGAGCTCCGATCCGACGAGGGTGCCTAGTCGGTACGACTTTTCGAATGATCAAAAATGCTGGTATATTATCTGTGAGCTCTTGCTTTTAAATTACTTAGAATTGCGCGCTGGCTACCCTTCCTTTGGCCACAATACAAATTGTTTAAAAAACGGACGCAAGCTTGTGAATACCTGATTTTTTACTAGGTTATTTTTGCTTGCTTATTTTTTAAGCAACATTTAATTCTCCCCCACTATCTTACATTATCTTAAGAGTCCGGTGACAGCGGCTCGCAATTTCGAGGTGCGATTGGCTATTATTTCATTTTATTTCATTTTGGGGAGGTTGTTTGAAAAAATAACTCTAGAGAAACACGCATAAATACTGTTCGAACACAAATAATACAATAATATAAGGGAAATGTGCTTGAGTCAGAAATCATTTTGGTATTAGGTAAACGTAAGACCAAACATACTAATACCAAAATGATTTCTGATTCGGGCATGTTTTCCTTATATTATTGTATTATTTGTGTTCGAACAGTATTTATGCGTGTTTCTCTAGAGTTATTTTTTCAAACAACCTCCCCGAAATGAAAAAAAATGAAATAATAGCCAATCGCACTTCGAAATTGCGAGCCACTGTCACCGGAGCCTTAAGGCCGCGCGGTGAGCTCGGTCGTAAAACTTAAAAGAAATCAAATAGCATTTTTATTTTTATTCGTCTACGGTTTCTTTGAATGCGAATTATGACGTTTCGTGTAGCTAGCACAAGTCTCAAGGTTTTAGAATTTTCGTCATATAAGAATACTTGTTGCGCCCCGTGGTTTCAACCGCGCAGATTTAAATCCCGGTGTTCCTACGGGATAAAAAGTGTGCAAGTGGCAATATTTCTTGTAAAATAATGCATGCCTATATAATTGTGCCTTTTAATTCAAAACTGTTTTATGTCTATCTTTGTGTGCTGCAAATAAAAACCTATTTTATTTTATAATATTCTATGTAATATATATTTTATTATGAATAATTATTAAATAATTCCAGGCAAATTAATAATCCTACAAAGTTTGTATGTATGGATGGATGTTTGTTACTATTTCACGACGGAACGGCTGATCGGATTTGTATGAAACTTGGCAGAGAGAAAGTTTATAGTCTGGAATAGCACATAGGCTACTCTAACCCGTGGGAATACCGGGTTATAAAAGACAGTTTTATAAAAGACATACGCTTTCACCACACTGTTTCTAAATAACTAACAATTCAAATTCAAAAATTCAAATTATTGAACTGTATAACATTACAGACAGACCACGTCAAATGCGTTTTACAAGTTAAATTAAAACTACATAAAAAAAATCAAATGAGATCAAAATTATATATACTTACTAAAAATAAAACATTGCAACAAAAAACACATATTTACACAACAACACTAAGTACTTAATCAAATTTAAATAAAAAACCAATAAACATCTGCTTCCTAGTAAAATTAAATGTATGAGAATAATAAAACAAGAAGAAGAAACGTGACCTCAAGTAACGTTCAGGGGCATTATTCTCTATGACATAGGAGATACTGCCCCAAACCGTGTGAAGCCATAACGTGATCTTTGGCATTATTCTTGATGACATAAGAGCGACTTTGCCGTAACCGTGTGACGTCACAACGTGATCTAAACGCAAACGCGAATGGATTGGTCATCCTAATCCCAACTAATATTATAAATGCGAAAGTTTGTAAAGTATGGATGGATGGATGGATGGATGGATGGATGGATGGATGGATGGATGGATGGATGGATGGATGGATGGATGGATGGATGGATGGATGGATGGATGGATGGATGGATGAATGGATGGATGGATGATGATGGATGGTTACTCTAAAACTCCAGAACGGCTCGGGAAGAAAATTGGCACAGAGATATATAGTCTGGAATAACACAATAGGCTACTTTTTATCCCGTGGGAATACCGGGATTTAGAACTACGCGGGTGAAACCGCGGGGCGCTACTAGTAGTTAATAAAGCCCTATATTGTATATATATATGTTAATATGTATACCCTTTCGTGTCACTTCTTGTGTGTGTTATTTCGAAACAGGAGCCTTATTCACTATGACCATTTGCACCGCGATCACAGCTAAGACAAGGCAGCCGGTGTCATACGGTCAGGGCAAAGTATCATCTCCTATGTTATAAAGAATAAAGCCCAACATCAAGTTTTGACGTTTTACGGTTTGGGGCAAGGAATCTCCTATTTTCATAGTGAATAATGCCCCAGCGTGCTGAAAAGATTTTAATACCACTAACAGTCGCCCATCCGAGTGTCGGTTCAGTCGCTCCATATAATAAATAAAGCGGCTAGGAATGACCGCCTAATTAGCGAAATAATTTCCTCAAATTACTGTGTCCGCGAACAACGATACAACTCAAAATGGCTACAATAAAACTGCCAGGCCAGTGCATCATTCACTTTGTAGGACATTTGAATGCAAGTCGTAAAGTTAGTAATTAGGGCCACGTAATCGGCGACAAGGACTTGGAACTTGCCAGCTATGCTTTCCCCCTATTCATAAAAACATTTTTAAGAGTAGCAGAGCTCTTTGTGAAGGGCTCGTCCGGGGAAGTACTAACACCACGCGTTTTTCTGTCGCCATCAGCAACGCTGTGTTTCGGTTTGAAGAGTATGGTCGCCGGTTAATTACCGGCACATGGGGCTTAACATCTGTATGCGTCAAGTTGATGGACGCAGGGCAGTGCATCGTGGGGCACGTTGCATCGTGCGTGACTTACGAGACAATGATTTGTTATAGGTGATGGGTACCACTTAACATCAGGTGGGCCGTCCGCTTGTTCTATCATCTAGTTGTATAAAAAAAATACAGGCACATGGGGCTTAACATCTGTATGCGTCAAGTTGATGGACGCAGGGCAAAGTATTTCGTATTAAGTCACGCACTATAGAAACGTGCCCTACAGTAAGTACACTGTCCTGCGCCCATCAACTTTAGGCATGCATGCTAAGCCTCATGTGTCTGTTCTTTCATCGGCAACCACATTTTACTAACCGAAACACAGCAACGCTGCTTGGGGGAGAAAAAAGCATTGTGGTCTGCCCAGAACGAGTCCTTCACAAAGAGCTCTACTGCTAAATTCGGTGCGTATTTTCTCACCAATTCTGCCGACCCGCACCCCCGGTTTCTGAAAGCGCGATCAACACTTATCGGCTGTCAAGTCCCTTGCTATCTCTCTCTAATTTGAAGTAAAAGCCAAAATAGCAAGTGACTTTGACAGCCGATTAGTATTGATCGAGCTCTCAGAAACCGGGGGTTAGCGTGGTATAAGGAGCCAGGAAGATGACGATTTTCTCTACAACATAAACAGAATACAGTTAGCTTAGTGCATCGCTCACATTGTAGACAGTAGGTACAACTGAAGTGTAGGTCGTAAAGTTAGTAATTAGAGTCTGTAATCGGAGACAGCTTGGAGTCCAGACAGCCGTGCCTTTGTCGTGTTTGTTTATAAACATCTACCTACGGAGAAGGACTTAGAAGATCTCAATTAAAATATATTCATAAATTGCGAATCGAACCCACTCGCCGACGCGGCGTGCATCGCAGAAAACAGAACTAACTGCAGCTGTTATAGTATAGCTATACTAGTTGCGCGGGTGAAACAGCGGGGCGCAGCTAGTTCAATTATAAAGGCGCGAGCCCACCGCGGTGCACGGAGAGGCAACGCACGTGTATTAAGCTTCGCTTTGTAAGAAAATTTATGTAGTTGTGTCCACTGCAACCCACGGAGAGGCTACGCATGAATTGACGTCATTGATACATGCGTGGCTTGCTCGAATAGGCGGTTACATAGCTCAACGCTGTCGACGTAGGTCTACGTTTCCACTGGAGTACGAATATATGACCCACGACTATGTACAGCTCAGTTTTCAGTCATACACCTCCCGCAGTGAAGCCCGTGTCCGTGGATTGCAGTGGCACGTTCGTAGCCTCTCCGTGCGCCGGCGCCGTGCCACGCTATACATAGTCGTGGCTCATATTCGTGTACTCCAGTGGAAACGTAAACCCACGTTGTCAAACAAATTAATACACGCAGCTAAAATGCGCCGCGTGCCCGTGCACAGCATGCGCCGCGGTGGGCCCGCGCCTTAAGCTACACACAAATGACGCAGAAATAATGAGCATTGTAGATTCAATAACTAGATCTGTCAGCGTAATAGCTTAAATTACCAGTAATTTTATTGTAGATACACTGATTTCAGTGCAGTATTCGAATCAGCCATTACTCGTACCACAAGATGCAAAAAACATTTTGACTTTTTTATATTAAAAAATATATATATTAATATATGCTGTGTGGATTGTCCAGCATTATTATTATTATTATTATATAGTAAATCATTTTAAGGCAAGGAATGAATATTGAATAGATGCCTTCTAAACTGTTCTCTTCCAACATAATTTCAATTTATTGGTTAGTTAGGAAGGTGGGTAAATGGCTCTAAGTGCATCATTGCTGCCTGCGTTTCTTCTGCCTTCTGGTCATTGAGGCTGCAGATATATTAAAAAATAACATTCCACACAGCACTATCTAGGTCCAAATTATTTAAAGATACTATTAATGTACCGTGGGAACCAGATAGCTCATAATTATGTACTTTTATATAAATATACATTTATTGACAAAGAAAATTACAACTAATAGTTAAAATTACTTACAAAATGTACAAAATATATAAAATAAATATGACACAGTTGAGCTATCTGCAGACCGTTGCAAACGATCTATAGATAGCTCAACTGATCCAAAAAAATTAAAAAAATAAATTTTATAAATTGATAGGAAATATAATGCGATAGTAAAGTCCTTATAATAAAGTATTTATACACAGACTTAGGAAATTCCAAAATTATGTGTGCAATGCTAGTGCTCTTCTCTCTTCTGAAAGAAAACATCGTGAGGAAACCAGTTAGTATTCTAACAGTGGGCGATGGGCTTGCAACCTGTCACGTATGGAATACCTACTAACTACTGCAAATGTGGGTATGTGCCAAATGTAATGTTTGGACGTACCTCTGACTATCCCCAGACATCTTCAAAGAATCTGGAGTTGGTACTTGGTAATAAGAGATTTGAGGGGATATATATCATGCCTGGGGATCAAAGTCGTGAAGCTGTTTCAGTTTCAGTTTTTAGGGTTCCGTACCCAAACGGTAAAACGGGAACCCTATTTCCAAAAATTTTCACATCAAGACGGACGAACTTACTTAAAAATCCAAAGTCTTACTGAGAACTAATATTAATTTAAACAGTATATTCCTATTCAAGCCGTTCAACTTAAACAGCCAAGCGTTTCTTAGGAACTATAACGCAAATTCGACACCGGATACAGACAGGATAAACAGATACTAATTTATTATTATAATCAGTCTGTCATCTGGCTATACAAAACCACTTTGAATGCTAAGTATCTGTGTTTAAGATTCATTATCGTTGGAATTACTGGCAGAATAGAATCAGATTTTGCTAAACTAAAATGAGCTACTTGTCCTTGATTTAAGTTCCAATGTCGCTTTGCAGTAGCGTTTAAAAACTGTGAGCTAAGGCGCTATGCACACCGGATTATGATCCACTAGACGTGAGAAGGATATGCTAAAAAAAAAAAAAACAAAAAAATACTAAACTGTATCTATGGACTCATGTTATTTGAGTGTATAGATATCTTTTAGACCGTTCTGCTCCGTCGTCGGCCGTCGCCGGCCGTCGGTCGTACATCGTCGCTTACCACTGAGGGGGGGCGACCAGGCGAGGTCGTAGCCAAAGAACAGGCTATTAAGAGTCCGGTGACAGCGGCTCGCAATTTCGAGGTGCGATTGGCTATTATTTCATTTTATTTCATTTTGGGGAGGTTGTTTGAAATAATAACTCTAAAGAAACACGCATAAATACTGTTCGAACACAAATAATACAATAATATAAGGGAAATGTGCTTGAGTCAGAAATCATTTTGGTATTAGGTAAACGTAAGACCAAACATACTAATACCAAAATGATTTCTGATTCGGGCATGTTTCCCTTATATTATTGTATTATTTGTGTTCGAACAGTATTTATGCGTGTTTCTCTAGAGTTATTTTTTCAAACAACCTCCCCGAAATGAAATAAAATGAAATAATAGCCAATCGCACTTCGAAATTGCGAGCCACTGTCACCGGAGCCTTAAGTAAAAAAAAAAGCGTTGCAATAAAAAAAGTAGCTTCATGACTTTGATCCCCAGGCACGGTAGATATCCCTCCAGATCTCTTAGTACCAAGTACTAACTCAAGATTCATTGAGGATGTATCCTTTAACCACAATGTTTCGATAGAAAGTAGAACGACAAAAAGAAAAGGGGATGTGTCGTCATATTCGTCCAAAAAGAGATCTGACGTTATTTAAAGTGCCAGGGCTATTAAAATATATATTATAGTACAGGTGGATCCTGAGAGGTGATCACAATGAATTTTGACATTTTGTCGCGATATTCGACCTTATTCAGTTGTAATTTATAAAGAAAGAAAGGAAGAAAAATTATTTATTAAACCAAAAAAACACTAATACAGGAACGTAGGTAACAAAAAAAGAAGGTATTATTAAGAATTAAAAAGAAAAAAATTACAGAAAAAAACAGTCCTGCGTGGTTTAAGGGTTAACAGGTCAGTATTTGCTACACCGATACCCGACATATTTACGATTATTATACTATACTTTTACGTAACGTCGAATTCGTTGATTAGGCCACCGGTCCTTTTCGTATCTATGGTGTGCGTTGCGCCTTAAATACAATTCTATAATTTATTCCTTGATAGTACAATTAGAGGTGGACAATGCACTAATAAGCTCCCAAGTTGGCAAGCGTACTTTTCATATCCGATGCAAAGTCGCCATCTTGGTATCTGTCATGCCTTGAATTTATAAGGGATGCACACTTAATTATATTAGCTAGCGGATCGTCCTAGCTTTTTTATTTTGGTAACAGAGCTACGTAACGTATCATTACTATTGGGCTACAAATATCTACCTACAGATTTTTTATTTTTGCTCTGTTACTTTATTTTTACACCTAAAACTCAATCTAATATTATTTACATTACTTTAAGACCACAGAAAGGAGGGGACTCCTCTAATACAGGTTTATGTAGCTTAAAAGAGGAGATCCCAACCCATATTATTGTAAAAACTTGTGTTTATGAATAAAACATTTTTGATTTTGATTTTTGACTGATTTTTTATCCATCTAGACAATTATGATCGCTTCGTCATGCTGACGTCCCTAATTTATCATTATGAAAAAAGAACGTGTAAAAAAATTGTATCATCGTAATGCATGTTTTAAAACTACGAGTATGCTGGAAAGCTTATTGATAAAAAAAAATTACCGGAAAAAGGAACTGACGGATTTTACAGTATGAGGTTTGATACCTTTCCCCCTGTGCTAACTAAATCTCACTGTAAAACAGACGTGGTTTGATGACCGCCGGTTCCTGTAAAACCGGTTTTAGGTAATCGGCGGTGGCCTTGCAATATTTTTTTTTTAAATAATTTATTGAGGTTTTTTTAAACAATGTTTATGACAAACCTAAAAGTTCACATTAAATTAAATCTATGTACATAAGTTAACTATTATCTAACTAAACAAATTTTAAGAACAACATTGTAGCAGCCGTTGCATTTTATAGGGCTTTGTCATTGCATTCGCAGGCAATAACGACCGCGCGATTTATTTTTTCAGTCAGAAAAGTGCCGTAAAATCAAATAAACATTTATAAGTTGCGCCCCGCGGTTTGCCGGGCAGATTTAAATCCCGGTATTCCCACAAGATAAAAAGTAGCCTATGTGCTATTCCACACTATAATCTATCTCTCTGCCAAGTTTCATCCAGATCCGTTTAGCCGTTCCGGCGTGAAAGAGTAACAAACATCCATCCATCCACACAATCTTTCGCGTTTATAATATTTAGTAGGATAGTAGGATGGTACGGAACCCTTCGTGCGCGAGTTCGGCAAGCACTTAGTCGGTTTTTTTATGACTTAGCTTAGCGAATGCCTTTTTCACAGTTCGTTGGGTTTGAGTCTTTTGGCAATGATTTTCTTTAAAGACAACGAAATTGCATAGTATGAAATTTCTTCTCGACTCGACGCAAAGGGAACCAACCAGACAGACAGTAATACGGTTAGGGTAGGCCTTTTAACATAATCATAATTTTATTTCAACTTAAATGGTTCACATCAATGTAACTTACATACTACGAGTATTAGTACTTATACTTTGGATACGGAACCATAAAAAACAGGTGTCAAGTACGAAAATGTTCTAAGAATCGTTTAGCATGACAATCGAGGTGTTCACGCGCATATACATACGCTCTGATAAGGGACGAGACACGAATGCGAATACATTTTGTGCACGGAATTTATATGGGTTTCGACGCGGTGGGCCGCGCTGTGACGTCTCTTGAAGGTTTGAATTCTTAAGACCTATAAATAAATAATGCTGGACAATCCACACAACACCATCTACCCCCAAAGTTAGCTACTCAAAGCTTGTGTTATGGGTACTAGATAACTGATATATTTATATATATACATACTTATATAGATATATATTTTTTATTATACACATGGAAAACACTCAGCCCAACGGAACTTTCTGAAGATCGTACACAAATTTGTTCCGAGGCGGGAATCGAACCCGCAACCTCTGGCGTCGCAGGCGGACTCTCGCCCGCTGCGCCACAGAGGTCGTCTAGTAGAGATATAGTTGAGTTGGCTATAGCAACCCTTGTACTTGGGTTGAGGGTTGGAGATAGGGGGTTGCAAGTGGGGGTAGGTGGCAAATCCATCCCTTGAGTTCTTTTTTTGTAGGAGATGAAAAATTATTAACTTTTTAGTTTTCTACGTTTTTGTTGAAGTTAAAATTCATTTGTATTAGTTTTTGGATTCTTTTCTTTTCGTTTTCATATCTTTCATCCTACTAATGTGTTTTTTTTATCCCGTGGGAACACCGGGATTTAAATCTGCGCGGGTGAAACCGCGGGACGCAACTAGTACTTTCATATCGTTCCTGCTAGCTATACTAGTTGCGCCCCGCGGTTTCACCCACTTAGATTTTAAACCCGGTATTCCCACGGGATAAAAAGTAGCCTATGTGCTATTCCAGACTATAATCTATCTCTCTGCCAAATGTCATCCAGATCCGTTCAGCCGTGCCGGCTTGAAAGAGTAACAAACATTCATCCATCCATCTATACAATAAACTTTGGCGTTTATAACATTAGTAGGAGTAGCCAGTAGGATGTGATGATTACCACTTAAAATCAGGTGGGCCATCTGCTTGTTCCATCAGCACGTGGTATAAAAACTCCTAGACAAAAACCGTGTAAATGTGAAAAGGCGCCTACAAACGCAATGATGTGTTCCGTAGTAGGATTAGGTAATCGTTTATATCACTGATTGTTTCAATACAAAACATTTTTATTACAATACGCATTCACACACCGTTTCGGTGTTTGTAAACATCGAACACTAGGATAGTATTGTAGGTAATCTTTGAAATTGTATTCAAAATTTCTAACAATAGGAAATCGCATTTGACTTAGATCATCGGGTAGATTTGTGAATAAACCTTTCATTTTAAGACGAAGACAACCGCCAAACAACTTCTTCAAATAATAAGATTTTAAGAACAATTTTATAAATATATGAAATTAGCTGGGCTAGGGCTAAGGATTTCTTTTAGCCGACTTCGATAGATGGCGTTGTTAAACAACCGAGCAAAGCTCGGTCACCTAGATATTATGTCATAATGGCACCACATGGCAAGCAATAATATCAAACTCGGTCCACCCAATAAAAAGCTATGAGAATAAAAAAAACAATCGAATTGAGAACCTCCACTTTTTTGAAGTCGGTAGAAAAATGGGAAAGTCCTTATATTTTACTAGCTGGTACCCGCGACTTCGTCTGCGCACTTTTAATCTCTTTATCTCTTTTTTTCGCAATAAAAGGTAGCCTATGTTCTTTCTCAGGGTCTAAAGATTGTCTGTGCCAAATTTCATCAAAATTGGTTGAGAGGTTTAAGCGGGAAAGCGTAACAGACAGACAGACAGACAGACAGACAGAGTTACTTTCGCATTTATAATATTAGTTGGGATTAGAAATAGATTGTGGAAGGCATGAGATGGTAAAAGTAGGCAAGTTATGGATCTCTGTGCTTGCCGGCGGTGCAGCGGTGCACAAACATTTACATTTTGTCACATACCTATTATCTTATTTATTTGTCACATAAATAATCTTCAATACTATATACGCTTTCTGTAGGAGAACATTTTTAACTTTAAAACATCTAAACATGATTTAGCATCCAAATAAATAATGCTGGACAATCCACACAGCACCATCTAGCCCCAAAGTAAGCTATTCAAAGCTTGTGTTATGGGTACTAGATAACTGATATATTTAATACACTAGTGGCTCTGGGAGCTGTAGACCTCGCGAGCATACTAATAGTGAGCTATTTGAGGAATGTAATGTGCAAGTGCATTTTCCGTTTTGTGATTTTTTGATCTTTTTGATTTTTTTGCATCATCTTGTGTAGAATGAGGTCCTTTGTGTTTCTCTCAAATTTGATTGAAAACTATCGATTGTTTGATGAGCTATCCTGTTCATCATGCTGAAGATCCTTATCAGATCTTCGCCAAACTTTTATGAGACCAACTTATAGTTACTACCTTTCAAATAAAAAAAGAATAATCGAAATCGGATCTCATTTGGTGTAGATATCTAGTATATCAAATAGCCCCCTTTTTGCCCTTTTTTTGGGGGAAGTACCCCTCCAATCAAAAATCCCCGACGACAAAAAAACTCAAATAAGTCATTTAACCTGTGTACCAAGTTTCGTCCAGATCGGTTGAAAAATGCGACCTGTAGAGGAGAACAGATAGACAGACAGACATCCGGACAAACGCATTTTTGGCCAATGTGGAAACTGAGACGCTTCGCTCGCTTCGCTCGCTCGGTCAATTATATACTTACATAGATAGATATTTTTTTTTATACATAGAAAACAAATAGGTTATAGTTTTGAAATAAGTTGTTTAATATGCAGTTTCTGAATTGTAACTTTGAAGAGCGTGGTACGGACCGCTTCCCCTTCATAGCCGCAGTAAAAAGTTTTCATTGGCCCCCGTCAACTTTAGCGGGGGTTTAAGTTAAACTTGAGTTTATCTCGGTTTTACTGCCGCCAACTTAAAGTGCCTGCAAGGTGGCTTACACCGCCGCGTTAAACTTAATCGATAATCAATAAAACACTGTTTGTGTTTCTGATGGCATAAAAGTGATCGGTGCGGAGTTGCTGGTCGTTTCGTATACGGCCCAACAACTTGCCGTATTATAATAGGCAGCGTGCATCATTACATAGTATAAAACAAAGTCGCTTTCTCTGTCCCTATGTATGCTTAAATCTTTAAAACTACGCAACGGATTTTGATGCGGTTTTTTTAATAGATAGAGTGATTCAAGAGGAAGGTTTATATGTATAATACATGCATGATATGTGCACCCGTGCGAAGCAAGGGCGCGCGGGCGGGTCGCTAGTTTTTCATAACTTAGACCAGGGGCGTTATTCACTATGACCAAACCAATCGCGTTTGCGTTTAGATCACGTTGTGAAGTCACAGGGTTAGGGCAAAGTATATCCTATGTCATTTTTCGTTGGTCAAACTTGGAAACATTTACAAGACATCTCAAAACTACCATCGACTGCTTAGTTCCATAGCACAGAGACAAGGTGCATCCCTACTAGTGAATGAAAAAAACTAATGAATGAAAAATTATTTATAGTACACCAAAATTTACAAAAAAAGAACTCATAAAAATAAAAAATAAAGTAGTCGGTACAATGGGCGGTCTTATCCCTGAAAGAGATTTCTTCCAGACAACTTCTGGATGGAGAGGATTGATAGTACCAACCTTACCTCACCAGGCACAGAGAAGGACCAATATGACTTATTTAGTTTATTTTTGTTACCTCATCCTTTTTTCATTGTTTTTTTTTTCATTTTCTTTTTTAACTTCCCTGTTCTGTGTTTCTATAATGTGTGTGTGTTAATAAACATATTTCATTTCATTTAAAATATGGTAGATTGTCTGTGGAGACAAGTCATCCAAATCCAAGTGAACAACGGCGGGTACGCTGTGTTTCTTTATTCCTAAACATTCCAATTTTGAAATTTCAAAATTATTCCTAATACAAAACCAAGTTGGCTTTCTCGCATCGCGCCTCACCAATGAGGCTTTATGCTAAATGTAGGCGGTCCTTCCACCCGGACGGGCCATTATATTATTAATAATTTTATGTTAATACTAGCTGAACCCGCGGCTTTGCTCGCGCCAAGGAATTCAAAGTTTCATACAAACTTTCATCCCCTATTTCATCCCCTTGAGGGTAGAATTGATCAAAATCCTTTCTTAGCGGATACCTACGTCATAACATCTACCTGCATGCCAAATTTCAGCCTGATCCGTCCAGTGGTTTGGGCTGTGCGTTGATAGATCACTATAACAGTCAGTCAGTCACCCTTGAGTTATATATTATGTTAATATATTATTTAATACTTTAATTGGAGAATGGGAGCTAATAACCTTTGGTATGTCTTATAAACCTTACTACCCAATGTCATTTTAAATGTAAGAAAAGTTTTACCATAATATATCATCAGTCATGGGCGTACGGCGGCCGTAACTACATACCGTCACGGTCTATTAACATACCACCTAACCACCCCAGCCTTATCACAACCGCGTAAGGTGCAAAATGCTATAACAACACAGTGCCCGCTTAATGTAACTGCGCAAATGGGAGGGGTCTATTCTTGACAAGATTAATGATTCTATGCGTACAGTCGTGCACATAAGACAGTTCGGTATTTATATGGAAAAGTTATGACGACGTCTATGTTTGTTGAGGTGAGGTGGGTACCTTGGTAACGTTTCTTTTTGAAGTTTTTTAATGGTATTGTGTGAAATAATAGTGAGTGAAGTTTTACGATACAGGGAAAAAGTTTGCGATGGTTTTTGTGTCGACTTTTAAATCGATACGGTAATAAAGGAAACGGAAATATGCATAAGCTACTTCGTTACACAATATATTTTATGTTAACAAAAAAATATAAGAAATAAATTAAAAGTAAATTTCGCTACAGCGTTTTGTCATGGGTTTTTTTCTTATGCCTACGACGTCATTCGCGTGTTACTCAGACAGGAAGTATCATAGTAAAATAAAGCTTTTATATATGTACAATTATCGTGCGAAGCCATGCTCTGTTATACTGCTATTAGTGATCTTGGTTACTGATATTATGTTATACTGAAAATTGTAAAATCAAATCGCTTCCGACTATAATTATTTTCTCAGGTGTTTGAGTTACAAACACACCCGCCATATCAGGCTCCACGAATCTGGATGAAATTTGGAAAGTTGTCGGCTTACCTATTGCTTAATGTCAAAACTAAAACGCAATTGATGTTTTGATGTATGCCAAATAAGTTGAATAATGACTTTAAGCAGGTGCCATATCGACGAAACTAGAATAGCTAGAAATAAATCGGTTTTTTGATTAATTTAGAGCTCATTCAGGCGAGTGCGCCGGTCCAATAAAGGTGGTTAGTGACTTTTATGGCCTGATGATAAGTGGTAATCATCACCTTTAACAAAGCATTACAAATACAAATACAAATACAAAATTATTTATTTCCAAAAAAATGTGCGTACACTATAAATAGCAGACTCTGTCTTCTATTTTAGTTTAAAAACTGTGTTACAGAAGACAGTACATTCTCCCTACAATGTTTACACAAAATAAAGAAACAAAAGTTGATTTAACAAGGTATGCTAAACAATATGTAAGTGGAATAATAAAACAGTTAGGCTAAAAATGACAGATAGAAATATAACAAAAGCAAAAGTAAAATTTAGAAAGAAAATTTGCCTCGTAAGTCGTGCACGTTAGCCTGATCCAGACAAGCCCTGCGATCCAGTGCCCTGCATCCATCAACTTGAGGCATACAGATGCCTCGTGTTCCTGTAATTACACCGGCAACCGCACTCCTCAAATTGAAACACACCAACGCTGCTAGGTGGCAGAAAATGGTTTAATTCATCAGAAATACATTTTGACTTTGAAGACGTTTTGTAGACAAGCTCGCATGATGGAGTGCATGCTAGTAAACCCTGGCACCTGACCGTGAATAAACAAACAAACATGATGAACAGCAATCAATCGTTTCCGCTCAATAGAAACAAATTGAATGAGCCATTCACGCTGCTTTATCGTCGTGCATCGAATATTGCATTTGTAATAAAGTGTTCTGTTTTTAAAGCTAGCATCGTACTCTCTAGAGAAGAGATAATCTGTAGACAGCGTTTTCTCATCCGACGTACTATGAAAGCCGTAACTACCTAAGCCGAGGTTTGTAGATGCCGTTGCGTTTGTTGCCAAATAACTTTTTTCAGAAGTCAGAGCGCCTTCTGCGCTCGCCAGTAGCCAGAGAGAGCGCATATTGTTTAAGTTCATTCCCAAGAGAAGATGAAAATAAATACCAAGTTACGAAACATTTCTTTCATTCAGTAGTCTATTTCAGTATGCCAAGTTAGAAACCGGTTCAGTAGAGGTAAGAGTAGGGCGTGATTACCAACTAATACAAACATCATTGGTGTTCTGTCAGTTAAATCTAAAAATAAATAAATATTCCACAAATATTTATAAATGGGCTGTCATAAACGCAAGGTTCACTTTGAAATAATAGCCTTCTCATGAAGTTATTGTGACAAAGTTTTTCGCTTTTTTAAATCAAAAAGGTAATAGAAATTAAGTTTGTTTTTCAATGAGAGCTTGTCAAATGATAGTGATGACAATATTCAAACCAAAGTATGGAATCGCAATAAGACTCAGTACTTTGCACAGCCCCAGTATAGTATATTATATGCTTTTATGGCGGCAAACAACAAATTCACGTTTTTTAAACACGACGCAGATAAACAATTTCAAAGACGTCATCATACCTGCTCATTATAAATTTTATTGCCATATAAAAGTCCATCGTGACGGAAAATTAACGTTAAAATTTATTCTTTTTTTAATTACCACCGACGCCATTTTGGATTCACGACGGTAACGCCTTCTGTAACGTTTACGACTCGCCTGTACACGTGTCTGTATTCGCGGTATTAAAATAAATTAGTTATTTCTTGGTTATCATTTAAGTTATCTTTTACTATCCACATGCATTATTAACTACATTTTAATGTGTTACGAAGTAGGAACTATGATATGATAAAAAAATATGACTTACGAGATTTAGGTACATAGGTACAGTCATAATGAAAAGTTCTTCACCAAGTATATATTCTTGAAAGTCGAGATTATCTTTAACTTTTTGCTCATCATATCCACAATGCTAAAAATAGTTTGGTGTATTTATTATTTTTCGGTAGCGGCGATGTAAAATGTTCAATTCTCAATATCTGGAGTTTGTTTAATCCATGATGATAGTGATCGTTTTTCCTGTAAATACTTTAAAAAATAAAATCTACATATTAGCACGGATCGTCTGCGGCGTATTCTGCGAAATGTCTGCCACGGTGCCATATACAAAGAATTTTGTGCTTTGTAATTTGCATAACTAAGCCCAGTCTCATGTCCGCTTCCCATCAATTCCCGGCTGCAGTATTAATAAAACTAGCAGTGTTTACGTGACTTATCCATCATCCACATCCAATCAAGAACCTCATTAGAAACAATAAAGCTAATGTCCGTGCGTCCGGTGCGATAGGCGAACAAGGGCCCATTGGGAACAATCGTTACATACATTGTGCGGCAGACGTGACTGCTGGACTGGACTGCAGGAAGCCGATAAGGATATCGAGTAAACAAAGCTATAGTGAGACTATCGTTCGATTTGCAGAAGCATTGCTGTTCTAGTACTAGGTTTTTGTCTATGATTATGCGTGAGTTCGATTTTTTATACCACTTTCTAATGGAACAAGCAAATAGTTAATTGACTCAGGCGTGACCTTGCGGAAGTCCATTGTTAAATACAAATTAACTTGAACAAAGCAATATGTAGTACTAATCCGCTGATCTAAGATCAGCGGATTAGTACTACATATTGCTTTGTTCAAGTTAATTTGTATTGAACAAGCAAATGGCTGATGTTAAGTGGTAACCATGACCACAAAGCATTACCTCATAAGTCACGCATGATAGGAAAGTGTCCTACGATGCCCTGCGTCCAGCAACTGGAGGCATACAGATTTTGAAGTGTAGTATATAATTATAATAATAATATTATAGTTATTTTCCAAAAGGTTTACATTGTTTATTCTATGCTATCCTATATCACTACATAGTATAAAACAAAGTCGCTTTCTCTGTCCCTATGTCCCCATGTGCCTTTGTATGCTTAAATCTTTTAAACTACGCAACGGATTTTGATGCGGTTTATAGATAGATATCTTTAATAGATAGAGTGATTCAAGAGGAAGGTTTATATGTATGATACATGCATGATATGTGCACCCGTGCGAAGCAGGGGCGCGCGGGCGGGTCGCTAGTTTAAATACAAAACAAAATTTGGGTAGCCTTTTGTCTTTGATTAAATATAGTCCCTTTTGTAGGATTAAGTGTGTAGTGTGTTTGTAGTGTCTGTAATTTCACCGGCAGCCACACTCTTCAAACCGAATCAGCAACGCTAGTAACTCCTCTGATGATTTTTTCATCATTAAAATACTATCCAGTATTCTTCGTGCCTCACCAAGACTACATTGTGCACAATAATTAGCTATAGAATTATAGTTACCTCGAAAAACCCGTAAACTAAACATAAACGGATACAAGGACACGTTACTAACGACGAAGCAGTTAAAATGAGTTTCACGGCAAATAAATATTTAGACAGAGTTCATTTTACACCTGGCTACACGAGCTGTCTTTTGTGTTCTTCGTGCCAGTAAAATGTTATGTGTCTATTTTACTACCTCTGTGGGATAGTGGATAGAACAACTTCCCCTGAATTTAGGTTCAACTACCGTCATTTGAAAATGAATACGAATGGCTTTTTCTTTTGGTTACATTCCCATAGCTTCTGATTACTTTTCGTTTGTTCAGGGAAGTATTTAGGCTGAACCTTAGTGTTTTTATATCTTTTTTTCCACCGCTTTGTCGTTCACGACATCTTTCAAGATAATGCCGGATCTGAATTGTTGGCTTCATTCATTCATTGTCGCATTTACAAATTGCGTAAGTAATAAATTAAACCAGTCTGGTTTAAGCTACTAATACGAATTACAGGAACAGTGAAAATATCTAGCTTAGCTATAAGAAAAACAATGTAGTCTCATTTAAGTTTTACTAAATAAAAAAGTTAAAAATCAAGCAACTTATTGGCATTTGTAAATAGGGTTTAACTATAATTTCCACAACATAAACATAATAAGTTTATGTAAATGTAATTATGTTTTGAAGCTACATTTTATTACTGGATGAGAATAGGATGAAATATTCAATACGTTGAGTGCCGCCGCAGCTGAGCCCCATAAAACTTCAATTGCTTTATGGTTCGTCAGCCGTTCTCTGGAACTAGTGCACTTTGCAGCGTATGTTATTTAGGGGTAAGAGTTTCCTATATGAGGGTAAGTTTCCTTGTCAGCTTGTTTAGCCTCTCCCTTTATCTTCTTGCAGCCGCAGCTGAGAACTTAATCGCTTTGTGGTTCGTCAGTCGCTCAGAAGAGTGCAGTTTAAGATAAGATAGTTTGATAGTATGCAGCGTATGTTAAGGATTATTAGGTTGTTCTATTTTCCTTTTCGTTGGGAAATAAGAGGAAGAGAAATTGAAGAAAGAGAAGAATTGGAAAAAAGGCGTTAGAGTCTCGTTATCCGAAGGTCCAACGACATTGTAAAACCCGCGGGAAGTCGGTGGATGGAGAGCGCTAAAATAATTGATTCTGGATATAAATGAGGAGATCTAAGCCCGTCTATGTAGTGGCTAAAATAAAATAAAATTTACACAGATCTGATGGGTTCAGTAAGAGCAGACTTTGAGATACTTTGACTGGCTAAACCAGGTCATCTCATGTCTTATGCATCTAATTAAGTACACTAAAATAGCCTGTCAACAATTATTTTGATGAACGACGTGTCAAAAAATTCTTCACTTGCTAGTCTAAAAACGGATAAGGTACTAACGGATACCGGTGAGGAATTCCACTCCTTGACGGACCACATTTGAAAGTTGAAGCAAAGTGCTTGATTATCCACTAAAACTCTAAAATAATTACGATCATAGTGAAAAAACTATTTCCAACTTCCACAATTAGTTTTTCACGTCGATCCGGCTACGAGCTTACAAGCTTACGTAGGCGTTAGAGAGAAAAAAAGCGGTTGTATATTCAAAGTTGAATCATCGACCAATAGCGCGCGTGGTAGGCGTGGCGAAGCGTCGCGATTGGCTGCCCGCTACTCCGAGGCAACTGATGAATCGGGCGATTATAATGCTATTACATGGAGGTAACGGTTTAACGCTTTTCTTGAAACGTCACAATGATAGTTATTTGGGAAGCGCTGAGCGCGACTGTACTGGATAGGTGTCAAATTATTCTAACGAGTTTTGGTTCATCTTGGTTTTATTGTGTGCGATCAAAATATACCTGCTGGAGTAAAGTAGTACTACTAAGTGTACTAGTGTATACTTGATGTATACATGCATACATAATATCTATACCTACTTACATTACCATGCAATATTTTGTTAAAATCCGTAGGTACCGAGGTTTTTACTGTGTACTTATATTTTCTGCAATTTTAGTGCTAACACCAAACTGACTAAACATTAGGTACCTACGTAGTTATACAGGTAAAATTATCTTACGTATTTATCTACACAATCTGTATTTTATTTCCACATTCTATTAAATTTGATACTTAGGTTAGACGTACCTCTGACAACCCCCCTTAGTCATCCTTAAAGAAAATTGAGATAATATAAGGTCATGAGGGATACGAGGGGATATCTACCGTGCCTGGGGATCTCTTAGGACTTCTGCAAATATGTTCTTGTGTCTTATTATATATACCATACCTATCTCATATATTTATACGTATTATATGAGATAGGTATGGTTATAAGACAATGTCGTAAAAGACATTCAGTCGATTGATTTATTAATCAGACCATACATTACCTAATACAAGAACTTTTTCTTATGTCGCATAAGACACGCGACAATGAACATTTTTCTGTCTGGTGTCCGTGTCTTATAATGTGCAAAGGACTTTAGACCCCACACGTTCATAATATCGGTTTAACCCACACGATATTCCTATCACATTTTCACGGTGGCAAACCACCAATATAACTAAAATACTAGTTGTATTATAACACCATGAAAATATGTAAAATAATAGAAAACTATCATTGTTGCCATACGGGCGTGCTGTCGCCCACATCTAATGTTAGCAATAAAAACCACCATTGTTTTATTTTATAGACAGGAAAACAGTAAAAAACTATATTTACTTTGTAACAATCTTTGAGATTAGGTACAGTTGAATGGTTTCTTTAAACGCGGCAAATAAAATATAACTTGAAAAGCAAAACACCAATGTATCTATTTAACACCTTCCCAGCTCAGTTGGTATAATGCCTGCCTTCTACGCCGTAAGCCGTGGGTTTGATCCCCACCGAGAACAAACATTTGTGTGTTGAACATAGATGTTTGTTCTCTGTCTGGGTGTTACGAGTATATATTGTAGTAGCGACCCGCCCGCGCGTCCCTGCTTCGCACGGGTGCACATTGTTTTTCTACTATATCATGCATGAATTATACGTATAAACCTTCCTCTTGAATCACTCTATCTATTAAAAAAACCGCATCAAAATCCGTTGCGTAGTTTTAAAGATTTAAGCATACATAGGGACATAGGGATATAGGGACAGAGAAGGCGACTTTGTTGCGATGTAGTGATAGTGATTTACAAAAAAAAAGTATTTATGTATTATATCAGCTATCTGGTTTCCATATCACATGATTTGTCTTAGTTTGGGACGAGATAAAGCTGTGTGGAATACTGACCAATATTTATTTCTTAAATAATTCAGTTGGCGTTTTCATTTTCCAAAAAGTAATAAGTAGGTAATTCGAAATCTCGAACCGATTGTACACAAAAGAAAAGTTACAAAAATGCACAAAATAAATGTGTGCGATTCCTAGAATTGCATTTCTTGGCCTGCATACCAAATGTTACCTCTACCTGTTCAGAACTCTGATTCAAGACCACCCGAGTAGCTTAAGGCGTTGACAACACCTAAAATACCTCTCGCTCGCACGATTCGACATGTTGCAAGATATAAAATCACTAAGTACGAAAACTAGAAAAGTAAACTTTTAAGGAGGAAAACTTGCATCGATCAAAATGAATTTTTTTACTAAACTGTGCGCGATTTTTTGAAAATCGGTTTAGTGGTTTTATATCCTTCAACAAGTCAAAACGTGTGAGCGAGAGTCACATTAGCTGTTGTCTTCACCTTAACGTAAGTAGGTACCTACGTGTTCGAGTGTCTGACTGACCCTCGGTTTCTGAAAGCGCGATCAACACTAATCGGCTGTCAAGTCACTTGCTATCTCTATCTTATTTGAAGTAAAAGCTGAAATAGTGAACAAAAAGAACAAAATTAGTAAGTAGTGAACAAAATATTTGAAGTAAACGCTCAAATAGTGGACAATATTATTTTTTGTTAGTTTGCTTTGTTTAGGTTAATTTGGTCTTTGTTTTTTATTTTGTGGTGGATGAGTAAATGAATTTTCTTTCTTTCTTTAAAAATAGCAAGCGACTTGACAGCCGATTAGTGTTGATCGCGCTTTCGGAAACCGGGGGTAACTGACAAAAGTTCCAGCCATTTTTCAGGTCCTGAATCGGGGGACTAGATTTCGATCCCACAGTCGTTGATTCCCAAAGTGCTCAGTAGTCATGTGCTTCCTTTATACGAGTTTCTGTGATTGCATGAGGAATTGTACTTCGAATACACAATCGGTTTCTACCGTTCGAGGGAATCGTACCCACTACCTACAGCGGAGAAGGTGTGCATACGCCAGTCCAATGTTTGACCAGTTCTAATAGCGTTTGTGGTTCTCGCCTAATAGATATTTTGCTTTCGCTGATGATACAAGCATGTGGTCTACCTGATGTTAAGTGGTCACCATCACTACATAGTATAAAACATGCTTAAATCTTTAAAACTACGCAACGGATTTTGATGCGGTTTTTTTATAGATAGAGTGATTCAAGAGGAAGGTTTATATGTAATACATGCATGATATAGTAGAAAAACAATGTGCACTCGTGCGAAGCAGGGGCGCGCGGGCGGGTCGCTAGTCATTAATAAACAAGCATTGCTTCGCAAGTAACATCGGCATAAAATATGTGAACCCCCTGTTTCTGAAAGCTCGACCAACACTATTAGGTTGTCAAGGCACTTGCTATCTCTATGTAATTTGAAGTAAAAGCTGAAGTAGCAAGCGATTTGATAATTTATTTGAACGAAAATGTTTCGCAAGTGCAACCGCCACCCATACCGCCACCATTTTCATTAAAACAAATGTCGCCCGACTTGACAATAAACTGACTAGACTATAAAGAATTATCACTTGAGTCTGGCAATATTGTCTGGCCGAATGTCGGACAGGTGACATGAACGGGGCGAAAAAGAAGAAGAAGAAGGTTGAACGCATTGGTTTGGCCTTCGCTTTAGTTCTTAGTTCTTAGCTACTTGTCGCAATGCGCCAACTGGAGCGTTTTATAGCCAAGTTTACGGCTATAGCTTTCCAATGTGCTTTATTGTGTTGTGACAAAGATGGCGGAATTACTTAATTAAGTTTATGCGCAATGCTTCTTCGGGAATTTATTATTTTGGAGATTGTTAACGGCAGTTTGAATACTGAGATGATTACATTATAGCATTATATCAGACTAGCGGCTTGGCCCAGCTTCGCATGGGTGGACATAAATTTTTCAACATTTTAGTGAAGACTTAGACTTAAGTTTTTGAGCCTATTCGTTACATAAAAAAAAAACTAATAATGCTGGACAATCCACACCGCACTATCTAGCCCCAAAGTAAGCTATTCAAAGCTTGTGTTATGGGTACTAGATAACTGATATATTTAATACATTATATACTTACATAGATAGATATTTTTTATTATACATAGAAAACACCCAGACCATCGGAACAAATTTCTGCAGATCGTACACAAATTTGTTCCACGGCGGGAATCGAACCCGCAACCTCTTGCGTCGCAGGCAGGCTCTCGCCCGCTGCGCCACAGAGGTTGTCAAAATACAAAGGTTTCTTCTTTATAATTCATTCTTTATAGTCATTTAGTACTCATAACACAAGCTTTGAGTAGCTTACTTTGGGGCTAGATGGTGCTGTGTGGATTGTCCAGCATTATTTTTTTATTATTTATAATATTAGTGTAGATGTATAATATACGAGGTGAAATAAGTAGACTGAAAAGAAGAGTTCGATGTTGTGTTTTTTATACTAAATGTCGATGGAACGAGCTGATAGCCCACCTGGTGTTAAGCTGTGCTTCATGCCTTAAAATGTCGCAAGTTACAAGCGATCAGTATCGTAGCTGTTTTTAGCGTCTTACAGCACTTTTTTATAGGAACCCAAAAGTTATTATCCAAGTGTGATTTGAACTCACTACCTTTACGGGTCTGCGCTAACCATTACGCTATCGGACTCTAATCACTCAATAACTCGTAGGGATAGTACAGTAGGAAGGTACTTCTTCTTATCGATATCAATTCTATCTGTTATCAGAACGTATGACATAATAGTCGGACAGCTATTTAGTCCGATGGGGATAGATAGATCCGATTAGGCTATGTAGTCATAGGTATCGAGATTTAGTCAGACAGCGACTTAGTCGTAATGCAAGTCACAATTTAGTCAAATCAAGATGTAGTTTCAAAGCTTTAGTCTCAAACCCTTCAGTTTGTAGCGTTTTTCTGTTGTTACATCTTCATGTTTGTGGCCGTTTCCCAAGTCGCTAGATCGCAAATAAAGCACAATAATAACAGTGCGTTGGAATGGAAACAAACGGAGTGTGAACGCCTAGAGACTACCTCTCTACGCAATCCTAACACCATTCTCTTCAGCCGTGGAGGCGTGACGAATGGCAAATGGTAGAGTTGTGATGGCTTCGTACCTTCGTGTATTCGATTCGACCACCATGCCTTTTTCTGTCGCCAAGCAGCGGTTTCGGTTTGAATCAATAAATAATGCTGGACAATCCACACAGCACCATCTAGCCCCAAAGTAAGCCACTCAAAGCTTGTGTTATGGGTGCTAGATAACTGATATATTTAATTTAATAGATAATTACATAGATATATATTTTTTTGTTATACATAGAAAACACCCAGACCAACGGAACAAATTTCTGCAGATCGTACACAAATTTGTTCCGAGGCGGGAATCGAACCCGCAACCTCTTGCGTCGCAGGCGGACTCTTGCTCGCTGCCCCACTGAGGTCGTCGACTATGATAGTTTTTGCGGTTTCGACTGGCACTAGTAGGACCTCCCTAGGCCCCATACGTATTCCGAATAGGTATTTTATTGCCGAAGGTCTGCCTTCACAAAGGGGCAACCCTCGTAAAAACTAAGTGTCCTGCACCTCGCTTTATGGGTAGTGCTGGCCTTTACGGCAGCTAGTGTTGTGCCTTTACGACGGCTAGTGTTGTGCGATTGTGATGCACTAACATTTTTATTTGTGACGATTGTTCTTCATTGTCCGTTTCTTTTGAGTGGTTCTTAAGTCTTCGGTAGATGATGCTGAACTTTTATTTATACGACATAAATAGTATAAAACGCTAATTTACAAAACAAATCCTCACTAATATTGTAAGTATGGATGGATATTTGTTACTCTTTCACGCCGGAATGGTTGAACGGATCTAGATGAAAGTTAACTGAGAGATAGATTATAGTCTGTAATAGCATATAGGCTACTTTTAATTCCGTGGGAACACTGGGATTTAAATCTATGCGGGTGAAATCGCGGGGTGCAACTAGTCTAAATAAACAATTAATTTTGACAGCTGTCATCAATATGTAATTAATTCTGGTCCATATTTGTAACTAATAGAAATTCCTATAATACCTCAGTCGCCATAAAATTCACAAGTGCGAGTCAGTATACCATAAATTTTCTTTACAAATACAGTCCTTAGTTGACTGACGACGGTTTTTTCTTCACTAGTGGGATTTGATGAAATCTCTTCATCTATTTTCATAACCAGAAACTCCTAAGCAGCTACGATAGAGGTTACTTTTTACTGCTTCATAACAAGTAATCGTAGTAGAGGTCATATAGCTCGAAGAACTGACAACCGATGGGGAATAAAGGTTCTTGAATCGCGACCACGAACAGGAAAGCGAAGTGTGGGACGCCCTCCTACCTGATGGACTGACGACATTTTTAGGATCGCGGGTAGTCGGTGGATGGAAAGGGCTCAGAATCGTTCTTCCTGGAAGCGGATAGGGGAGGCTTATGTACGATGATGTATGATGATAATGATGAACTAGTGATCAATATAATTTCGTTAGCTCTTTTGGTTTTCTTATACATGCAACTAATCTATCTCAAACCACTTATAAAAAATTACATCCTTCAATCCGTTTGTATTCCAAGAAAGTTTTCAGCAATTCTTTGTCGTTATTGTTATAGTTGTCAACTCCAAGTGTCACTTGACTTCAGTCAAGTGAAGCAGTGCCGTGTATAAATATTTAGTTATCCGGAAAGAAGTAGTGATAACGAGGCATTTATTTGTTTCAATCATGAATTGTTTAACTTGTAAATCAATCATCACAAGTACACTGCTGGAAATAGGCCTCTCCTACACATTTCCAGGAAGAACGATTCTGAGCCCTCTCCATCCACCGACTTCCAACGATCTTAAAATACTCCTCTGCCTACTGCCAAACCTCTTATTTAATATCCTGAGACCCAAGGCAGAGGTTTTTTGCCTACTAATTTGCGCCTCACAGTTAAATCAATTTGTGTTACGTTTTCAAATTATTCCGATCGAAAATGCGTACTTCGATCACAATTTTCTCAGCCATTTTTACAGATAGAAAAAAAGGAAAAATCACGGAAATAACACAGTTATTTTCGTGATTTTTTCAAGATTACATTGGCATTTTGGAAAAAAACGGTTGTCATCTCCATCGTTCCTATAACCTCAAAAGTCTAATCCTCCTTTCGCTTGTTCCAGCGGTATCCCTGGAGACCCTGGTGGAGAACTGCCACAAGCTGCTGGAGAAGTTCCACTACTCCTGGGAGATGATGCCGCTGGTGCTGGTGATCCTGAACTACGCCGGGAGTGACCTGGACGAGGCCTCCCGGAAGATCGATGAAGGTAAGCAGCCCTGCGATATGCTGATACTTTAGTTGTGACTTAGCGGTGACCGTAATGATGGCTGTAAAATAGCGGAGACTGTTTAACCTTGAACGAGCTACACACTTTTTTTATATAAATAATTTTAGGTTAGACTTTGTAATCAGCTGTGAGTTTGACAGTCAATTAAATATATTGAGTGCTAAACTTTTCAACAAATTAAAAATTAATGTTCTTTTTCTTGTCGTGATAGGTGTTGTGAAAGGATTTTAATTGCGCCTCAATAGGCTCTTTTTGAGCACTATATTGCTCTTCAAACTAAAGTTGGGTGTGCTTGCTTTATATCGAATAAAAATAACATCTTTGCGTTTACGGTCATCATAATACTATCGCCGGTTTTAGAGAGAGCCTTTAGCGATTTGTGTTTATTCTATACTTTGGAGCATAGTCGATACAGACGATCAAGTGATAGCTCAACTGATTCAAATCAGTTCAACTGATTTAAATCAGCAATGTTTCTTTTACCATTTTTTTTACAACATAGGATAGGTGATTAATTACGATTCATTTGACTTTCCAATTTATAATTTATCTCCATAAACGAGTAAGTAAACAGTTCGAAGTTCAAATTGGAGAAATAGAATAGAGATTCGGTGTTTTAAATTCTTTTGCATATTTTTCCATTCAACTTAAAAACACTATTTGTTTAATTTGAACTAAGAACTTAACTTGTTTAGAGTTATAAAAATACGTCACTAAACATTTCAGCAAGGTTCGTATTATGATCTCTTATTTCAGCGTTACTCAGTTGACATTCACGGCTTTACTTGAAAACATTTGTCAGAAGATAAGATAAAGATGATTGATCAATCTCAATTAATAGAGAATGTTTTATTAAGTTTACCAAAAATAATAATGTTGATATCCTGCCCTGCCTCCAAAAAGTTTTATCTATTGCCTTGCCATCTCTCACTGATGGGTAATGTAATGACAAATAGTGCCAGGGTAAACTTTGAGCAATGTTTCAACGTAACCTTTATAAGTTAGAGCTTAAGGCGAGGACTAGAGTTGATGTACCTCTTGCTCGCACGATTCGACGTGATAAAAGATATAAATACCTACACTACTCATTTTCGAAAAATCGCAATCAACCACATGGTTATTAGTGATTTTATATCTTTCAAAATGTCGAACCGTGCGAGCGAGAGGTACGTTAGTTAGTTAGTGTTCGCCTTAAATCTTGAACTTATGGTTACGGTGGCAATAAGACATCATAATACGACCCCACTATAATATAGATGCGTATTGCATTGCAAAGTCTTAGTTTCAACACGACTTTTTGTCCGCTACTGAATCGCTACATCGCGTTTTATTGTTCTTTTAATGTATTCACTTTTTATGAAAATTTAAGCAATACGTTAAAAAAAATGTAATATTTCAGATACATAAATTTTCATACAAATAGAAGCAGTTTTGAATGAATATTAGCAGCGATTACGTAGCAACATATTCGTGGTATTCTAAGCTTTACAGGTACATGATGTAACTATCTGCTTATCTACCTTTTATTCTAATACCCTTGATACTACCATGGTTTTTAATTTTAGACTTCTTCTTCTTGCCTTTTTACAAATTCCTTTAAAAAAATAAAGAATTTTAATAACGCCTCACAGGCTTTCTTTGCTCTTGACACATGTTTTAGACCTTTTGGTTCTACTACATGCAAGTAATTTTTCACAAAAAAAACTGTTTGCAGTTTTGAGTTATGACAGTTCGATTTTTCCCATTTGCCTGTTGAATGAAAATATTGATAAAACCATCATAGTTTCAAAAGTATTAGAAACGCGTCATGTACCTGTCGTGTTAGGGTGTAAGATCCAAATACTCAAACGCAACTCAGATTTGAGCACGTCTCAAGTCGTGGTTTTTTGACAGTTTTTAATGAAATTCGGTCAAAAACTCGTCACATGAGACGTGCTTAAATCTGAGTTGCGTTTGAGTATTTGGACATTAGTCTTACAAATCACACGGTGGTAATGTCATCCTAAAATAATATATATAATAGAAAATGTATAATGCTTAATATACGACTCTCCTGATACAGAGTAACCCTACTAGGGGGTTAGTCCAAATAACTTTAGCATTTATTTGTATTAGTATAAAGTTTGGTTTTCTATGATTAAAATCTTATACTAACTATAAAGATCATGTTTTCTCGGGCTTGAAAGAAGTCCTTCATATTCCATGTCCAGTCCAGACTTGGAATATTACGGACTGGACTTGGATTATTAAGGGAGTTTCATAGCCTAATAAGTCTATCGAAATACCTTTATACTACATTTTTGAGGAAACCAGGCCAAAAAAATACAATTCATTTCACAAATGACATTACATCCAGTGGTTTGTAGACGATAATTAAATTATTATATAGCCTATAGCCATTGAGTCTGTAACATAAACATTGACAGAAACAGCTTTACTACTTTTATCCCCAGGCACGGTAGATATCCCCACACATTTCTTACTACCATACCAAGTATTTACTTAAAATTCTAAGAGGATGTTTAGGGTGGTGCTAGAAGTCCAAATCCTACTACTATTATAAACGCGAAAGTTTGTAAGTATGGATGGATGGATGGATGTTTGTTACTCTTTCACGCCGGAACGGCTGAACGGATCTGGATGAAACTTGGCGGAGAGATTGGTTATAGTCTGGAATAACACATAGGCTACTTTTATCCCGCGGGAGTACCGGGATTTAAAACTGCGCGGGTGAAACCGCGGGGCGCAACTAGTACACAATAAATAAGTATTTTGAACTTTCCACACATCACCATCTAGCCCCAAACTAAGCCAAAGCTTGTGATATGGGAACCAGATAGCTGATATAATACATAAATACTTTTTTTTTGTAAGTAAATACATTCATATGTATATACAACTACACCCAGACAGAGAACAAACATCTACGTTCATCACACAAAAATTTGTTCACGGTGAGAATCAAACCCACGACCGAAGACGCAGAAGGCAGTGCTACTACTAACTGTGCTGTGAAGGTTATAGTTGATGGTTACCTCATAACATCAGGTTGTCCTGCTTGTTCTATCAACAAATAGTAGGTACAAAAAATTACAAAAATCGATACTAAATCAGTGTCTATTAATTTGTATCGCTTAATAATTCAAACAAATCATGCTTCCAATAAAATTAATCGACAAAAAAACTTGTTTAAAGACAAAAGAATTACTGCAAAAAGTAATCATTTATTCCTTATGCAAATATGACACCGTTTTCCCACATGTGTTAAGCAAATGCTTCACATTAAACATTACAGACTCAATGACTATTAATTGAGTAATTATTGCATTGCCAAGTGCGAATCTTAAATTGAACATGCATTTTGCTTGACTGCGTGTCACTATCGGTTCCTTCAAAGGTTATAAAAAAAAACATTGTAAAATGTGGATGCAACGTTAAAACCATTAGACCCTAGATGTTGCCATCAGAATCAAGCAAGACTTGTTCAATTTATGTTAATAAGTGTAGAAACAATGTTTTTTATTTTTTTTATTGTTATCGTGCTTGTAGAGTCGCTGTGAAATCTATGAATATCTTAATATACCTTATTGGATTACATTACATTTATTATTAGTTAGCCATATTAGATGATATAACGTAGCTTTTGAAAAATCTGACGAGAATTTTACATTGTTTTATAATTTTTTAATTAGATCTGAAAATTAAAATTAAAAAAATAATTTGACTGTAGTAAAATGTTTTTTTTATTCTTTGTTGTAAACGTAATAATACGATTTTAATGAACGATAAGCAAAGTGATCGAAACAGTCGCTCTTTTAAAAAAATCTTTTAAAAGAGTCTTTAAAAATCATACAATTTAACATTATGCATACCTAAGATTTTGTACACAGAGAAATAAAAATTTTGTACAAGTTAAAGTAATACAACTACAATAAATAATTCCTATTCATATTCCAAGTACAACATAGATTTACATAGCAAGGATCAATAATATTCGTTTCCCACGATTCCACGGCGTTATCCCCAAAGTAAGTCAAAGCTTGTACGTAAGTTTGGGTTATACTTTACCACTCTATTTCGTAAATACCAAAAAAAAAAAGTTGTGATCATGCTATTATCAGTAGCATCTGCAGAAACAGTCCTTTATTTTTCTCAACTACAAAAAAAAAAAAAAAAAAGTGTTTTGATCATGCTTTTATCATAAGCAGCCCTTTTTTTTTTTTTTTTTTGGTAGTTACAAAATAGTGGTGTATACCTGATATCGGCACGTTTTTTCGTTGTAAATCCATTGTTTCTGCACTGCCCAGCGATCGTAAACTTGCGAATTGTCCACAGGAAAAATGATAATCAACGAGTACGCGCGGAAGCACAATCTGAACGTGTTCGACGGCCTAGAGCTCAGGAACTCGACACGCCAGTACGGACTTTAATAGTAATTATAGTTTTTACAACGCGATCTCAAAACACTTCGTGCGGTGCAGTGTACACACCACGTTTGAATGACAATTTCGATTCAATTTCTCCTTCTAAATAAATTATTCTTCGTTCTTCTTCAAATTTTTCTTCCATCTTCACCTTATGTCAGCAGACCGTACTCTAATTTATTCTATCTTTATCTCTTTAATCTTTATCTTAATCTAATTTAAAAAAGCGCATTAAAAAAGTTAAGATTGCTGAATTAATAGTAATTCCCTTAAATTCGATAATCAAACAGTTCCTTTGCTATAATATATTTGCTATGTGCCGTTGACTTTGAAGTATTTCAATATTAACTGCTTACTAGTTTTTTGTCGCGCAGCAAGTTGTTATGTGGTTTGCCATCGCAGTTTGGGTACAAGGTCCTTTAAAAGGCAGATTTATCTTTCCCTAAAAGGCCAGCATCAGCATCTCTGGTGTTGCAGAGTCTATGGGCAACGTTGACCACTTTCCATCAGGTGGCCCGTCTCCTCGTTTGCTAGTAATAGATAAGAAAGCAGCCTAAAACAGGGTATATTGTTTTTATTAGTATATATCTGAAGCTCTCTGAAGCTATAGAAATTCGAAACACAAGCCCGTAAAAACTAAAATTTCAAGTGAGCGTTTCACTTGAAATTTTATTCATTCTTCGAGTAGGTACATATTGAAACGTGCTTAAAAAAAAGTCAGCTAGTAATTTTTATCGATTTCATTTTATCAAGTAACAATATAATAAATGAAAAAAAGAGACAGGGAAGAATTCCATTACTTACAGATATTGTTGTTTAGAACATTAGATGATTTACCCCCGGTTTCTAAAAGCTCGATCAACACTAATCGGCTGTCAAGTCACTTGCTACTTCAGCTTTGACTTCAAATTAGATAGAGATAGCAAGTGACTTGACAGCCGATTAGCTTTGATGGAGCTTTCAGAAACCGGGTGTTAATGTCCAAACCACAAAAATATCGAATTATGTTGTTGTCAAAACTAAATATTGAATCGAAATTGTCTTTCAAATTATACTAACAAATCACGACCACTACACAACATTATGCAAAACATTATAACACGGTGAAATTAAAAAAACAGAAAATTTTTGTGCCTAAATTGGCTAACACTTTATATTTTCATAATCATTGCAATTTCCAAGTTAAACATGCAAATCTCTAATTGTATTGAAGCATTATAAAAAAAATCAATACTATATATTTATGATACATTATGATGCTTTATAGGCGATGGCAACGAGAAATATAAAAAAATCCATCTCTATATTGTCTATCTTCCTGGGTAGTATTTTTATTATTACACGTAACATCATTTATTTAATTCCAAATTTTAATATTACAATTTTATTATAAATTCAAATTGTGCAAATTATCCAAATGTTGAATCCTACTAACTTAATAACTAGCCTTATTTAATTTGAACTTTAAAACAACTAAAATACGAAACAAATGCGCTTTAATAAAATAATTAACTAACAAATTCACAAGACCGCCTGAATTTGCAACAAACTCAACACTCAAGCTGAGATTTTTTTATATTCCATTTCTAATAACAAGTTACAATACTCGTATTTTACGACGTTGCCATTTTTTTTAATTACTGTATAATATTAATATGTAGTTTAAATGATCAAATAAATTCAATGCTGTTGTTAAATGCATTTGATCCTGAATTCTAGACACTTCAAACACAATACACTCAATATTTTTAACTTACAGCTGACAACTGACTGGACAAATTATCTCATTACCGTAATAAACTCCAGCTGACAATACCGTCGCAAATCCCCGGGACACTTATAGCTCAAGCTGGCAATACTCCAACCTTGGATTAGTGCGACAAAAGCAACATAGTTCCCTACACAGGGTGTCCTAATAAGGGGAAGACAGTGCTAATTAATGTACCTCTCGCTCGCACGTTTCGAGAGATACAAAATACACATACACAGGTTGATATACGAAATTACTACACAATTCAAATCGTAATCTACTAAGTTGTGTGCAATCACATTGCAGTTTAGTAAAAAAAATATATGAACGATTACATGTTTTCCTACTTAAAAGTTTGCTTCACTAGTTTTCGTTTATGTAAACTTTTGAAAACAATAATTGTAAACAATATGTCGGAACGTGAGAGGGAGTCTTGTCATCGCCCTTAGTCAAGTCAATCAGAACGGAGTATCCTAATTGGTAGTAAAGCGAAAGTCTAGAGTCAGAACTTCACCATGTAGATAGATGCTTCCGAAGTTCAAAAGTAAAGTCAAAGTCTAAAGGTACATTTAACACTAGGATCACTTTGATAAGTCTTAAAGCTAGCTGAAGTACTAGCGACTTATCAACCCGAAGCGGGTTGTCATACCTGGAGCAAGTCTTTTAAACCTTTTCTTTACAGACTTAGGGACCTTATTGTAAAAATCTCTCAAAAGAGAATAAGCAATGTAAGAGCATTAGTCAATTATAAACTCTGAAAATTCGTTGGTTGGGTTCAAAAATTGATTGAATTTAAGTATTTTAGTTTGATGAGTGAATAAGATGAGCGATAGTTGTGAACTATGAATGACAACTATGAAGTCTGAAAGTGGGGATTCAAAAATTGATTGAATTTAATTACTATTAGTTTGATGAGTGAGAGTTGTGTCATGTCTACCTAACTAATCAGACGGAGTGTCTCGGTACAATGAATGAAGTAAGCAGGCAATCAAGTTGGTCAAGTTCATGCTTTTATCGCTAAACCGCGCAGTTATTGTGTCACATTGTTGCAAATTCAGCTTCTACACACTTCACTCACACATACATAACACAACAAAATAGTAACACAAATCGATAAAAGTGGTCAAGTCAGCGGAATCATTCGAACCAACATTGACAACACTAACCAGTCGTGATTTCCACTTTGCAGTGACCGGACGAAGGTGGCGAAATTCCAAATTTAAAAATGACATTCGTTTTTCTAGTCAATACAGCCCCAATAGTGATGTGCCAGTGTGTGCTATCGATATATTATTTTATTTAGTGTTTTTCTTTTTTGTAGGAAAATGCTGGAAATTAATAACATTAATAATATAAGTGGTGTACTATCGTCGTCGATGAAGTTATTTTGCGAATGATACTTAGTTTTAAAAGTGCCGTGTTGTGTGTGGAACCTTGCTATGCGCTGCTGTGTGTTGCGAACGACTATTCATGGACACTACAGACAGACATTTATACTTCGTCGGACGATTGGTGAGTCCTAGTTTATAAGTTTTTATAAATATAATCCCATCTGAAACACACGCATGTTTTCCATTCACAAAATACGTGCTATAATCAAACCGACAGATTAAAAATTATCTGAAATAATTATGAAACATTCATGTGTTTCTATAAGCATGTTCACTGCACTCTTTAGTACTTGCATAAATGGCATTTTATGTTACCGTCTACTCATAACATAAAGTGCTACTTGTGAAATAACACAATTTGCTGTGCGATGGTACCACTTTACGACCATCTCTCGGAATGTTCTTCGGTTCGACACTGTTATGTTTTATAAACGTTGTAACTTTCCAGCTTATATTGTAACTCCGTGGTAATTAGCTAGACTTCTATTAAAATAATATTGCAGTTTTATGAGACGAGTAAAATAATCGGTTTTCAATTAGCTAATAAGGAAATTATGATGTTCGGATACACTTAACCTTAGTAATCGTACTGTTTGTATAGTGTTAAACCTATATCCTTATCTTTTTCAGAATCCTTCCAAGACCTCTGACCCACCTGCGTACTTCCTGAAGCCGATAATCCTTCCTGAAAACCCCAATCCTTTTTATAGAGAATGAATTAAATTATATTTCCTGTTTTCACTTTTTACTATGATTTTATAACTTGCATTTATTTTATCGATAAATCTTAAAGGAGCCCATCACTAGGTGTAGCCATGTCGTGTTCCAATTTCGAATAAAAACAAAAGGGTATGAAGTGAGTGAATCTTACAAAAATACCTGAGCAACCTAACCATTTTGAAGTAACTCATCAATAAATCAACTAACTCAAAATTTATTTTTACCACTATAAAAACAGTTTTTACTACTTTTCCATTTAAATTATTTCATTGGTGCCCCAAGACCCGCCATAACTTCGAGTCGTTTACACTTTTATAATCCGCAATTAGGGACTGTAAAAATGCTAAATGAAATCCTGTAATGGCGTACGTTGTAAAAGGAGTAATGAGCTACAGCAGGGCCGTTGCCAAAGGGAGAATGTGGGAGGGGCGGGGGGGTGAACTAGAACCCTAGCTAATGTACGTTACGTTTCAAGATTCCTGCATACTTTTTGATGCCAAAATTCTTCCAAAAATCCTTCCGTTACTTATTTACTGAAAACTTCAGTAGGCGAACTAAAAAAATATTCCTTTCATAGCTTCCTATGAAATACCGGATCCTTCAAGCCGTCCCTGTTTCATGGCAAAATTTGTATTTATACCTTAAAGTCTTGGAACTATAAAAATTGTTATTATGTTGACTGTTATATTAAATCCATTTCGAATTCTACCCTTTGGATATAAAGCTTAAAATCGCATACCGGCACCCACCAGGCAGGGAAAATTTCAGTCGTAGATTTCTATCGCTGCAAATAACTTAAAATTCTTTGAACCATGAAATTGAAATTTGAAATTGTGTCTAACCCGCGGTTTCTGAAAGCTCGATCAACACGGCTGTCACTTCTAATCTATCTAATTTGAAGCTGAAATAGCAGCTTCAAATTAGATAGAGATAGCAAGTTACTTGACAGCCGATTAGTGTTGATCGGGCTTTCAGAAATCGGAGGTAAGTGCGTTAGTCAGAGACACGTCCAAATATTACATTTTGCATTTTTTTCATAAACGGATACCTGAATTTCAGGGCAAGGTTTTGTTGAATACCTACCTATAAAATTAGCCATTAATAGTTGTGAAAACCATTTAGGTTCACCTTCAAGAGTTGATTCAATTATTTTTAGAATTACCGGGTTGCTCACACAGCCCCAGGCGACATTGTGGACTCGCAAACCTATGAAAACTACTATGGTCGTAAAAGCAGCGCTCCACTTGTTGTCAATAACACTAAATAGTTTATTATCTGGCAACCCTATTTACAAAGTATCATTAACAACCAAAGTGACATTTAGTAATCCCGATATTAATAATGTCAAATGACATAAATAGCACGTAGGTACCTAGCGGTACGCAATAAAAACAGAAACGCTATTTAAATTTCTGATCGCTCGTAAAAATCTACACTAACTAACATGCCAGAATTCCTACTTAAAGTCATCAAAAGGCCCTTCATTTACTCAAAGCATACTTTTACTTCCTTTAATACCTCTCACTTATACATATTGTTCTCATTAGGTACACTACCCGCTGGTTTCTGAAGGCTCCATCAAAGCTAATCGGCTGTCAAGTTACGCGCTATTTCAGCTTTTACTTATAATAAGATAAAGATACGTTTTTTCAGAAACCGGGAGTAAGTACTCATAGAGGTAAATGCTTCTTGAAGGTTATAAAGAAACCGGTAATTTTTTTAAATAATTATGACAGTCCGAATTGACTAAAAACTAATTGCGCTCTAACCTGGCCATATTGCCAAATCATAATTAAATCAAATCGAAAAACGGGCAAAACACAAAAGCATACTACTTAGTTCCTGGCGTTCTTTTGTATGTCCTTGTTTTAATAATTAAATAAATAATGCTGGACAATCCACACAGCACTATCTAGTCCCAAAGTAAGCTATTCAAAGCTTGTGTTATGGGTACTAGATAACTGATATATTTAATACATTATATACTTACATAGATAGATATTTTTTTTTATTAATTTAATTAGTGTGGTGCCAATCCCAAATGTCTGTTATATACAAATCGAAACATCAAAATATGTACCAAATATTAGATTTTAACTGAGCACTATTTTAGTCTAAAAGACACATTGAGTCGCTGCAAATTGCTGTTATGCAATTTCCACAAGTCTCTGATCAGTACCGAAGCTAACACTGATATGTATGCCTATTTCGTTCACATTGGTTGTAAATAAATCTATTTTTATGAGCAACGGTTTCTACCTATCTTAATTTATTATCTGTAGACGAACATAAAACTACTTATGTATTAGATTTCCACCAATAGACACAGTCGTAGCTCTTTTAAACAGTTTAAACCGCAAAAAATATTACCCGTATGGTTCACTCACGTGTTAGAATTAAATTGCAGTAGTAGTTGACATTTTATTATTGTTTTTAATGGCTGGCTGCGGTATCCAGCTGTGGGCGGTCTAGTAGGCGAATAATTTGTGTATTTATTTACTAATATTACAGGGGCATTATGCACTATGACAATAGGAGATTCCTTGCCCCAAACCGTGAAACGTCAAAACTTGATGTTGGGCTTTATTCTTTATGATATAGGAGATATTTTGCCCTGACCGTATGACACCGGTGCCTTGTCTTAGCCGAGCTCGCACTGCAAATGTGCATGCGAGTGCATAAGGCTCCAGGTATTTGTCGCGTTATGCCATATATTTATTCATTGTTAATAACACTTTATTGTACGATTAAAAAGTATTAAATTCGACAACAACCTATGGATAAAACAAAAAAACTACATTGAACGGTCTTATCATGTGTAAGGTTGCTGGCTACTTCCACGGTACCAACAAGGTACTCCTTCCCTTTAAGTATTCCAGAGACAGACTAACCCTAGCTAGGTACAAATGCCTTGAAATGTTACTGAAGTATTTTACTTATCATTTGACCTCAACATCACGTGTTTAATGTTAATACATTTCATTCATATCTATCAGCACAATTACTATCTCGTATCATCGGTGTCTGACCTCCGATAAGCTAGTTTACAGTTGCAACCGATTTATGGCTGAAGTTTTGCAAGTTTGGTAGTGTACATTTTTAACAGCGCCATCTAGCTTCATAGTTCATAAACTAAGCAACGCTTATTTTACTTTTCAGTTATTTGTTGCACTTATTATGCACTACTTTTAGACTGACAATAACATCTCAAAGCGATGGGCGCAGTGTATTTATTACCACATAGAGCACGTCTCTCTCGTACAGAATTGTTAACGACAAAATTAGCCACCCAACATCGAGTGGGTCATCTGCTGCTACTATATTTCCCTTCATTAATAATATTGCCAGCTTAACTTAAAAAAATCAAACATTTAACTAACAACGATAAACAATTGCCATCACCTAACAAGAACATGATGACAAAATTGTGAACCACGTCTGCGTTCATCAATAGAATTATTTAAGAAAAAAAACATGGCGGCAATGCTGCGACCAAGTATTTTGCTGTTCTAGACTCACGTTAGAAAATTCCTGCATTAGAATACATGTGAAAGTAATAGTTATCCTTAGCACTACAAAAGTATCTACATGCCGCACAGAAATAGGTGCAGTAACAAGTTTCACGACAAACAGGTTAAAACCAACTATAAACACTCCTAATGGATCATCTCCATATAAATTATTTAGTTTAAACTTCCGTCAGTACAATTAAAATGCAATACCACATCGCGTTTCTTATTCCGGTATCGACGCTCTTACAATGTTGCATATCGTTTGTCTCCTTCACATACTTCGCTATCATACGGGAGGGATAGAGACAGAGACACAGTTTTACGACTAGATCGCGAATAGTTTCAAGGGCCGGTTTATAGCTTATTTTGCTGTGACTAATTTTATGCCAACAGTATTGGCGTTCTGAGAATATTCGGATTCGTGTCATATTACTTTTCTCTATAAATATTATGTTCGTGTATTTTTATATCAAAATTACCTCTATTATTTTTATTATTATTATATATTAACTAACAGAAAGATAACATGCAGACTAGCTGAACTAAAACTGATAAAAACAGACAGTAATTAAATAATGGCGTGTCCACGCAAAGCTAAAATCTTGAATCAAAACAAACTTGATAAAACATATCTTAAATTTTCAAAAGCAATATGGAGTCTATAGAAATTCAAATGTTGGTAGTAGGTAGGTACCTACTTGAGATATTTTTTTAAAAATCTTCGCCTTAACATAATTGAAAAAATAAAATTTCTTTCGCATTCAAGCTCTATTTGCTGCCAAGTGCTCATAACAAAATTAATTAATTAAGGCACATGAGGCTTGACATCTGTATGCCTCAAGTCGCATGGCAGTGAATCGTTAGGGCATTGCTTTGTTAGAGGTTATGGCTACCACTTAACATCAGGTGGGCCAGCCGTCTGCTTGTTTCATCAGCTAGCTGTATAAAAAAAAAAAGAATTTATAAAGTTTATACAAACAAAACAAATGACCAAAGCAGGATACAAATTGACACTTATTTAAAACAATTTGTTTCATCGAAATGGTACAATTACTGCTTAACTGGTCGGTCATCTCATTACTAACCGTGGCCCTAGTTGGGGTGGAATCGTTCATTTGTGTCAAAAACACGGCGGACAACACCGATCTAGTGGTCGAGGAATCTACTGGATAAGATTGCCTGTTCTTCTAGGCTTTGTCGCGTGGATAAGGCACCTAGATTCACCTAGTTTTACGACATTTCAAAGTGATCCGTGTTATTTTATTGAATAAATACACATTGACTTTGACTTTAAGGTCAAAAGACGGAAAATCGATCTTGAGTTGCCACTGAAAAGAAAAGAAGAAATATCTCGTTCGCATAACTCATGCATTGACATAGGTAATTTCATATAAAAACTACATTAATTATAATTAGGTATAGGTAGGTATAAAAATCGAGATAATGAATCAAAATTATTTTAATAATACGTTATGAGCAAAATTTAGATATTATTCGTTAGACGCAAGTCTAAAAGTACTTACCTACTTCTCGAGTTCTCGATGGCAATTAATATTTTTCTGTTCTATTTTTGAAAATATGCGAGTCATTTCCAGTTGCTCTGTAACAAAGTTCGTTTATACTAACTACCGTCCTACTAAGTGACGAGAAAATAAGACTTTAATGAATTAATGTTTCCAGCGCTGTGTTGCCAGTATTATTATCGATACTTTTAACTAACTATTGTGGTGATAGTTATATTGATAAAATAAGCAAAAAATTTATAATTGCATTATTTACAGCGAGCGAGTATTATTAATGAATTAATCTTTAATCTAAATATATATAACTCAAAGGTGACTGACTGACTGACTGACATAGTGATCTATCAACGCACAGCCCAAACCACTGGACGGATCGGGCTGAAATTTGGCATGCAGGTAGATGTTATGACGTAGGCATCCGCTAAGAAAGGATTTTGATCAATTCTACCCCCAAGGGGATAAAATAGGGGATGAAAGTTTGTATGATTTCCTTGGCGCGAGCAAAGCCGCGGGTTCAGCTAGTATGTAGTTATAATTGAATTAAAACCATGTTATGGACATGACTTTGAACAATGATAAAAACTACCGTGTTTAGCATAAAACTGAAAGAGGTTGTATGGAAAACGGACTCAAAGCGTATCGGTGTTACCTGTCATACTTCCAAACTCAGCTTCAGCCCAACCAGCCGGAATATATAACTTGTCAACTGGAAAGATAACTTTTGCAAGTTAAGCAACAGCCTTTTGTAAACTGCGGTCAATCGACTGAGTTCGGGGGTTTTCGTATTTCCCCGGTCGTTTCGTTCTCAACCGAGTTTCACTCTTAAACCAAAGGCATATGGTTTTAAATGGTAAATTAATAGATGGCTTTCGGCCTCATGTTTCGGAAAGTGTAAAACCGCAAAAACCGCATTTCTGAAAACAATCAACGCACGCTGACCGGAAAGTTTCGGACTGTATCTACTGTTTATTCTACATGTGGTCGGACTCGATACAAGTTTACTGTCTCGTCCGTTTCGCGATTAATTGCTTTTCGTGTGTTTCACAGGTTGTTAATGAACTTTAGCGTGTCGATTGTAAAACTTGTGCCTACGAACGCTTCCTTCAGTTCCGACATTGTAACGCTTCCTTCAGTTTAGGTTGGTTGAATATAGACATTGAATCTTCTTTCTAGTTTTTTTTCTTTAGTAGGTTCAATTCGGGCCCGTTCATGGTACGCATGAATACACATCAGGCTATACCGCTCGTTTTTATGTCGTTGTAGTAAGCGTCATTTTCATTGACTTTGTTATCTCGATCTGACTGAAGGTACGTATCCATTTGCAAGAATCTAGGTAGGATCCTGGAAACCAGCAGAATATAGTTTTATGTATACGTCCCTCAAACGGGTCTCTGTAACTATTTGTGAAATTGAAAATTATAGCGGGTCCTTAACATAACAGCTTTAGTATTAATCCTTGGAAAATGTTCAGAAGTATACATTAAATAAACTCGAACAGAAGAAACTGCGTCTTTCTCGTTTATTTGCGACAGAATGAGGCAGCAAAAAGTTGCTTTAAGGCGATGTTAACTCCTAATGTGCCTCTCGCTCGCACATTTTAACTTACTAAAAGATAGTCATTGAATCACTTTTAAAAACAGCAATCAACCTAGTGCAATCACATTGCACACAGTTTAGTAAAAAATCATTTTGATCCTAACTAGTTTTCCTGCTAAAAAGCTTACTTTACTGGTCTACTTATCTTTCAAAATGTTGAATATGCGCGCGAGAGTTATATTTTAAGTTGCCTCCGCCTTAATTTAGGTTATCAACATAGCTCACAGAGTTAGAAAGCCTATTGTTCGAGTATCTACGTAGAATGGTAGGTATTGCTTGAAGTTGGTAAATGAAGAAAGTCCAATTTTTTCGACACAGATGCAGGTCAAAAATTAAGATCGTTTGACTTTTAGTTTAAGATGAATCACAATCCTCGCTGTTTACATGCGGTAGCGATTCCACTCTGACCTTATCCCATAAAAGGGGGTAATGTAATAAAAATCTCAAAATTTTAAAACGTCTCCCATAAAGCTGAGACGATACACGGGCTGGATAGTAAAACCGGCCACGTAGAGTAAAACCGGCTATGTCCGATACCGTGGATTCCGGCGGATCCTATCAAAACTTTTATTACCGCGAATCTTTTGTCCTGCTCCCTCTAACTCGGTTATAAAGAGATGACGCTAGCGCAGTATTATCTTTTTCAGGAATTCATTGTCGGAGCGGGTTTTATGTGTCTTGTGGAGCGTCGCATATTTTTATTGCTTCTCCGCTTCGGGATTGAAAAGATTGTGCCGCTTCTAGATTTGTAGGTCTTGGTTTTATCAGCTTTATTTACATTTGGTTCATCTGTGCGTATATTGAGTTGATTGTATTATTTGCAATAAATCTCGTAGATGTTTTAAGTCTGTGAGCCCTAAAACTCAATAGTTCAATAGCGTAAACGGTTTTTAAAACTGCATTCCCTAAGCGTAACCTCGTTATTATAGTTTGAAAACTTGATGTACCGGGTTATACGATTCTGACACCGATACCCAACACATAGAATGATCAAAATAAAATAAAATTATATCAGCAAAACGAGAAATAAACAAAAACACCGTCGTAGACTTATTCGTGTAGTGCGCGTCACACAAAAAGAACGCCGGAAGAAAGGGGACGGGGTGTGATGGCACGTGTATTTTGTATGCGCAAACACATCCCCTCCACTGCTTTCCAGCGGTCTTTTTGGTTGACGCGACCTATGTATATTCTATGTATTATTATTATTCCTATGTATTATATATATGTCTATTCATTATGAAAAATTACTTCCACAAGTAAAATGTCTCGATCCGTTAAATAATTTATTTTTAATTTTTATGCTTTATTGTTCCTAATGATACACTGTTCACTAGCACTAGCATTCACTGGCTGACTTAAAATCCTTTCACCACACTGTTTTCAAAGAACTAATGACACGAGAAGATGAACAGACAGTTTTAATGACGGAACACACCAAGCAGCAAGAGTGTCACAATGAGATGCTTCCGAAACTTCAGCACCGTATTACAGGAATGACATTTCAGCATTTCAGTCAATGTCTTGAATCGTAGAGCACATGGAGTGTTACTCTTGTGTGCGCTTAGATAGAGCCAACTTTGACAAGTCATAATTTAGGTGCTGTGTTTCCGTTTGGTCCTCCACATGAGGCAATTTCTTTTACGCCTTAGTTGTAAAAACTTACAAGACAATGGTTGGAGTGTGGTTTTACATTAAATAGTAGAAAAAACGACAAAAACTATGTTTCGTTATTTTTGTACGAATGTTTATTTCTTAAAAATTAATAATATGCACACTTGCTTGGATCAAAATTTTATTTTCGCGTAATCTTTGTGATGCTATTGACAACAACACAACCGATTGCGATTTTACATAACTACATTCAGTGATTTTACATCTTCAAAAATCTTCAATTGTGCGAGCGAGATAGCAACGCACCTGTATGGCAGAGCGCCTTCTGCGCTCGCCAGTAGCCCGGTAACGCTGTCGGCAATCGTCATACGATTATACCAGCATTATTAAAAAAAGGCCCTCGACCAAAAAAAAGACCTGCATGCATTCGAAAAAAAGGCCCTCGACCCACTCAAATAAACTAAGCTTTTTATATTGTTTTTGTCGCAACATTATTATTTTTCGCGTACGTACCTACCTACCTACTAAGTCAAGAAGAGCTACCCCAAAGCTAAAAGTCTGAGGCTCTCCATCCACTCTAATTAAATGAAGGTGTACGTCACAAACGTTAAATGTACGTGGAAGGCATTGTAAATTCCTCCAGCGTTTCAGTTTCATGACTTTAGTTAGAAAACGCCGACGTACTTTATGGGCTATTTCGGTTCAGACGTTTTGTTATACTACCAATGCTTTTAAGGTACTGCGCCCCGCGCTGGTAAACATATGTGTAATTTAACGACTTGCTAGGTAGTAAGGTATGGAAGAAATGTTCGTACAGTCGCTTGCACAAAAATTGTTTTATTGAATGAAATCTTTCACAAAACAATGTGGTTCTAGAAGGATTTAATGCTAATAAACCAGTCACCTTCGAGGTGTAAAAAGAAACCTTTAAAATTTTTATTATTAGCTGTGGAGTTTATTCAAAACTCTGTACTGAAATTAAAATTAGGTAGTTAGGTACCTTACTACAACTTTCTTCGTAATTGTTTAACTAGCTACCTACCAATTAGCTAGGTAAATAATTGAAAATAATAATAATAATAAATAAAAATCTCAGAATTAAGTCACCTACCTTCTACGCATTTGGCACCCTGTACCAAATAGGTATTGCGGAGGAGGGCGTTGATACGACACAGTTTTTCTCTTGTGGATATCATCGTTTCTCAATCTGTTTCTGTACTTTCGTTTATTGTTGCAAATAAATACTTTTGATTTTTTTATTGACGCTGCCGACTGTACGTCTAAAGTATCTAAAAACCCACCAGATGTTGAGAGCTGCATATTACTCGGATCCCAATACCTCGGATTTACAACACATTAAAGTTTTCTGGAGCATTTCATGAGTAGACGCTGTAGACATGGTTATTGTTGTAGCAAATTCCCTGAATCATGCACAGTTGTTATTATGCCTTTCTCCTAAGCACCACCACACCATATGGTGCACACGACAGAAAAACAAAGAAGTTTTCCTCTCACTATAACTATTTTATTGGTTTTCTGCAGGATCCAAAAACATGGCAAGTGCGAATCGCACATGTAGACGTGGTCACACTATAGTACATTCATAATTATAAGAAAGTTTTTTATGTTTTTTTTACATACATAGGTATCAGGTATTGTCTTGATTATTTACCCTTATGATTATTAAGCTTCACAACTTCGATCCCTCAGGCACGGTAGATATCCTCAGATCTTTTAACAAGTAGGAACACCACATTCTTTTTTAAGGATGTCTAGGGGGGTAGGTCTTAACATTACATTTGGCACATTCCCATATTTTGAAGTAGATGGTATTCCATACGTGACGGTTTGCAAGCCCACCGCCGCTGTTAATACTAACTGGCTTTAAGACTATCGTGAACTCGGTTAATACTCTATTTATAGGTACTTGACTTGCCACAGGTTTGCGACGAGCATAAATAGACAATCATTGCTTTTAACAGAAATTATTGTCAATTTTTTTACGTCTCGCTGATGGAACAAGCAAATGTCGCACCTGATGTTAAGTGGTAACCACCTACCTATAAAAGTTATATAGTAGTAGGATGTTACACTTTGCGCTAAGGCCTCAAGTAATGTTGGTTAAAATAACACCGAAATTACACAACAAAACTCAAAATAACACAGTAAAACAATTAAAATGAAAATGCTATGTTGCTACGTAAAATGACAGAAAACGAATCCCTCCTTGCCATTATTTTGTACAAATAGTGACGTTTGACAGCACAGTAGTTTTTAATTACATCTGTCGCATACCTCCAAGGAGATTCGTTTTCTGTCATCTATCGAAGCAACATAGCATTTTCATTTTAATTGTTTTTCTAGTGTTATTTTGAGTTGTGTTGTGTAATTTTGGTGGTATTTTAACCAACATTACTTGTTTTTTTTTTTTTTTATACAACTAGCTGATGGAACAAGCAGATGGCCCACCTGATGTTAAGTGGTAACCATCACCTATAAATAAAACATTGCCCCGTAGGTCACGCACAATAGAAACGTGCCCTACGATGCACTGCCCTGCGTCCATCAACTTGAGGCATACAGATGTTAAGCCTCATGTGCCTGTAATTACACTGGCGACCACACTCTTCAAACCGAAACACAGCGTTGCTGCTTGGCGGCAGAAAAAGGCGTGTGGTCTTAGCACAAAGTGTAAGCATTTGAAATGAAAGTGTATTATGTGATATCGTGATTTGACCGAAAATGTTACAAATGTTTTGAAGAAACCGCCACCATTTTCTTCAAAACAATTGACTGACTCGACTTTCGACTGACGTGACTAGAAACATAACAAAGAGCCTACAATCTCTATCACTTGACACTGGCAAGATTGTCTATAGACCATTAAAAAAAAAAAAAAATTTGAATACAAGTACACCTCATACCATACGGCCACATTGGCATTGTCACCCGTTAGGAACGGAACCTTAAAACGTATGCGAAAAGTCTAACTAAAGAAACACAAAACATACACGGCTTCAGTCACATAGAAAGATGGATAGCCTGGTAAACCTGGTTGATCATTTCAGATATTAACGTAAGCAGTATTAACGACTACAGGTGATATAAAAAAACAGTTGACTTGTGAACCTCCTCCTTTTTTTAATTCTTAAAAAGTCACACAATTTGTGAAAAATCGCAATGAACCAAGTTGTTGCAACATTGCACAAAGTTCATTAAAACTTTGATCCAAACATGTTTTCTATCTGTAAAGTTTTGCACGATACAAAGTACAATAACTAGTAAAGCGAAATTTTAGCAGGAATCCGTCTGAAAAAAGCGACAATGGTATAGTGCGCGTCACGCACAAAGAACGCCGGAAAGAGGGGGAGAGGGTGTGATAGCGCGAGTGTTTTGTATGCGCAAACACATCCCCCCACTGTTTTCCAGTTCTTTTTGGTTGACGCGGACTTTACAAGCCGGCGTTTCGGCGTCCACCAGTTTTCCACCTAAATGCATTCGTTCTGACGCCTTTAAATATAGCCATAAACTTTACGAACCTCAGACATTTTTGAGCGTAGATGGACCATTGTATCGTTACCAATTAGTGCTTTCAAAGTACCTACACATTGAGAGGAACGTCATAAATGCTATTTTACGAGAGTCTCGGCTGGTGTCTAATAAAGTGTGGCTTTTAGTGCCGACTTTGCACGTTAGCTCAACTGGCACGTCGGTTGGCATCGCGGCAGTGCACTGCCAACTGCCACAATTTGCGACAGCCTAGCATTTTTTACTGGTCCGCTAAAATAACTTGTAAATTTTGCCCCCGTTAAAAACCCCCATATTTTAATAACCCCTCATCCGATTTTACTCATACCAGTAAATTTCTCAAGTACAAGCTATCGTCTTACTAAATTTTATGCAGATCGGATAAACGGTTCTCAAGTTTTCGTCAGACAAACATACATAAAATGCCAAATCGCCCAACTTGATTGTAAGATTTTCGATCGCTTCGCTCACTCAATCAATAAAGCTGGTGATTATAAAAGTCCGGCCTATACAACTACCTATTTACTATTAAGTTGAGTAAATTGCCCAAAGTGTCAAGGTTGCGAAATTGTTGAAAATTTAAAAATATATGTCAAGTAATACAAAAAAAATTAAGTGTCATCTTATTGCAAGAGATTACACCTACCACTTAATTTTGGTATGATAGTACCTACTAGTACTTTTATTTAGTACTTTAGTGTTACAGTACCTACTGCTCATCACTCACAACTCAGAAGTCATTAGTTTTTAGGGTTCGATATAGGTCGCGTCATCCAAAAAGAACACTGGAAAACAGTGGAGGCGGTGTATTTGCGCATACAAAACACTCGCGCCATCACACCCCCTCCCCCGGCGTTCTTTTTGCGTGACGTGCATTACACACTGGCTACACACAATACAAAAAACAGTTTTGAAGTTTGTTTGTATCTACAGATTAATTGCCTCTAGTGTAACGACGTTATCAAACGAGATGACGGCAAACGTTCGAGTCAGGGTTGTCACTCAACATCACTTTTAATACAATAACGAATCTAACTGGGCACGTTTCTAAACCATTTCTAAAGCAAAAAAGTGATCAAATGCCTCCAAAACATAAATAATTTATTGTTTGCTAAAATTTTGTGGGAATTTAGTTTTTTTTAAACTTTTAACTTACAATTAAAACTTTTATAAATCATTCAACTACAACTACTCATTCATTCATTCACTTATTAATCATCATTCTATTTATATGCGGGAATTTAGTCAGGGAGTATACTGAAAACAGTTATCATAAAAAATATGATGTCATCTTATGTGCAGTAGAGGTAGAATTCAGGCGGACTGGTGTAACTAATGATGATGATATTAACATCTCTGTTATCTTATAAGAGTCAGTTGAAGGTTGTTGGTAAAAGGGCCAGCCGCGATCTCTTGAAGCATTCTTATTTCAATATTACTTTAATGTCAATGTCTTATATCAAATGCATAGAGTCAGCTTTATGATCAAAAAGTAAAGTAATATTGAAATAAGAATGTTTCAAGAGATCGCGGTTGGCCCTAAGAGGTCGTGGAGGGGCCGAAAAAACTATATTGATAAAATTTTACAAACATTGGTTAAAATAAAAAAAAGCTCCTATACAAAAATGTAAGCACGATACAAAACAAAATCAAGAATTTTTACATTGCAAAATTGAGATTTACGGCAAGCTTTGTGTTAATACTACATTTACCTACTACAAACAAAGAAATCAGCCGATATTGTAGTTTTTGAGTTCCATAAATTATTATTTCGCAAATAACTTTGGATTTCACTACAGCTTAAATAAAACTTTGTTATAAAAACTAGCGTGTTGCGTGTCAACCCTAAAAGTTCAGAAGCTGTCATAAAATGACGGCTGCTTATGAAGGTAGACAATATTCTAGTATGTGCACCTCCACAGCCCGAGTTACAGCTATTTTATTCGCCACTAGCAAGCGTTTTCACGGCGTTTCGCTTTAGGGTTGCCAACTGGCCATAAATTATGTTTTTTATTAGTTTCTTTTCAGGGAACTTTAAGTGTAGATTAATACTATTCGTTTCAGTTTCAGCAGGTTAAGTACAATCTTCATCTTGTTTGTGATTAATCGTGTTCGGAATAAAATTCTTGGACAGCACAGCACAGCACAGAACTTTAGGTAAAGTTATATCTGCTTATGATTTTTATAGATTACAGAGGCAAGTATACCTACATTATGGTAAATTTTAGAAAATCCAACAACACCTTAAAACCATAATAAAACATGCAAAATCAGTTCCGAAGCTATATATAAAAACACTATCAGACTTACGATATAAAAAACACTATCAGACTTACGATATAAAAAACACTATCAGACTTACGATATAAAAAACACTATCAGACTTACGATATAAAAAACACTATCAGACTTACGATATTAACAGTTACGGTATAACTAATTAAAAACTTATTAATAGCACCGCCACTCTCTGTCGTAAAGATCGCGCCTTTACTGCGTTGCACTACTAGGTAGTAAAGAAGTTTTCCTTTAAAAACGCTTTTGCTACTTTCCGAATAGAATTCGATCGCCGCAATCACACAGAAAGCAGAAGGCAGGCAAACTGATAGAAATCGCAGCCACAGAACACTCACAGTCGGATAAAATGTGAAGGCCCTTTCTCACAGCTTGGTTAGGTTAGTACCGGTCGGGTCGGTTTTAGTGGTGTTGTTTGTTTGAGTGGTGCTTACGTGGCTTATATCGGCAAAATTACGCTTACTGCTAGGACGTAAACGCGAGCAGTGTATAGCCTGATGTGTCTCCGTGTGTACCTTATCTTTGTGATTTCTTAAAATCAAACTTAATTCAAATAATAATTAAAGTAATTAACTTTAACTTTGTTGTGGTGGTGTATATTTCGTATCATCATAATATAAAAATAGCAGTTCTTAAGTAACGTAGAACACCAGAGTTAGAAGCCCCAGCTTAACATTAAAGCATTTGTTTACCGGCAAAAGCCGGTAACCGACGCAGGCAATATGCTTTCCTTGTAAAATTAGCCATAGAACAAGACTGGTTTAACTCATAGCTTAGTTTATGGGCTGAGAAAATGGCACACACGTGACTTTCTGCAAGAAACTAGCCTTCATAAAGTTTATAAGCATTTAAGTTAGGTATAAGCTAGAGTGTTGAGACTTATCTCAAAATCAAGATTCACAGATTTGCCTAGTGGATCATAAGCCTAGAGCAAGAGAATGTCGTAGGAACTTACGCTATATTTTATTCGTTATCAGTTCTCTGATCGACTGATATTTAATCGCTGCCCTCAGTCGTCATAGCTGCGTGTATGTAGGTAAGCAGGAATGCAATATCCAGGAATTATTGTCATAAAATTATATGAAATGAACTGTATGTGTCACAAAATCAATTAAGTCATGTAATCTATCTACGAAATTAAGTATTTCTAAGTAGGTACATTATACAGCGTTTACACTTAGCTCAAATGCGCAGGGACATGGGCAGCGATATGGGAAATACGAGACGTTCGCGTTGCCACGGACATGAGCTGAGTGTAAACGCAGCATTATATTGGATTATGTTGGCCCGCAAGTTTGACCGTTGCTGCTGATAGGGGATTTGGGGGCCACTAAAATAACCCCTGGCGACCCTTGGCAACGTGGTCAGCCAAAGCCAAAGCTAAAGTTTATTTAAGTATTTTTTTATATTTAGCAACTTTTTTTGCATTGACTTTTGCCCCAAGCTTTAAAAAGGTTTCAGCAGGTTCGTCTAAGCCGGTACAACAAAGCAGGTGCGCAATCAGCGCCTACCCGCTTCTTGCGTGAGTCTCGGAACTATTTTGTAGAAGTTTCTGTATAATCGACGGAGTGCAATGGGTTCCAACGTCGTACTAATTGTTTTATAGCCTCCTGGTTTTACGCCTCATTTTATTTGCACTAATATTAGCATTTTCCTTCGCTAGCCGGTTATAAATTCAGGGAAGATATCTGCCGTCGTTACTGGAATGTTATGATTGAAATAACAAGTTCTTTGGTTACAATGTGAAAATAGCTAAGTTTTTATAAAGCTCTTAAAATATAATGTGATATGTCAGGTTCAGAGCCTCTAACCAAACCAAACTCAAGTAAGAACAAATAGGTAGGTATTACAATTTTGAAAATGTACAGGTAAGTATAGTCAAAAGCAAAAATATGTATACATACACTCCACTGCTTCCACTTCACTTCCACGACTTCGCGAATTTGTGACTAAGCGACTTCGCGACTTCGTGACTTTTACTAGTTGCGCCCCGCGGTTTCACCAACGCAGATTTAAATTCCGTTTTTCCCACGGGATAAAAAGTAGCCTATGTGTTATTCCAGACTATAATCAATGTCTCTGCCAAGTTTCATCCGGATCCGTTCAGCCGTTCCGGCGTGAAAGAGTAACAAACATCCATCCATCCATACTTACAAACTTTCACGTTTCTAATATTAGTAGGATGTACCAGTAGGTACAAACTCACTGGGTTGTACTACAAAACGGTGTCTTACTTTAAACACTTTTGCTTCGCCCCGAACTGAGATTTCGTGAAGTGACGCGAACGCTCCGAAAATATAAGTAAATTGTAGTCAGAGGCAAGTCCAAACATTGTGTTTGGACGTGTCTCTGGCTGCCACGTAACTAAATATGGTAACCAAGTTTCAACTGAATTGGCCTATTTATTAAAGAGTTCCGTTGAACAGACCTTGGCTCCATCATCAGAACAGGTCGCTATAACCATTTATTAAGAGCCAAATACCTTCTTAATTTATTTCAAGAAAAAAATTATTGAAAAAGCAAAGAAACTGACCGACCAGTTGAAAAACCTTGATGCCAACGAAACTCTTAGAAATGAGAGCTCTTGGGTCTTTGGTTATCTTAATTTAATTTTTTTGTTGTATCTCAATAACCGGGCTACCTAGAAAAAAATAAAAATGGTTTTGGAATGTCCAAACCAAGATCTTTAATATGACATGTAACTTTATTTTTTTGCGTAACTTTTTTAATTTTTGCCCCCTCTAAAAACTCCATATTTTAGTAACCCCTTATCCGATTTTACTCATATACTTACCAGTAAATTTCTCAAGTACAAGCTATCGAATTACCAAATTTCATGCAGATCGGATAAACGGTCTCAAGTTATCGTCGGACAAACATACATACATACACACATAAAATGCCAAATCGCCCAAGTTGTTTGTAAGATTTTCGTTCGCTTCGCTCACTCAATCAATTAGCGGTCTCTGTTTGCCATTACGCAATGGCAAGAGATGTCAAAAGTTTAGGCAGTGTTAGTTTAACGTTTGCCTATTTTTTTTAGTAAGGCCCACTATGTTTTATATTTAAATAAATTGTTTTTTTACGACTAGCGCGGAATTACGTCACGTCGCATCAACGTTGGTACTAAAACTCTAAATTGCTGAGAAAAACGTTCTTCTTACTGCATTCCTGCTCTAGCACATAAAACTCCAGATCGACAAGTTCATGCAAGTACCGAAGTAGGTGCATTTCGAATTGATACGTGTACGTGGAAACCATGCCTGTGATTCTTAGTAGGTACACTTGACAGACGGTCGCGCAACTAGTCGCGTAACCGTGGTCGCGCGACATTCCGTGCTCGCGTCCGTGCAACGTCGACCAATGTTGCTCACGTTGCGCAACTAAAGTGGCCTAGCGGACACCGGGCTTTAGGCTACATAGTTGCAAGTTTTATAGCATTTCGATAAATATGCAAACGGCCTGCATAGCCACTGACTTGATTCTAACTAAGGAATATTATGTTGAAAGTGAAACTTTGAAATATCACACGGTAGGAGATTTTTTAATAGGTGATAAGTTTGGGTCTATATTAGTAACATCTTATCGAATAAGGGAATTTGTTTTGATGAAGGGTGCAGTTTCAAAAGACAGACGTAGGCTATATCGTCGAAATAAGACAAGCCATTAAAACAGGCCTATAACATGGCAGAGAATATATTCATATTCTCTGCCATTTTATAGCGGCTCTATAGAATAGATAGATTATACCTACTTGTCACTGTCACTTTCATGCCAACGAAAAGAGACAGCAACAGACTTATTGGTCTGATAAGCTAACGAAGCGCTCAGCGAATAATGTGAATAAGAGAGTTAATCCTATAACATGCCCTATTGGACAACATTACGATGTGCTCTTTGTGCCATGGCACTGATCATGCTGAATTCACATTAGAATGACTGTCATTTGGGTTATGTACCTACCTATGTTTGTGAGCAGTAACGGTTTGTAGATCTTTGTCATAAAGTTGCCGTGCTTTACTGCCCCCTTGATGCGTTCGATGGTCAAACCAAGCATTATTATTGGAGAACCATAAAAACCAATCAAAAGTTTCCGCTCGTGTTAATGCACAATTTTACAGTTCCATTTTCAAAAGTACGCGCGTTAATTTCTCTTACTTATTAAAATGTCACTGTTGAAAAATTTTATTTTACCGTTCCATTTTCAAAAATACGCTTGCTAATGTCACTGTCGAAAATAGGTAAATTACACCCTGTCACGTCGTTGTGGTTGTGACAGCTGGATGATTGTCATTGTTTTTGACGTCAACACTTCGTCAGGGGCCCAATGATATTTCCTGGCGAACCACTGATCTGTAATAAACAAGTACGCTGTATAGTCCAGAGGGCCAACCGCGTTCTGTTGAAGCATTCTTATTTCAATATTACTTTTATGTCAATGTCTTATATCAACTGCATAGAGTCAGCTTTATGATCAAAAAGTAAAGTAATAATGAAATAAGAATGCTTCAAGAGATCGCGGTTGGCCCTCTGATCAGTGTGGTGAACGCTTACGAACATAACGCCATAGGTAATAAAGAACAATAAGAAAAAAGTTTTTTCTCTCATAAAATTGTGAATGAGCTTTGAAGAGAATATTGGTAGGATTAGGAAATTAGAAATTAGAATGTTGCGGTGCCGGATGAATCAAACGAAGAGAAATTTTCATTTTTAGAATGAGTTTTTCTTTTTTGAATATCTTTTTATGAAGTTTCACGTTTTCAGAGTGCCAAAGATGAAGATGATATTCAGTTGGATAGTTATACAAACCTACTGACTGAATACATATTTGTAGGCGGGTTCCTATACTAGTTTCAACCGAATGGATAGGGATGTCGTGATGGTCGTGTGTTGCCGTCTTTGCGAAAATCACAGAGTCAATATTTTACTACAATGTTGAATGTTGCCTATACAGCTTAACACACTCACGACCATAGACAAGGTTTCCGATAAATGGAGTAAGTAGCTTCAGTCTACCCACAGCCCGTTTTCCAGCTACTCTAGCATGACATCGATATACTGACATTTTGAGTTGCACTGCGTGTTAAGCGAGGCAGCGACTGATCGATTGTGGAATGGCTACTGTGTTGCCCGCAGTGTAACTCAATGTGAATAGGAACTTTCGTGTATCGTTTCTCATGGTAGAACTGCGTCACGAACTACATATATTTGTTTTAAGCTTTGACCAATTTGAATCACGTCAACGAGTTCGCCAATAGGCCTTACTTGTAATAATCAGTCTAAAGATAAACAAGCTTCAAATAGGTATTGCCATCTCTTACGGTGGCACTACAATTTTACTATTCGGTATAGCTTTTTTGTTGTTCATTCTTCTTCTTTTTAATTGTATTAAAAAAGGAGGAGTTTCTCAATTTTACTTGGGGACTGATTTTTGATGATTCTTTTTGAATCGGAAGCCGGTGCTTGTCAAATTCAAACGGGACCACCGTTTAAATTTGAATCAGATACCTATGACGAGTAGTTTTTGAGTTATGGTAGTATGAGTGTATTTCCCAGTGTATTTTAAGTCGGTTTTTTTTAAAGAGGTATTAAGCAATATTGTTGGCAATACGATCGACCTCGAACGTCTTTTGTACCGCAATTAATCACGCTATCACTTTATGTTTTTGTTGTCACTTTGTTATCTTTGCCAGTTATATAAACGGAAAAACGGAAGCGATTTCCTGAACAACGCCTTCTAATGATTAATAAAAAAAAAAAATTGAATTTTTTTTTTTTTTTTAAATAATCGGTAGAAGGCGCTGTTTTTTTAAAAGAATGTTCCACGAGTGCTGCCACTATTTTCTCTGTAATACGCTATGATCTGATCACTCTCCCACCGTTTGACACCATGATATTTAGCTGTCACATTATTTTAAACGATGGAACAACCAGATGGCCCACCTGATGTTAAGTGGGACCTTTTAATAAAACATTCTCTCGGAAGACCTCGCAAGCATGCTCTGCCCGACGTCAACTGATGCATACAGATGGTATTCCTCATGTGCGTGTAATTTCACTAGCGACCACACCCATCAAACAGATACAGCAACACTGCCCAAGCAGTGCAGAAATAACAGTGTAACAGCGCAACAGCGGCAGAAATAGATATAGGTGGTATAGTGCGCGTAACGCAAAAAGAACGCCGGAATGAGTGAGAGGGTTGTGTGATGGCACGAGTATTTTGTATGAGCAAACACTCCACTGTTTTCCAGCGTTCTTTTTGGTTGACGTGACCTAGCTCTTCCTTGGATGAGCTCTAGGTAGGTACTACATGTACTCACGTCGTTATCTGTGTTTGTCGGTCTGTCTGTCATTCTGTCTCTGCTTTCATAGCATAATGTAAATATTATTTTTATAGCGTTACTAGCGACCCGCCCGCGCGCCCCTGCTTCGCACGGGTGCACATATCATGCAATCACTCTATCTATTAAAAAAAACCGCATCAAAATCCGTTGCGTAGTTTTAAAGATTTAAGCATACATAGGGACATAGGGACATAGGGATATAGGGACAGAGAAGGCGACTTTGTTTTTTATACAATGCAATGATAGTTATTAGGTAGTTACTATGCTACGATGTTACTATTAGTACATATTGTAAATTGTTATGTTGCGTGGCTGCTATCTATCTAATTGTGTAAATGTTATTCATGCGATTAAATAATGACATGGCTAAAGCCGTATATGTAACATTTACGTAACAATAACTCATTTATGTTTATTAGGTGCATTAAATGACATTTATTACATTTTATTTAAAAGAAATTAACATTGAATGGAAATGACTACATAAACTGCTCAAGTAATGTTGTTTATTTTTATGTAATTTTGTTTCATACAAAATCCAATGAGGATACGGAGGCCGAGCTTACAATCAAATCTAAACTGAAAACTGAAACTGAAACAGCTTCACGACTTTGATCCCCAGGCACGGTAGATATCCCTTCAGAACTCCCAGTACCAAGTAGGTACTAATTCAAGATTCTTTGAGGATGTCTAAGGGGGTAGTTAGAGGTACGTCCAAACATTACATTTGGCACATACCCACATTTTGCAGTAGTTAGTATTCCATACGTGACAGGTTGCAAGCCCATCGCCACTGTTAGAATACTAACTGGTTTCCTCACGATGTTTTCCTTCACCGTTTAAGAGCACTGGCATCAAATCTAATGATTAAATATTATGATGTCATATTATTTATGACAAATAAAATTGAAAATTGGATGAACTTACCTAAGTGAAATCCAATTGTAATTTTATGAATGTTGATCTGAAATATAAATTGATTTACAGTGTAGTTTTCCTTTTCGCTACTTACTGGCATCGCGAATTTTTAGAGCATGGTTAAAAAAAAAAAAAAGAAAACCATGTTTTGTCTGTGGCAACACTATACGTCACTGATTTAGAGCTAAGTCCGGGTATCCATTATGCTTCGGGTCAGCGGTTAGCTGATACTGGGTTGGGTGGGTATTTATATTTCAGATCAACATTCATAAAATTACAATTGGATTTCACTTAGGTAAGTTCATCCAATTTTCAATTTTATTTCATGTTGATCTGAAATATAAATTGATTTACAGTGTAGTTGTTTAGAGTCTATTGCATAATGGGTGGCTAAATAAAACTTTATGATTGAACATTAATTTTATTTATTTACTAATGGTAATTATGTATGTAGTTAGCTTAGTATGGGTATCGTAAGAAAACATTCAGTTTTTTCCCTGGTTCTTAGATAAGTAAGTATACTTAGTTAAACTTTAATTTAATAAAGCACATAATTTAACTAAACATCCAAGACCGCAGCACATTTGGTGCTGTGCATACAACTTTTTAATTCTAGTTCTAAATAAACATTAAATCATAAATCACATTAATTTATAATCAAACAGCCTATAGACTAGCCTACTAGTCTAAGTTAAAAACAGACTGGACAAAATCATTAGATTGATTGTTGTCTTGGATAGGTAAATTATAAAACTTAGCAAATGTTAGTGAGCTTTCAGTCCAACCAGCTGTTTTCCTGATAACATCCAGGGACACACCTGCTTTATTAGCAGATGAAGTGGCAGAGTGACGAGTACTGTGTGAGGTGAATTTACTTGTGTCAATACCACTCTCAACAAGTGTACTTTTGATCCACCTGCTGATAGTTTGTTTTGATGCACGGTGGTGAGGCTTTTTGAAAGTAATGAAAAGATATGGTTCCTTGTTTCTGATAGAAGCTGTGTTCTGGATGTAATCTTGAAGTGTGCTAGCTGGACATATTTTAGCTTCTTGAGAGTAAAATGGAAGGTCTAAGCTGATAAGCTTTTTTGAGCTTAAGGATGTTTTGACTAAGTCATTGATAGTTATGGTAATATTACTTTTAGACATAATTATGTTTTCGAGTTTAATTAATGATATGGTTTGCACCCTTTGAGCAGTCGCCAAAGCTAGCAAGGTTGCCAACTTTTTTGTGAGCGTTTCTAGGCTCAGAGCCGAGTTTTGAGGTAGTTCAGCAAGATGATGTAATACAATACTTGGATTCCAAATCTCAGTGTATCGTGGCATGGCAGGTTTCAGTCTGAATACTCCTTTTAGGAATCGCTTTATCCTATCGTCTGCTCCAATTTTCTCACCCATGAGCAGGGATAAAGCTGATCTATGACAGTTAAGGGTATTGTATCCTGCTCCCATATGAAATTTTTCAGTTAAAAATTGTATAACAAATGGAACAGACATTAGAAGTGATTCCTGCTTGTGTGTGTGGCAGAAAGTCCACCAGCTTTTGTAAGTAGTATTGTATTGCTTCATTGTACCTTCTGAGATTGATGCTAGCATTATATTCAGTGAACTTTCTGGCAAACCTCGGCTTCTGAATGCTTGCCGCAGAAGATGCTCGCTGCCAGGGTAAGGTGGCTGCTCAGTGGGTGGGTTGTTCTAAAAGGAGATTTCAATAGATTAGCGTTAGGCCGAAATATTATAGGTTCCATTATCATTAGGCTCTTGGCAAGTGGGTACCAGGGCTGTGACTCCCAAACTGGGTATACCATAATGCCTTTGGCTTTATCAAATTTTATTTTTTGTAGGCATTTGGTGATCAGAGAGAAAGGTGGGAAGGCATAGAAAAAATAGCATTCCCAGTTAAGTGTCAAAGCATCTATGTTAAAAGCATAAGGATCCCTTTTCCATGAGACATAGACATCACATTTTTTATTAATTCTTGAAGCAAATAGATCAATGTGAGGGGTACCGAATCGATCCCTTATTAGGGAATAGGCTTCATTGTTTAATTCCCACTCAGTATCAACATTTGTGTTACGGGATTCCGCATCAGCAAAAACATTATCTTTGGATTTTATATAGGAAGCATAAATGTTAATATTTCTTTCTTCACACCAAGTCCAAATATTTCTAGTAATATTGTTCAAATGTGGGAATTGAACACTGCCCATTTTGTTAACACATGCAATGGTGGTAGTGTTGTCGATCCGAAGTAGTATGTCACAGTGGCTGTATGATTTTGCAAAACATTTTAGTCCAAATAATGTAGCTAACAGTTCTAACTGGTTTATGTGAAGCTCTTGTTCTGAATGTGACCATAAACCTCCGACACTCTCACCGTTGCAGTGTATTCCCCACCCAGATAAAGAAGCATCTGAAAATATTTCCATTTTGAATCGTCTGCAACATATGTTTTTATTTGTGTAGTTTATGTTTGAGGACCACCACATGAGATCCGGTAAGATGATAGGGTCTGGCACTATTATAGCGTCATAGTCATCATGATGTTGTAATAAAGCTAAATATTTTTCCCTTTCCATTATTTTTGTATATACTAGGCCATATGGAACAGCTGGGCAGGCTGCTACTAAAGTGCCAAGTAATTTAGCAAATTCTCTTATTTTGCAATGTTTAAGGTTTTTAAATTTTGATACTACAGCCTTAATAGAATCCCGTTTTTCTTGTGGTAGTTCAAGAGTCATATTATGTGAATTAATAATGAAACCAAGAAACTTGCAAAATGTGCTTGGCACTAAGCTGCTTTTTTCATAATTGACAATAAGGCCTAGGCATTGAAATAAGCTGAGGGTAGCATCCCTATTGGCTATACATTCATCATATGTACGACCAATACATAAGTAATCATCAAGGTAGATGGTTGATAAGAACCCTTGTTTTCGAAGGACACTGACAACGGGTTTCATTAATTTTGTGAAGATACTAGGAGCTGTACAAAGTCCATAAGGGAGGGCCTTAAATTGGTACAAGTTGTCTTCAAATTCGAAACGTAAGTATTTTCTGCTCTCTGGGGCTACAGCCACTAGAAAATAAGATTCTTTCAAATCTATGGAGCACATGTAAGAATCTTGATCTATAATTTTTGTAGCTGTTCCGATGTCTTCCATCTTAAAGTGTTCCACTTTAATGAATCTATTAAGGGGTTTTAGATTAAGGATGAATCTAAACTTTCCATTAGGTTTAGGTCTTAGAAAAATTTTTGAGATAAATTGATCATTCCTATGATTACATATTTGTACAGCTCCTAGTTCCAACAAATTAGAGATAGCCTGATGCATATTATTACGCTCCGAGACAGGTATATTGTTTTTAGGCACAATACTTTGGGTAGGAACTTCGAGGAAAGGAATGTGATAGCCTTTTACCCATTGCAGCAGTACAGGGTCATCAGTGATTTGTTTCCAACAAGAAAAATAATGACATATGTTGCCTGCATGTACCTGGATATTCAGCGCTTGCTGTGTGGTCTGGGTGGTGCAGCCCTCTCGGGGCGTGAGCGGCTGTAACTCTGGCCGGCTCGATGGGGCGGTGGCTGGGTCGCACGGTTCCTGGGTCCACCTCGAGGTGCCGCCGCTCTGGTCTGCTGGCTGTGTATTTGAGTCTGAGGTAGACCAAATCGGTTTTCCGCTCCTTTGTATTTTGGGTTGTTTTTGTTTGGTACCGGTCTTGGTATGGTCTTCTTAATTTGTGATGAAGATTTCTTTAATTCTAGGTTCGTTCTTATTTTTGATCCCAAGTCAATACCGTAAAGATGTTCATCACGCTTGACCTTCTCAACTAAGTTGTTAAAGTTCTTGTCTAGAAGAGGTGCAATTAAGATTTTCCTTGTCTTAGTTTTCTGGAAGTTTATGTCATTTAGAAGTTTTGATGCATCAGTTAGTTTTGATACCAGTTCTATTTTGTCAATTTCTTTGTGTTCAATCAGGTTCGTCATTACCTGGCCGACAATTGCTGTGGCCATCCCCAACTGATGCTGTATCATTTCTAGAGATCTGTCCCGTAGTTTAGAACTTTCCGTCATAATAGACTTAACTTCCTCGTTAAGGATTGGTGCTTCCAGTAGTTGACAATTCTCTGGTAGCTTGTACTTTTTAAGTATATTTTCTTTTTCTTCTTTAGTGAGCCCATTTATCAAAATATGATTCCAGCGTTTTGAAATTTCTGTTTGAATTTTCCCTTCAAACTTAGTACTGTCTTCATACTCTACACCTAGGGCCTCCCGGAAGGCAGCTACAATATTTTCCCCAACCTGGGATTCCCCATTCTCAGAACAATGTAGTTCAGTCTCCTGTTGAGCCCTAGTAGCTTCTTTGGGCTCAGTTGTTTCTACCACTTCGACCTCGTCGTTGCAGTCCTCGCCCACATATTCTGAAAATGACAACCGTATTTAGGGACAGGTTGCTTTTAGTCTACTAGAACATCTCGTGTTCTGACTTGTAGGCTAATAATTGAGAGTACCGTATCTCGTACATGTACTTTTGGTATCTCGTACTGAATCAAGCTGTGGTATCTCGTACCAAGTTTGATCTACGTGCCCAATTGTATCTCGTACGTAGGGCACGGTATACCAGCTGGTATGTAGGCATTTTTGGTTGGAAACGTCCTAGATATCTGCGAGAAAATGTTTTACATGTAGGTAAAAAATAGCATTATAGTTTTACCTGGTGGTTCCAAAGACGGGCTTGAAAGTGGGGAGGGATCCCGACGTAGACTTGACCGGCTTCTGCTTCTGTCACGGTGTTTTCGATGAAGCCGGTGGAGACGTTTCATATTTTTCAATTTTTCTACGCATTTTTTCACCACTAGACATCCTTGGAGACACAGTAACTGGGATTTATATTTATTTTTGTGTTAATTCTAGCGATTACTTCGATTAAAACAGATTTATTAGTAAATTTATCGAATTTTCTATAATCTCAAACGATGCCGTCGCGATCGCGAAAAAAAAGTGACGTATAGTGTTGCCACAGACAAAACATGGTTTTCTTTTTTTTTTTTTTTAACCATGCTCTAAAAATTCGCGATGCCAGTAAGTAGCGAAAAGGAAAACTACACTGTAAATCAATTTATATTTCAGATCAACATGAAATAAAATTAAAATATTTCGTCTTATTGAGTGCCTAATAGGAATATGATTATAAGAGACACGATGGTGGCTGGCTTCCTGAACATATAAAATACAGCATTTTCCATAGCTTATTCCAAAGTGGTTTTTGAATATATTTTTTTATAATATCGCTCACCGAAGAAATTCACAATTCACACGCGACATTGTACTAATTTAATAATTTACATTCTAGATCATCACTCTTTGCCATAAAACATTTATTACAGTTTCACGAATGAATTTGTATGCTCAGTGTGTGACTTGACACTCCGACCAACTGCGAACAACAAATTGAGAAGGAAAAGGGGATAAACTATAGCAATCCTTGTACCTGGATTGAGGGTTGGGGATAGGAGGGTTGTAAGTAGGGGTTGATGGCACGTCCTTCCCTTGAGTCCTTTCGCCCAGGAGAAGAAAAATGATTAATTAAATTTTCTTCACTTTAAAAAAACCTTAACTAACTAGGTAGTAATTTTGCTGAAAAAGTTATTTTTTTTATATCCTAGAAAAAAGGGCTCAAGGAAGGGACTCCTACTCCCACTTGCAACCCCTTACCCCTAACCAAAATTCCTTGCCCCCCAACCCTCAATCCAGGTACAAAGATTGCTATAGCCAACCCGGAAAATATCTTGACGGATGTAAACATTAGTTTGAGGTCGTGCTAATGTCATTTTATCTCTCCGCTAGCGACGGCATGACTCGCGTCTGTGGAGTCGGTCTTTCGACTAATAAATAAATAAATATTGGTGGACTTTCCACACAGCACTATCTAGCCCCAAACTAAGCTTATGCTTGTGATATGGGAACCAGATAGCTGATATACTACGTATATACTTTTTTTTTGTAAATACATACTTATAATATTATATAACACCCAGACAGAGAACAAACATCTGTGTTCATCACACAAATGTTTGTTCACGGTGGGAATCGAATCCACGACCTACGGCGCAGAAGGCAGAGCTACTACCAACTGAGCTACGTAGGCTGTCGAATGTAACGGATGATGATGACTTAACTGTAAAAACGTAAGACAAACATATTTACAAATGTGTTTGGATAATAAAATTGCACATACAATCATTCTGTCTGTCTCTCCTGACCTACCCACCTTACATTGATAGCACATTCATAACACGAACAGTTTGACAACAATTCTTTGTATCGTCTTATCGGATGGAGACAATAAAATAATTAAAACAATAACTCTCTGTTTGAGGATATAAGCCCGGTACTGTTACAATGTTGGGAAAGCTTTTAAAAAGGTTATCTATGATTTATAAATATTAGACTCAATAGAACATTGTTCAACTGTGTATTTACACACACACAGTCATGCTTTACTTTGTTTTGTGGGACTGAAATTACGGGTACAATATCCTACTTATCCTACTTATTATTGTATAAATGCGAAAGTTTTTAAGTATGAATGGATGTATGTTTGTTACTCTATAACTCCAGAACGGATCTTGGTAAAAATTTACACAGAGATATATTATTGTCTAGAATAACACATACTTTTTATCCCGTGGGATAAAATTCCTCCCGGGATTTCAAACTACGCGGGTGAAACCGCAGGGCGCTACTAGTCAATAAATAAATTGTTACTGATATAAATTCACATGGTTCAGTTAAAATTAATCAGAATAATTTTTGTCAAACGGTGGAGGAAAACATCGTGAGGAGACCACTTAGTTTTTTAGAAGTAACAATGAGCTTATACTCATAGGTGGGTACACATAAAATCACGCCGGGTTCCCTTATGGGTAGGCCAAAGACCACGAATTTACACTTGCTACGATCCTTAAATATATTGCTTCATTTACTCTCATAACATTCTTCATAAGTTCTCTTTGGCTTACGGTACTCTTGCCCTGACCTTGACCTTTCTCTTACCACAAACGGGGCTGAAATATATTTCAAATTGCAAAAGACATCTTTAGATAGTAAATGGCGTCATTTCCTGTAGTCTGCAAGTCTATTTACGGAACTGCATACAGAAATATTCAAATAGGCTTACACGTGTAAATTATTATTCTATTCGCATATTGCTACAGTTGAAGCAAAAGGTCACAGTCAAGGGTTAATGTTAGTCTACGATATCTATAATGAACTTGTCCTTGCAAGTAATACTATATTCTATTCATTTAGCTACGTGAAGTCCACTCACTAACTGGCTGGTCATGGAATATCCGAAACTACAAATTACACTGCATGCCCTCTCATCATCTTCCTGCCCTTACCCCACGCTATTAGTGGGGTCGGCATTACAATTTTTCTTCCACTCTCTGTCATTCGCCATCTCGGTATCTCCTTTCTTACTCCTGTCATCTTTCACACAGTCCATCCATCTTTTCTTTGGTCTGCCCCTTTCTAAAACCATTATCCAAATCCAATAAATAATATGACTTTCTTTCCTCCTCGTGTCCATACATTTAGTACCACATTTTGCAGTATAGTATTTCAAACGTGACAGGTTGCGAGCCCAACGCCGCTGTTAGAATAGATGCCTACTGGTTTTCTTCATCGATCACTGGCATTGCGCCCTTTTTTTTTATAGGATAAATCTTTTGGTGCATTACCGGATGCCTATATAGTGCCGAAACTATGACCTCTAAGAACTTACTGACTTACGTCTAAGTAGGTATATGCTTACTTCTTGCTCAAACATTGAAATATTTTTGATTTCTGTATTCAAATTCGCGATCTACCAATAGCACTACTTATGTTATTAAGCCGTTTTATTAAACAAACGAATAGGTATAATAAAAACCTACTAATCGCCAGTCATTCCTAGGTAATCACTAATCAGTTACTAACTATTTTTAACTTTACACTATTGTGCGGATGAATGATAAATGACGCAATTTTAGTTTTTTATTGCAATACATGAGAATAGATTAACGAACGCTGTAAATCGCTAAAAACTGTCGCGATATAAAACTTTGTCGCGATGAAAAGAGTTGTCTTTAAGAGTTTGAAACTGTCATTTAATTTGTCTCACACATATAATACTAGTTGCGACCCGCGGTTTCACCCGCGCAGATTTAAATCCCGGTATTCCCACGGGATAAAAAGTAGCCTATGTGTTATTCCAGATTATAATATGTCTCTTATCAATTTTCACCAAGATCCGTTCAACCGTTCTGGAGTTATAGAGTAACAAACATCCATCCATCCATCCATTTATCCATTCTTACAATCTTTCGCATTTATAATATTAGTAGGATTAGTAGGATGTTTTATAGAGAGCATTATTTCTTGTTAGTACTTTTGGAACTACGAGTAACATGCTTCGAGTCGCTTTAGTTAGACCGGTGATAATGACGCATTGAACTGTTCCGAAACATCAGGAAACAATCGCTGATTGCGATTTTTATAAAATACATTCAGCTTGGAAATGTTGATATCTCCTCGACTATATCTCTCTGCGACTGGTACATTAGCGAGTGTCATCACCTTTAAGCCAGCATTGTAAATACGTTGGAGAGTTCGAGACAAGTCAGCGATGACTACATTTATTTTTATTTTTAAGGCGCTGACAACACCTAATATTTCTCTCGCTCGCACGATTCGACATTTTGAAAGATATAAAATCACAAATTCCATTTTGAAAAATCGCAAACAACCATTTTGTGTGCAATCACATACCTAGTTAGGTAAAAAATTCATTTTGATTGATGCAAGTTTTCCTACGCAAAAGTTTGCTTGAGTACGAAAACTAGAAAAGCAAACTTTTAAGTAGGAAAACTTGTACCGATCAAAATGATTTTTTTACTAAACTGTACGCAATGTGATTGCACACAAAATGGTTGTTTGCGATTTTTCGAAAATGGGTTTAGTGATTTTATATGTTTCAACAAGTCAAAACGTGCGAGCGAGAGTTACATTAGCTCTGGTCTTCGTCTCAAAGGGCATTGTCGGCGACCAAACTGCCATAAAGATGCGCTGAATTCACACCATATTCACACCGATGTAAAAACTGAAAACTGAAACAGCTTCACGACTTTGATCCCCAGGCACGGTAGATATCCCCTCAGATCTCTCAGTACCAAGTACCACACCGATGTACTTACATCAAAATCAATTTACATTTGGTTTTTTAACTTATCCTGTATATTCCTGGCTTAACATCTGTAATTCTAATTCTTAAAATTTGTTAGTACCTACCTACCGTATGTATTCATAGTAATATAATGTATTATGTGTTAATTATGTACCTATTTTTAATATTTATTATGTATGTATACTTCTTTTAATATATAATCTTATATCGAATATTTAATACCTATATGTTTAGTTATTATTAAAAAAACTCCCATCATCCATGTGTGTGCACTGCCCTTTCGGTTTTTTCAAAATTACACAAAGGTTAACTGGAAGAGAATGCTCTCTAGCATTAAGTTCGCCTATGTACGATACATTTTGTTTATGTGCAATAAAGAATTTTCTATCTATCTATCTTAAACATTTATTTTCAAACAATAATCTCAATCAGACTGAGCTTGCTGCGTCATGACTACTCACTGATAAAAACTGTAGTCGCAAGTGCCTACCTAACTGCACTCGCTACAAAGATCCCCGGAGGAACGAACCGCAACATTGTATCCAACACCTTGACACCGTAAACTTGGTACTACATCGCAGTTAATTGCATAACTGTGCTACCATTACCGGGCAGCTGAGACAGCATGTGCTTCTCTTTTTCGCACACAGATGGCGGTGCTCAGCTGTAAATAGAGCGGGGCCCACCTGATGTTAACTGGTAACCATTTATTTAATTTATCGTCCGTTTCTAAACTATCTATATATCTATATAACTATCTATATTAAACTATCCAGTATCCCACTTAGACGTCCTCGAAGAATCTGAAGTCAGTACTTGGTACTAAGAGGGGATATCTACTGTGCCTGGGGATTGAAGTCGTGAAACTGTTTCAGTTTTTCATTTATTTAATTATTTATTTCACTAAACAAATTTCAGAAGAGATTAAATGAGAAAGAGATCTTAATGCTAGACAGCATTTTCTACCAGCTAACTTTGACAGATAAAGAACAAGAGTGCGAGATACAATTTGGTTTTCAATTTCCACACTATTCTTCACTAACTATCCATGATTGCTTCGCTAGTCAAGTACCATAAGAACGTGCCTACGTGCTCTACAATGCATGTCCTTGCGTCTCGGTCAATAGAGGCATATAGATGTTAAGCCTCAAGTGCCTTTAATTTTACCGGCAACCCTCCAAACCGAAACAACAATTCTCCGTAGCGACAAATAGTTATGAGAATGCAGCAAGATAAGATAATGCTATAGTTAATTTCAAAGCCATAACTATAATCTGTATAACCTTTATTACTCCTTTTTATTCTTTATTATACACGAAATGATTAACACAAAAAAAATATTATAGTCATATACAGAGGAGAGCTTAACCCTAGGTACATAGATTTTCTTTAAAAAAAAGGAAGAAAGAAAACATAATTATATCTTCTTCTAGCAAACCTTAAAGGAAAGAGGGAGCTAATAATTTAGAGGTTGAACTTTGGATAATATATAAGGCAAAAGTGAGCGGCCTGCCGACTTTCTAGATATTTTTTTTAATAAAGGAGGTTTCTATATAGAAATGCAAAAAAGTTTCGAAGTGAACGTGCGCGAGCAAAGCCACGGGTTTATGTAGTATTTTATAACCTTACTAGTTGCGCCCCGCGGTTTCACCCGTGCAGATTTAAATCCCGGTATTCCCACGGGATAAAAAGTAGCCTATGTGTTATTCCAGACTATAATCTATCTCTCTGCCAAGTTTCATCCAGATCCGTTCAGCCGTTCCGGCGTGAAAGAGTAACATCCATCCACCCATCAATACTGCAGGACAAGTAGGACATTTGTAATAGTTTCAATGACTTCATAGTTCTTAGTTTGGAAGTCAAACGCGGGCGTCGAGATATCAGAGCGAACCACTAGTTAAACTATTACTCAACCTGCTTCATTAAATTAGACTCTGGCATGGATAATTAACCGCCACCAGACAATGTATACTCGCATGAACGCCACAGCGAAAATAGACTAGCATTTTGCGTGCCGTCAACGCGATAGCAGCCCACAAACGTTTCATTTCATTACATTGGTATATGTAGGTATGTCATAACATAAGCCAAAAATTTATGATGATTCGCTGAATTGTTATTGGAAGCTGTGAGGCTGGCCATAGACAATATACATTTTCCATAGCCTATCGCGTCAACTGCTGGGCAAAGGCATCCCCCGTGGACATTTATTTATTCAATACGTACATAAAAACCCAAACCAGTAATCACTATCACTACATAGTATAAAACGAAGTCGATTTCTCTGTCCCTATTTATGCTTAAATCTTTAAAACTACGCAACGGATTTTGATGCGGTTTTTTAAATAGATATAGTGATTCAAGAGGAAGGTTTATTGACCGAGCGAGCGAAGCGTCTCAGTTTCCACATTGGCCAAAAATGCGTTTGTCCGGATGTCTGTCTGTCTGTCTGTTCTCCTCTACAGGTCGCATTTTTCAACCGATCTGGACGAAACTTGGTACACAGGTTATATGACTTATTAGATTTTTTTTTGTCGTCGGGGATTTTTGAATGGAGGGGTACTTCCCCCGAAAAAAGGACAAAAAGGGGGCTATTTGATATACTGGATATCTCCACCAAATGAGATCCGATTTCGATTATTCTTTTTTTATTTGAAAGGTAGTAACTATAAGTTGGTCTCATAAAAGTTTGGCGAAGATCTGATAAGGATCTTCAGCATGATGAACAGGATAGCTCATCAAACAATCGATGGTTTTCAATCAAATTTGAGAGAAACACAAAGGACCTCATTCTACACAAGATGATGCAAAAAAAATCAAAAAGATCAAAAAATCACAAAACGGAAAATACACTTGCACATTACATTCCTCAAATAGCTCACTTTTAGTATGCTCGCGAGGTCTACAGCTCCCAGAGCCACTAGTATGTATAATACATGCATGATATGTGCACCCGTGCGAAGCAGGGGCGCGAGGGCGGGTCGCTAGTATAAATAAAAGACAAACTTAGAAAGATGTAAAAAAATATGGATATACATAGTAGATAGATAACTCTTTATTGTTCACCACACAGAAACATAGTACCGAGTAAAAGCATACATTTTAGGAAAACAATGGGCGACCTTATCTCTGAGAGCAATCTCTTCCTGGCAACCTTGGAAGGATAACAACTAATCGGAATTGACAGCGGTGTAGTCACTGAAGGGTTGCTGTTTACTACAGCAGCAAAAGGGTCTCGTTTCAGCTTAAAAAAATGAGCTACCTCATTTTTTTATGCTAAAACGAATAGATGAGCTATATTATATAGGAGTAGAGCTCTTTGTTGTAAAGGTCTCGTCCGAGGAAGAAATACCACCATGTTTATTTCAGCAGACAAGCAACGTTAGCAACGTTTGTTTCGGAATGAAAAGATTCAGTTGGACGTGGGCAGTGCAGTACGTAGGTCACGTTCATATTTAATACTTTCTAACCTTGCACTGTGTACCTAGTATTTTTCAACAAAATGACCAGTTGGGGTATTATGACCTATAGTGTGTGTATGCTCTTCGGAGTGCATTACTTTATTTACCATTACTTTATGAAAATGTATGTTCAACAGTTTGTACCTTCAAGGGACATTCCAAAGGTTTGCACGCCTCAAACAATATGCTCTTTTAACAAGGTCAAAGTCCTCCAGGTTCCATTGTTTTGGCTACCTACTTGGTCTCAGTGCCAGTATGCTGTGGAGTTTGTGGAAAATAAGTATTTATAGCTTTATCAGAAATATGAGGAAATCATTTTAAATTATTTAAATAAAAATTATTCAATTTGTTTCCTTTCCTTTTTTTTCTCTTTTTTTTTTTAGATTAATATTTTTTTTTATTTTTTTTATTATCACTACATAGAATAAAACAAAGTCGCTTTTTCTGTCCCTATGTCCTCATGTCCCTTTTTATGCTTAAATCTTTAAAACTACGCAACGGATTTTAATACGGTTTTTTTTAATAGATGTGATTCAATAGGAAAGTTTATATGTATAATACATGCATGATATGTGCACCCGTGCGAAGCAGGGGCGCGCGCGGGTCGCTAGTAATTAATATAAATTTTTTTGTTGCATGGAAATAATTTCTTCAAATCAAAAAACTATTACTTTGGTTAGTTTACCTAATCAGTATTACTAGCAACAAGAGCCCACCAGCGCGGTAGCGACTTAGCTGTGATCTTGACGACCTCTGTGGCGCAGCGGGCGAGAGCCTGCCTGCGACGCAAGAGGTTGCGGGTTCGATTCCCGCCTTGGAACAAATTTGTGTACAATCTGCAGAAATTTGTTCCGATGGTCTGGGTGTTTTCTATGTATAATAAAAAATATCTATCTATGTAAGTATATAATGTATTAAATATATCAGTTATCTAGTACCCATAACACAAGCTTTGAATAGCTTACTTTGGGGCTAGATAGTGCTGTGTGGATTGTCCAGCATTATTTATTTATTTATTTATTTATTTATTTATTTATTTATTTATCTAATAATACCTATAATATAGGTAACTAAAGCATCTTACAAATAAAAATTGTCACAAATGCTAAAGCATTTTAAAAATAGCCATTTTGTGGTATCCTCCCCTGTATGTATAGTAGTTGTAATCTAATAACATAAATATAATTACTGCATCTTCCAAATAAAAAAAAAACAAAAATGCTAAAGAGCCATTTTGTGATTGTTGTAATAAAATTGATTATTGTGTAATTGTGACTGTGTGGATTGTCCAGCATTATTATTTATTTATTTTATTTATTACTAGCTGGTACCCGCGACTTCGTCTGCGTACTTTTAATTTGAATATTATGCAATAAAAGGTAGCCTATGTTCTTTCTCAGGGTCTAAAGATTGTCTGTGCCAAATTTCATCAAAATCGGTTGAGAGGTTTAAGCGGGAAAGCGTAACAGACAGACAGACAGACAGAGTTACTTTCGCATTTATAATATTAGTTGGGATTAGTTGGGATGTTGTGCGTATTTTAGCGGTTGTTAGTCTTGAAATTCGTAAACCTGACAAATTATGGTTAACGTATTTATTGGTAATTTATTTAATTGTAAGTATTCATATAAAAAATAAAACCTCCGGGCAATGCCTTGTACGTAAAACCTCGATATTTTAACAAGTTGAATCAATTGAATGTCACAACAGACTATAATCACATTCGGCGATATTGATGCTAGGGCGTTTCTTGTGCAATTTGTTTAGTAGGTGTAGGTCAAGTAGGTAGCGTTCTTGGGATGTGCGCAGGCAGCATGCAAGAGGCACCGATATGTTCTTTTAAGAGTCAACGGAGTCCCTTGTCATGCATCGAGGCCGACCATGAATGAATGCGATGCGATGTAATGAATGTTGGTTTTAATAGTATAGGCTTATCCCCCTGCCTGCGATGTTTGGTCAAGCCAAGATGCTATATAGGTTGGCAGAATTAGGCTTAATTAGGTAGATTTACCCCCGGTTTCTGAAAGGTCGATCAACACTAATCGGCTGTCAAGTCACTTGCTGTCTCTATCTGATTTGAAGTAAAAACTGAAACAGCATGTGACTTGACAGCCGATAATTTATTTATAATTTATTTATTCAAAATAATTAGAACGGCTTACGGCCAATTATAGATAGAGAAAAAAAAAAACTGAAACAGCTTCACGACTTTGATCCCCAGGCACGGTAGATATTCCTTCCTATAGATAGAGAAGATAGAAAATATTTTATTGCACACAACTTAAGGATACAACAAAAAACAAACACACAACGGGCGGCCTTATCGCTATGCAGCGATCTCTACCAGACAACCGTTGGATGATTATACTAAATTTACTAAAATTATACAGGGTTACAGGAAAAATCGTGCTAGATCCGTTAAGGGCGTGGAGTACCCATCATTTCTGACTTATTTCACTATGAAACACCCTACCCTAAACATAACCCTTTTCAAGCAATTCGACTTTTAATTTTTTTATTGAAAATTTTGTGCACCTTAATTATTATTATTATTGCATTTTTACATGTGTAATAAGATGCTTTAGGATGTCAATCATTAAAATAGTGCATAAGTTAATTGAATAGACCGTAGTAGACAAGTGAAAGTTAAGAAATAAGAAAAAATACTAGAAAGTTTATTTTTCTCTAAGGGATATCTAAAAAAAATATTATGGCAATTGTTTGTGAAATAAGTCAGAAATGATGGGTACTCCACGTCCTTAACGGATCTAGCACGATTTTTCCTGTAACCCTGTATAAGTGTTGATCGAGCTTTCAGAAACCGGGGGTAAGTCCGAGTTTCGATTTGCGTGACTCGTGAGTTCTCAGTACGTTGGATAGAGGCGTGGTGTGAGTTGGTAAAAGGAGATGAGTTTTCTTATGCGTTTAAAAAATTATGTACACAATACTCTCAAAGGGTAAAGGATATTTTGACGAAAGTGGCGTGTCAGAACCTCAAAACTTCTAAAACAAGCGTCAAGTAAGTCAAGCGCTCGTAAGGTGCCTCTTTCTATCTTGTCTCTTAATATTCATAGATATTGCTAGATGGCGCTGTGTGGATTGTCCAGCATTATTTATTTATTTATTTATTATTATTTATTCATCCACCACACGAATATTCATAGATATTGCTAGATGGCGCTGTGTGGATTGTCCAGCATTATTTATTTATTTATTTATTATTATTTATTCATCCACCACACGAAAAAACTAGTGACACAATAAGAGTTATATAGTAAAAAGAGTTGGAGTAGAGAGAGTGCATTGACTTGACACCGACCGGTCTACACAGCAGTTTACATTGCAACATACAAAACATGCAACATTGCATATCAGTTACTCAATGAATTACATCACCGTTCAGTAGGCCACTGCGACAATGTCGCGCGACCTTGACACTGGATTGCAAGTTGCAACTATGTTGCGACCGGCACGCGACTGCGATCTGACGGGCGTCGACCGTATACGAACGCATGCTCTCTTTGGGATAACTTGAATTGTACATCCTACTAATATTATAAACGTAAAAGTTTGTAAGTATGGATGGATGGATGGATGTTTGTTACCCATTCACGCCGGAACGGCTGAACGGATCCGGATGAAACTTGGCAGAGATATTTACATTTCACTTCGTAAATAATAACTAGATATCACCACAGGAAAGATTAGCTCGCGCTATCGTTGCGTTTTGAGCAATGAGTGATATCAGCAATCGTAGGTATAAATGTTTTCCAATCACCGGGATTTAAATCTGCGCGGGTGAAACCGCGGGGCGCAACTAGTATAAAGCATATATTTGATAGAACTTTACATGCTTTGTGTTAACCTGAAATTATAAAAAAAGGATTAAGGAAAAATATTTATTGGGCAAAGGTCATTCCATTTAGCAATGTAAAAAAAAACTTCCTAATTCTTAGAGTCTAACTCTCAAAGTAACTATTTAGCTATGCAAAAAACTGCTATGTTAATACAACAGGAGAGGAAGCATACGGATATCTGACCAAAGCCGTAATTTGTGGAACATTGTCATCTCGAACCGAAACAAACATTTGAGAATAAACAGTTGAATGGACGACTGACGCGGCAGCGATCGCTACACGCTGGATGTACGTCTCATTTTAAACGAATCATGTGAAATAATCCAAAAACAACAGAGGGTTGAGTTACCACTAAACATCAATGGAAAATATGCTAGTTCCGTAATAAAGTACCAATAAGTGCAATAGTAGGGCCAATTTCTTAGCCCACATTTGACATCTGTCAGATTCAGTCAGATTATGTCAAAGTAAGTCGTATAATTGTCTTCTATTGCAAAATAGTTTCACTTTTATAGTTAAACATATAAAATTATTGTAACAAGGACAAGAAAAGGCAATTTTACGGCTTACTTTGACTAATAAACCATTTTTAAGTGATGATGAGATGTCAAATAAATGTGACCTATTAAATTGGCCCTAATGTAGTGCATCCTTAAAATAAATAAAAATGTATCTTCGCCATCAGTAGAGAAGGAAAAATAGGGAGACAAAGGAGAGTATTAATAGAATATAAATATAAATTATATTGTGCCCGCGCACTGTGCCTACTGTTTTATGGCGAAAACAAACGAGATGGAGGATCCAAATTTGGTTATCTTAGGTATTTGTTTCAAAATTTTTTTACATGTTAATCTTACTAATATTATAAATGCGAAAATTTGTAAGTATGGATAGATGGATGGATGGATGAACGGACGGATGGATGGATGGATGTTTGTTACTCTATAACTCCAGAACGGCTGAACGGATCTTGGTGAAAATTGGCACAGAGATGTACTATAGTCTGGAATAACACATAGGCTACTTTTTATCCCGTGGTAATACCGGGATTTATAACAACGCGGGTGAAACCGCAGGGCGCTACATATTTACCTTATTTCAGTTACACCTACAGTAGCAGTTTTTACTAGCGCATAGAACACATACAAAACAAAGGTTGTGATCTCCGGTTCGTGGCCGTAAAGTGCGATAGAAAACAATAGACCATCTGTGACAATAACTGTATCTAGGATCGAGATTTAATAAGTTCCTTGAATGTAGACCGCACTGTGTCGCTATGCTAACCATTTTACTTCGAAGACTTTTTAGACGTTGCGATCGTAGTGAAAGAAGACGGGAGTATTATTAATAACGGGTATTAGTATTTCAATCAAGCAGGTTAGGGTAGCTGGGGAAATTTTGAGTCTTAAGGCTCCGGTGACAGCGGCTCGCAATTTCGAAGTGCGATTGGCTATTATTTCATTTTATTTCATTTCGGGGAGGTTGTTTGAAAAAATAACTCTAAAGAAACACGCATAAATACTGTTCGAACACAAATAATACAATAATATAAGGGAAACATGCCCGAATCAGAAATCATTTTGGTATTAGTATGTTTGGTCTTACGTTTACCTAATACCAAAATGATTTCTGACTCAATCATATTTCCCTTATATTATTGTATTATTTGTGTTCGAACAGTATTTATGCGTGTTTCTTTAGAGTTATTATTTCAAACAACCTCCCCGAAATGAAATAAAATGAAATAATAGCCAATCGCACCTCGAAATTGCGAGCCGCTGTCACCGGACCCTTAACTTAACACCTTGTCTCATTTAAAGGCAGTGAATCATGGGGCTTGTTCATAAAGTTAAAGCAAGAGGTATTTATTCAATAAATCTCAAGGATCACTTTCAAACGTCATATCGCATCGTGCGTAAGTTAAGGGGCAGCATACGGTGCGCCGCTATCTCGCTTGCACAATGGAACATTTTTAAAGATATAAAATCATTGAATATGGTTATGTAAAATAGCAATCGGTCAAGTTGTTGTCAAAGACATTATAAAGATTTAGCGAAAATAAAATTTTGATCCAAGCAAGTTTTAATACTTAAAAATGCGACTTTATATTTTTCAAATTTTTATGTATGAAAACTTGCTTGGATCAAAATTTTATTTTCGCTAAATCTTTGTAATGCCATTGACCACAACTTGACCGATTGCGATTTTACATATCTACATTCAGTAATTTTATATCTTTAAAAATATTCCATTGTGCGAGCGAGATAGCGCCACGCCGTATGCTGCACCTTAAGTACTCTCGGGGGAGCGCTTTAAATCGACACACGAAGTAACTGTCATTTGAATGTCTAAATTATATCGTAGTATGCAAGGAATTTGAATAAAGTGTACTTATTCAAATTCCTTGGTAGTATGAGCCATCTCTTTTTTTTTTTGCCGTCTTACTTTGTGAGCCATCTTATTGATGCAGTAAAAAGTAGATACAAGTCACAGGTTTTGCTAACCATTCTACCCTGACTTCAATGACATTTGATCGTATTGATGTCAGGAATTTCACGACATTTGCCCACTGAGTGCCGCGCCAGGGCAGCGCTGGCATGCCGTACGGAACTTTAGGACCTTCTGCGTAGTGGTACTATTATTTTGCTTATTAAGGGGCTGATAACCGTCTAAACAATTTAGCTCTCGCATATTTTAACATAATTATAAGACCCGCTACGCAGTTGGTACACTTGGTAATATTATTTGGCTTGTTAAGGGGTGATAACCGTCAAACAATTTCTCATTCGCATATTTTAACATTTTTAGAGATAACATCACTAAATGAAGTTATGAAAATTCGCTAACCAAGTTTCGGAGAATGGCAATAAAGGTTCAGCAAAAAAATAAATGGACCAAACCAGTTTCTTCAAAAATGTTGAATGTGCGAGCTAGTAATAGTTTGACGGTAATCTGCGTCTTAATGGAGTTAATAACGATGATAAACTTATAGGTCAAACTTAAAGAACGCTTTTCACACGATTTCACTTTGTTGTTTGCGAGTTTTTCAACAATCCTCAGTGATTTTATATCTTCAAAAATGTTGAAATGTAAGAGCGAGAAATTTAACGGTCCTCAGCCTCTTCAGATTTATGATGTCACCTAAAAACTCCCTTGCCGTACCGTGCCGTCAGTCGTCAGTGTACGCTAGCCTTAAACATCGTAAGATGTAAATTGCAAACGGGTCCATTCCACACGCCGCGGGGTCAATGTCCCCTTACATTGTAAGGACACCTTGAAACAGATACCAATGGGGACTTTAAAATTTTTCAAACAAAAATCTGACTGAGCTTTTTTTTTTATTGTGGTTGTCGTACAGAATACGAAGTATGATGAGAGTTTCACCGTTTTATGGTACTTACATAAAAAAGAAAAAAAATACTGAGAACCTTTTCAATTTATTTCGAGAAAAAAACAATTACAATAAAAAACTATTACTTAAACTCTCGAGAAACTCGGCTAGACTCTTTAGAAAATCTAGTTTGACTTAGTTACTTACTTCTGTTACTTAGTTTTAAATAGGTTGGTAATAAAAAATGCGTGACTGAAGTTGAAATAATTTAAGTACTTAGCGGATAGGTGCATATTAGGTAATTACCTACTACACCTTCTTTCTACCTTGCGGCAAAAGTGTAAAACACAGAAAAGGTGGAGATTTGAAAATTAAGAGCACACAGGAATGATATTTTTAGAAACTTTAATTCTTTTTTTTTTGTTGGAAGATGGCTAGACGTTTGACTGCCAACTCACCTGATGGAAAGTGAAGATGCACAAAAATACTATAAGTGCGTGGGCAACGTGAGACCGCTAATAACTTTTGTATTATGATTCATAGATTGAATGAATGCATGAATGAATGAATGAATGAAAATTCTTTATTGTACACCTTGAAAACTAACAAAGTATGTAACAAAACAAATTACTCTATAGCGCCTGGGCGCGAAAGTAATATGGCGTTCGGAGCCCAAAACATAAGTATTTTTTTGCAATGTGTGTGTATGATAATAAAAATGAGATAAAACCATTTGATATCAATCCGTGATAGCCATGTGGAATGCGATTTGTGATGTTGTGCTCTCGCTACAGTATCATCATCATCATTGGCCTTTTACATCTATAAAAGATGATTTCGCTACAGTACAGAGCAGGGTTAACTGGTGGTGTTGGTGGACCGCGGATCCCAGGGGTTCCGTGGAAGGGTCGCAGGGGTTCCGCGGCCTGTCCGAGATTTAAATAAAACGTTCGTGGAAAATACTCGTAACCGCGTTGCATCGTCGCGTCGCATTGCGTCGATGTTTTGCAATACTTATAATAATTATTTCTCATTTATAACTTATTTTTTCTCCCGAGTCTAACCTGTATATTATATTCAAACTACAAGGTAAACTTATCCAAACCGCCAGTTAGGGTTCCGCCAAAAAATGATCAATTAGGGTTCCATGGCCAAATTAAATTGGGAACCCCTGGTATAGAGACTAGAGTACTAGTATAGTAATAGTTTGACTATACTAGGTATAATTAGTAGAACGACTATACTAGTATAGTACCTGCTGATACTGACTAGATATTAAGAGCCACTTACAGTTGCGTGATCCACTACTTATTTATCGAGGTAAATTATCGTTGCGATAAATACGCCATTAATCTAAATAATGTTAAAGAATGGTGCAATTTGTAGGCAATATCTTTATAAACGTTACTTTTTCTAGTAAAATCCATTTACAAAGAAAATTACAATGAACACAAGGATTTACAAAATACAATTATAACAATTGAACTATCTGCAGACCGTTGCAAACGATCTAGTGATAGCTCAACTGATCCAAATCAGGGAAATTACGGTATGTAAATGCGGTAGACCTCTATCGAGGTCAAAATAATTGTCACAAAGAAGAATAGTAATTTTGAAAATGTACATACTTAGTTGCAAAATAAAACTAACGGAATCGATCACTTGGCCGATTTTCAGTCCTAATGGCGGTAATCTTCCCGTAAATTAGCTTTTTTTTTGTAAATTACTCGTTAAAAAAATCAAACATCAAACGTTAAGTTTTTATCTTATGTACGTAAATTTTTGTTTTTTAAATTTTGAATTTCGATTCAAAACTCTAATTTCAAATTTTTAGCATGCTCTGAAAATCCTTCGTTGGCGTAGGTAATTAAAATCGAATTCAAAATTTCAAATTTCGAATAAGAAAGGCATTGACGTTCGGCGGACCAACTGAGAAAGCGATTTTTTTAAATCGAAGCACCTAGGTTGCATTCTACCAATTTTTTCATTAATTAAACGCTGTATTATTACATACATTTATGTAGGTAAGTAAAAACAATTAGCAAGGTTTTCAAAATGTTGTTTCGTTTCAATAATTTTAAGAGAAGCAGATGAAATGAAAGATTTTGTCCAAGTTAACCTCTAAGTTCATCCCGCCAGCATTGGATGGGTGACACGGCTTATTACACATTATAATTAAATGCTCTATGCCGGCTCTATGTTCTTCATAGCAATCTTTAAGACGCAGAAGACCGTCAAATACTTATTCGAGAACTTTCTCGCTTGCACGTTACATCATTTTGGAAAATATACGCGATGTTGTTTGACGTTTGTCAGCCACTACTTGAAACCTTCAAGTACCCTTGTAAGAGATTCGAGGGTGACATTAAGTGGCTCTTTTGCAGTTATATTGTACTAGTTGTGCCCCGCGGTTTCACCCGCGCAAATTTAAATCCCGGTATTCCTACGCGATAATAAGTAGCCGATGTGTTATTTCAGACTATAATATATCTCTCTGCCAAGTTTCATCCAGATCCGTTCAGCCGTTCCTGCGTCAAAAAGTAACAAACATACAAGCCAGCCATACTTAAAAACTAACGTTTATAATATTAGTAGGATAGGCTTGAAGGAAATATACCGGTAGCCGTTTCTAAGACTACCTACCTACCTTCCGACCTTATAGTAGCTTGCTCATGTCGTGACAACGTGTCTGCCTATTAGGTACAACTAGAAAGAACAATGAAAAATCATCCCACAATGTACTTAATTAAATTATTAAATCCCAATTACGTTACATTCTGTAATATAATCTATGTTTCACTAGTAATAATTGGTTTTAATTACCGACACTTATCCTATTTCCTACTAATACTAGTGGCTCTGGGAGCTGTAGACCTCGCGAGCATACTAAAAGTGAGCTATTTGAGGAATGTAATGTGCAAGTGCATTTTCCGTTTTGTGATTTTTTTGATCTTTTTGATTTTATTGCATCATCTTGTGTAGAATGAGGTCCTTTGTGTTTCTCTCAAATTTGATTGAAAACCATCGATTGTTTGATGAGCTATCCTGTTCATCATGCTGAAGATCCTTATCAGATCTTCGCCAAACTTTTATGAGACCAACTTATAGTTACTACCTTTCAAATAAAAAAAGAATAATCGAAATCGGATCTCATTTGGTGGAGATATCCAGTATATCAAATAGCCCCCTTTTTGCCCTTTTTTTGGGGGAAGTACCCCTCCAATCAAAAATCCCCGACGACAAAAAAAATCTAATAAGTCATATAACCTGTGTACCAAGTTTCGTCCAGATCGGTTGAAAAATGCGACCTGTAGAGGAGAACAGACAGACAGACAGACATCCGGACAAACGCATTTTTGGCCAATGTGGAAACTGAGACGCTTCGCTCGCTTCGCTCGCTCGGTCAATTATAAACGCGAAAGTTTGTAAGTATTGATAAATGGATGGATGTTTGTTACTCTTTCACGCCGGAACGGCTTAACGGATCTGGATGAAACACTTGGCAGAGAGATGGATTATAGTCTGGAATAGCACATAGGCTACTTTTTATCCCGTGGGAATACCGGTCGTGATGCACAGTGTAAATAGCAGTTTTTATTAAAACTATTTCAAAATCGGTGACCATTTTGTGACGTTTTTGTCGGAAATAGAATATAAGTACTGTAGGTATAAGAGACAAATTCAACTAGGTATCGCAAGATGTGTTTTTCCCTAATGCATAAATATGCTGGTCTTCTTGTCATGTCACTAGTTTCTTTCTAATCAGGAAGAAAGGATTCTAAATGCGCCTCCAGAGCATGTTTAAAACTTTTTAAAAATAAAAAAAAAAGAAGAAAAAAATCTATTCCTTCTATTCTACCCATAAAGTGTGTTAAAACAACATACCATTTCTCGTTTCCGTACGTCTGGTGGTCCGATTGATAGAATGGGGATAAATGAAGTTGTAGGTAGGATAAAATCACAAGAATCATTTCGAAACGACATAAAGCCAATTAAGGTCCCAGAACAAATCTCTTAATAATTTTTCATCTTCATCATTGCCAAAGTTATAGTCAATTAGGCATTTCTTAATAAAATCACAAGACTTTTGAAAGGTTTGTTATGTTTTTTTATTATATTTTTTTATTTATTAAAATGACGGAAGACTTTTGACGCTGATCGCCTTCTACAGAACCAAATATAAGTTAATCTCCACTAAGCAACATACCAGACTATTCATCTATATTATGTACACAAATTGATTCATTTCATTCACGAGATATCTTCGAAGTAGGTACCTGAGTACTTTTATCTTTATTACATGCAGCCATTTTAATCTGACCTTCATTTCACTTACATAATGTAAGGCCAGCGAGTTCGCTCGATTTTAGTACTTGTTTATTCGTACAAACTCTGTAGAAACCTTTTAGGAGTTTACTGCTTGTTCATGGATCAAGCTGATGACCCACCTCATGTTAAGTGGTCACCATCACCTATGACAAAATATCGCCTACTTACCTTACGACATTGCCCTACGTCCATCAACTTGAGGAATACCGATTGCCATTAAGTGCCTGTAATTTCACCGTCAACCACTCTTCAAACCGAAACAGCATCGCTGCTTGGCGGCAAAAAAAGACATGAGATGTGCGTTCCTTTAAGAGTCCGGTGACAGCGGCTCGCAATTTCGAGGTGCGATTGGCTATTATTTTATTTTATTTCATTTCGGGGAGGTTGTTTGAAATAATAACTCTAAAGAAACACGCATAAATACTGTTCGAACACAAATAATACAATAATATAAGGGAAATGTGCTTGAGTCAGAAATCATTTTGGTATAAGGTAAACGTAGACCAAACATACTAATACCAAAATGATTTCTGATTCGGGCATGTTTCCCTTATACTATTGTATTATTTGTGTTCGAACAGTATTTATGCGTGTTTCTTTAGAATTATTCTTTCAAAAAACCTCCCCGAAATGAAATAAAATGAAATAATAGCCAATCGCACCTCGAAATTGCGAGCCGCGTCACCGGAGCCTTAATATAACAAGTTTGAAACGACACAATGGCATGCAAGTGATAAAATATGCCTGTTTATATTACCTATACCTACCTACGCGAACACGTGGTAGGTACGTACGCCAACTATGACTTGGCAGTTGTACCACTGACAGAAATGCATCGGGGAATACTGAACGTCGTATATCCTTGATTGTTTTAAATCAAAATAAGCTTTATACGTGGATGTTAGGGTTTAATTTCGAATGGTTAATGTTTGTGTGTTGTGGCGAAAGAGGTAAAGAGAGTGGTTATAGTTTGATAGTGACATTATTCTTGGATTGAAGTATGCATCGAATGCGCAACAATGTAAGCTTGTTGCATTTCTGTTCAATATTCGCTTCCTTACTTTGATAATAATGTTGAAAGTTTATTTTGGGGACGGGAATAGATACATGTGGTGTTTATATTCACTTTGGTGACTACTTGTTGAGATAGAATATAGAAAATACTTTATTGCACATTACAATAATGATTACACATAAAGAACATAATAAGAGAGATTGGGCCTTACTACAAAAAAATAGGCCAACGTTAAACACTGCCTAAACTATTGACATCTCTTGCCATTGCGTAATGGCAAACAGAGACAGCGCTAATTTTAGACATTGTTTAAAGTTAGACACCGTTTTGTAGTACATAACGTTTGCCTATTTTTTTTGTAGTAAGGCCCATTATCCCAACTAATATTATAAATGCGAAAGTAACTCTGTCTGTCTGTCTGTCTGTCTGTCTGTCTGTCTGTTACGCTTTCCCGCTTAAACCTCTCAACCGATTTTGATGAAATTTGGCACAGACAATCTTTAGACCCTGAGAAAGAACATATAGGCTACCTTTTATTGCGAAAAAAAGAGATGAAGAGATTAAAAGTACGCAGACGAAGTCGCGGGTACCAGCTAGTGTTTTTATATTTGAATTATTCTTGACAGAATTCACAGCTCAGTTGGTAATTAGTATTGCCTCCCGCCGTAGGCTATGTGTTCGATCACCATATGACGTGAGCTCCCATTTCCTATAGCTTCAAATAGGTACTTTTTGGTTCAGGTAAGTAAAAGAAAGAAAGAAAGAATAGAAAGAAAATTAATTTATTTGCCACACAAACATATGAGGATCAAAAATTATCAAGGTAGTAACTAAATAATAGATAAAATTAATAAAGATAAATAAAAAAAAGTAATAGTAAGTATAAGTCTGGTTATAAGCAGTTCGCGCGCGAAGCAGTACGGAAGCCGTAGCCCCATACCAGTGCACCCGTGACTTTACACCTAAGCTGCTAATAAGGAAGGTTCTGAGGAATAGTTGATAAGTCTTATCAACTGTTCCTACGTGACCGTCTGAAGCAGTTGCTAGTTACCACATGGCAACTAAATAGGTAGCTAGAGTACCTACTACAATTACTAACTAGGATATCATCGTGGTAAATAAGTATAGATCGTGAATTCATTGAAGGTATGAATTTGTAAGCGTGATAAGGGGCTGACAACCTCCAAACAACGAGCCGTCTCTATTGTATGAGTAGGTAAGAAAACTAGTATAATGAAAAAAAACTTTTTTTTGGAAAACTTGCTAGGATCAAAATTATTTGCTGAACTAAGAGTGAGAGTTTCTTTGTCGGTTGACCAGCACCAGCACCACCACCATCAGCCACCACCAGCAATGTGAAAACCTCTATTACCCGACTGCGCAGGAGTATAATAGTGTATTTAGTTAGTTATAGTGCATTTACAGTCAATCCCTTTGATTGTCCAGACACGGTAGATATTTACTAAGATCTCTTTGAACCAATTTCCAGCTCAAGATTATTTAAGGACATCGGGGGGTAGTCACGAGGCACGTCCATATATTTCCACACGTGACAGGTGGGAAGCCCGTCGCCGCTGCTAGAATACGAACTGGTTTCCTCCCGATGAATAAGATGCTCCCAAACGGTAGAGGAACCGTTTGGGTGGCATACAATATGCATACAATTGTATTTTTGTATGTCAGAGCGTCTTCTGGTTTCGTGAGTAGCCCAGTATCAACGTTTTATGGTTTTACCCCATCAATTTAATCAGAAAAAAAACTTTAAATCATATCTTTGGTGTGCACTAAGTATAATCCAAATTCGTTGATTTTAATGGAACCTCGTTAAACTCAATTTAAATAAATTACAAAGAAACCAGTATCTACTGAACGCTGTGTGTATTATTATTGCTTTTTAAACAAGCACTTATTGGTTGATTGATTGATACAAATTATCGATGTGGTTTCTTTGTTTATTTGTCGGCTGTCGACTGTTGAGTGAGCTGGTTGTTGATTGACTGTTGTTTTGTTGAATGGCTCAGATTTATGAGGAGGGTCCTTCACTAGCCGCCTAGGAGTCATGCGGTCTCTTAACTTTGCAGTTTCCACGAAATGTTTGCGCAATAAATTTGAAAATTCAAATTTCGAATTCGAATTTCGAATCATAGATTCGCTCTCTGTGATTGGTGAGTGATGCAGTGGTCTTGCCGGATGGGACGCTAGGGGAGCGTGTTTTTTTTTAATTTTTTGGGTTATACGTTTGCTGATGAAACTATCAAAATGATGCCTGTTTTTGATACAATAACACGGGAAATTGTACAAAAGCTTCCGAACTGGGTAGAAAAAAAAACTCGGGACTGAGAACTCCTTGGGGGAACACCATTGCCTGTTTCAGCTGCCAAACACCGTTGATGTATTTCAGTCACCGTACTACCGAGATATTGTTGTAAAAGGCTTTAGTTTAGTATAGTACCCGTCAAACTTCTTGGCCATTGCGCGAGGTGGTAGGGGAAAGGTTTGCACTCTTCGCACCACCAAAGAGACCTATTTTTCGTTTCTTTTTCATTCAAGGTCGTTTGTCCAAGAAGTTTGACGGATACTATATCTTGCATAAATAAATTGTGTTGATTGTACATGTTATAGTACAGTCAGTTGCATGAAATGGTGTCATGTTTTATGATCAAGATACAAACCAGAAGATTATTCCTAATTTTTGTAACATGAAACTCGAAAATATTCTTACAAGCGTTTTTATTTTGATCATTGAAGTAGAAATTATCTAACTATTATCGGTCAAACTTGAATGCGAATTTTTGTTGCTACTACTTTTTTCACAAAACGATGTCAGACATCTTGGGCCTTACTACAAAACGGTGTCTAACTTTAAACAATGTCTAAAATTAGCGCTGTCTCTGTTTGCCATTACGCAATGGTAAGAGATGTCAAAAGTTTAGGCAGTGTTTAACGTTTTCCTATTTTTTTGTAGTAAGGCCCCTTGATTCTAAATATTCTGGTGGATGGATGACGCTTGTTATGACAATATTGTCTCACAACTTAATTAAAACTTTAAATTATACTTATCGCACACTATACAAACAAAATAACTTATTTATTAACCAAAAATGTTAACAAATGTGCTCCTATGAGAATACTGTGTGCAGGGGAAATCAGAGTAATGCTATGAATATAAATCTAAATATAGAGTGCTTCCAAGACCATCCGCTTTCATCTAATTCTTTGAAATTATAAAAAAATTTATTAAAAGTTCAATGCCTGCGCTGCCTTCGAGATATAAACATCGAGAATATAAAGTTATATTATTATTATGTTGCCAAGAGTTGTTTGTATTATGTGCGTCGAATAGCTTCTATTTCTTTGAGCGATGGCGCATAGCTACAGCTAAACAACCGAATGAGCCTTTAGAATACCCTCACGTTCCAGCACACTGGGTGGTCCACCAATGGCGGCTGTACGAGCGATCTCTCTGTTCGCTGCTGGAGCTGCAGGCGCGCAAGGGGTCCTCATACTCTATGTGCTGCTCGCCGCGCTACGTCCTGGCGCCGGAGTACCCGCATTTGTTGCCGCTGCCGCTAACAACGCAGCGCCCCTCGCCCCCGCCCGCGCATCTCTAGCGAAGCGACGCGCCGCGGCAGGTGAGACATACTTACTAAGCTGACTGTACCTAAAGAAAAAGAATAAAAGTGGTAGTAAGGTACTTCCCCGGTCGAGCCCTTCACAAAGAAATTTTGTTTAGGTTAGGTTTAGGTTTCAAGAATTTGTTTCCAAAATAGAAGGTAGTTCGATTACGAAAATATATCAAATATGAACTATAAATGTGAAACGGTAACCACGGCCCACCTGAAGTTAAGTGGTTACCATCACCTATAAAAACACCTGTAAGTAAGTCACGCACGATTGGAGTGTGCCCTACGATGCACTGCCCTGCATCCATCAACTTGAGGCATACAGATGTTAAGCCTCATGTGCCGTAATTAAATAGGCAACCACACTCTTCAAACCGAAACAGCAACGCTGCTTGGCGGCAGAAAAGGAGTAGTAGTACTTCCACGGACGAGCCCCTCACAAAGAGCTCTACCACTCTTAAATTTATCTTCAATTAATCTTAATTAGAATGTTATATGGACAGATTGTGTATATGCCATAACCGCTAGTCTCATTATATGGATGCCAACGCGAGTTAAATGCCCGTAAAACAAGCACATTAGTAGGTGGTAGGTGCAAAACAAGATGTCTTGGTTGTAGTAGTTCATGTGGTAATGTTTTCTTTAAATAAAACGTGGTGGGGCCGCCCAATGGCGCAACTGTTATAATCTAAAGTAGCCAGCTACCACGAGTGGGTGGGGTCTACTATTATTTATGGTTTACTTTACTAGCTGCGCCCCGCGGTTTCACCCGCGCAGATTTAAATCCCGGTGATCGGAAAACATTTATACTACGATTGCTGATATCACTCATTGCTCAAAACACAACGATAGCGCGTGCTAATCTTTTCTGTGGCGACATCTAGTTATTATTTAGGAACTAAAAATGTATCAGCTAAATACGGTAAAATGCTCTAAATATCTGCCAACACCCGGTATTCCTACGGGATAAAAGTAGCCTATGTGCTATTCCAGACTATTATTTCTCTGCTAAGTTTCATCCAGATCCGTTCAGGCGTTCCGGCGTGATAGAGTAACAAACATCCATCCAACTTTTGATTGATTGGATTGATTTGATTTGATAATATATTGTATTAGTAGGATAGGATGTAGCCCTGGTACAGACGAAACAGAAATAACCTAATTCTAAGTCTTATTACGGTAGACATCCAAAATCGAATGCGCGGTAGATATCCAGATCTCGCGGTAAGCCATCATTATCATCATCATCACAAAAATCATAAAAAAATCAAATAAGTATATCAAAAGGATCATTTTGAAATATCTTCAAAACTAGTTAAATCTAGGCGCCAGAACCAGATCTCTTACTTTTTACTTATTTCTCTAAGCTCGATCAAAACTAATCGGCTGTAACTTGTTATTTCAGTTTGACTTCAAATTACATATTCATTTCATAATCGAGCTTTCAGAAACCGGCTGTTATTTAGACATCATCATCATCAAAGTGGAAGGGTATTTGTTCAATTGAACTCAAGGATTATTTTAAAACGTCCTTTAAATGCACTGGAAAATACACTCATACTACTAACTTAATACTACTTGTCATAGACCACATGACAAGCACCAGCTTTCGATAAAAAAGAATCATCATAATCGGTCCACCCAGTAAAAAGTTATTGAGGTAACCAACATTAAAAAGTCGAATTGAGTACCTCCCCATGTTTGAAGTCTTTAAAAATTATGACCACGTCAGCGAGTTTCGGGCTAAACTCAAATGGCTACCCATTCGCGAGCGTAGAAATCTAAGAATCTTGTGTCTACTCTTCTCCGTCTTGAAATGTCCGTTCACCCCTAAATATTTAAAAAACCGTTTTCAATTTCTATCCGATGTCCATGACAGACAGCTTAGGTCTGCCGACAATCTTTGTCTATTTACTCCTCTTCATCACACCTCATTTATGTCAAACTCATTTTCAGTTGTGGCAGTAGGACTCTGGAATGAATTGCCATTACCTATAAAACAATCTGATTCCAAAGACTCTTTTAAAAGATTGGTTCGAGAGCATCTCTTTAAAAAGCTAAAATAGCATAACTTACCTTCCTAAGTAGGTACCTACTATTACAATCTATTATATTTCAGTTACCTACTTATAGTAAGTAGGTCTATTATCATATTATGTATTGTATTCTATGTTTAATAGTTTAGGTTTTATAGTAAGTAGTTAACTTCCTTCTTATTCTAGTATAAATATAGACATTATGTATATTATGTATATATATGTATATATATATATATACATATATAACTTCTATTAAATGTTTAAACAAACAGTTTCATAAATACTTAGTAACACGCCACACCATCTTTTTGCACGCCCAGGATGACTGGTAGAAAATGCTATTAGCATTAAGTCCTCCTAGCACTATATTGTTTTGTGTGAAAGTTTTAAATAAATAAATAAAAATAATATTTTGGTGAATCTCAAGTGTGGTGCCACAATCAAACTTATCAGGAAGTAGGCCAACCCCTTTCAATCCACTCTCTAGTTTCTCGTGTGTGACCAAGTGACCCTCAACGTTTTTTGCATGAATCTCAACATTTTCCTTCCAATCCCTAACATTATCTAAAATAGTAACTGTTTCCTCTACAATTTTTCCAGCATAGTTACGCGGCCTCAGAAGTACGTTTTTAACTCTTTTTCACATGAACGCAAAACGTATTCCAAGATAGAGATCGAATTTAAATTAAACCCATCAAACGCCTAGCAAAGCTTCCTACCTCATCACTTGCATGGCCGGTGATAAAACCACCGGTGCAATATACACCTATCTCGCGTTTTCATGCTCGTAAACTCACGCTAGAAAGGGATGGAGCACTTTTATAGCTACCCGCCGCTTTTCGCAACAAAAACTTTTATTACTGGCCACTCGTAAATTATACGAAGTCTTACCCGGCGGCGGAAAATTAAAATAAATTTCCTTATACCGTTCTTTTTTTGAAAATGTTCATTGTGTTCCATTCCCATATCAATCAACCCAATCAATAGGAATGGATGGATGGATTCTTTTCATCTCTTTCTTTTCATCGTAAAATTTAAAATGGTCAATATACTATAGCTATTTTAATTATTAGTGATTGCTTTAATCTGTTGGTTGTAATCACATATTTGCGTGTAAACATAATCTACGTTATTGTGAAACAAAAAAAAACATTCCATGATGAATAAACCAGTAATTTTATCTCGTCGTCTCTCGGTTTTGGTGAAACTGTAGAAATCATACTAAAATGTCATTTGTCCGCAGAATCATTTGATTATTTTAGTATTTAAGAACGAATCTCATGAATACATTATATTTAACCATCGACCTACCACAACCAGAAACCCATTTTAAAATGGAACACGGGTACGGCGAGACGCTCGTAAAACCTTTAGGGACGTTCGCTGCCCAACTTATGTTATCGATAAAAGCAACATGCGGTTCTATAAAGTTCGATTAACATTTTCCGCTTATTATATTGTTACATCATTTCCTAAAATTACTGTAACTGCTCTGTTTTTGATCATTCGCCTAATGAATAACGTTGCAAAATCATATAGCTCGAAATTCTCACAATTTACGTATCTAATTTGTTTCCTATTTTATTGTCCGTCATTTGCATAAATATGTACTAAATTTGCCAGTTTGTAAGCTCGAATCAGTCGAGGGAGATATCAAGTGTCTTGGCATCATTGTTGCAGTAATAAGTTGGAAATACTTGTTTTTATCTTTGATAGAGCAAGATACGTGAAATCGTTCTATAAATATTTTATTATTTGTAAGTTATACAAAGTGTGCCAATTATTGCTAAAGCTTGAAAAAAGGATTTTCTCTTTAAAAAGTTTGATGTTGTTTTGTGTGTATTCGCTTATTTTATTGTAGGTACAGAACAACAGCAATATCATACCTAGTGTTGTGTGACATAGTGCAGAACAAAACATCGACAAAAAGGAAGTGGACAAATTACGTCACTGTTCGTTTGACGCGTCGTCTGCGGATCATAAAACTTTTCGCGCGTAAACGTCACTGTTGACATTGGCGAGCAGATGCAGCGCTGCAGCGATCCTTTGTGCCTCCACAATCTAGTAACAGTATTGATTTACAGCGCTTTTATGGCTTACTGGTACCTACGCTACGCTCAGAAAATTTTGTAAAGCGCCTTTTGGGTCGATGAACTGTAAGTTCATAAAAAACATTTACGTGGTCTGTTTGCAGTATTTCGATTGTTGTTCTGCCTGAGAAGACATTACTTATGATCGCGCTAAATTTTCTTATACCTAGGCCTCTTTAGCAAGTTCGCAAGCATTTATGGTGTACCTACAATTTTTTCTTATGAGGTGGGGTTTTATTAGAGACTGATTGATCGGCGTTGTTTGTTTGTGAATATTATGTTTCTTCTCTCATAGCTGTCAAACCGATTTGATATGTTAATATAAATATTATGTTATATGGATATAGGTATAATTTAATCAAAATACTTACATAAAAAGTGTAAATAGGCCATTATTCATACATTTCTTAATAATAATCGGTTTTTTATTCAATGAAAGTTATAAAGGTCACGTAAGATTGGATTGGAAATAAGTTAGATCGCGAACGCGAGAATATCAGTATGGGCGAGCCGCTCTAGCGGTAGGTGGTCTACCGGGTCTGCTTTACACCTTTACGTTTTAAATAGGGAGGACTAGGGACTCTAGGCTACCATTCTGTCAAAGCCCTATTCCGCCAGCGCCCTCACCTCTTGCCAAAAGTCCCGCCCTGCGCCATTTAAGATTTACGACTCAGATTACGATGTCTCTGAAGTGACAAGATGAGGAAGACTCATAAGTTAGAAAAGTAATAATTAAAAACATTATAATCATAAAAAACTATGCAATTTAATAAACTGAAACAGCTTCACGACTTTGATCCCCAGGTACGGTAGATATCCTTTCAGATCTCCCAGTACCAAGTAGGTACTAATTCAAGATTCTTTGAGGATGTCTAAGGGGGGTAGTCAGAGGTACGTCCAAACATTACATTTGGCACATACCCACTTTTTGCAGTAGTTAGTATTCCATACGTGACAGGTTGCAAGCCCATCGCCGCTGTTAGAATACTAACTGGTTTCCTCACGATGTTTTCCTTCACCGTTTAAGAGCACTGGCATTGCGCACATAAATTTTTCGATAGAAAAATCCATTGGTGCACGACCGGATTCGAACCTGCGACCTTACGATCGGAAGGCGGGGTCACTCCCACTAGACCACCGGTGCTCTAATATCTAATAATCTAAATAATCTAAAATATCTAATAATTTAATATTCACGACAAATTATTTCATTGCTTTAGTATTCAATTTGTTGAACCTACCAGACGCGTCACAATAATAGAGAGTAGAGAAAGAGAGAGAGCACCGGTGGTCTAGTGGGAGTGACCCCGCCTTCCGATCGTAAGGTCGCAGGTTCGAATCCGGTCGTGCACCAATGGATTTTTCTATCGAAAAATTTATGTGCGCAACGCCAGTGCTCTTAAACGGTGAAGGAAAACATCGTGAGGAAACCAGTTAGTATTCTAACAGCGGCGATGGGCTTGCAACCTGTCACGTATAGAATACTAACTACTGCAAAATGTGGGTATGTGCCAAATGTGATGTTTGGACGTACCTCTGACTACCCCCCTTAGACATCCTCAAAGAATCTTGAATTAGTACCTACTTGGTACTGGGAGATCTGAAGGGAATATTTGCCGTGCCTGGGGATCAAAGTCGTGAAGCTGTTTCAGTTTCAGAGAAAGAGACAAGAGCAGAGTTAGATTAGAGTGAGAGCAAAATTAAGGTGTGAATATTTTTTTTAAACTTCACTCTTGCCTTGAAGAGACTCATGTTATAATGGTCAGGAAAGACAGACGACGGCAACGAGTTCCACTCCTTAGCGTTTCGCATAATCTACTATCTTGTTTTAGTTTGAAATTTTTGTGGCTGTAGGCTGATGTGTTGTTGTAGTAAGTAGGTTTTACTACAACAACATTAGCCTACAGCTAACTACCCACAATAATTTCAAAATTATGTAAATTACCGGCGCTATAAACGCGTCAGTCATTTCCATATTTTCCACTACCTTGCTACTACACCGTGTAAGTACCTAATCACTAAAATGTTTAGTTTTGGAATTGCGACAAGTGATAAAGTTATATTAAAGATGGCACCACCAGTTGGCGTACAATAAGGTGTAATAAAAGCGTCAACGAGTGTACCACTCGATACATTATCTCGATTCTAGTACATCGGAGTGCCAGCACTATAAAATCTAGCCAGACATTCATCCGCCGCGCCCGTCTTCGCTCGTAAAACGTACCTAAATAAGCTATAAAATATTGTCTGCGTATTTAAATTTATCTACAGTACGTCCAGGTTAAATAGAAAACTTGGTGCACACTTATGCCGTGTGTAATAATAAGACACTTTCATATTTCTCTCTGTGTATTTTGGAAGACACTTTACCCTAAGACATTCTTAAAGAGTCTGCCTTGACTGAAAATACATGTGAGAGGATATCTACCATGCCTGGGGAATACAACTCTGAGGCTATTTGTTATTTGATAAACTTTCGCGATCATAACGCATACTTAATTTGAACTATTACACGCGTTTTACCTTTAATTCATTCATTCAATTCACAAGATCTCAATTTCAATGCTCCAGTCTGCCCGCGACCACGGTTATTACAACATAGAAGAAAAGTCGCGATAAATATACCTACCCGTGTAATATTTCAAATTAAGTATTCCTATTTTTTCAGGTTGTTATGATCTTGTACGTTTTCATGCAGTGGAAAACAATTTTTCAGTCTTGTTACCTTCCTCCTGCCCGTAAGTTTTTTTATATTAGAGAACATAATATTTACTCTTTATTACTACTTTGATTACTCTACCATAGCATACAATGTTGGCGCAATTAAAATTCCAATTTGGCATTAAAAACAAAAGTGAATCGAATGTATTCGAATTGTCAATGTATTCGAGATGGATATCAATCTCTCAATCCCTAGCGGGGCATAGTGGAGCGATTAGCGTTTAAATAAAAAATATAATTAGTTGCGGGGAAGCAGCTACATGTTCCCTAAGTTCATCGAATTTGTGCCCTATTGGCATTGCACTGGGTTCACCACGAAGATATAGGTTATAATTTTCATGTATTTGCACGGAACCTATAAACCCTTTCAAGTCTAAGTCAACAGGATTACTTTGAAACTTCTCTCTTGCACCATACCGCATTACGTGTATGTATGTTTGAATGACGTAAAGATGCAATTACACCGCACGGTTCAAGATAGCCGCACGGTCAAATGTCTACCAAGACATCTCGTAACGATCAGCTCAGATTAAGCAAGCGTATGGTCCTCGAAGCCCTCAAGCTTCTTCGCTACTCAGATTTGGCGTGGCACATTTAATTGCGCAGTAAAATGCGCGGAATTACCGTCGCGACATCCTTTGACACATCGCCGGTATCTCTAGCTTTGTTCTTAGTAAATGGTGGAGACATAAAAATATGCTTTGTCTATGATCAAGTTTTAGTAGCCTTGTGATGATGTAATAAAGTTAATGTGTTTGTGGGTGGTAAATTTTTGGGGCTGTCATCTTATTTCATCGTGATGTTAAAAGGAATTTACCACATCACTAAAATCTAAATTCTGATGTTCCAAATTCTAAAGTTCAAATTGCTTTCCTTTTATTTATTTTTTACAATTTGGGTTCCAAATTCGAAATGTGAAATATATACCGGCTAAAAAGAGGATTGCTTTTCTACTCAGACAAAAAAGTAAACGAAAATGTACCTGCAGGTAGGTAGCGGGTACTTTATTCAGGTCGTAAAAGTGAATTTCCTATACAAGTTTTCAGGAACTATAATGTTACGTAGCGGTAAAGTCTGGGCATAAAACTAGCAGGTACTGAATCCTCGATTCTCGAAAATCCTGGCAATAAGCAGTTTATGACCTCTAAACGTTGAAACTACTCCCCTACATAGATAGATTTTGATTAAACTATTTCACAGAACTGTCGTGGCTCAATTTGAAAGGCTGGGCCACTTAAAAACTAATACTATCATTATTATTATGAAGAGCCTGTAGTGACCAAATATAATCCTGCTAAGCCTTATAAAAGTTACGATGTTTGGATGTATAGATGTATGTATGTCTTTTAATGGAATAATTTCATATTCCATGTATGTATGTGGCTCAATCATGTCTAAATTACTAAACCGATCGATGATAACTTTAAACTAATGTTTTTCCCATTTACCCCGAAATACTAACGGGAACAGGGTATAAAGCATAAACGAACGAAACCAGTTTTAATTTTACACTTATAAAGTAATTCTATACGCTATAGCTACATAATGTATATCTACTCGTACCTCACTGATCTGTAATAACTGTTAGAAATCAATGATCTATACCATTATCAACGCAAAAATCTAGTTCAACGCTTCGGCTGACTGCGTTGACCGCGTGACTTGAGTGAGATGAGCTCAATACTAATACTTTTAAGGAATTCTTTACGCTACAGGTGCAAAATATTGCAAAAATTTCTTCGGATTATTGAGTGTGACATCATGGCGTAGACGAAGTCAATACACATACTTTTAAAGGAACTCTATTCTACAGAACACAATTTTACTACTGTATCAATATACTATGGACTGTGCCGTATGGATTTAACCAGCTGTTTCCTATTTTGGCTGTGTCCTGTTTATACCTACGAAGGTAGTCCATAATCTTCGTAGAGGATGTATCTTCATTTCAATGAGATCGATACGTCAGTTCAGAAAATCCATCAGATATACTCAAAGAAACGAAAAGAAGGAAGTCATCTTGAAGGGCTTGTCTGCGGTATTACTACCACCACGTCTGTTCCTGCCGCCAAGCAGCGTTGTTATATTTGGTTTGAAGAGTGTTGCCGGTGAAATTACAGGCAGATTAAGCTTAACATCTGAATGCCCAAGTTGATGGCTGCAGGGCAGGGCACGTTTCGTGCGGTACGATGCAATGTTTTATTATAGGTGATCATTACTACTTAACATAGTGTCCATCAGTAAGTAGTATAAAAAATGCTGCGTTCATCTACTTGAGGCATACAGATGTTAAGCATCATGTGCCTGTAATTACACTGCATTACATACACATATATACACAGCGTTGCTGCTTGGCGGCAGAAATATGCATGGTTGTAGTACTACTCCAGACGAACCTTTCCTACTATTGATTGGCGGCAAAAAAAGGCGTGGTGGTAGTAGGTACTTTCCCGGACGAGCCCTTCACAAAGAGCTTTACTACTCTGAAAAACTTCCCGCTATCTTCACAACGTCACAGCCCTCACAGCTCAGTTGGTAGTAGCTCTGCCTTCTGTGCCGTAGGCTGTGGGTTCGATCCCCACCGAGAAGAAACATTTGTGTCATGAACATAGATGTTTGTTCTCTGTCTGGGTGTTATGTAATATTATAAGTACCATAAGTACTTATAATATTACATAACACCCAAACAAAAAAAAGTATTTATGGAGTATATCAGCTATCTGGTTCCCATATCACAAGCTATGGCTTGGGGCGAGATAGTGCTTTGTGGAATGTCCATAAATATTTATTTATTATTATTAATGTGACCGGTCCATCTGGATCTTCCTTTTCAAAGTCGTTTGAAAATACAATAAACGCTTCGACATACCATCGTACTCGATTATATATAATCGTGCCGAAATGTCATTCTGAATGCCGTATTCTCTCGTGGGACGGTTTGCCGCCGGTGGCTTTATGCTACAATGTTGCACGTAAACACGCGGAAGTCATAAGCGGATGCGATTTATAAAAAGTATAGAACTATTTTGTACTAGTTGCGCCCCGCGGTTTCACCCGTGCAGATTTAAATCCCGGTATTCCCACTGGATAAAAAGCCTATGTGATATTCCAGACTATAATCTATCTCTCTGCCAAGCTTCATCCAGATTCGTTCAGCCGTTTTGGCGTGAAAGAGTAACAAAAATCCATCCATCCATCCATCCATACTTACGTACTTTCGCGTTTATAATAATAGTAGGATTGGTAAACATAGGTACCGAGGCCTACCGGGTCTTCAAAATTATATTCAGACAATTTATCGAGTCGACTCAGCGCATCAGCATTGCTATTCGGGTCAGATTGTAATAAAGTTTTTTTTATAATACTTGCTGTTGGAATAAGCAGATGACCCACCTGATGTTAAGAGGTAACCATCGCCCTTAACAAAGCACGATATGAACGTACATGCAATTTTTATGGCAGCGGGGCCCGCACTGCAATTAAAATTTAGCAACAGAAATAGCAGAAAAAATATGGAAGCCTATACAAAATAGTCATAAATTAATTATATTTAACGACCTCAGTGGCGCAGCGGGCGAGAGTCCGCCTGCGACGCAAGAGGTTGCGGGTTCGATTCCCGCCTCGGAACAAATTTGTGTACGATCTGCAGAATGTATAATAAAAAATATCCATCTATGTAAGTATACATATAGGTAATGTATTAAATATATCAGTCATCTATAGTACCCATAACACAAGCTTTGAGTAGCTTACTTTGGGGCTAGATGGTGCTGTGTGGATTGTCCAGCATTATTTATTTATTTTATTATTACAGTTATTCTTACAAAATGAGAGACGCATTCTTTCAATCATCTCCCAACCACAAGCGGTGATGCTGGAAGGAAGGGACAGTTCTTGCCTTGTCCCACAACCACAAGCCATGCCGTACATCTCCGCACCGTCATTAGCAACAGGTGCCAGTTTGAGAGATCCGAGCTACTAGTGTCCAGTCGCTGTGGGATACCTTATCAATTTACCAGATTCCAAAACGGATAATATCTAAAACCTGGTAGTCATTATTTTGTTATCTATGGTGCCGACCTCCTATACTAACGATCGTACATAATCCTCAGACCAAATAAAACATACTTTTTATTTCGTCTGAGACATAATGACTTGAAGATGAATAAAAACTACCTTACTAACCGGAAAACCAAACCTTGGAAAATAAAAACTAATAATATACAATGAGCGGTCTTATTGCTAAAAAGCGATCTTTTCCAGACAACCTTTAATGGAACGAAGTCTAGTTAAATGAAGGTTGGTTGGTACATACTTGTTCCTTACCTCCATACCTTCATTTTTATAAGGTTCAAGTAGCGTATCAGCCTTCCTTTTCCTTCTTTATTTCTGCCTTATCTTTGACGACCAACAACCGGACACAATCGGGACGTAACCAAAGTTTGTATTAAAAAAAAAATACTTGAATCAATACTCAACTGATTTCCGCTCAGCGTATGAGATACGGAACCTAGAGTAAAATATAAGACACGCACTTTTCCAAGTACCAACACGCAATAAATATAAAAAATTTAATTATACAAATTAGCTAAATGAAAGGTGGGAATGCCCATTAATTAAATTCCTTATTTGTAACCGGAATTGAACCAATTTATTATTAAAATAATAATTATTGACACAGGGCCGAGATTTTTGAAGGCGAGGTTGGACCCAGCGGAGGTTGCACAAGTTAAGTTTTTAATTTTCCAGAAGTGCATTATTTTTTGGTTTCACTTCACTTTGAATACAAAATTCCTCTGGTGCACATCAGAATTCGAAACCTAAGCTACGATACATACAAAGAGTACCTAGATGACTTTCGAATCTTGAGTCCCACTAGACCAGAGTTCTAGTAGCTACATCAGCTATCTGGTTCCCATACCACGAGCTTAGGCTTAGTTTGGGGCGAGATAGTGCAGTGTGGGAAGTCCACAAAAAAAATATATATAGAAAACATATCTACCGATATATTTTTTACCCAAACAGAGAACAAATTGTTAAGATAGCTGATATAAAACATACCTTTATTGACAAATTTTGAAATTGTTCATAAGAAAATGTTTGTTCTCCGTGGGGTAGCACCCACGGTTCAGAAAGCAGAACTGAGCTGTGAAGGTGAAGACAAGAGCTAAGGTGACTCTCGCTCGCACGTTTTGACTTGTTGAAGGATATAAAATCACTGAACCCATTTTTTAAAAATCGCAAACAAACATTTTGTGTGCAATCACATTGTGCACAGTTTAGTAAAAATTTCATTTTGATCGATACATGTTTTCCTACTTAAAAGTTTACTTTTCTAGTTTTCGTACATAAGCAAACTTTTGAGTAGGAAATCTGGCGTCGATCAAAATGAAATTTTTACCATACTGTGTGCAATGTGATTGCACACAAAATGGTTGTTTGCGATTTTTTTAGAATTGGGCTTAAATACCTACTGATTTTATATCTTTCAAAATGTCGAATCGCGGGAGCGAGAGGTACATTAGATGTTGTCAACGCCTGAAGGCTGTCAAATATAGTATCGTCTGTTGTTGCAGTGCTAGCCAATAAAACGTAAGTTGAACTTAAGCCATTCATCCTGGCATTCTCACGTACCTTTTCAAATGGTTATGATACATTAAGTCTCGGTACGAGGCAGCTGTCAGTTAACATCCATCGTCGATCAAAGGAACAGTGTAGTTTTATGGGTTTTTCGCTCAATTCATTTGTACTTAAAAACTGGATCCACCCGAACATGCAGGTAAAGTTGTTATTATAAGTTACACTGCGCGCTGTGGATCCTAAGTTCGGTTGTGCACGTGTATAGTGCGCGTCACGCAAAAAGAACGCCGGGAAGGGGTGTGATGGTGCGAGTGTTTTGTACTAGTTGCGCCCCGTTGTTTCACCCGCGCAGATCTAAATCCCGGTATTCCCACGGGATGAAAAGTAGCCTATGTGCTATTCCAGACTCTATCTCTCTTTCAAGTTACATCCAGATCCGTTCAGCCGTTCCGGCGTGAAAGAGTTACAAACATCCATCCATCCATACTTACAAACTTTCGCGTTTATAATAGTAGTAGGATGTGCAAACACATCCCCGCCACTGTTTTCCATTGAACTATTTGGTTGACGCGCATTACACCAACAAAGTTAAAGTTAAAGGCTGACATCGTATCAGCAACGCCTCTGGTGTTGCAGGTGTGTAAGGGCGACGGTGACCGCATTCCATCAGGTGGCCCGTATGCCGTCAGGACACAAGTACACAGTGCCAGTACCCTAAAACGGCGACGGAAATAATTATGAAAAAACTGGCATGTAGACACTAAAAAGTTCTAAGACATCTGTCAAGTGGTCGAAAGAACCTCTTTTGAGGCGTTCTTTAAATTCTTTCACCACACTCGTTTCGAAAAAACTAGTGACACGACAAGAAGTGTAAATAAAAATGTCACTTCGATCGTTTATCGATCCTTACGGAGTAGACCCTCAGGGTAGACGATGTCGTTTTATTTATTTTAACTTGATTTTAACGCGTGTCAAGTTTGACACGGCAGCTTTGCCACTTTTAAGTAGAATTCAAGATAAAAGCGTCTTTATTGAGCTGTGTTAAGGCTCATATGTCTTCCAACAGAGACGAAAGCGATTTTCGTGTAGGCTTAATCACCATTTTGATTTTAACTACAACAGGTTAAGGTCCGATTTCGCTAAAGATACGACAACGCGTCAAATGTCAAAATCTAGAAAGACGTAGAAGGCTCTCTCTCGGTTGAAAAGGTTCGTAGAACCGACAGTCGCGATGGAATTTTGGTTCTCGAGTAGCGACCATGAACCGGAAAATGAAGCTTATAACCAGCCCGTTCTAAGCTTCATTTTACGGTTCGTGCAGTGTTAAGTCTGATTTATTTAGCAAGTTAAATATTACAACAGATGTTTTTGACTATAATTAGTTCTGTATCGCTCGAAAAGTAACGCCTATTACATCTCTATTAAACCACAATAAAACGCGCACAATAGCGTACAATGTGTTACATTCATGAGGACCAACCTAAGTGGTTTTATGCCCGTTCATAATCTGTAGAAGGATGAATGACGTAACTCGTTTTATGACGTAGGTCTTTTGAAACATCAACAGCCGGAAGATGTTAAGTGGAGAAAATAAAAAGACCCACGACTAATCCCATAGCACGGTAGATATACTATTATATCTTTGTAGTTTCTAAAAATATTTTATTAGGTACTGCAGTACCTACCCCAAGTAAGAAGTTCGATAAACGCCTCAAAATCAAATTGGTCTTTATTCAGTACAATCACATTGATCACTTTGAAACGTCTTTTAGACGTCCCTCAAGCCGAGGGACATGCGTAATGCATTTTCCCATCGTAAAAAAAAAAAAAAAAAAAAAGGTGAATCAAAGCGTGAATCAAAGCCTAGAAGAACTGGCAAGAAACTTAGCTTGGTTCCTGGCGTTTTTTTGTTTGATCCTCTACAAAATAATATGGACCTACATGATTGTTTATTTTGCAATGAGTGAGAGAGAGACAGCCTCTATCGGCAATAACTTTTTCGAGAAAAACCGACTGCAAATACACTGGAAAATACACTCATAACTCATAAACTACTAGTCAGATCTGACTCAAATTTAAATGGGACAACATGACAAGCACCAGCTTTTGATTAATAAAAGAATGATCAAAATCGGTCCACCCAGTAAAAAGTTATGAAATAACAAACATGAAGAAAAGCCGAATTGAGTACCTCCTCCGTTTTGAAGTCGTATAAAAATGGCCAGACAATAACGAAAACGAAAAACGATACACAGAACAGATTTCGAATACAGTTTTCTGGGATGTCTACTGTATAGAATATCATTTTTCTTTTCATTTATTTATCTTTTTAAAAAGTTCATAACAATATGCAGCAATAAGGAAACCACTAAGGTTTATGAAAGAAATGCTACTAAAGAGTCTTATGTCAATAGCTTCTAAACTGGATCTAGGTAAGTGCAGTTCTAGGAAATAAGTAGGTTATTTTAGGTAGTTTTCTATATTAGCTAAGAAGTGAGATTTTAATTTAAACTTAATGTTTCTTGTAAAATATTATGTAGGTATACTTATTTAAGATATTTCACGGGTATTTATCGCGTATTTACCTCTTTTATTTTCCCGACGTTTCGGCTATGTTGCAATAGCCTTAAATAAGTATGTGTTATGATCGCGAAAGTTTAAAAAATTCTATTATGTAGGTACCCATGTAGGTAATGTGCATGAAAGTACCATATGATCCTCGTAGAAGGTACCTTCAAGACCAGTGTTTGGTCATCTATGGAGGATTGTGTAAAAAGTCGTTAACCTTCCTTGCTCGTCGTATAATTGACAAGACATACTCTATTCTATGTTAATTTATTCAAAACTCACAAACTATTCCACTCAATAAAAATCTCCAGTGGTCCTATTCACAAAGCGCCCGTAATTAAGTCGCTAACTCGTTGTCGTGATATGATTTACGATCGGGGGACAAAATGTCTTTTAGCACCCGAACTATATTTCACTCTCGTCCGGTCGTAAAAACACGTCAAAAGTTACAAGATGTAACAAAGAAAAAACGTTTAATTTTTCTTTTTAAGTTTAGACATGCGCCGCGGGTGGTATGTCAACTCGAGAGCATTAATTGATGCACGATTATGTTTTTATACCGGTTTAATAGAAAGTATGGCATAAAGCCATTCTTAGAAACTGAGAACTAGCTAAATCTAATAAAATCGAATAAATTCTTCTTGAATCGAATCACTCTTCTGTCAAAAATTTCAAAATAGTGTGGTGAAAGGAAGGTAAATGTACCTCAGAGAGACTCCTCTCGAGCACGTGACAAGTTCTCCAACTTTTAAGGTTCTAGGAAATGCCGGTTTCCTCATGATGTTTGCCTTCACCGTTTGCGAATAGGTACTGGTTGTGCATAATATATTTTTTATATTGGTGGACATTACACAAATGTGATTATCGAATCCAAGAATCAATTTATCTAAGAATCGATTTATCCAAATTTTTTGCCATGGTTGGCATTCGCCGCTTTTTGTTTGTTCTTCTAGGCTTGACCGCGTGGTTGACACCTAGGTTCATCTAGCTTTAAGGCGGCACAGGACGGTTTTTGAACAGCTGTAAATTTTCTAAAATGTAAAAAAATACATGAAAAAAAACGAAAACTTTAAAATTGAACTCGAGCGCTGTGTAAAGATAGAAAGGTAAATAATGATAATTACTCGATAAAAAAAATCATTAAGATGACACTACATCGATATTTCAAACATCCATTACTAAGAGTTATTCTTGAAATCATGTCAAAGTTATATCAAAAGATATTAATATTTACTAGCGCTGTGTGAAAAAAAAATTCATTATTAATCTCTGAGAAGAAAATCTAACGAAATCTAGCTGTTCAAGTACTCGCGCCGACCAGCCCAGTACCCCCGAGGCGTCTCGGAGATTTGAGGTTCTGGGATATCCCCGCCTTAAGACGTTTTAAAGGGTTCCATAGCTACATTGCAAAGGTGATATATATCCCTGTTCGTTCAATCTATTTTTCTCATAAAAAACGTATCAAGGTGGATCGTCTGATTTATTGAATGAATAAATTAGACTTCGATGTGTAAGACCTACGGCCCGATTACGCTAATGTCTGGCTATCGAGATGGCTTTCAGTTTGACATTTGATCAAGGAATATAATCGTGTCAACGTCAGTGGCGCAGCGGGCGAGGGTCCGCCTGTGACGAAGAGGTTGCGGGTTCGATTCTTGCCTCGGAACAAATTTGTGTACAAACTGCATAAATTTGTTCCGTTGGTCTGGGTGTTTTCTATGTATAATAAAAAAATATCTATCTATGTAAATATTTATTGTATTAAATATATCAGTTATCTAGCACCCATACTCAAAGCTTGTGTTGCTTTGAGTAGCTTACTTTGGGGCTAGATGGTGCTGTGTGAAATGTCCAGCATTATGTATTTATTTATTATTTATATATAATACTCTCTGACGAGAGCATTTGATTCCCATAGTGTAATAGCAACATGTGGATGGATCTAGTATCTAAATTCCTTGGGACGGATGCTAAATTCCGTAGATGGATGGGAATCAAATGTCAAACTGAAAGCCATCTCGATAGCCAGACGTTAGCGTAATCGGGCAGCTACTCAGTAGTCTGATCACTGGCAGGAAAAACACATTTGGAAACACGAAGTACAAATTTATTATTCCTCACACATTCGAGAAAAAAAACATTTAGCTAAGAACTTCAGCGGTTGGACCTGTGATTACGCAAATTACCCTTCATTATCTAAAAGTTTGGCTTTAAAAAAGCACCTACCGTAAAACCACGGCCTTAAGTTGATGACACGTATGGCATGTTCCTATCAGGCGTAACTTGCGAGGCAATGCTTTGTCATAGGTAATGGTTACCACTTAACATCAGGTGGGCCATATTATTCCATCAGGTAGCATACAAAAATTAAGTCTGCCTATCCCGCTCATCAAAAAAAAAAGGTAAAAGCAAATAAAAATATATAGCAGGAAGGAATCCTTTTAAAAATAAATAATAAATAAAAAAAAAACTTTTTCATCCCACCATCTCGGAAAGAGTATTTTTGCTCTTCAATATCTGAGTGCAAAAGCCGTTTTTATTCTCTAGAGGATAAAGTAAATTGAATTTAGAACATCGTGTGCACTAAGTTTGTGAATTAAAAAAAACATTAAACCTATTTACTGCTACCTCTATGGTGCCGAATATATCATACAACTTTTTTTTAATATGTTAAAAACTCAGACTCGGAACCTTCTTGGTGTTCTTTTTTCAATTTGCTTTGTACGCGGTTCTTTACGTGGCATTTTTTCACGTTATTGTTAAACCTTATATTAAAAACAAGAAACCTGAAAACAAGTGAAAAAACTAAAATGAGTGATTCTAGCGACGAGGAAGTTTGTTTGACGCCAACAGAATTGACTGAAACTGTTAATAATGCGCAAATGAGCTTTCTCCTTCAACAATCACGCGTATTTAAAACATTACGATATGTTCAACACGTGGCGACTAGCAAAAGGAGCCAAAACTTTCTCAGAAAACGTTTTGCTGGCATATTTTATAGAATTATCCGAGAAATATAGTAGTTAATACCTAAACTGAAATAAAAGTACCTATCTTGTGATTGTAAACTTTTTTTTTGCATTTAGTCATTTCCTCGCTGAGGTGGAATGAAAAGTTACGTGTTGCACTCGAGTGCAAAGATTTTTCACCTCGTGCTCTTTTGATTCCCTCGCTAACGCTCAGGATTCTAATTTTAAATCACTCGCTGCGCTCGTGATTAAATTTTAGAATCCTTCGCTTGCTCGGTCATCAAAATTGAACACGCGGTTAAAAAGCAACTTTGCACTCTTGAATAACAAATAACTATTATTTTATTTATTACGCGACACCGCTACCTTACGACCGTCATGCCAGCCACACTTTCATGAACCAGGGCTTTAGTGAATGATTCTTAAACGCTTACGATTTTATGGCTTTATAAAGAACGCATGCATTTCATCTCGCGTACTTTATCTCGATCGTGAAAATGATCGTTTTGAGAACAGGGGTCAATGTTGTACGCGTTGATTATAAACTATTGATTTGTGATTGAAAAAGATAAAGTGTCTTGGGTACGCTTCCGACTGGCACTGATTTGGATCAGTTGAGCTATCTATAGATCGTTGGCAACGGTCTGCTGATAGCTCAACTGTTTCATATGTATTTTGTAAATAATTGTAACTATTGTAATTTACGTTGTAAATAAATCTTTTTTTAAAAGATAAAGACATCTTATAGGTTTACGCAGTATCACCTTTGAAGCTAAACTTTTATTTTACCAATTCAATCGCAATATCTTCATTCACTATCGTGGTATCAATAAAATAAAAATAAACAATAAAACCTTTCTAAATGTACACATTTTCAGTTTTATAAATAACTTAGCATTCTTGATACTAACTTGAAGTATGTTGATATAAGGAGTCGATTTTTGATACTGTCGTCGCAATAAGTATTATGTTTTTTATCGGATTAAAAATAAAAAAGTATAAAAATTATCTAGGCCTTTTTTTAGTAAACGTTTGACTGCAATCTCACCTGATGTTAAGTGACGATGCGTACGGTGTAGCACGCTTACTTAGAAGATTCACTTGTCTTTGGGAAAAATCCAAATTATCAGCATTTGAAAAAACAGACGCCGTTAAGGAGACGCCCACCTTTTAGCAAACCTCAACCTGCCCACTAGGTACTAAGTAATCTACACTTGTAGTAAAAATAATCATGTACACTGGTTTGATTAATAATCCTACTACTATTATAAACGCGAAAGTTTATAAGTATGGATCGATGGATGGATGGATGTTTGTTACTCTTTCACGCCGGAACGGCTAAACGGATCTGGGTGAAACTTGGCAGAGAGATAGATTACAGCTTGGAATAACACATAGGTTACTTTTCATCCCGTGGGAGTACCGGGATTTAAATCTGCGCGGGTGAGACCGCGGCGCAACTAGTGTTTCCATAAATTTGGAAATCACAAAGATTGCGATAGAAATGGGAATCGAACCTACAACCGTCTTTGATATAATTGGTTCAAATATTTGTACAAGAAACCACTCAAATATGAATGCAGAAACTACGTTGACTGTATAAGTCGTAAAATTTTACGATTGTAAATTTTATTGCCAGTCACCTTGTACTCCTTTGTGGTAGGACCACATGCGAGTGAAAAATGCTTGTGTTTATTAGTAAAACTAAAAGAAATGTTTATTACTTGATTCCTCGGTGTTCTCCAATTAGTAGATAACTTATATTGGGGTAGGTGAAGTTTGATACCTACTGAAAACGATGACGGATTAGCTAAAGAGAAAATGAGTGAATTGTAGTATGGTGGATCCTGTCCTAAGAAGAATTAGCATCTTGGCTTATGTCGGGTCAAGCCAAGATGCTATATGGGCTGGCAGAATTAGGGTTAATGAGATAGATTCAGTTTTGATATGTGGTGTATTTTGTTTTGATGTTTTATTATAGGGTTGTGTGGTTGCCCCAATACAAGGAATTTGATTTGTGAAAACAAACCAAGGAATTTGAATACAATCAAAATCCTTGGGTTGCCCAGCGACAAAGCACTTTAATAAAAAAAAAGAAAAGAAGAAGAAGAATACCACCAAACGTAGTATAGTAGTATCAAGGAATATAGATTCTTCCTTGCGTAGTATTAAAATTCCTTGCCAAATTCCAAAGAATTTGAATATTGCCAAATTCCTCATGATCACCGGTGGTCTAGTGGGAGTGACCCCGCCTTCCAATCGTAAAAGGTCGCAGGTTCGAATCCGGTCGTGCACCAATGGATTTTTCTATCGAAAAAGTTATGTGCGCAATGCCAGTGCTCTTAAACCTTGAAGGAAAACATCGTGAGGAAACCAGTTAGTATTCTAACAGCGGCGATGGGCTTGGCACCTGTCACGTATGGAATACTAACTACTGCAAAATGTGGGTATGTGCCAAATGTAATGTTTGGACGTACCTCTGACTAACCCCCTTAGACATCCTCAAAGAATCTTGAATTATAGTACCTACTTGGTACAGGGAGATCTGAACTTCAGATTCTGAAGGGATATCTACCGTACCTGGGGATCAAAGTCGTGAAGCTGTTTCAGTTTTTTTTTCAGTTTCCTTCATGATGCATTCTAATTTCTAACCAAAGAGTTTTTATGTTTGATCGAAAAAGGTTAAAATCCATGCTGAAGCCCATCTAGAGAGTTTTTATGTTCAATGTCATTTGATGTTATTAAAGATAAGCAGACACTTGTATTATATTTTCGAAAATGCTTAAAATAAATAAATAAATAAATAATGCTGGACAATCTACACAGCACTATCTAGCCCCAAAGTAAGCTATTCAAAGCTTGTGTTATGGGTACTAGATAACTGATATATTTAATACATTATATACTTACATACTTTTGTTAAAAAGAAAGGAATTATAAGAATAAAGGGTTTAATTATAAACCATAATTTAACAAAAACCATACAATTTTACAATACTTGGCTGATTAATGTACCTGTTTGGTAATAACCCTTTTTAGTTTACGAATGTCAACAGAAGGTCAACAGGTTATACTGATGACTTTCGTACACCGAAAAGGTTTAGTTTCCTAGGAAATTAAAATATCAGTAACTTTATGTAGTTTGAACACTGTAAAAGAGGAAAAATTTGTATTTTTATGTAACGAATTGGCTCAAAAACTACTAGTTTTTTCAAGGAATATAAGTAATTTTATATTTTTATAATTTGACAACTGTCAGTTGAAAACGATTTTACCTAGGGCTGAAATGTATAAAGGTACTGACACACGTGCTCAAAAATAAGCATGCTTATATTGAGCATGCTCAAAAATCAAGCGACGTACGACCAAATAAGCATTCATATTTATAAGCACGACCAGTTCACACGTGCTTTTATTGAGCAAGGCTCGAAAAAAGCATGCTTTTAGCTCGAAAATATGTCAGTACCTTAACTGCCAATCCGCTCCTCAGGCAACATTTCCAAGTATGAGTAATGAAAAATCTATTCTATTCTAATATTGAAAAAGGAACATGCAGCTAAAACAATAGATTTGCAATAATCCTAGCCCCATGACAAATTGTTAGGGCCGGCGCAGACTGGCGCGTGTTTACGTTATGAACACGCGCGCGTGACCGCGGCACGGTTCTACCCAAAACAATGCCAACTGTGCTGAACACATTGTTCATTCATGCATCTAAATGGTGTTTGCAACAATATTTCTGTAAATACTTGGAAGTACCTTTGGTGCGCTAGGACACGATACGTTGGTCCTAGCTTAAGTTAAGCAGACTTACCCCCGGTTTCTGAAAGCTGGATAACTAACCGGCTGTCAAGTCACTTGCTATTTCAGCTTTTACTTCAAATTAGATAGAGATAGCGAGTGACTTGACAGCCGATTAGTGTTGATCGAGCTTTCAGAAACCGAGGGTAACGGTGGGAACGAAGCCATAACTTTGTCGCCTGTTCTTCTAGGCTCCTCTACTAGGTCACCTGCAACTGGCACGTAGATTCACCTAGCTTTAAGACGTTTTAAAGTGATCCTTGTGGTTCAACTGAAAAAAACTTTTGAATTCGACGGCGAAACTTCTCGTTCGCACATTTCAAATTTTTTAATATATAAAAAAACTCAAGTTAATAATAAGAATATTTTTAAAGAGATCCCACTCGGATATTTTTAGGACTATATAAAAGTCTGTAGTTTTATAAAGGTTCAGTAAATATATTATTGTGATCCAAATAAGTTTTCCTATAAGCAAAAAAATTATAGGCCTGTTCCATAAACTATAATGTGGGTATGTGCCAAATGTAATGTTTGGACGTACCTCTGACCACCCCCCTTAGACATCCTCAAAGAATCTTAAATTATAGTACCTACTTGGTACTGGGAGATCTGAAGGGATATCTACCGTGCCTGGGGATCAAAGTCGTGAAGCTGTTTCTGTTTCCATAAACTAGTTGTATCAATGTGTGTTGGAACTTAAAAAATGCTAGGCATTGTAATATACAGTTGCTATAAAATAATTCTAGAAATAAAACTACTAATGGCGGATGGTTAAAGTTAAGAAGAGAAGCAATCGACTGAAGCTAAGATTCTTTTAACTGGTTATTTATACCCAATCATACCACCTCATAAACATCTTCAAAGAATCTTAGCTTAGTGAGTACTCGGTAGTAAGAAAACGGAGGGAATATGTTATGCTCGGGAGCCAAAGTCATTAGTTCTTTTTACTTTGATTCTGTTTTTTTTTTAATTTAAAATGATCGAACAACACGCCCTAACATTAGGCCGTTTCCATTTGATGTAGAGTCATGTTGTTGGCTAGCATCCGGCGGGCGTTCATAAAACGTGCTAGTACACAGTATGGTATAAATTTACGACTGCTTCAATGTAGCCATTCCTTTATAAATAAGCCACGCATTCACTTGGAACTTGTGTCATAATCGCTAAGGCACTTAAGGCGTTGACAACACCTAATTTATCTCTCGCTCGCACAATTCGACATTTTAAAATCGCTTAACACAATTTTGAAAAATCGCAAACAACCATTTTGTGTGCAATCACATTGCACATAGTTTGGTAAAAATTTCATTTTGATCGATGCAAGTTTTCTTACTCAAAAGTTTGCTTATGTACGAAAACTAGAAAAGCAAACATTTAAGTAGAAAAACATGTATCGATCAAAATGAAATTTTTACTAAACTGTTCGCAATGTAATTGCACACAAAATGGTTGTTTGCGATTTTTCGAAAATTGGAGTAGTGATTTTATATCCTTTAACAATTCGAAACGTGCGAGCGAGATTCACATTAGCTCTTGTCTTTCCCTGCCATTTTATAGCGGCTATAAGAGTATACTTGTCACTGTCACTTTCATGCCAACGAAAAGAGACAGCAAAATACTCATCAGTCGGATAAGCTAATGGCGCGTTCAGCGACTTACATGAATAACAGGGTAACTGAAAACTGGAATAGAGGCGAACGATGGTACACTTATGAAACATCTTTATAATTCGTCGTCAAAATTCAATGATATTTTCCACATTTTCCTGCTACACCCTGTACCTAATCAAGAAAAGTTTTTACGGTCAATAAACCACAATATACAGACGACAACTAAATCGCTGCTCTGCTTCTGCTATGCCTTTATCAAATAAAATTAGGTTAACTGTACTAACGGGGTGACAATAACTTACGAAAAATTGGGAATGTTTATTACAACAAATCAGTTTTGTGGACGAATTGCTGATTAAACAAGCATATGGTCGACCTAGTTAGATGGTAACCATTACCTTTAACAAAGCATTGACATAATGTCATACACGTTACACGATATACCCCGTTTACACTTAGCTGAGGTCCCGTGGCAATGGGAACGTCAACGCTCTCTCTCTCTCTTTCGCATTACCCCGCGTGTTGCCTTTCACGTCGACGTTCGCATTGCCACGGACATGAGCTGAGTGTAAGGGAATATACCCATACTACGTGACCCGTTTAGGGGGGGGGAGCGGAGTCTTTAAAATACTACGGTCAGTCACAGGAGCGGGGGGGGTGGCTCAGGTTTTTGTCACGTAGTCGATTTTACTGAGAGAAATCTCGTATTTTTATTAAATTACGTTACTGTAAGTTACATACGGTATAGCAATATGTTTTCACAAATTTTGTTCTTTTCTATAATATATACTTCACTAGTAATTTAAGTATGCATGCAGTCTTATGCAATAAAGACGATTATGAGCCAAATTATTTTTTTTTTCAATTTTTGTCTGTGAAATGATTAAAAACCATAATTATGAATTACTACGTGAAAACTAAAGGGGGAGAGGGGGGGGGGTCTTGGCATATACTACGAGTGGTCACCGAGGGGAGGGAGGGGTCGAAAAAACGAAAAAAATAGGTCACGTAGTATGGGTACGTTCCCTAAACGCAATGTAAGGAAAGGTTCATATCTGACGGAACATGCGTCGCGTATTATCGGTCGCTCCAGTCGATCGCCCCAGAGAACAACAAATATACGTTCCTACCATTCTTTTGTATGATACTGTTGCATAATAATGACGCTTCAGTGAGGTTCATAACGAATTTAACTTTTTAGTTCATCTGTGCCATTACGATCGACATATTCCCTCATCTGTGCCGATTACGATTTGATGCCATATTGTCTAACTTGAAGGCCATTACCACCTCGGTCAAGCCAAGATGCTATATATCTAGGTTGGCAGAATTAGGGTTAATTAGGTAGATTAAGTTTTGATATGTGGTGTATTTTGTTTTGATGTTTTACTAGAGGGCAGTGTGGTAGCGCAGCGTCAAATACCTTTAAATAAAAGATAAAAAAAAAAGATATTCTGGATTTCAAATGTAAAATTTCCTGTACCTGTTCATTTGTGACATTACGATACTGCATTATACCCTCATCTGTGCCGATTACGATTACCAGAGTTAGACAAATAAGGTGCTGTTCTGATCGTGTGGTCATCCTACCATTGTGATTATCACAATGTCCTGTTGCAGTATAACAGTAACAATTTATGCGCGCGATCGTAAAACCTCTGAGATCACTTCGATGAATAGGTCTGTCCCGGCCTGTGATTGAAGGTGGATTGGTCGTTCGAGACGTCAGACAATCATAGACAAAGTCATATCAAACTCGATACAATATAGTTATACCACACGTGCCTATAAATCTTGAGATTAGTTCAAATGTTCTACTATAGTTCGTTTGTCCCAAGATTATAATGGTTCTAAATAGTCTAGTATCATCTAGAGCGGTAGACCAAGGTGCTTTGTACAATATATTTATACCACACGTGCCATAAATCTGAGATTAGTCCAAATAATCTACTATCCGTTTGTCTCAAGATTTTAATGGTACTACTAGATTTTGGTGGTAGCAGCCCCGCCTTCCGATCCTAAGGTCGTGGGTTCAAATCCAGTCGTGCACCAATGAGTTTTCTGTTCAAAAATTTATGTACACAATGCCAGTACTCTCAAACGGAGAAGGAAAACATCGTGAGGAAACCGGCATGTTGTAAAAGCTAACAAGTTCTATAACATGTGTCAAGTGCTCGAAAGGAGCCTCTTGATACGCACTTAAAATCCTTTCACCACACTGTTTCGAAAGAAACTAGTGACACGATAAGAAGAAGAAGAATGGTACTAAATAGTCTAGGATCATCTTCGGTAGAAACCAAGCCGTAAGTTTGTTACCTGTTCTTCTAGGCTTTGGTCGCGTAGATAGAACAAAAAATTCACTTAGTTTTAGGACGTTTCAAAGTGATCCATTGATTTAATTGATAAATAAATATATTTCCTTTGAGTTTGACTAGACGTGTCACTTTTTTCTTTCGAATCAGTGTGGTGAAACATTGGGCACCTCTAACGGTTTTTTATAATATTGATTTAAATTGATAAGTAATTGATAATTCCTTTTGAGTTTAACTAAACGTGTCACTATATTCTTTCGAAAGTGTGGACCTCTAACGGCCGGCTTCTGAAAGCCCGATCAAAACTAATCGGATGTCTAGTCACATGCTATCTCTAATTCGATGAAATAGCTGAAATGGCAAGTGTTTTGAACCCACGACCTTTAGAATCGGAAGACAAGGCCGCTACCTCTAGGCCACCAAATATAAAGGTATAAAAAATGGTCTAGGATAAAAGTAGCATACAATAATATGAAGGGTTCGTCTAGAGTAGTACTACAACCATGTTTCTACCACCAAGCAGCGTTGCTGTGTTTCAGTTTTAAAAGTGAGGTTGCCGGTGTTATCACAGGCACATGAGGCTTAACATCTCTAAGACTCAAGTTGATGGACGAAGGGCAGTGCGTAGTAGGGCACGATCCGAACGTGCATGACTTGCGAGGCATTAAATAAATAATAATAAATAATGCTGGACAATCCACACAGCACTATCTAGCCCCAAAGTAAGCTATTCAAAGCTTGTGTTATGGGTACTAGATAACTGATATATTTAATACATTATATACTTACATAGATAGATATTTTTTATTATACATAGAGAACACCCAGACCATCGGAACAAATTTCTGCAGATCGTACACAAATTTGTCCCAAGGCGGGAATCGAACCCGCAACCTCTTGCGTCGCAGGCAGGCTCTCGCAATGCTTTGTTATTGGTGATGGCTACCACTTAACTTAAGCTGAGCCATGAATGAATGAATGAATGAAAATGCTTTATTGTACACCTTACAAACTAACAAAAAAATGAGACAAGGTATAAAAATATAGAGATATGTACAATGGGCGGTCTTATCGCTAACAAGCGATCTCTTCCAGACAACGTTTGACCTTTGCCAACTGCTTATTGCATCTGCAAGTGGTAGTAAAAATACATATAGGTATGACAAGAAAACTCGCGTTATTAAGTCAGTAATAACAAAACATAATTCCAAAGAGATGCTTTATGCAAAATCGTAATTCAAACTTGGTTCTCGCAATTTGAGGGCAGTCTTTAATTTAGAATGGTTTATTTCACGGTTTTACGAGTCCATGCGCCGTGATTGGCACTTCACCACAGATTATATAAAGTTTGTTTGTTAAGTTTACTGCCTGCCTCGTAAAATATGGACTCTATCGGAAAAAATGATTGGAATCGATGAGCAAACAAGATAGCTTTTTTTTTCGCATCGAAACGGATTTTGACTTTTGCAGTCAATGTGACGTTTACTGTCATATTTGAAATGTTGTCATATTTGATGTATTGGACTCGATGATAATTATGTAGGAAAAAATAATGAGGCACAGAAACTACATTACTTTGATCCCCAGGCACGGTAGATATCCCCTTAGATCGTAGTACTATTACCAATTCAACATTCTTTATGGATGTCTGGGTTTAAGCAAATAAATAAAGATTTCAAAACATAAAGGTCACATGACAGTTCATGTCAAAACTCAATAAATATTTGAGACTGATTTACAGTCGGCTTATCAGCTCAATATAATTTAGAGAGGATATTGTATATTGTATTAAATCATGGAAATCCGGGATACGGTAGCGAGAACCACCGTAAACCGAGCTCATAAATGGCAAATCCACTTGCTTTTACGATACTCTGTGCACACTTATTATAACTTGCGTGGTTCACTGAATCCATACTAATTTACAAATGGGAACGTGTGTCTGTATGTTTCATAAGTTCTCGGTTAAAACAGCAAAGCGATCGAGATGAAAACCATGTATTCTGGAAAACCAGCTCTTTTTAAACTTTAGCGTGCCCTATTTATTTCTTCTGCGACGTATATTGCGCGTCACGCAAAAAGAACGCCGGGGGAGGGGGTGTAATGGCGCGAGTATTTTGTGTGCGCAAACCACGCGCAAACACATTTCCTCTACTGTTTTGCAGCGTTCTTTTTGGCTAACGCAACCTATACCTACAGGTGGATTTATAAGTTTTTCTTTTTCTTTATAAATTTAACAGCTAAAAGCTCTTGTTGGGTTCTGCAGTTTCCTCCAAGTGAGTCTTCCAATGCGGCCTCCTTTAATTCCTTGACAGCGACTTTCTTTTAACTGGTTCACGTAACTTATTCTTGGCCTGCCACTTACCCGCTATTTCAACCTTTCATTCAATGATGTTCCATCTCATGTAATCTCGTTTCCTGAACCATTTTTTGGAAGATTTGGTCGGTTTGGTTTCATTTTGACTGTAACAGTGTAACCCGTCGTGCGTAGCCAGGTAGTGTTCACTAGTATTACCATAAAACTCTTGCTGTTTCCCTAAGCAAACAGTATTGTCGACTAAGACCGTCTATTGCACACCTTGCATTCTATAGTCGCAACGTCAGAAGATCGCTGGTAAGGGCAGATGCCTATAGAATGAATAGCGCCTGATAACTGGCGCTTTTTACCGAAACTCCTGCACCGTACAAAAGTTCTAGAGACGGCTGCCTAGGAAAACGTTCTTGTCTACCTGTTTGTTTGCATGTAGTAAGTCAAGATTTCAGGATCTTAAAGATAGATATCACTATATTTGTTCAGATAAGTTGACGAAACCATCAGCGCACTCAAAGCCTACCTACTAAAAAACAAGGTGGCTGCTGAACCAAGACTGAACCTAAATAATATAAATATAATTAAAAGTAAATAGCTTATCAGACCGATAAGTCTGTTGCTGTCTCTTTTCGTCGGCATGAAATTGACAGTGACAAGAACACTATTGAGCCGCTTAAAATGGAAGGGATTATGTTTTTTTTTTTTTTTTTTTTATTTTTTTTAACTGAATAGACCGTCCTTTGACTACAATCTCACCTGATGTTAAGCGACGATGTAGCCTACGGTGGAGCAGAACGGTCTAGAAGACACCTATTCACTCTTGCCTTGAAGAGACTCATGTTATAATGGTCAGGAAAGACAGACGACGGTAACGAGTTCCATTCCTTAGCGGTTCGCATAATGAAGGTTGAAGCGAAGCGCTTCGTGCGAATTGGTGGTATGCTAACTAGAAATGGATGGTATTGAGCCGTACGTCTATTTGTCCTGTAGTGGAATGGAGATGGTGGAATGAGGTCATGTAGTTCCTGAGCACATTCACCGAAATGTAGCCTATAGAAGATCGATAAGCAAGCGACTTTCCGACGGTGTTCGAGACTCTGGATTTTTGTCTCCGCCATGTGTCGCATATGATGATATATATGAATAATAGGGTTCATGTTTCATGCTCCCATAGTGAGAGAGATACTCAAATCCGATACCAACCCTTGACTACACTTGAATGCAAGCAGAGTAAATATGCTGCTGAACCTCCTGAGTTATTTGGGTTACTGGCAAAGTAGCCATGAGTATTCTCCAAAACCTACATCGTTTTCATTCTGTAAAACAACAAAGGCGAGGCTCTCGACCTATCCCAGTTTCCTAAGAGCTCAAAAAACACAAAACATAATCCAGCCAGTCGTTAAAACGCCATAAAATTATAATTTAACTCATTTTAACTCGTAAATTTTATGCCCAGTAATGACATTTATTTCGTCTCTACGTTGCGTTTCTGAGAATGTTGCAGTTTACACAAAATAAATAATAATTTAACTCGGTTTCGGCTTATCTTTGAACCAAATTAGAGTTTTAACAACTTTATAATTAGTTTGCGAACCGATGTGATCTTTTGAAGTTATTCAAAGTTCTAATCTGATGTTATATTTTCAACAGTTTTTTGGACGCGTGGGGTTTGGGGTCCGCGGTCCAACATTATTTTTATGTCTCTAGAAACAAAGAAAAAAAATTTTTATTTTTAAATTTATTATTTACTAGCGACCTGCCCGCGCGCCCCTGCTTCGCACGGGTGCACATATCATGCATGTATTATACATTTATTCCTTCCTCTTGAATCACTCTATCTATTTAAAAAAACCCGCATCAAAATCCGTTGCGTAGTTTTAAAGATTTAAGCATACAAAGGGACATAGGGACAGAAAGAGCGACTTTGTTTTATACTATGTAGTGATTTTTCCACAATTGTGGAAACACCTCTTTTTACAATTTCTTGTCTTCAACTTTTTTTTTCTCCACTATAACTATACCTAATAGTAGGTCAATGTTACCAGTGTTTGGTATTATTCGTTTAAAGGGTAGCGTGTCTTAGGAATTTGATTGCATCTTAACTTGTTATCCTAATGTTGAAAAAAATATGTCCACCCATGCGAAGCTGGAACAGGCCGCTAGTACTTTTCTCTATGTATCTCAGCTTTTTACTATTCAAAGAAACTCAGCAAACGCGTATTCTCATGAAATGTGTTTCTTTGCACCAGAGAGATTCAATATTACCGTAACATTCTCAACCGTGTTTACAGAATTACTCAAACACTAGTAAGTTTATTGTAAATCGATCACTCTAATATTATGATACAATATAGTCTGTTATTTGAAACAAACGTCTAATATTAAGAGTGAGCTGTGGAAACATTATGACGTGAATCCGATTAGCGGGGGAAAGTTTGAGACAATACTGGTTGCTTGCTTTATACGCTACAGCTGAACCCCGCGGTTTCACCTGCGTAGTTTAAAATCCTGGTAATCCCACGGGATAAAATGTAGCCTATTTGCTATTCCAGTTTATAATCTATCTCTGTGCCAAATTACATCTAGATCCGTTCAGCCGTTCTGGCGTTATTATCCATATTATTATCCATACTTACAAACTTTCGCGTTTATAATATTACTAGCGATCCGCCCGCGCGCCCCTGCTTCGCACGGGTGCACATATCATGCATGTTTTATACATATAAACCTTCCTCTTGAATCACTCTATCTGTTAAAAAAAACCGCATCAAAATCCGTTGCGTAGTTTTAAAGATTTAAGCATACATAGGGACATGGGGATATAGGGACAGAGAAAGCGACTTTGTTTTATTTATACTATGTAGTGATAGTGAAGTAAGATTTTTAGAAATCATGTATCTATCATCTCGGGATTCTGTAAAATAATCATTATTTTCTATTTCCCCGCGTTGGTAAACGTAAAAACCTACTGTCACAAAAAAAAATATTTTAAATTTCCCGGTATAAAAAAACGGAGTTATTGGTCCTTTGATCTAGAATTTAGACATTCAAATGACAGTTAATTTGTGTGCCGATTTGAAGCGCTTCCCCGAGAGTACTGCGTACTAAAATGACAGCAATAATCATAATGGCGGCATATTTTTTTCACATACATTGCAAAAAATCTCTAATATTAGTTCCGAGTACTTTCACTGCCACTCTGACCACTCTTAGCGCCAAAATGGCGATTATTTAAATGGCACATAAAAACGCCGACAGTATTATATATTATATCCAGTGGTACTAATAGAGATCAGTGGTCCTTAGTGTTTCTAGTAAGTATAATGCTTATTGTTTTTGGGAACTTCCGGTTTGAAATGAGTTTTGTTACAATCTTACGGAGATGTGGATCGATGCATTAAAGTGGTATGAAAAAGGTTTACGCACGAGTTGAGCTGTGGCGTCCCAACAACGTCGATTGTAACCATCCGCTTGTTTACATTACTTACGGTGCTTTACCTTTGTAAAGACATGAGTTTTTTTATACTACCAGCTGATTATGGAACAAGCAGATGTCCCACCTGATGTTAAGTGGTAACCATCACCTTTAACAACGCATTGCCTCGTAAGTCACGCACGATAGAAACGTGCCCTACGATACACTGCTCTGCGTTCATCAACTTGAGGCATACCGATGTTAAGCTAAATGTGCCTGTAATTACACCGGCGACCACACTCTTCAAACCGAAACACAGCGACGCTGCTTGTCGGCAGAAAAAGGCGAGGTGGTAGTACTTCCCCGGACGAGCCCTTCACAAAGAGCTCTAATACTCTTTAAATATGAAGAAGGCTTTTGTGCATTGCTTCTTCAAAGTTTCTACAGAGGTAATAAGAAAAGTTACCTCAGTGGCTTCAAAGAAAACCAATTTGAAACTGCTAGAATATCTTTTTAATGTGTCTCATTGAATAACCAATAATCATTCGGGGCCAGCTCGTAAAGTTTGGCTCTAAAAAGTTTTGCACTCAATGTCGGAGCGAGAAAGGAGAATCGTAAATAAATCTAATGCGTTTGTTTTATGAGTTGCCAGTACTTTTTATAGGTTTTGATTATTCGTAGGTGTTTTAACTTTTCTGTTGAGTTTTTAAAGACGACTATTTTCTACGTTTGGAGTAGGTTGTAATTAAACCATCATCTTCATCAGTCTAAAGACATAGGCCCCCTGTTCGTTTACGAGAATAACGATTCCGAGCCCTTTCCATCCACCGACCTAACAATGTCGTCAGTCCATCGGGTAGGGCGTCCCACGCTTTGTTTTCCCAGGTGACCATTCGAGAACCTTTATTCCCCAGCGGTTGTCAGTTCTTCGAGCTATATGACCTGTCCATTGCCGCTTCAACTTGCTGATCATGCTATGTGTAAAATTATATACCCATCTAGGTCTTACATCAGCTTGGCGGCAGAAAAGGCATGGTGGTAGTACTTCCCCGGACGGGCCTTTTAAACAGCAATATAGTCTTTATTCTTTACTAGCTGGTACCCGCGACTTCGTCTGCGTACTTTTAATCTCTTCATCTCTTTTTTTCGCAATAAAAGGTAGCCTATGTTCTTTCTCAGGGTTTAAAGATTGTCTGTGCCAAATTTCATCAAAATCGGTTGAGAGGTTTAAGCGGGAAAGCGTAACAGACAGACAGACAGACAGACAGACAGAGTTACTTTCGCATTTATAATATTAGTTGGGAATTGTACACAAACTGATTTACACAAAAAATACATAATAGTAATGTACAAAGGCGAGCTTAACCTTATATTTTCTTCCAGCAAACCTCAGAGGATAGAGAGAGCTGATTATAGTGGTGGGAAGGTGTACAACATACTTAAAAGAAAAACATTAAAATAATAGGAGAGAAATCCTAATAAATTATATACAGTACCTACATGCAAAATGAATATAATTATATATATATTATATACACTAGATAAATATATAAACATAAATACCTAAAATATAATAACTAGTCTTATATATATAGAAACATAAATAGACAAAAAATAAATAAATAATACATACATACATACTAATAATTTGATATAGCCGTCCCTCCCGCGTCCCTTCAACTGCATACCACTTCGTCATTATAGTTTAGTTAACGATTAACTCCATTTTGGTCATAGTTACTTGACTCACATAGTAATATGTAAGTGTAATATAAAAACAGGATAGTTTTCACAGTTATCGGTTCAGGGGCGGACTGAGATATTCAATTAGACAAAATGACATTACTTTTTTTTTATTAATTGGTACCAACTGCAGTTGTTACAACTTTCAGTGTGCACTGAAACTGTATAGCTACTTATAGAATAGAATAGAATAGAAAACTCCTTATTGCACACCACAAGGATAAAAACACATTAAAAACAAATATAAGGTTCTAAGTTTAGTGAAGTACAATGAGCGGTCGTATCGCTAAAAGCGATCTCTTCCAGACAACCTTTGGATGGAATGGATATCACTAGAACATTAAACAACGGTGTCATAAAGACTAAACGAATAAGGAGAGGGGGTACCTACCAAATATCAATGACCTGTATGTAAACTCAAGTTTCTTTCTTATTGGTTATTCGCAATACAGAAAACCAAAAATAGCTAGGCTGACTTCATTTCAATTAACTGTTTGTAGAAGTAAGTAGCTTAACAACTATAAGTACCTCTGACCAGAAGCAGCTAAGCAGTTCTAGTCATCCTTTTCCAATTATGGTTATGGCGTTACAACAAAAAATCGTATGAAATTACTAAAATGTAGGTTGGTAAGTACTCACATAAAAACTTTATTAAATACTTTAGGTTTCGAATATTATTGCTTTCTATAAAGTCATTGCTACATTGTATGTTTATAGTTAAATAGTGCAAATTGTACATACTACATCTATTTATACCGAGTTACCGTTTAAAGAGTATAAACTCAGGAATTCACGACACCTAATCCTGTAGGCCGTGGTTGTAAAATTTTAATTATGTACTACACATATTAATTGTATTTGGATCGGTAAGGGAATCTAAAAATGTACTTACCTACAGAAATTATTGTACAGACAACAATCTACAATCTAATAGGTATTTTATGTTGTAATAGCCGTATTATTTATAAAAAAACATGATTCCCACTTGCTGAAAATAATACTCATAATGACATTATATTAAAATTTAAGCTATTATTATATTCTTTATATTATTATATCTTTATATTCTAAAAATTACAGTTTTTGTAATCATATTTCCATAATTTATAATAATTTAATTTTTTTTTTTTTATACAACTAGCTGATGGAACAAGCAGATGGCCCACCTGATGTTAAGTGGTAACCATCACCTATAAACAAAACATTGCCCCGTAGGTCACGCACAATAGGAACGTGCCCTACGATGCACTGCCCTGCGTCCATCAACTTGAGGCATACGGATGTTAAGCCTCATGTGCCTGTAATTACGCCGGCGACCACACTCTAATTGTGGTAAAAACATCCTATTACGGTTGTGTTTTTGTTTTATAATAGTTCTACAGATTGTTGGTACCTAGAACCTGACACTATGTAAGAGAAAACTGGTTGATGGGAAGTCTTCCGATCCTGAGGTCGTGGTTTCTCAACATGTGTCAACGTCTAGTTCTCGATGTGCACTTAGACTCCTTTCACCCTCTAATTTGCTACTTTTCCCTGTCTTATTGCTATGGAAGACCAATATTTCATGAAGGAATCTAGGTCGTCCCGCCGTCTTAGTCCTGGTCTCTCGAGTAAGGTCGTTTGCTTTTATTAGGGGTCCACTCTGTCGATGCTCTAGCCCAAAAATCGTTCGGCATAGTTCGGCGAAGTATTATAAGAAAACTAAATGTAATATTTATTTTTTTATAAACAAAAAGTAGAAACCACCAAGTCCGTTCCTGTACTGCCTCGAAACTGGTTTGCAACATTGTTGCAAGTGCACTTTTGTTGTATTTGTTTTTTATCCAGTCAACTGTAAGCCGGTCTGTAGTGACGTCGGCAAGTATTGACCCACTGACGTTTTATTATTTGCAGCCGAAGACCACGGACATAGAACCTTTAGATTTCCAGATTCCATATTTCAGCCGGCTCCTTCGCGTTAGATCCACAATGTCGTCGTCGGTCTAAAGAAAATACGTCAGGGAAAAAAATTCGATCGTATTCGTATGCCAATAATCGCAAGATCGACTATATTAGCATGATGCAATCGGAGTAAAAACTGCGCTTGTAGGCAGCCGTTTATGAGCTACTGTAAGGTCTTTTAAACCACGAATCTACTAATATAATAAAAAATACTTACAAAGGAAATTACAATGAATGAAAAACAAGTATGTAGGTATTTACATAATCTACAAAATACATTAAAAGAGTGAAGCTATCTACAGACCGTGGCAAACGATCTACAGATAGTTAAACTGATCCAAATCAGTGTCAATCGGAAGCGTACCTAAGACATCAGCATTGCCATGCTGAGTTAATATAATGCTGAATCGCCGTACCTGATAGTCACCAGCCCTCGGGTCACACGTCGCTAAGATAAGACTCCCAGATAAAATTTTGAAGACCTAGTATTTATAGTCCTCGGTACCACACGGGCCAATACGATATACTAGTAATAGATAATACAGTCTATTAGACTGTCTACAATTCAACAATTCAGTTATCTAAAAGATGTGTCAAGCAAGTCCTCGTAGTCTCTTTTAGGCGCGCTCAATACATACCTTTAAATATATCAGTTATCTAGTACCCATAACACAAGCTTTGAGTAGCTTACTTTGGGGCTAGATAGTGCTGTGTGGATTGTCCAGCATTATTATTTATTTATTTACCTTTCATTACAATGTTTCGAACGAACTATGACTCGAAAAATTGTTGTTGCCTTTCAAATAATAATATAATAAACAATAACGCCTCAAAAGACTTTCACTCGACACATAAAAAACTTAAAGAAAAACCAATTTATGAAATAGGCTCTTTGGCCCCTAACTATAATACTACGTTAATATAATAACTATGTACGAATTATACGGAATTTATTCAACCTATTTAATTTTTTATAATTACAAATGTATTTGCTTAGTATGCCTAAATTGTGTATATTATATTGTGTAATAAATTGAACATAGCTGATATGATACGATTTGCTAAGGTTAAACCGCGGATAAATAAATAATAAATAAATAATGCTAGACAGTCCACACAGCACTATCTAGCCCCAAAGTAAGCTATTCAAAGCTTGTGTTATGGGTACTAGATAACTGATATATTTAATACATTATATACTTACATAGATAGATATTTTTTATTATACATAGAAAACACCCAGACCATCGGAACCAAAAGCAACAGGCATCCAGAGATCATGAACGACACACTAAGGCATCAATCTCTAAATATATATAACTCAAAGGTGACTGACTGACTGACTGACATAGTGATCTATCAACGCACAGCCCATACCACTAGACGGATCGGGCTGAAATTTGGCATGCAGGTAGATGTTATGACGTAGGCATCCGCTAAGAAAGGATTTTGATCAATTCTACCCCCAAGGGGATAAAATAGGGGATGAAAGTTTGTATGAAACTTTAAGTATTTAAGTAAACGAGCGTGAGCAAAGCCGCGGGATCAGCTAGTTCTTTATACAACAGATCTCTGAAGTAGGTATTATAGGTAAAGCCAACCATCTGCTATCTGCTAACCATCACTACTCCCCACAGAAAACTCGCCGGCAGTTAATAGCCAAGGAACCCTAAAAGTTACAATATAATTGATATATTTTTAACACGACTCGGCAACCATGACACATTTTTTGTTGAGAATTGAAAACCAGTCTTCTTCGCTCGCATAATTCTCAACTAGCTTTTATGACGACCTCTGTGGCGCAGCGGGCGAGAGCCTGCCTGCGACGCAAGAGGTTGCGGGTTCGATTCCCGCCTCGGAACAAATTTGTGTACGATCTGCAGAAATTTGTTCCGATGGTCTGGGTATTTTCTATGTATATAATAAAAAAATATCTACCTATGTAAGTATATTGTATTAAATATATCAGTTATCTAGTACCCATAACACAAGCTTTGAGTAGCTTACTTTGGGGCTGGATGGTGCTGTGTGGATTGTCCAGCATTATTTATTTATTTTATTTTTATTTATAGTATGTATCTATACCGCTCTTGCGAATAAGTTCGGAATGTGCGGGACCGAAACAACCTGCGCCTAAGGTCATCGGCTACTACATGCACCTTGATAAAGAAGATTTTATAAAGTTGGGGGTCGCCGGGAAAACCATTAGCTAAAAATACCACAACAAAACTCAGGGTCATTGTTTTTAGAACAAGACGAACCGGTTAAAGCGATCGAATTATGGAGCAAAATGCCCGGGCGACAATTAGCTAGATTTTTTATAACGAATCCAGAAATACTGGCTGGCTTAACAGCTATTCACAAATCCAGAATAAATATGAAGATGAAGATTATATATGATTATATGAGATATGATTTTATGAAGATACTTAAGTAGATGTATTTTATTAAACACTAGCTGGTACCCGCGACTTCGTCTGCGTACTTTTAATCTCTTCATCTCTTTTTTTCGCAATAAAAGGTAGCGTATGTCCTTTCTCAGGGTCTAAAGATAGTCTGTGCCAAATTTCATCAAAATCGGTTTAGAGGTTTAAGCGGAAAAGCGTAACAGACAGACAGACAGACAGACATACTTTCGCATTTATAATATTATAGTAGGGATTTTAGTTTCTCCACAGTATTCTGCACGTAAGTTCAAATAATATCTTCTTAGGTTACAATGATTACGTCTTTATCAAATTGACTGCACAGTTCAAACAGGCGTTATTTTAATCTTAGTTGCATTGCAGTCTGATTGACTGATTATAATTGAGTTAAGGAGGTCAAGATTTCTTCAGACTAACCTCAGATATGTCTGACGACCTCAGTGGCGCAGCGGGCGAGAGTCCGCCTGCGACGCAAGAGGTTGCGGGTTCGATTCCCGCCTCGGAACAAATTTGTGTACGATCTGCAGAAATTTGTTCCGTTGGTCTGGGTGTTTATGTATAATAAAAATATCTATCTATGTAAGTATATAATGTATTAAATATATCAGTCGTCTAGTACCCATAACACAAGCTTTGAGTAGCTTACTTTGGGGCTAGATGGTGCTGTGTGGATTGTCCAGCATTATTTATTATTATTATACTGAATTGCTGTGGATTGTGTTTTTTTATTACTTCTTCCTACATGTTCCGGTTCAGATGTACCTATACTTAATTATAATCATTTGGGTTTTGTTTTATAATGATCCCTCTTTACTACTTATAAGACATTTCTCTTTTAAACAAGATGAATTTACATTGAAAAATTTACGATTTTTTTGGTTATAAACTTTATGAAATTATGTCTTCTATACGACAAACCAAGGCGAGCTTGCTTAAAAAACCGAGTTTGCAGAGTATATCTCACTTGGATACATGCAGGTCAATCTCTATTTGATATTGCTATTGATTCCTGATATTTATTTTATCTCATTTCAGCCGGCGCAAGATCCCACCGAGCCTTCTACGGCAGCTCCGGGGCGGAGCGCTGGCGACTCCAAGGCTCCATAAGGGCCCTAGGCGTATCCATCTGCGAGACTTCTCGGCGTCTGTGGGACTCCTAGTGAATTCTGGACTACATCGTAGTGATTAGATCTGTATGAAGTGTCAAGACATCGGAACCTTCCGTTGCACGGTTAATTTTTGTGTTTTGGTGTAATTTTGGTGCTTGTATGAGCCTTCAACCACTATCGTTTAATAAATATGAGTCAGCGCAGACCTAGTGAATAAACGAGTTCAAAATAGCATAACTCGGTCACTCATTTGCATTCTAAGAGTTACCTACATTATTATGCTTTCTTCACTAAGTCTGCGGTAGTCATTAATATTGATTAAATTTAGGCTTCTTTACATACATTGTTCGTTAAAATATTCGACTAATCTTGAATTCACAGTTATTTTGCAAATAGATCTCTCATGCCCGGTTTAAAAAGATTGAAATAAAAAGTGCTCCTGACCGTCTCTGAAAAAATGTGAATGATCATCTCACAGTTTCCTTTAAGCTGTGAGATTCTCCGGCGTAGTAACAAAACTGACCAACGAACACTCTTTTCTTTCTTCTTTTTATGGCTCCTGTCATAGACAATCTTGCCAATGTCAAGTGATTCAGAGATTATACTCTTTGTAGTAATGTTTCTAGTCACGTCAGTCCAAAGTCGAGTCAGTCAATTGTTTTGAAGAAAATGGTGGCGGTTTCTTCAAAACATTTGAAACATTTTCGATCAAATCACGATATCACATAATACACTTTCATTCCAAATGCTTACACTTTGTGCTAAGACCACAAGTAATGTTGGTTAAAATACCACCAAAATTACACAACACAACTCAAAATAACACTAGAAAAACAATTAAAATGAAAATGCTATGTTGCTTCGTTAGATGACAGGAAACGAATCCAACGAACACTCGCATTATGATATAAACCGGACATGGTCTAATGCCATACCACGTGGTCTTTCAGCGTGACAGATCTTTCTAGTTCGAGATCTTCGGTCGTCAAACAGAAGCATAATCAGTGTTTAATTGGACGTTACGCTACGCACGTTGGCAGTTGTCTTTGTCATGTGACATGACAGTTTGAGAAGTTATTTATTTGACCACTTACTTTATGTCGTTGGCATTTATCCGGCTCAAATACAGAATGCTTAATATTAAAAAATAGGGATTTTTTGTATGGTTGAACTATAGACCGAGTTGTAAGAAAGTGCAAAAACGCATGCATAACCCGAGTGTAATATCGTTGATAAAAATGACGAGATATGACGCGATAAATTGTAGTATATATTCAATTTTTAATATCTTGTATCTTCATACCTACAACTACGTAACTAATAATTCAATTTAGTGTGTCCTTTAAATGTCCCATCCATCGGATCCTTCCAACTTTTATTCAACATTCAAAATTACATGAAGTCTAGCTGGGACGACGTCCATGTCCATACCGTGTTGCTTGAATTTTTGTGAAATGTGAATGTGAAGCTATTTTTGTCATAAAAGTTGTAACTGTTAAGATATTTCTGCGTCTGTACCATGATAATCATTAAAACTAGGTCAATGATCAATAATAGATCTATCATTAATTCAAATAATGATAAGTCTGTGTTACGAGTTTATTGGGACAATCACGCACCTTTTGAGATATTGACAGCCAGGCAGCCTTCAGGGCTCAGTTGGTAGTTGCTCCTGTGCGGTAGGCCGTGGGTTCAATCCCCACTGAGAACAAACATTTGAGTGATGAACATAGATGTTTGTTCCCTGTCTGGGTGGTATATAAATATGATAAACAAGTATTATATAAAAAAAATGTATTTGAGAAGTATAATTCAGCTATCTGGTTTCCTTATCACAAGCTTTGGCTTAGTTTGGGGCGAGTTAGTGCTGTGTGGAATGCCCACCAATATTTATATATTGACATTATGAGATACATAACTACCCACCAGAGTTCAAAAGATTATAAAATGGCTAGCTAGTCGAGCTCTATCGATTGCCTTTATAATTACTTTCTATGGTACAACCCTTATATAAAGCTGTAAAACGCAGGCGTCATCGGGCGGGGCCTGGTACCGCCCCCAGGTACCCGGAGCTTTTATTCACATTTGGCAACAAACAATCACGTAATATTTCATTCGTTCTATGTTTTGTCCGCGAAGTAGAGTATAGAGTAAGAACTATAAGAGAGAAGAAGAGATCGGTAAGAGAGCAAGAACGTTAACGGTTTTTAACTTAGGTATGAACCAACAAGTTAAAATTAGTTTAGTAGACTAAACCAGTGACTTTTCTAGTTGATTGGCTTGCACCCTGTCACGAATGGATTTTTATTTAGAGTGAGAATTTTATTTCATTATTCGGTACTAAAGAAGTACTAGAAGTACTAAAGAAATATTTTGTACTCTGTTCGAATAGATAGGTCCTATGAGATGAGATAGTAATCGAATATTCAACCTAAAGGGCAAAAACCAGATCTCCTGCTAACTGATCTTATTTAGAAGACTTACGGCCGAATACTCAAACGCAACTCAGATTTGAGCACGTCTCAAGTCATGGTTTTTTGACAGTTTTTAATGAAAATCTGTCAAAAACTCGTCTCTTGAGACGTGCTCAAATCTAAGTAGCGTTTGAGTATTCGGGTGTTACCCCCGGTTTCTGAAATTCTTCTTGATCAACACTAATCGGCTGTCAAGCCACTTGCTATCTCTTTCTAATTTGGAATAAAAGCTGAAATAGCAAGTGACTTGATGCCAGCCGATTTGTTTTGATCGGGCTTTCAGAAATCTTGGGATATACTTGTCCAACACCTATATTATTGCCCTTGTATAAGTACCTATACGAGTCGCTAGCTTAAAAGCTTATTAAATAAATAAAAAACACTGATCTATATTTAATTTGGCGATCCGGCTTGTTAGAAATAAAATTGTAACCCCTTTTCACATTGTTCATAAGTAGCTTCACATATTGAAAACAGGTGAAACATTTATTCTTTACTGTGTTATAATATATTTCGATCGTTATCAATACAAGCGTATCCTTTATATTTTAGAGAAAGAAGAATGTTATAAAAAAATTAGTCCATGATACGCGATTTTTTTTACTGTATTAACTTGGTTTTACAAAATATTTGCAAGTATGTAGAGGTATTTTTCTACCTGTTGTAAGAAGTTGGTATAAAGGTAAACCTAGTGTCAAAATTTATTGTGATATTATTTGAATTTCATGAATATATTTTATGATCTCAAATTGATATTTTGTTTTTAAATTAAAGATTTAGTTTGTATGTTATGTTTGGCAGTTAATTTCAACCTTTAAATAACTACCTACTTAATCATAGTAGATAGATACCTATCTTCTTCAGTGTGAATAGGTACATACTTATGTAGCTAGTCTACTTACTGATAATAATGTAGGTACCCTGATTGGCTAGTCAAGACAAAATAAATAAAAATGTAGTTATAAATCGAGTAAGTACGATTTGATTCCACAAGAGTCTCCTCGATCTTGTCATTTTTGAGATATTTTTGCAAACTCTGAACATTGTTGATTTAATTTTTTATTATAATTTTCTTTGACCTAGGCATTAATTTTCATAAATGTTATTCAACGTGACTTAAAATTAATCCGATGTCATTGAATCTATGTAAACAAAATGTCGTCCACATAAAATTAAAGACTAACGTCCCTCCATGGCGTCCATAACGAGGCCACCCAACAAAACAATATTTAAATTTTCAATATCTTTGCTTAAGACATTTTACGATGTAATTTCTGTAAAATAATTTTAAATTTAAGATCAACGACAAATTAAATTGTAAACCAAATATCCGTTTGATGTGTAGTTTCGGAGAGTGTAATAAGTTTAAGTTACCTACTGTTATATTATATTCCCAGAAGACGGTTGTAGCGGATGATAATGAATTATGTCTGTATGTAATGTTACACACACTAAGAGCACTCAATATCAGCATTTGATAAAAAAGCTTAATCCTAGGTGAAACAGATATCATCGGTTCTTGTCCTGTGAGAGTAGGTCCTTTGATAAACTGGTTGGGCAGATTTCATATTTATACCAGTATACAAAACTGGGTACCTACCAGTTCATTAACAGTTATACAGTGCAAAATTGGAGCAGCACTTTTTAACTATAAAATTTTGTCAACCTACTTCTGAAACTCAAAAAAACTAGGTTACCTCTCGAAGGACCCAGTAAGTTTGTCACACCACACTTGAATGTTAGTGTCAGCAGCATTCATGGAGTTTTTTTATATATATTTAAAATTAAATCTTTTCATTCTACATAAATTTTACTTGATTCCAGTTAAAATTCTGTAAATATTTTATAAAATTGTGTACATACATAAAATATTAGTAGCCGATCCATGGATTTCATGAAGTCGAACAGTACGGATGGCTTCGAGAATCGATGAAGTTACCTTACAAAAAATCCACGACCCTTTTCAATAAATCGTCTTTGTTAACAATTTAGGAACTGAAGTAATTTTTATTCGACTTTTCTTAGTTAAGGTATTTATAGTTGTACATTGCGAATGGATCCTAGTAATTCATAAGATCTTTTTTATCTTAGTCGTAAGTTAAATTTAAACTGTCATTATTTATGTTTATTTTTATAATTAGGTAATTTAAAGTTATAATAATTCGTCACCGCCCAACGATTCGAGGCATCACATAGTCTTGTGATAATGATTAGTCGGTAGGTAAGTATTACAATCAAATTACTTACACATTATGTACACATAAATTGTACTTGTATGGCATAGGTACTATATTAAGTACCAAGGTACTTGTAACTCTTGTCCATTTTACGATATTAGTAGGAAAAAATTAGATTTTCTAAATATGCATGAATGTAAAAAGCCAAAGTTTCAATTATCTAGCTGCTTTTCTTTCAAGGAGTTTTAAAGTAACAATTTAAGTAAATACCTACAGTAATAATTATGACTTAGGTACACATTGCAAGTCACTCAATTCATCATACAATTTATAATACAATTTATAATACATGGTACGTAGGTATAATTGATTTCTTCCAAAAATGAATGATGCTAATGGTTGTTCAGCTAAATATGGAACTTTATTAGTGAGGCAAGGTTTTGTTTTTATTGGTTAGGATAACTTGTAGGTCTAAGCAACATCAATTTACCCTCCATAACTTTGTCACAAAGTCAAAAAACTTAAACCTTCCATAAAAAAAATCTCTTTCATTCTAGATTAGAAATTAGGATTAAACTATTATAGAAGTCAAAAAAATAAAGTTTAAAATGTCAGTCCATCACAATATAGATGTAAATTCAAATAAACTTTTTAATATGTAAGCTAGGCTAAGATAATTATTGTAAAAATCTGTTTTGGTGTGACACACAAATAAATGTATAAAGTAATTTATTAATTTTAGACTTACCTACCTACTATAACCTAGACGGCTTTTAAAAACGTACATTCAATATTGAATCGTTTCTAAAAATGGTTGTTATTCATACCCCTTTGTAAAACCCAGACATCTTTTTAAAAAAGCATTAGCATCTTAAAAAATGAAAATAACTTCCATACAAATCTATGGAGTATTCATGTGTAAGAGTAATATTCTTTTTTTTTATACAACTAGCTGATGGAACAAGCAGATGGCCCATCTGATGTTAAGTGGTAACCATCACCTATAACAAACATTGCCTCGTAGGTCACGTACATACGATAGGAACGTGCCCTACGATGCACTGATCTGCGTCCATTAACTCGAGGCACACAGATGTCAAGCCTCATGTGCCTGTAGGGGAAGGGTGGGTAGCTCCGGACGGCGGGTACCCCCGGACACTTCAAATATGAGGTGTTAACGCATACTTAGAAAACAAATAAACACACCTATTAGATGATGCAATTCAACGTGCCATCTATAGGTGTGTTTATTTGTTTTTTAGGTATGCGTTAACACCTCATTTGAGATGTCCGGGGGTACCCGCGCCGTCCGGGGCTACCCATGCACCCTTCCCCTAATTACACTTATGTACCTACTTACGAGTCAGCTTATTCAGATATAATTCATGTAATTTTGAAGCTATTTGGTATAGAAAATGTATGTGGAGGTATCATAAGGTTGGTAAGCAAATGTTTGAAGGTTTTATTCAAATGTAAAAGTGATATTTTAAACTATTTCTTGTCAAATAAACGATTCACTTTATCGTTCGCAATGTTTTATTTTATGCACTCCCTGGCACCTACCAGGGAGTGCATAAAATAAAACATTGCGAACGATAAAAATATATATAAATATATCTACTTTTCTGACTGCATAATATCTTACCTCATTCTGAAGGCAGTGCAAGTACTTGTACTGTGTCCTTTAGTATGGTCCAATTATGTATTGAATTGGAAATTAGTAAGAATATCATAATGGTTATAGGTGGGGGACCTGATGTTGAGTGGTAATCATCACCAAGGTATATAACTCTTTCAAGAAAAAACCGACTTCAAATACACTGGAAAGTACTCTCATACTTACAAAAATACAAAAAAGAATCGTCAGCTCTTATTCGTATTTAAAAGGGACCACAAAAGAAGACAGTCGACAAGAAAAATAAACAGTTAAATTGAGAATTTCCTCATTTTTTGAAGTCGGTTAAAAAAGCAATGCCTTGCAGGTAGGTGGATAGCACATTTCTATGACTGCATCCATCAACTTGAACCGTGTCACGCTTCATCTGCCTCTGATTTCACACAAACAAGGAAATACTAGCTAGGTAGGTACGCTGCTGACGGGCAGAACTAGGCACGGGCGATGTAGGTATTAATTGACTCTGACGATCCCTTCACAGAGTCCTACAAATAGTGCCGTTACAACCAAATATTTAAAAAAAAATACGAGAAGTTACAATCTATGGCGAAAGTAGCGACATCTAGAGGCTTTATTACAAAACACGATGGGGAACAGAAACAGTAAAACAAACGTGCAATTAGTATATCGCATGTCGTTGTAACTCTAATAAGTTCAACAAGTTTCCAACAGAGTGCATTACTGCTTTTTTCCTATTAGTTCTAAATTATTTTACTAGATGCCGCTGTTACCGAATGCTTATTACAATAGTAGCTTAGTGCCAAACTTTTTCAGCAGATGGCGTTCGTCAACGCGAAGTCATGGATAATTTTGACATTGATTTCAATATGTATGACAGATTATCTGTAGATTATCTGTCATACATATTGAAATCAATGTCATTATGTCAAGATCTACAAAACCGCCAGATAAACAGACGGATGACAATGACATCCGCAAGCAGTAAGAAAAAAAGGAATAATTAACAAGAAGGAGAATTCAATTCAATTTCAAATTTTCAAATTCAAAAAAAGAATTCTTCCAAACAAAAGCACCTACTGGAAATCGAATTTTAAAATACAATACATACAATATTTTCCGATCTATCTGTTATGATTAGGTATAGGTAACGTACTATCTATCCTGCCCACTTAAAACCAGCCAGCCAGCCAGCTACTGCAAGGCACTGTTTGCAACACATTTCTTCGCCGTCGCCGGTCTTGAGGTTATAAAATTTCATAAATGACGACAGAAAATCAAAGAACTATAGCCAAGTACGAGCACTTCATCAACGATGTTCTCAAAGAAGACTTACGGGTATTAGAGCAGAGATTGATGCAAATGAATGCTGAAGTGTCCGACCTTACCCAACAAAAGCATGCGTTGAAGGTCATCACTGATAAGACGGTACACCCTGACGGCTTCAAAACTCAAGTTAACATCGGCTGCAACTTTTTCATGGAGGCTTCGGTACCAGATACATCCAACTTACTCATAAACATAGGCCTTAATCACTTCTTAGAGTTCTCTTCAGATGAGGCCAGTAAATACTTAGATGTCAGGATAAAGGCATTTGAGAAGAAGGCCGAAGAGCTGCAGAATAAGGCAGCGGAGACAAAGGCACATATAAAGCTGATGCTATTTAATCTGGGTGAACTTTACGGAGTGACTAGTTGATCTAGTGGAAGGAACAAGAAGGTAAATATTTGAGAGAGATTTGGAAAAAAAAGTTTACATGACCCTGTGTATTGCAAAAAACCATAAAAACAAAAGCTAAGAAAATGTATATGGCAGTACCATGACACCAACCTAGAAAAGCAGGCAACTAACTTCTTATTGCTCTTTTCTTTGAGATGTTTGTTAGTTACAACACATCCCACTGCGAAACATCAGTCCCCCATAGAGATGGGCGGTTACCCGGTAAAAACCCGAACTTTGGGTTTTTACCCGTTTATACCCATTTTTACCTACCCATTTTGAATTAATACCGGGTAAAAATTCACATCTTTTTTTGGTCATTTATGTTTTTATTTGTTAGTTTTATTCTGATTTTAATTATCTAATCTTAATATTCTGATTATCTGATAAAAAAGTATCATTCTAGCTTATTTCACACAAAGATAATAAATGAAAGATATGTTTTATAGGTACTATTACTACTATTACTGGAGAAAGCTGACCAATGGGTGGCCACCGCACCACAATTTGATTTTGACAGTGACATTTGTTTGTTTACCTTTTATAACATAGTAGAAAAAACGGTGTATAGACTATATATTTATATATATTTTACCCTTCCAATTTTTACCCACCCGCCCATCTCTAGTCCCCCACCATGAATTTAGGTACAAAATATCAATTGACTTATTGAGACACAAGCAACATAGAAATTTAAGAGTGTAAAAGCAATCAAAATAATCTATTTGGTCCTTATTGCTCTTTGTGGATCTAAGGAGACAGATATGCCCAAACATAAAATGGCATGGATATATTACTGGTAGCTAAATAAGCGCTACATAAACATGAAACTCTTTTTCTCTCCGCTTATGGCTTCTGATGAAAATATTGGTGGTTTTCTTCAACTCTCTATACATGGTGTATGTATGCTGTTTCATTATGAGTCCTTTAATAGAGACAGTAAGAAAAGAGTGCTAAGAACACAATTCTTAGTAACGTTAGGCAAAAAGTTTAGGTCAGTGTAGAATTACTCATTATTGTGGCTTAATTGTAAAATTACCTATTTTACAATTATGATAATATTTTACAAAAGTAGAGAGTACTTTATAAACTGTTGTACCTACCTAATGTCTGCTATTGGAAATAAAAATTGTCCTTTAACTTTTATGTAAATTTTGATATTTTAGCTAAAATTCTAAGTACCTGTTAATGACAAAAAAGAAATATTGTAGGAAGCTGGTGGACAAGGAACTTTTAAATTGCTATTCATGAAAACTTATAGAAGAGGCCAACCAACATTAGACTATTTCAGTCTGTTGATTATTCCATATAAGGTGCAATACAAGCCAATTCATGTTGCATTATTAAAGTGGTCTAAAATAGCAATTTTCAATTCCAGGACTGATCTACAAAGCTCCAGGCAAGCTGTTCAGAAGTTAGAAGAAATGCAAATAAATCAAACAGATATATGTACCTTCACAATACATTCAGTGATATGCAGAATAAGTAGGTATGAGTATATTTTTATTAAAAAAGTGCCATTTAATATTAAGCTTATTCATATCAAAATTGGATACCAAGAATTAGTTTTTGAAAATAAAATTTCTATGTAATGTAGGTCTCTCATCTCATCTCTAAACCCAAAACTGCTTTGAACACTTAATTCATGGCGTTAACTTTTAGTATCATACAACGCCATCTATGTTATCAAATGTTTATCTGACAGAGTATAAAATAACAATGTAGAATGCCTTATTAATGAAACAGAGCTTTTCTCATTGCCATTACTTTTGTAGAACAGGGTGCTAGGATCTACATGCGAAGAATCTACTAGCATGCACAGTAGAGGATAAGTTAATGGGTGCAGGCAGACTAAAACAATATTATGTTACCTATTAACTACTGAAGAAGCATTTACTAAATTAATTGGGATAAAATCAAGTTTATAAATTCCTCGAAACATGTTGCTTTAGCAAAAGGCTGGCCTTGAGGATCAATTATTTTACATTTATCATGTTTGATTTCAACACTAAAATCTAGCTTTGGCAGTTGACTAACAGTTAGTCAATTTAGGGACAAACATTACTTTAGATAAAATCTTATGATCATTATTATTATTGAGGTTCAATGAGACATCCCAGTGCTTTACTATTAGCAACTATGACTGTATGTCAATGTCTCTAAAAAGGTTATATCACAGCACATTGTGCGAAATACACCCGGAGTCCAGTATCCAGTCCACGCTTCCATAGAGATCAGAGTGCCACTGCAGACTCCCCAGTCAAATTGACTCTGCTATCGCCTTGTTTCTTCAAAATTTGAATGAATTAATCATTCTTCATTTTCTAACATTTTGATTTGATATTCCCTTGCTTCTGGCAGTAATCTTTTTGTTAAGAAAACCACCTCTTCATTTATTTTATTATTTGTGGATTTCCGGAATTTCTCTTGTAGAAGCTCGCATTGCTTCACTAAATATGCGGAGAGGTTAGCCATCATTTCTAACCCAGAAACCAACACATCAAAATCCTGTGGTAATCCGCCGCATGAGTTAAATTTATGCTACTGCTTTGACATCGGTGACTTTTCCGATGTCTGCAAGTAATTGTACTACCGTCATAATACCTTCTGTAGGCACTCATTGAATTCTATTCATGGTAGTTAATCTATGAAGTTTTTAAAAGCACAACCTCCTGATAAAGTCATTTTCAAATACATCCTGTAGTTTTATCCATCTTTAGCGCTCTTAGCATCACGTAAATACTGAAGAAAGGTTTTACTACCAAGCAAATTCTGGTAATCCTTTGGGCTAACTTGAAGAAGGGTTATTTAAATTAGGTATGAATAATACGATTTAACTTTTAATACTGGGTTTATATTATTAAAATAAAGACTGTAATTTTGTTGAGTGCACAGCACAATGGGTCCGAGATAGTGAATCTAAACCCTAATGTAAATCTAGTAGCGCCGCCGCCGAGTCGTGGGGTTGCGCTGATAAAAATAGTAGGCGCTGCAACAAATTCTAGCTAAAGCTAAAGTTTTTTAATCCGTGCTGTTGCTAGTCTCAGAACTTTAAAGCCTTCCTTAACAAGTGACATTCTCACCAGGAACTTTCAATTTATGTACGAACCAATTCCATCTAATTTATCAAAAGTGTGCAAGTCTTTGACAACACATGAGGCGGGAGGCGTGCGCCAATATTACCTTCTTGCGGCTGAGACATAGCACACAATAAAAAATCTATGTCTACCTATATCTTCTCTTTCCTGCCGGCCTGCACCCTGTAAGGCCTTCTTTCTTCTTTCTCTCTAAGGAAATCTATAATCTAAATCTCAAGGAAATCTAGGAGTGGAAAAACTAACTAAAAATGTAATAAAATCATAGAAGTCAATTAGACCCACTTCCCGGTATCCGATTGACCTGAAATTTTTAAAAATCTAGGTACAAAAAATTGCAAATAGGTTTTTTGTTCTAAATAAATGGTTGAATTATAAAAACATGTATTTTATTTTATTTCTATACCATTTCAGGATCTAATGAATGGGGAATGGATACAATACATGACGGTATATGTATAAGTAATATAAATATTGAATGATAACCTAGTTGGGAATGGAGTATCTCTACATTTCAACCGTAATGACAAAGAACACCATTGAAGAAAAGCGAGGGAGAGGAGGGCCAAAAATAATTAACCTCATCAATAGATTTTTCTATCGAATGTGCCGAATGTCAGTGCAAGAAAACATCGTGAGAAAAAAATCATTTAGTATTCTAACAGTCAGTGGCGAAGGGCTTGCAACCTGTCACGTATACCAACTACTGCAAAATGTGGGTATGTGCCAAATGTACGTATCTTTGACTACCCCCGAAAACGTCCTTAATGGACCAGGAGTTAATACTTGGACAAAGAGATCTAAGGGAATATCTACTGTGCCTGGGGATCAAAGTCTTGAAGCTGTTATATTATGTCTATTTTTCTAAAAAAAATTGAGGTTTTGTTGATCTTCGCGCAGCCTACTCTACCTTCCATGCCTACCCTTTTTTCCATCAAACATTGAAGTCCTTGTTATACATAATAAGTACCTATTACCAAGTCAAAGTGCCCAATAAAAATTCAATTGCCTAGGTCTTAGGAATCAGCTGAAATCCACCCCTGAGCGTATTAGGGGAATTAGGGGTAATTTGAATATTTTGTCTCAAGATGGGTGACAAATTACCCTCTTGGAAAATTATTTGGTATTCTGATTACGTTAGGGTTTAATATCGCTGCATTTCATTTAGCATGATTTAATGTTATACTTCATCCAAGTTTAATATGCTTGAATGATGGTCAAGCTATGCTAGGTTGACTATGACACATCATTTGCGTATGCTATGATATTTTGGTTAGGCGCTTAGGTAGCAGTTGAACTAGCTACTCGCAGTAAGATCACATACACTAGTGCACGGCAAAAAGGCACATACCTAGGTACTACCTACCTACAGAGTTATTGGAGACGTAGGTATGTACCGCTCGATAGCTGATAGACGTTCAGCTGGTGCATCTTCTTCCAATTTAAGGGTCCGGTGACAGCGGCTCGCAATTTCGAGGTGCGATTGGCTATTATTTCATTTTATTTCATTTTGGGGAGGTTGTTTGAAATAATAACTCTAAAGAAACACGCATAAATACTGTTCGAACACAAATAATACAATAATATAAGGGAAATGTGCTTGAGTCAGAAATCATTTTGGTATTAGGTAAACGTAAGACCAAACATACTAATACCAAAATGATTTCTGATTCGGGCATGTTTCCCTTATATTATTGTATTATTTGTGTTCGAACAGTATTTATGCGTGTTTCTTTAGAGTTATTTTTTCAAACAATCTCCCCGAAATGAAATAATAGCCAATCGCACTTCGAAATTGCGAGCCGCTGTCACCGGAGCCTTAAGAGCAATGTTCTTGTCGGCGTAATGAATGCAATTCTCCCCATGCAGGTGTTTCTTTTTAGGGCAACCTCCTTGACCTCATTATAAGACATGATGGCAACCTTCGCTGTTATTTGGCTCATGTAGCCTTTGATTATTTAGTCCCAAATAATCAAAGCATGTAGCTTATCCTAGTTCTTCCCCTGCCTCTCTTTCCTTCTACCTTTCCTTCGATTATTTTTCTTTTAGAGCTGTGACAGCTCTTGTAGGTAAGACATGATGTCTTACCTACAAGAGGGCTTGTGCATCACTTCTTCTTAAAAAGACTCGTTAGGCCGGTAGGTAGGTAGGTATGTATTTAGGTAATGTGATAAGTTGATCTTGTACAGCATCAAAACTTCAGAAGTTGACTTTTTAAGAATTTCCTTATACCTAGTTTACCTACCTAGGTTAGAAGTTAGGTTTGCCTACAGCCCCGGCACAGGGTGTGTAATAGGACCCCGTTGGGTTTTAGTCGGTAAGAGTCCGACATAACTTCTGTTGTCACCACCACAGAAGAGTAGGTCCCTATTCATGAGGATTTCCCAAAGTTAAAAAAGGTTCTTATCTAAGCTCAAGTTATTTTCTCAATCACAGTTTTATATAGGAGCCATAAATTCTTATATGGTAGATATAAGTAGTTACTTTAGGTAGGTACCTGCCTATAAAGATTAGGTAAATGAAAATATTAAGGCTTCGGTGACAGCGGCTCGCAATTTCGAGGTGCGATTGGCTATTATTTCATTTTATTTCATTTCGGGGAGGTTGTTTGAAAAAATAACTCTAAAGAAACACGCATAAATACTGTTCGAACACAAATAATACAATAATATAAGAGAAACATGCCCGAATCAGAAATCATTTTGGTATTAGTATGTTTGGTCTTACATTTACCTAATACCAAAATGATTTCTGACTCAAGCACATTTCCTTATATTTTTGTATTATTTGTGTTCGAACAGTATTTATGCGTGTTTCTTTGGAGTTATTTTTTCAAACAACCTCCCCGAAATGAAATAAAATTAAATAATAGCCAATCGCACCTCGAAATTGCGAGCCGCTGTCACAGGACCCTTAAAAATTATAACATTTTTAATACACTCACTTCCTAAGACTGGCAAAGTGGTAAAAATCAATATTTTTAAGCCCATAAATACCTACGGGAAGGGTTCAGTAAATAAAATACGACAATCAAATAAAAGCTTAGCTTTATTACTTTATATCCACGAAGAAACATCCCTCTCCGGCATCAACAAGTCTCCGATGGATGACTGCTAGTAGAGATACAGTTTCATGTTTCACCGTTTTTCCAATCGGATAATTTTGAAATTTTCATTAACAAATTTTAGAACTGCCAATTTTCTCAATTTACCAACGCAATTTGCAACAATCCAACGACCGAAGTCGAAAGATTTAATTTAGAGGTACAATTTCTTTGAATCCACAATAATACCACTTTACATGCCTAATACACCAAACAGTGGTTTAGTTTCTAAACATTCACGGACAAAGACACACGCTCGTAAAATATAAGCATTATGACATTGTGATATTATAATAATGTATAAGTATTGTTGTATTAATAACCGTAATAATTAATGCGTAGTTAGGTTAGGTTAGTGTGTAGTAGGGTACGACTTGTCTGAGGCTCACAGATTACAATAGTGACCCGCTTGACGCCATTCTAAGACAAATACTGTGGAAATGCTTATTTTTCACTTTTCACCTTAAAATTGTTTTTAAATTTATATTTTTACATCCAGAACCATATAAACATCTTTTGAGTTATTATAATATTTACCTATATAAACGAGGGCCGCACCGCCGCTCCGCTTTTTATTTACAAATGGTTAATGCTCCTATAAACGTGTCATATCCAACGCTATTCTTAAAATTAAATACAAAAAACGTATGACATTCTAATTTCACCTAAATCCCATTTTGTCATAGCTATCATTTATGAATTTTGACCATTACACCAACTTTAGAAATATTCAATACAAAAATACTTTTTTTGAATAATTTTTTACACGACTCATTTTATATCGTCGGCGCGGAGTGGGGCGGCGGAGGGGCCACCAAAAAGAAAAGCTTTGAGCCTCGTAACCTTAACATCATGAAATTTGTACTAAATATATCAAAACCAGCGGACGCGGCGCCCTTATCACTTAGCCGAAATGCGAGGATACCGAAACGATGCCTAAATACTAGTCAAATTACTGCTCGCCCGACTTTCTATCCACGCTGCGGCCGCGTCGCGGCGCGGTAGTGTCACTTCGCCGCATCGTGGACAGAAACTCGCGCGCCACTTACTAAAATAATTTCGATTTTTAAATTTTGTCACTAATTTTTATCACCGGCATCCGCGTCCGCTCGCTGTAGTTTACAAATATATCATACCGAAAGTACACCACACATGGACTGCGGCTCTAAAACTTAAATTAAACAATTTTTCACGAACACACAAGAACAAATTGAACGTGTATCGCTGTTACGAATGAAGACCACAAGGATATTGAAAATAGAGACTTGCTTAACTCCTGAAGTCTCTATTCCGAATACAAAATTACTTACGAACGCTTCACATAACTCATGGACATCTTTTGTGAAAATTGTATGAATATATTAAACATACTGGGGCGTTCGGGCTTATCTTACTTAATTATTATCGATAAGCATCGGCAGTATTTTGTTTCAAGACATCCTAATAGTGTTTCCGTGCTCATTTCTGTCCATTTATCAGATATATTTATTAAGTATTAGAATGACACTTACTTCATAACTACCTAATTTTTCGAATTTCCCTTAATTTGAATTTTCCCATATAGAAAAGTTGATACAGCTATTTGGTATACCTAAATGTCATCTAACTTTCAAAAATGAAATGCTACATACAATAGAGTCTATTACAATTTCGAAAATTTAGGAACCATAATACCCAAACGTTGAACCAAATACATTCTACATACATTTTGTTTTATTTTATAATAATTTTGAAAAATAATTACTTATTTCTTTTAGTTTAAATTGTTAATCCAAAGATTTCGTAGACGGATTCGAAATTACTAAAAATGTTAAAGCAAAATCTTTAGAGAACATTTTTGGAACAGAAGTAGGTAACTATTTCTAGCTAAACACAACATTAGAAGAGAATTTAGCCGAAACAGGGCAATCACTACTAATCTACATACATATTAATCAATAGACACAAACATCAGCTTTCTAAACACCGAATTTTGTACTTTTCTGTGGGATAGCCCCCATGATCACTGTGGACTAATTTATTTCGATGTTTTAAAATTGAGTCTTATTAATTTAGAAAAATTGTCAACCGATAACTTATAACCATCGAATAAACTTTATAATCGGCTCGATCGCATAATATAATATCCATTGTGGTCTTGTAGCGGCTGTAGCACAGTGAGTCACTCAAGTAAAAAATCCGGGCAATATCAAACTAATTCATTTATAAATCGCCAGAAAATATTATGTCTAAAACATTAAACGGCTCCAAGTATCTGCAAATTACGGCATGTCGGTTTAATTCTGTTGGTGGGAAATCAATACATTTCTATTGTAATATGTGTTTTGTAGCCTGCACTAATATTAGATAATGAAGTAATCTAAAGAGAGATCGGAATAACGAATTCATTACATACTAATACAATAAATAGTTGATGGTTTGCCAGTTTAGAGCTAAAAAGTACACTAAATATAGAGTGTACGGATGAAGATAAACATTACAGTGACTACATTTCTTAACAATCTAAGTGACTTGTCTCTAGCTAGCCAGTTATTGTAATCAATTCCATTTCAATTCGTGATGTTTGTTATCACTGGCTAGAGACAACAATTACTTATGTACAGAATAATCTTCTTAGCTCTAAAACGCCACTGCCTATGGTATGAAGAAACAAACAACGTGTAACAGAATAAGAGAAACGTAACATGGAACGATGCTCGATCTCGAATAAGCCCTGCGGCGACTGCGTAGAGCTTGTGCCTGCAATTCGACGTAATCGTGGAAACTTAAACTGGGCTATTGCTGTGAAAGATTGGCTGGTTGTGGTAGGGTATTGGCCGTCTTCGGAAAACATTCGAATCTCAACTACCGACTAGCAATGACGCTCTTTCAGGCTGCGCCTTCTCCTCTAGCTTGACGGCCATCTTGTCGGTTTTTGAAATTTAAACTGTTCTGAAAACGTCCGGAGTAATTTTGAACAAAAAACCGGATATCCAAACGGGAAGGGGGAGGCTGCGTGTATTATGTTCTATGTGTCGATGTCTTAAAACGTTCGTATCTCTCTAACTCTCCTAACCTGCTAGCACACCAGTCGACGCCTGGTCCATCCTAAACTGAGATACCCCTTAAGTAATTATCGTAATAGTTAAAATGGTTACAAATTAAACGATAACAAACGTGTAATTTTTAAAGAAAACTGCTTACACTTGCTTAGCTAGACCTGCCGTCGGCCCTGCGCGGTTACAAACGAGAAACTCAGGATGGAATAACTTTTTACAATTCTGCAAATCAATTATCAATTTTCCAGTTTTATTGTTTCCTTAATTAAATATTGTTATCGCTAAGATAGGTTTAGTCATTTCTTCTGTATTAAAACTATATTTATAGTTATTATGTAATATGTACACGTCGCTAGGTAGACATCTCTGTACAAACTATCTATCTTATCGTAGAATAATCTATTTATGAAGCATAACTTATTATTATTGTGTTCTGTCGAACTGAGGATGTAAACAGAAAGTGTTTCCGTGTTGCTGGGACGACGGCCGGTATCTACTTGTTATAACAAATACATCGAGATATGCGAATTAACCCGAGCTTGCTTCCCAGCGCAGCCGGCGCCGGTTACGCCTGCGATCTTTCTATCTGAGTATGTAATATTTCAAACCTACTCATTTCTTTTCTGTGTTTGTTCGTCAGGAAGCAATCCTCGGGTGCCGCGCTACGTATAACTACGAATGAAACTAATTATTCTTCTATAGTATAATAGTAAAGTGTGTATGTATACTGGTTGTAGTTCGTATCTATCGAACTGCGATGCGTGTGCATGGGCGGCGGACGCGTGGGCGCTGCGCTGTGACTTCGGTTGGGTGACCATTTCTATTGAGGGCCCGTTTTTGAATAATTTCATATTTATTTTAATGTAAAAATTCAACATTTTTGAAGGCACTTCTGATCGGACGAGGTGGCCCCGTGCGTTTTGTGTAACCTGATACCAAACGAGAGAGACTGAATTTTGGGAGTGGTTTTTGAGGGTTTTGGACTATTGATGTGTTGCCTTCTATGCTATTGTATACGGTTTGGATGTGCTCGAAATGTCTATGTGGTTGAGAATCGTCGCGAAGCGCCCGCGTGCAGAGCGAACGACACTAGTGGACTAACTTCGAAAACTGTGGCCGGAGATAATAACAAAATAAATCCATTTATTTTCAGAAAATTAAACCGAACGCTGTTGTTTTTCTGTTGTCTGAAATTACTGTGTTAAAGAAATCAAAGTCGTCAAGTAACTAAAATTTTAATGACTGATTGAATAGTGTATCGCTCCGCTCTCGCGCTGTTGTTATCTTGAAAGGCCCACGCAAAAATTTTTGAAGTATTTCTCTAAAAAATAAACTTAATCCTAATCCGGGCGGGGTTGGTGCCGCTTATTCCGGAGTCATAAACTGAAACGCGATCCGAACTTTGCCGAAATATTGTAAATACAACCAAGGATGTTTACTTCAACTAGAACTGAGGATGTGTAATTTGTTTTCGAATTTTGTGACTGTCATATCTTATTCTATTGAAAATCTCATCTGCAAGAACAGAAAACCGGTTATCGTATAAAAATAATCTATTAATTATTATTATTTGTTTGTGGATCGAAAAATAACCCTGCTCTATTGTACTAACGACTATGGTTAATTTTAATCAATTACTCTTAAAATAATTAGGTGTGACGAGGTAAAGGTTGTCAATTTTCAGCTGCCAAGGCGAGCCAACAACACAAACAATACGGGAACAACTCAACGTACGTAAACATGCTTCAAAGGATAAGGAAACAAGGATAAAACAAAAATAAAAAACAACAAAACGTTCAAAACTTAAGCAGTTAAATATATTAATCGTTTTTTTCCTTAAATTATAAATCCATAAATGATTTTAAGATATACACAACTATAAAAACCATTTAAAGATAATACTTAATAATAATATAATAATAATTATATATAGCCAAATATATTATGTGCAGAAATAAAATTCTAGGTGACTTAAAATTTCTCTTACTCGTATAACCTAATGAATTTCCTAGTAGAGTGATTGTGGCGCGACCACAGCGAGTCGCCGCGCCACTCGACGTCCAACGTACGAATTCAATTTTTAATAATTTATTTTAACTTTCTTTATCAATAATTTTGAATCTGAAGGCCTAAATGCGAGTGTCGTAAAATTTTGGTTTGCGAAACAATCGTCCAATGTTTTTTTATAATTTAGTTATGCCGAAACGTTGTGCGTTGCGTCGATGTTCACTCCAACTGTTCGAGGAAGTTGGGTGACTTGAAGTACTCTGGCACGGGGTCGTCGAGCCGTGAGATCACCTTATAGATGGACTTCTTCCAGCTCTGTTCCGCGTCCTTCCCGCCTTGGATGGCGCGGAAGAACTCCCGCAGAGTCTGCTCTATCACGTATCTGAAGTTAGGAGGCACCTGGAATGATAAAGTCAATTGTTAAACACGTAAACATTTTGTATAGGTATTTTTACAAGTAGTTCGATAAATGATGACGTAGGTAATACATACAATTCTTACCTCAATGTGGTTATTCCGGTTGTAGTGGAGGTTAAGCACCCGGTATAGCTCAGAGTCTCCAGCCACGTGCAGGTCCTCGGCAGCCTTCAGCCCTTCGCTGATCGCCTGGCGTGCGTATTTCTCCATTTGTATGTAGTAGAACTCCCTGTAACCAAAGAAAAAGCATTTGTTAGTCGTTGTTTACTAGCGTAGTGATATTAATCTTCCTTCAATATTTCCGTTCCGTTCGATATTGCTAACAGTGTGCCACATTTAAGTTGCAGTCTGGGTACAGATTATTTTGTTCCTTTTTTAGCGACGGCTGCATCGGAAACTGAAATTGGCCAAATATCTAGCAAAAATGTTCTCACTTTCCCCCGTTACAAACGATTCTGAATTACGGCCTATGCCTACAGTCTATCCATCTACCCATCAGTGTGACACTTCACGGCACAATGAAAATAAAAAAGGCCCTCGAATGCCGTCGAGAGCGGGAAAGGATTTGATTAGCCATTTTCGCTCTCGGGTAGCGTCGCATCGCTTCGCTATCTTCGCTTCGGTTCGCTTACGAGAGCGAGCTGAGCGCATCGAGAGTCTCGCGAGGCTAATTACTTACGAGTTCGCATTCAGACGAGCTAATTCGGTTTTTCACGTTCCTGCAAGTGACGCTACGGATTATATTGCTGGATTTTTCAAGTGTCTCTTAATGAGAAAAAAAATCCTAATTGCGTGATTGTTCTTTCGTGTCTATTTTGGTAGTTTATTTTCTGATTGGCTGTATCCATAAGAAAATTCTGGAATGAAAAATTGTGACAATTGTGTTTTCTTTAATCTTGAGTTTTTTTATGAAGATAGTAGAACAAGGACCTCTAAGCCGCTCTCGAGTCACTCTAACCTCTCGCTCGCACACCGGAGGCTGTTCTATTATTTTTTAATTGGTTCTCGACGCGAGATCGCAGCCTTGCTAATTGAATGAGTAAATGAAGTGTCTAAATAATTTGATGTCTTTTGGCCCAGAGTGAGAGGTAGCACGCCCCACTGTGCGATGTGTGCGCACTACGAATATGATTTCCGATGTTTGTATGATTTTATGAAGTGCGCGGATTTTTATTATGAATTAAGGAAATAAAAGTGTAGGTAGGTACAATCTTTGCTTATTTTGGGGGTAGTTAATGCTGTAGGTAGGTAATCATTACATTACAGTGTAATTAAATTGACGACCTCAGTGGCGCAGCGGGCGAGAGTCCGCCTGCGACGCAAGAGGTTGCGGGTTCGATTCCCGCCTCTGACCAAATTTGTGTACGATCTGCAGAAATTTGTTCCGTTGGTCTGGGTGTTTTCTATGTACAATAAAAATATCTATCTATGTAAGTATAATTTTATTATAATGCATTAAATATATCAGTTATCTAGTACCCATAACACAAGCTTTTAGTAGCTTACTTTGGGGCTAGATGGTGCTGTGTGGATTGTCCAGCATTATCTATTTAATTATGAGGTACCTACCTATCCACCTAGGTATATAGGTACAAAAGGACCTACCTCAAAATTTGTAGGTGCTCACCTATCTAAGTTTTTTTTTCCTTTTAAATTCTCATGGGCGAAGACCTATCTAAGTTTTTTTCTCCTTTGAAATTCTCATGGACGAAGTTTCTTTGTGATAAAAATCAATCAGGTCGAATAGAAGTAGATTTTGTAAACCTACCTACTTTACCACTTTATGCAAATAAGAATGCGGGTCGAAGTAAAGTGAAAATAACTAGGACCTACTTTGTAGATTTTTTTAGCGAAACCATTAATATCTAGGTAATAGGTATAAGGTATACATAAACTACGTATCAAATTTTTACCCAAGAACAGAAAAAACTTCAGGACTTGGATCCCCAGGCACGGTAGATATCCCTTCGGATTTCTTAATACAAAGTGCCTACCTAGGTACTAACTCAAAATTTCCCTCCACTGTTTTCCAGCGTTCTTTTTGGTTGACGCGACCTTCAGTTAGTCATATCCAAATTTTGCAGTTCGTATTCCATACGTGACAGGTTGCAAGCCCATCGCCGCTGCTAGAATACTAAAGACAAGGCGAAAGGGAAGATAATGGAGTAGGGTAAAAATGTATGAGGGATCTCATACACGAATTTTGCCCTATGTTTGCTTGTAAACTTATATGAATGTCCAAATGAGGAAATATCTTGCTGAAGAGATAACGTTTCCCGCGCATTTTAATTCTCCCACTGTTACCTACTTTGATCAAAAACCGTTAACGATCAGCTGTTTTCAACATTATCATTGTTAGCACCCTTAACGGAATTTAGCAAAGATTTTCTCAAAGAAATTTCAACTCTATCTCTTCACGAATTCGCATTAAATTGGACTGCGTGTGGTCGAAAATTAGTATTACAATAGATTCTGCTTCTGCTGACCTGAAGGTGTAAGATATTTAGATATCTGTCTTGTAAAAGATAAGGTTTAAAATGGTATGGCAGTTTTTATTTTTCTTAAGATTGAACCGAACATCTTGCGTACCTGGGAACGTCTTAGCGTATTGTTTGTTTTTTTTTGCGAAATCTTTGGAATTTTTGGATGAATGAAAAATTCGATGTAAGAAATACAGGTCAAGATTACCTTCAAAGGAAGACATGCCTCAAAGTTCTGACTCAATTCAAGAGTAGTAGAGCTCTTTGTGAAGGGCTCGTCCGGGGAAATACTACCACCATGTCTTATTCTGCCCCCAAGAAGCAACGCTATGTTTTGGTTTAAAGCATGGAAGAAGGAAAGATGTCTATGGTTTAAAAATAGGGAGTAATTACAGGCACATGAGCCTTAATAATCTCGTAAGTTATAAAGTTATAAGTGACTACTTGCGCCCCGCGGCTTCACCCGCGCAGATTTTAATCCTGGTAGGTATTCCCACGGGATAAAAAATAGCCTAAGTGCTATTCCAGACTATAATCTACCTCTCTGCCAAGTTTCATTCAGATCCGTGCAGCCGGCATGAAAGAGTAACAAACATCCATCCATCCATACCTACTTACAAACTTTCGCGTTTATAATCGGTAGTAGTAGGATTGTGTCTGTTCCATTCAGCGGCTGGTGGCGATAAGCTGTTCAGCGTTAAGACCGCCTTCTAAGAGTTTTAAGCTTTCTAAGTAGACATTTTAGCTGTAATTTGTTGCGTGTAAAAAAATTTGCTCTAAGTATGTACTTTTTTTGTCTGATTCTGTTATTAAAAAGTCTTCATGACTAACAAGTGTATAAACGCCTTAAAAACCTTTTGATGTAGGGTTCGACAAATCTCAGCGTTCTTACTGCGGTTTATTCCCCCTCAAGAAACTTGGTTCCCGTGTGAACTTCACTTAAATGATCGCTAGGTTTAAGACTGAATAGACACGTCTTTTAACAGAAATAAAAGGATTAATTAAGTTTCTGTATCAACTATTCTAAGTTAGCTTACCGTTTAGTAATTTCCTAACCAACTACGTCACTGTGAGCACGAAAACATAAAAAAAAATTGTTTTTTTTAAGTTGGACACCATTTTCTCATTTCAGAAGCAACACCTACTTATTTCCCTTACTAACACTAAAAACTAGACTATACTAGCTTGTTTAGCTTTTAAAGGCTTTAAAATAATTCCAATAGCAATAAATTTGGCATGTCTTCAAGTTCTCAAGTCTATTTTGTCGCCGCCAAGACGTTACTCCGAGGGGTCATACTGAATTGTTTTTTCTTCACTTTCTTCCCTTCCCTTTGTCGACTTAGTTGGCGCGAAATATACATTGTTTGATTCCAAACTTAAAATTTTAAATGGCGTTCGAATTTCGAAATATTTGTTGCTCCTTGGTTTTTATTTTATTCTTTTCAAACTTCTTAGTGGCCAGTGCTTATTTACTAGATAATGAAGATTCGACTTTTGTTTGTTGAGGTAGGATTTGGAGTAATTTTATAACTTAATATGTACATAAATGAATGAATTATTTAAAAGCAACAAATTAAAATGAATATTCCAACTGAATTGATTTTCTGTGACTAACCCCCGGTTTCTGAAAGCTTGATCAACACTTACCAGCTTTGCTTGACAGCTGTCAAGTCACTTGCTATTTCAGCTTTTACTTCAAATTAGATAGAGATTGTAACCCCCGGTTTCTGAAAGCTCGATCAACACTAATCGACTGTCAAGTCACTTGCTACTTCAGTTTTTTCTAGAAATTAGATAGAGATAGCAAGTGACTTGACAGCCGATTAGTGTTGATCGCGCTTTTGAAACCGGGGGTAAGAGACCTGACAGCCGATTAGTGGATCGCGCTTTCAGAAACCGGGGGTAAGAGACTTGACAGCCGATTAGTATTGATCGCGCTTTCAGAAACGTGGGTAAGACATCATCATTAGCCCGAAGATGTCTACGCTACTCAAGCCTCTCCTAGATTTCTAAGATGAAATCGATGGCGAACTTTTTTAGGCTCATAGGCTGTAGGTATTAGTGGCCAGGCACGGTAGACATTCCTTTAAATTCTTTGGAAAACCAATATAGAGGAGATCCGAACATTCCGAACTCAAGTTATTGTACAAATTGTGTTTATATGTTTTTTCTCTTTTTTTTTTTATTAACTGCAATAATCTACGGTAAAAATACTAGGTTCTTACCCTCTTATCGTACAGAGTAGCGGTGCGCCCGCATCGAAAACTGAGATAAAGATTTGCGCACGACTGCCCCACTTACTGGTGTTTTGCATAGAGAAAACGAATGTGGCTTTCAGTACCTTATTGCGAGTAAGGGTACTGTCAGCTACGGAAGTTGATTTGTATATGGTAAATTTATTTTAAATATTGTTGGATATTCCACAGAGCACTGTCTAGCCCCAGAGTAAGCATAAGCTGGTAGATAATAGGTACTCATAATTTTTATTTTGTGAATTAATTCTAAAATAACATATTATTCAATTATTCTAAAATAACTGTTGATTTTTTAAGTTTTCAGTTCACATTTTTCAGTTTCTATTCTAGTTAAGACTACACATTTTTCAGTTATTCCAGTTAAGAGTAAAACTAGAAACTGAGAAATGTGTTTTAAAAACTCAACTTGGTAATAATATACTTTTTAGTCTATATTTTTTGTGTAACCTTCTTGTGCCAAATAAATAAATTATTATTATTATACTTCCGCGGCTGACTGTACGTAGGTAATGCGTAGGTAATGCTAATATCTTGCGGCTTTGTTACATCAAACCGATAGGTATCTATTTTAGAATTTCTGCTATTTCGAGGAAAATAATGCTTAATTGGAAAACCCCTATAAATTATATCAATAAGCTCACGTAGGTACCTAGTTTAAGAAATAATAAATGCTTCAATCGTAATTCATATTCATGATCATATTTATAAAAGTTGCTATAAAGGTACTACTCTTGAGAATTTTGGCTTCAAAGCTTCAATGATAAACAAATACGACGAAGGTAGGTAGGTTTAAGGGGCTGATGATCGTCAACTGTCATCAACTTCTCGCTTGCACATTTTGAAAGATATTAAATCAATTTTCACTATAAGAATTCGAGTACCTACTTAGGTATCAGATTCTTTCTAAGACTTTTGTATCCCTCAAGTTGACGCAGGGCAGTGCATCGTAGGGCACGTTCCTATCGTGCGTGACTTACGAAGCGATGCGTTGTTATAGGCGATGGTTACTACTTAACATCAGGTGGAATCTGCTTATTCCATCCGGTGGTTGTATAAAAAAATACATTGCAATCATAACCTGGTACGTCCGTCTTGTTTATTTTATTTTAAATTAGTTCAAAGTATTTTTCCTTGTGCGTAGATTGTGGCTAATTAGATGTTCAGCAAAGGAAAATATACAATCACCTCTATTTTTATATTTTATTGTAACTCTATGCAGTACATTGATCCTAACATGGGTAGAGGTAAGGAAATTCTATACATTATTAACCTATAGGTGTATATTTAAAAAATAGTAGGTATACCTATTAAATATATTTTTTTCATGAATCAATTTCATTATAATATTGATAAATGAGCAACAACAAAAACATTAATTAAATAGGTTTGATCAAAATTTGCCTGGGGAGGTCTATACGGAGCGGTAAGGCCGCTCATCTGTACCTAGGTATATACTATTATTTATTTTATTGTAGGTATGTCTTTTTTCTGGCTTGTGTTTTTTATGCCTAATGTGTATTGTATTTACTTATGCTTAATAAATAACTATTCTATTCTATTATTTTCTTATGTTTCTTTTTCAACTTTTATGATATTTAATTATTTTATTAATTATTTTTTTTTGTATAGATATTCTTTCCCATCCCACTGGTGGGCAAAAGATTCTCCCTACCTACTCAGGTAGGTATATTATACGGCCGCAATTATGTACATTTTAGGTTGTCTGGAAGAAATCGCTTTCAGCGATAAGACCGCCAGATGTATTACTTTATTTTATATTTTTAAGTGTTTTTTAATTCGGTTTACAAGTACACTAAAGAACTTTCCGTTCATTCATTCATTCACTTCACCGACAAATACCACAAGCCACCAAATGAAAAAGTAAGTTTGCGCATAATAAGTGTCGAAAAAAGTTTAGTTCCAGACTCCAAACACTCATTTTGATCGTTGCCAAATACAATGGTTATTAAAAGTGCAAGCCGTAAATGATACAGGGAGGTATCAAGGGTGGCGCTGTCTCTGTGTGCGTGAGTGACCGCGTCCAGCTTTCGAGGAGTACCTACGCCAGAATGAGCAGACTGCATTCCGTAGAGCAATGATGGCGCAGAGAAGACAAATATTACTCTTTTTTTTAGAGAATATAATTGAACGATATATTATCTAAAAGCCAATCCAAACTGCGACCTTTTTGCAGACCACTGGAAGGCAGTAGTGTCGAAACGCTTAGCCCACTGCGAGACAGATACACTCTGATAAAATTGTTCTTTAAAATATGTAAATTGTTGTTAATGTGTGTGTAATTTATTGACTTATCATTATTTTGTTTGACATGACTGTGTAATTTGACATACTTTATTGTTTTATATTTTGTTCTTTATTAATTTCAATGTTTAATTATAGTAGCCAGAATGTAATTTATAATTAGAGTAATTGGTCTTAACCGTTTTAGGTATATAAATAAATAAATTATTTTTAGGTAGCTCTGACAGTTGAACCTACAATATAAAAAAAGTCATTTAAAAAATCATCTAATGCATAGGTATTTTTTATCTGACATAATTGAACTATTAATGGGGGAGGCTAGTTTTTTGTTTTATTTGAGAAACAAACAGTACTATAATAATTAAGAATATAGATTTTATAAAAACCAGCGATGTTTCCGCCATTAAATTATACATAAATATATATATAGGGTTAAGCTCGCCTTTGTACATGACTATTATGTATTTTTTGTGTAAATCAGTTTGTGTACAATAAAGAATAAAAAGAATAAAAAGCATGCGTAAAAATTTTACATAACCTAGTCATTTTATAAAAAACAGCTTGAATAATGTTTTTTTGCTAGCTCCGGTGACTGTAACTACGTTGAGTTGAACAAAAAAAACAGATAAAAAAATCAACTTTTTGCTATGTCAAACTTTGCAATTACAAATATATACAGTTATTTATGTCCAAGTGTCTACAAAACCACTGAACTCTCCATAGATACTCTATACCGTTTGATTTACAACTTTCAGACGGAGTCCCCGACAGAAGCTTTTTCAGCGTAATTGCAATGATATTGGTACCCTTTAAATCTTGATAGCTCTATGTAAAAAAAGTTGCACGGCATAGCGCACACATGCGCGCCGTACTCACACATCGACAAGTAAAAGCGAGTAAACTAATACCGGCTGGATTAATGCTTCAGTTAGTGAAAAAACTTTTTTCAGGCTGCGCCGTCCGGTGCAGGGACGGATTCAGGTATAATAATGATTTGAACGTCGTGATATTAGTCATGTCATGTAATGCTTTGGTGGAATAGAAAGTTGAAGGGCAATGGGCAAATAAGAAATGGGTCAAAGGTGATCACGAATCAAAAAATTCTCAATTCGATTTTTTTTTGTTTGTTACTGCTTACCGATTTTGATGATTGCTTCTGTATTAATCGAAAGCTGTGCTTGTCATGTGGTCCCATTTAAATTTGAGTCAGACAAAGTCATATTTAGGCATAGTATTATACATATAAAGTACTATATAAGTATACAGTTATCTCAAGTCAGAAGCATTAATACCAATTTATGACTCAAAAATATCATTAAGTACCTATTTATATTTTATTTCATACGAAGCTATCATTAAATATTGGATTTCAGACTTGGCTTTTACCACAAGGAAATCCCAACTACCTACTTACCTACACTATTACACTTAATTAAACTTATTTTGAAATTTAGTTTAATTGAACCTGATGAATTAAATGTTAAAGTTTTCTTTAGTAACTTTTTAAATAATATTTTTAGGTAAAATGGTGACGCCCTCAGACTTATAATATTTTTGACACAAAACGGTTTTGGTGAAACCATAAATGTTTATTTTTCTTCGGTTCGTTTGTGGCACCTGTCCATTCGACATTCAAGTGATAGTTTAAATACTTTTTAGTAAATTACGTCTTGTTCACTCAAAAGGTATCATGCGGTGACTTTGACAGCTCTTACGTCAAATACGGAAAAGGCCAAAAAATTGAAACTGAATTGATGGCAAATTCGTGGCGACCCTATCCAAATTCAAATTCCTTGACCCTATCGACCACGAACAGCCATAAATAAAAGAAGAAGAAGTAACGCACCATTTTTTTTTGCGTTTTGTTGAAGCTTGAAGCGAAAAGCTCCTGAAACATGCAAAAGGCTTTAGCTTATGAGTCAGCTTATGAATCCGCTTATGAGTCCCTGGAGTTTAACCTAGGATAGGTTATTAGGAAATCGTCTTTCAATGTATAACGTATCACGATGCGGGCTCCTGCTATTACAATGACGTGCACACTTTAAGTGTAACTTTCTCGCGAATATCCCGCTATCGATTCAAGTAAACAACTTGGTTTGTTATGTTGGTACCTACCTGAGAACTATACTTACGAGTATTAATTGTAGTTTTTTCATTGTTGTCTTTAGATGAATATATTTACAGGTAGGTTATAGCTTATTAACAAAATAAAATATAAACAAGCTTTATAGCTAAATACAGAAGGCCAAATATGCTACGGTAATTTTAAACGATATTTTGCCAAAAAGCCAAAGATGTTCGACCACTGAAATGAATAATGTAGTAATTATGTATGAAGATGCGTATGTGGTAGACAAATAAAGTAAATAAAGAAATTTGACCTCTGAAGATTTTGGTAAAATGATTTTTTCCCAAAATTATAAAAGAAATCAAAAATCAATAGTGATTCTGAATGCTACCCTGACTAATGACTCCCTCCACGCTGACCCGCCTCTGTCTTGTACCCCAGGCTTCAAAAGTTCAGCTCATTTGAGTGCTAGCTGAGATTTTATTACCCCCAACTCCCCCCCAACTACTAACTTCGGTATTAATTTTTTTCAAAAAAAGGGTTAAACGTACGCAAGCTAAAGGGTATCCGTTGACCGTTCACGCCACTTGATCTCAGAATTAGTTCGCTAATTACTGTTGGAACTGTCTCCCAGTTTCATAGTCGAGTGTACTTCTTTGCTCGTTGCTCTGTCTGTCAACTCTATGAGTTTCATAAAACCAGTGCGGTTGGAAGCTTTATTTGTGCCGGGACAAGATTATTTTGAAAATGGAACACTTTTTTTCGTTAAGTTTGACGGGTACTAGGTACATGTTTGTCGCTTTCATTTGAATCTAAGCTAGGACTGCACTCTCTAATACTAAATTTGAATTATTTTATTTTTATTTTGTTTTGTTTTTCTTGTAAGGAGTTTAACTTGTAGTAAACTTGTTGAAGCGTTAAATATCGTCTTTTTATGATCCTGTAAATCATAAATGTACGAAAAACACACTTTTGTCTTGTTTTTCTTGATATGACGATGCTGTTCCTATGTTTGAGTGTCAAATAAAAAATCTTCTATGCCATTCTATAAAAAATCTGTTCTATTAATTAAATACAATGTAACCGTATAAAACATGGCTGGTTCATGTCTAACTATAATTACTGTAATTAATGCTAAGAGTCATTAACGCATCGTGTCGCAGCTTACTTGAGTTTATTTCCCTTGACATCACTATGCTAAAGATTTTTAGTGTGAATTTAATAATTTTCTTTTTTCTCCCGACAGTGTTGCAACAGATTTTTCAAAAATAAATATTTTCTTCATTTATGTATTGATTGAATGTATTTTTGAAACTCTGGGTGTACCTATAGGTATTAGAAATGCTGATCGGATTTTTATCCTCAATAACTTATTAAGGGACAAATAAATTGCTGAAGCTATTATCATCTCGCTGAACTAGTTTTTTTTTTGTAAATACCTATAATTATTTTTACAATCAAACCAAGCATAATATAATACCTATCGTGTTATTTTATTTTTATTTTATAGAAATTTTTCCAAGAAATACCCATAAGGAAACAACCTTTGTCCCTTTACTAATACTTTTAATAACCACAAAATAGTTTTTTCCGCAGTAAAGCCGTTACACATTAATTAATTACGTCTTAGGGCGTGTCGACGACTTGGCGCACTTCAGTAATTTCCCATGTGTATACAGCCTATGCCGCGCCTTTTCACCTTCGCATGTCGTTTTACTGCCTACTCCTTAGCAAGTAGGTTGCCTTGTGAGTTTTATATAAATTTTATCTTGTTCCAAATTTAAATTCTGGTAGTTACAAAGCATGTAAGGTTACACACCAACACTTTGAATCTTGTTCCAAATAAAAATTCGAATTTTTAAATTCTTATAGTATCTAACAGTTTATACTTTATAATAAAGTACGATTTTTAGTCTATTTCTAATAGCATGTTAAATTTGTAATAGGTTTTTTGTTGGCTGATAAATTTACATTTCAATTATAATTAGCTGTAACCTAAAATCAAACGCAATAAGTACTTCGTTTGGTCTTTTAAGCAATAACCAGTATAACTAGATCTTCCTATGCTTCAGCGAACAAACGGTAATGCTAAGAACAACCATCGGCCAGGGTTCTCCAAGACCTGGCCGGTAGCTACAGCCAGCAGATAAGGGTCGCTGGACTTCCGTTCATACTGATAGTAGTGAGTAGGAACAAACACATTTGTACAGAATGCAAGTTTCTAAGAAGTACATATTTGTGCAAAGGAAATCGTGTAATGCAACTGTGTGTTTAAATGCAAAATTATTATCACTTGAGGATATTCCAAGCTTAAGGAGTCCCAAGTTTCCTTTACTGTATAATAAGTATCTATTTACCTACGTAATAAACCTACCTACTATATAAAATAATATAAAATAATTTATTCCAAATAAAGAACCAAGAAAACATCGCAATCCTATTATTTTCTTAGTTGAATGAGTTTATGGTGTTCAAAAATATGTATCACCAAAAGAATTATCAAATTAAAAGCTAATGTCATCGTTGAGTAAAAAAAAAAAATCGCGTGACGTTCCCGCCTAAATTCACGTCATTAGAAATGTCATAAGCTTTAAGGCGCAGGCTACACTAATGAAAGAACCCCGCTCCTTCGAGACCGTTGCTCGCATGACTGACGTGACACTCAAGGGTAAATAAAGATAATTAATTTTTCCCTATTTTACTTACCTGAGTACAAACTATTTGAAAAAAAAATTGTCACTGTACTTATTACTCAGCCCGAATTTAACTACAGATAAATTGTAAATAGTTTATTTTTCTCTCAGCAAAGTGGGTAACTCAACATAAAGGCTTATTCTAAAAAGAGGATTGATGCAAGGTTTACCTGTTTTGCGAGAGACTGGTGCCTGAAATAGCTTTCAAAACCTGTAATATAGATCACCAAGTACAAATAGGTAACTTAGATCGTAAAGGACGTACGTCATTATACAATTAGGTAGTATACTTGCAAAGTACTTTGCCGTTCGTAGCATGATTCACAACAATCTACTCCTGAAATTAGCTTAACGATGCGATCCTTGACAGGGCCGTAAAATGATTACAACCAGGGTGGAGTAATTAAAAAACTTGATGCGCCATCGAAGACAAGATAAGGTCGGCAATAGGAAGAAACCGCCACTTTTCTAATTACCTACGCTTCCATTAGCTGATGGGTGGGATATGCTTTACATGCCTCATGCCTATGGCCGTAGATACATATCGCATTTTCAGTATACGACACGTAGGTATTTTTTTAATGCAACTGGTGATGGACCAAGCAGATGGCCCACCTGATGTTAAGTGGTATTCATCACCTGTGAGCATTGCCTCGTAAATCACGCACGATAGGAACGTGCCCTACGTTGCACTGCCCTGCGTCCATCAACTTGAAGCATACCGAAGTTAAGCCTCATGTGCCTGTAATTACACCGGCGACCACACTCTTCAAACCGAAACACAGCGTTGCTGCTTGGTGGCAGAAAAAGGCGTGGTGGTAGTACTTCTCCTGACGAGCCCTTCACAAAGAGCTCTAGGTACTATCTCTAGTTCAATCTTAAGGATTTTCCCAAACGTGTAGCAATTGGTATTCATATTTTAAGGAAATTTTATTTGATGTAAGGATGAATGGCATTTCTAAAATAGATAAAAAAAGGTTGAATTATAGTTATTATAGTGCTTTTAAATGTTTCGTAATGAAAGTAGGTTACACACGATCCCAAGTATAAGCATGACACGGGGCATATTACTCCTTGATCATAGATAAGTAGAACCGCGCCTTCGCGTGTTTTAATTATGTTATTAACTACGACGGTCGGCGAAAGGCTAATATTTTATAATGGCCACGTATCGCAATGATATGTAAATATTCGGCCGCGCCCCGCGCCTATTACGCGGGTACATTGTCGCGTGCGTGCTAATTCGGAAGTAAAGACATGTTCGCCGGAATTTAGTACCGAGGCGTGGCGTTCCTTCAGCCGACCTTACAGTTCTTATGGTAAATAAACAGAGCTCTAACAGGATTGGGTGCGAAGTGACCTCCGCGACGCTCACCGCTGAAAAACTTTGACGAGTAATTAGCAGGGTTTTGAAGGAAAACTACTCATAAGCTTCCTCGAAAGGGTTGTATTAATTACTGGTGGTGCTCGTATGAGCGTGGCGTAATATAAATGGCCGTCCACTTTGCGCCCTAGCCTCGCCGGCCTTATTAAAAATGTTAACACGTAAATTAGACTCCGCACGTAGCAGTGTATTAGCCAACCAATTAAATTTTACAGTCTCCGACACAATACGCGCGCCGTGACTTCACAAGTCGGGGGCTGAATGTGACACTTGCTAGGGCCGCTAGGCTAGGGCTGGTCCACAACACCCTTACGCTTAGAAACGCGGCAAATTAATGTCTAGGCTTTCTATCATGCTTTGACTCACTTGAGAATCTATCTTAAATTCTCGTTATAAATTTTTAATTACGTTAATATTGGAATAAATACGTACGCCAGTTAACGCGGTAAGTTAAAAAGGCGTGTGGCAATTGCGACGTAAGGCTGGCAACATTTCCGTAGCCGGCTGTGAGAGTCCTTACAGATGAGAGATTTCAATCTCCGTCGAAAATGTGCCTGTACCAATGATTTAATTTTTTAAGCAGTTTACGTAATAAAAACAAACATCGTCGCTACCTTTTTTAGTTTCCTGAAGTTTTGATGGTTACTCTATAACATAGAGCGTATGCAATCATAATTTTTCCACCTATCGACAACTACGTGTATGAACTACGGTAGATGCATATCCTACGGTCAGATTGACAAAATTAAGAAGCGAAGACCTCATTTTTTTAAGATACTATACTGAGATGCGTTTCTGCATCCGTCAGCTGCGTCCGTGTGTAAACGCTTAAAAGGTTTTACCTCGGCTGGTCTAAGTACCCCTCGTGCGACTAGTTGGATGTGTAAAAAGATTAATTGGAGTGTTGCCCGTGTTTCTAACAATTTACGACGCCTTCTGTGACGGGCCGGCCGCAGACCACTTCTGCGCAACTTAATTAAGCGAAATAACTTAAACGAGTCACCGTTGCTAATTAGCGCTATAGTAGCTAATTCTACGAGTGACACTTTGTTTGCGGGCCCGCGCATTTCTTTGAGTTGCGCGCCAAAAGAATTTGTCTTTGCATCGACTTTGAGTAAGGATGTTTGTTTTGCCCCGGGTGGAGTTTCTGTAAAGACTTTTTGTTTGAACTTTTGCTGTGGTCTGTTTTATGAAGATGCGAAAAATCTGGAGGCTTTTGGCGTTTTAGAACGACGTGTCGAGTTAATTACGTTTTTATGAAGTTACTTTGCTAATGAGCCTAGTTGTGCTGTGATCGGTTTCAAATTCAAATTTGGAATTAAAGCAGCCATCTTGAGGAAGCATAAATAAAAGGAATTAAGCTAAGGGCGGTAGACACAAGCTGAGGCGTCGAGGCGTCCCGTAAAAGACACAAGGAGGCTCTCAGCGGCAGGGCTCTTGAGTACCAACACGACTCACGTCAACAAGTGGATGTTCGTGTGCAGAGAGCCTTAATCTTCGAAAATGGTTCGATATTTAAAAACATCGCATTTGATTTCTAAAACGTTATATTTAAAATATTTTTTAAATATAACGTTTTATGACTGCCTATCATGCAGCATTTTAGGTAAAACATACCATACCTACATAGTCTACATACTTTTATTCATTATTATGTTGAATATAAATTTTAATCTACAAACTGAAGTTATCGATTGTAAAAAGGCTATCGTTAACTTTGACTTTATTATCCCGAGTTGATTAGGTTGATTGTCGTTTGTTTATTAACATTATAATAACCTCTCTCTAATGAGATACAGTTAATAAACAAAACATGAGGAAAATTATTTAAAAGGTATCAATTTAAGTTTATCGCATACGTGCGGGGACTGTGGAATTCAGATGTTAACTTGGATAAAATAACGAAACAAAAAATGTTGTCATCAAACTCGTGTCAAATCGGCGGTTTCCTTTTAGATTTAAAATGGCAATTATTCAAGTCTATGGAAAGTGGACACCTTTCTTGCAACTACCCTCTAATTATGTTCGTGTTGCAGACCCTCACCCTTTCAGTGGCCTTTCAGAGATGCTTATCAAGAAGGAAATGGTCGTTTTCCGTTGTCACCATATGGCCATTAGTGGCGACAATAATGGACTGTCCTGTCCGGAAGAAAATTTGTTTTGATTTTTTGAGTCATGAAATACTACTTAGACTGCTTTGCTTGTTTGTATCCGACTGCGTGTTTTTTTTTTAATTTTGAGAATATTGGATTTATTGTTAGAAAGATCAAATCAAATCAAATCAAATAATGTTTACTTGCAACTGTTAACAGAACAAACTATTAACAAAATTAGTAAAACAAAAGCAGTTGCAAAATGGTCCCAACTCAGCATATGTGCTTACATATATAGAAACTTACGCTGGTCTTCCGTTGGGGCCATTGATGATCGAGTAAGTAAGAAAATGAGATACCTAAGTGGACGTGATATTTCTTTCGTTATTTTTAAATCTTTATATTAGTGCAATATATTTGATTGCTCAAGTCGATTTAAATGTGAATTTTATATGAGTTTTTCATTAAAACTTACAACTAATCCCGTAGCACGGTAGACATCGTTTAGTACCTTCTAAATCAACGAAGCGAATAGGTGAACATGTGAAAAATGTAGTGTGTTTCAAAGTGATCCCTGGCATTGTACTGAATAAAGATCGTTTTGATTTTTGATTGTGTAACAAGACGTCAAAGTCAAAGTCAAATAATGTTTATTCAATAAAATCACAAGGACCATCTTGAACCGTCTTAAAACTAGGTGACTCTAGTGCCAGTTCCACGCGACCACTTACTCTATATAACGACGTGTCTACTTACTCTATATAAATAAAACTTAGCACACTCATCGATTTCGGATACCTTGCGTTATTACAGCGTTATCATTTTATTTATACGGTCTTATCAAAGCTTTTACTCAGCCCTTTTATCAAGCCTCGATAAAAACTTAGATAATGATAATACAAGCTTGAGATAGAACATAGCTTTAATATGTGCGTCGATATATCAGGAGCTTGGAGTGTTTGCATTCTGGTGCGCGATCACCCTTTTCCGATACGCGGGTTCGATAGCGATACGGCCGTATTCGTCTTTGTTTCGTTTTTTATCCACGGTTGTTATTGTATGAATGTTTTAGTTTTATTAATATTAATTCTGTTTACGCAATTTTGTGTAAAGCATTTTTTTCATCATCGTGAGGAAACCCAGTTAGTATTCTAACAGCGGCGATGGGCTCCCAACCTGTCACGTATGGAATACTAACTACTGCAAAATGTTGGTATGTGCCAAATGTAATGTTTGGACGTACCTCTGAATACCCCCGTTAGACATCCTCAAATAATCTTGAGGTAGTACATGGTACTGAGAGATCTGAAGGAATATCTACCGCGCCTGGGAATCAAAGTCGTGAAGCTGTTTCAGTTTTTTTTCTTTTTTTTTATACCTACATAGTTGTATCATCATCATCATCATCACCAGCCTACACAAGTCCACTGCTGGACATAGGCCTCCTCTATACGTTTCCAGGAAGAACGATGTCTGCAAATATAACGAACGTCCATAGTTGAATAAAAAAATCATTGAAAAAGCTAGTGCTGATGGAGCAAGCTTTTCTAGCGCAGCATTTAAGCACTTAGACGTGACCTTTTTGCCCCCCACAACGCTAAGTAGGTTCTTTGTTAGTGTAGGTTATTATTTTATTTTCTATTAGTTTTAGGTAAGTACTTACCTGTGTTTGTGGGACGAAATAAATATGTTTTCTTTCTTTTCTTATCTAATGTTAAGTGGTAACCATCACCTATAAAAAGCATTGCTTCGTAAGTCACGCACAATAGTAACGTAACCCACGATGCATTGCCCTGCGTCCATCCACTTGAGGCATACATGTTAAGCCTCATGTGCCTGTAACTACACCGGCGACCACACTCTTCAAAGCGAAACACAGCTGCATTACATAATTAGCTATCCTCTCCGATCTCACACTTCTTTAGACTGATGATGATGATGATGATGATGATGATGATGATGATGATGATTAAGGATAACACTTTGTATTGAAGAGGAAGGGGTTTATCGCAGACACGACACTTATGGCTGGTCCTATCTGCCTTAGATAACGAAAATTTTGAAGTGGAAATCAATACTTCCCGGATTTTTCCATTGGCTAAAAAAGTATTTACCTACTTGTTGGTAGTCCCTTGCTATTTCAGCTTTTACTTCAAATTAGATAGAGATAGCAAGTGATAAGTCACATTAAAACTATCTTTTTTTTAATTTAAACAAGATTTGTTTAGTAATAAATTACTTAAGATTTTTTTTTATTAAAACATAATGTTATATTTATCTGTACTAATATTATAAACGCGAAAGTTTGTAAATATGGATGGATGGATGTTTGTTACTCTCACGCCGGAACAGCTGGACGGATCTGGATGAAACTGGCAGAGATAGATTATAGTCTGGAATAGCACATAGGTTACTTTTTATCCCGTGAGAATACCGGGATTTAAATCTGAGCGGGTGAAAACGCTGGGCGCAACTAGTAAAAATAAAAATGTGATTCTTAATTCTACCTAGTGGAATTCTCTACGATCACTGTAGTTTTGGAATAGCCCTGGAGCCTTATTCACTATGACAATAAGAGATTCCAAGAAGATTCCTTGCCCCAAACCGTGAAAAGTCAAAACATGAATTTGGGCTTTATTCTTTATGACATAGGAGATACTTTGCCCTGACCGTATGACACCGGCTGCCTTGTCTTAGCCGTGATCGCGCTGCAAATGGTCATAGTGCATAAGGCTCCTGTATTCTAGGGAAACCTTAGTTATAGCATTAAACTCTAATAGGGGTGTTTTAATGCTATGACTTCCTACGATTCAATAAAAATAATTTGACGTTTTATTGTACCCTTCAAAGGTTTTGATTAGAGGGGACAATCAACTAGATTGCCCTAGAACTAGTAATTTTCTTCATAATTTCGTAATTCGTCATTGGCTATTCTTTGTGTATATGGAAAGTAAACCTTAGAAAATTTATTTAAAGTGGTATATTATTTTTTACCTAAGTATAATTACGCTTTTTAATCAATAATCCAAATTGAAAATCATTAAAACAATGTATTTTTAGGGTTGATTTTTTTGTCATGAGAATAAAAAATGGCTATACTTTTATTATTAGGGAATATATTTTGGAACTTTTTGGGTACAGTCGCTTCTTCTTCTTTCTTCTGAATGCGCGTTTTTTAACATTTCCGAAATTTCGTCACGATGTTTTCCTTCGATTGAGAGAGAAACTCATTGCTGCGCGACCGGATTGAGCCCGCGACCTTAGGATTGGAAGGCAGGGTCGTCACCTCTAGACCACCGGTGGTAAGTGATGTTCCGTTGTCAGTTTCGGTGCGTACGGAACCCTAAAAATGATGTAATCGATTCAGATTTTCGTTTAATTCCCGTTTATGCCACCAGTTAATATAACATCAAAATATACCTATCTATTTATTTAGTCACACATTTGAGATTTGATTTAGTAGTTGAGGGTGGCACCCCTCGTATTTGTTAATTAGGAAATAGTGTATTAAACCAGTTAACGTTTCCGAAGATGACGATTTTGCTTTTAATTTGGATTTACCCCAATTTGTGGAAGTTGATGAAAACTAACGACATTCGAATGATAACGGGAAGATCGGTAAGAAGGCCTGAAATTCTTTTAATTTTCTGACAGTTACTATATTTAAGTAAAGTAAGTACTTGTATTTTTTATTTTTTTGTATTTTTTTAAGTATACTAGCGGCCGGCGCCCCATGGTTTATCCGCAGATCCGTTCAACCGTTCGTTATTGAGCAATTAACATCCAAACTTTCACATTTGTGATATTATTGTGATTCTCGTATTATAAATGCGAAAGTTTGTAAGTATGGATGGATGGATGGATGGATGGATGTTTGTTACTCTATAACTCCAGAACGGCTGAACGGATCTTGGTGAAAATTGGCACATAATATTATGGTCTGGAATAACACAAAGGCTACTTTTTATCCCGTGGGAATACCAGGATTTAAAACAACGCGGGTGAAACCGCAGGGCGCTACTAGTATTTCTATAAATCGTGTTTACGTGTGGCATAAATAATTTTGTATTGTAAAAATAAAAATGGAAATGTACTTATGTTCACGACTATCACAGCTCAGTTGATAGTCTATGCCTTCTTCGCTGCCTTGGGTTCGATACCCACCCGGTTACAAACATTTTTGTGATGAACATAGATGTTTGTTTTAAGTCCTTATTATATTAATTATCAGCTACTAAGGAATACTTGTGCTATGAGTTGTTAAGGATAACATCGCAGTTAAAATAGGTACCTACTAATTAGGGAATTCTTAAGCGGAAAATTATTCAGTATTCAGACTTTGTTAGATTATTAGCCGTTTTAGTTTAATTAATTTAAATATTTTCGAAATGTTTTTGGATTGTTATCAATTATTTGCTTTGAAATAACATGGATAACATTTATTCTGATTATATGCCAGCCTTCACAGCTATGTTGGTAGTAGCTCTGCCTTCTGTGCCGTAGGCCGTGGGTTCGATCCCCACCGAGAACAAAAGTTTGTGTGATGAACATAAATGTTTGTCCTCTGTCTGGGTGTTATCACTACATAGTATAAAACAAAGTCGCTTTCTCTGTCCCTATATCCCTATGTCCCCATGTCCCTATGTATGCTTAAATCTTTAAAACTACGAAACGGATTTTGATGCGGTTTTTTTAATAGATAGAGTGATTCAAGAGGAAGGTTTATATAAAAAAATAAAAAAAATAATGCTGGACAATCCACACAGCACTATCTAAGTCCCAAAGTAAGCTACTCAAAGCTTGTGTTATGGGTACTAGATAAGTGATATATTTAATACATTATATGTATACTTACATAGATAGATATTTTTTATTATACACAGAAAACACCCAGACCATCGGAACAAATTTTTGCAGATCGTACACAAATTTGTTCCAAGGCGGGAATCGAACCCGCAACCTCTTGCGTCGCAGGCAGGCTCTCGCCCGCTGCGCCACAGAGGTCGTCATATAATACATACGTCGTCGTCGTCGTACGTCATATAATACATGCATGATATGTGCACACGTGCGAATCAGGGGCGCGCGGACGGGTCGCTAGTATCATATATTATTATAAGTATGTATTTACGAAAACGTATATAAGCAGTATATCAGCTTTCTGGTTCTCATATCACAAGCTTCGGTCGCTAAGGGGTCGTAAAATCATGTCGGAGGCCTAAAACCATGACCAGTCCATTAGTGAGCCAATTCATACGACCACAAGAAGTTTAAAACATAAAATACTACAAAAGTTTAGGAAGGTAATAATAATAAACTGTGTACCTACTTATTATTGCATGCTATTATTAAGTTGAATATGGAGGATCTATTTTATAAACCCTGACATCTGTACCTATACCTATATTCGCAATAAAGATTTATGAATATGAATATGAATATGAATAAATATAGACTTACCGGAAGTTTGAAAACCACTTGACTAGTTGCGCAGTATTGTTCTTGTTGAACTTGATATCGGGGAAGTACATTTTGAGCACCGCTGAGCTTGGGTACCGAACCCAGAAGAACATGAGCTTGGCTTTCCGAAGGTGCATTGGCGTCAGTGTGGAGCTGTGCTGAGGAGTTAGGGAACATACTGGTGTGTCAAACAGGGCTTCTATCTAAATAAAAAGGGGTCAGTTGGGTCTTTCACTGATAAAATAAGACCCATTTGAAAGGTTTGAGAAACTATTCATATAAAACTATGAAAGTTACTTAATAATAATATTATAATGTAAGGTATATTTCAAGCCTTAGGAATATTATCAATAAAATTTTGAAAAGTTTTTAAGATTTTACTAGGAATGACAAATTTTTTACAATGTAAAATTAAAACGAATTACTTTTCAAGCACTTTGGATTATTTTCAGGTTTTACTAGGAATGGCAGATATTCCGCCATTTTTTAACAATGAAAAACAAAATTTAATAAGACGTTTAAAAATAAGATTATTTAATTTCATCGATAGTCGTATCGAATATGTGAGTAAAACTGAATAGGTATTAGATTGTAGTAAATGATTTTCCTGTTACATGACAAGTTAGCTTAAATACATAGTGAATAAAGTATTGGTAGAAATAGGAATGCAAAGAAAAGGTTTTAAATCTGATTAAATCCACGTAGGCTCGATGAAGCACTACAAATACATAATCCGTTTGCATTTCTAATCTTATAACGTGCCTTAGCTGATATCTGCATTTATCTACGTAACACGTTACCTACGTATTTACTTTTACATACTATTTTATTAGGTACAAAATAAAATTAAATTGGCAAGAGTTTATTTCGTTAAACCAGTAAAAATAGTTTTATGGTGAAATTCTGAGACAATTTTCTTTTTTTTTGTCGTAGCAAAGTACATAGTAGGTTAGTTCGATTTCCTCGCTTCTTTGATTTGTATTTTTTTGTTTGGGGTCAAGCGAGTGGGATTGGGATCGTGGAGTCGTAGAAACCGCAGCGTTGTGGGGTTTCCGCAATAATTCCTATCTAAGTAGGAAGTACAGCAGTCGTAAGGTTAAACGCTGGCGTAATAAGATATGTGCGTTTGGATTTGTGCCCTACGCCGGCTACGCTACTCGGGTTACTGAGGTGACCTTTGAGGTTTCGGTTGATGGCTGAGAAATGTGAGGTCATGACTTGCTATTACACCCCGTTTACACTTAGCCCATGTTCGTGGCAATGCGAGAATGTAAACAGGCCGAAAGACCTACCTATTAGTTATTAGCTTATTATGTAATATTAGTTATTAGCTTAGATATTTTATATCCTCATATGTTTGTGTGACAAATAAATTTATTTTCGTTCTTTCTTTCTAAATATATGGAAAGTCCGCTTGCGTTGCCACGGAATGAGCTAAGTAAACGAGGTCAGAGTTGAGCGAATGTAATACGTACCGTAATATCGTGCGGGTTTATTCTATTGTAAAAGGATATAGTTGGTTGAAGCCCGTCGTACGGCAGGTCCGTGGAGTTGCAGTCTGAATGCAGATCCTGCACGTCCAGGTGGTGCGCGTGGTGCGGGTGGTGCGGCGGCGGGCCGTGGTGCGGCGCGTGCGCGTGCGCGTGGTGCCGCAGGTAGTCGGGCGAGGCGTGCCGCGCCGCCGCCAGCAGCGCCGGGTGCAGCAGCGCCGGCGGCTGCGGCAGCGGCGGCGACTCGCGCTCCGGCACCGACGGCGGCGACCGCCCCATGCCGCCGCCCGCGCCGAAAAACGGCGAGTACGGCGAGAACACCTGGCTCTCGTGCAGCGAGGGATTCGTGATCGCGACCGACGTCGTCGGCAGCGCCATGCCCCCGGGGTACGGCCGCGGCGACGGCGACTCCGGGAACTTGCTCTCTGGCGAGTGGCCGACGCCCTCGCCCAGCAGGCGGCTCACGGTGCGGGGAGTGATGCGCGTATCGGTCACCTTATGCCGCTTCTTTTTAGGGGTGACGACCAGACTGAGCGCCTCGTTCTGCTCCGCGTTGTCTCGCTCGAAGTGGCCGTTCATGCCGTAGAGAGGAACGAGCGGCTTCGGCGGCGTCTGGAACAAGGCTGTCGGAGGCCGGTGAGCACCGAGCGTGCCCGCCTCGCCGTGCAGCGGGAAGGCTGCGCCGGGCGCGCGGGGGCCGTTTATCTGGTTCAACAGCATCGGATTGTGCGTCATGAACGGGTTACCGTTCGGCATGTGGTTATGGTGGACGGGATGGTTACCTGGCATCTGCAAGGTGGGCCGCTCGGGAGGCTTCGACGTCGGCGATTTAGGCGCGTCGAGCAATCTCGTCGCGCGCAAGATATCTTTGTTGAGCCTCTCCGCGGCGACCGCGGCCGCCTCCGACTGTTTGCCAATCATCCGGCGCTGGTGCACGAAGCGAGTCACGATGGAATCGATGAGACTTGCCAGCGATGATGTTATCTCACTCTTGAGAACCTCCGCGAGTCCTTCTAGATCGGCTCCCGATACTGGGCCGACCGAGCCTGCGTTGCTTCTCAGCGCGTCCAGGCGTTCGGCCAGTTCGGAGTTCATTGGTGGTTTTGGCGTCGGGCCGTGCTGTAGTCTATGCTGCGGCGAGTGCTGGTTGGACTGAGGCCTCTGCTGTTGACTGCTCTGTTGCTGTTGGTGGTGTTGCTGTTGTTGCTGCTGTTGTTGCTGCTGATGTTGTTGTTGTTGGTGTTGGTGCTGCTCGGCCGCTTCTTTCATGCGAGCCTCTTGCTCTAGGAATAGTTTTTGGCTGACGGTGAGGTACATGGCGGCAGCGTTGTTGAGGTGCTGGTGTGGGTGCTGCGGGTGCATGTGCTCTTGCGGCAAGTGCGGCAGCAGCGGGAGGCCGCCGTTGAAGCCAGGCGGGAGGTGCCCTTGCGCCGCTACGTGAGCGTGCATCTTCGCATTCATTATCTTACTCATTTCACGTAACATGTTCGGGGTAGTCGCGGGCGGCAGCGGCGTCTGCGCATCTTTAGCTGGCGATGCCGGCTCCGATTTAGGCACCGTGTCCTCGGTCTGCTCTATATCACTCGAAGCACCGTCGTTGTCGACCGTTTCTGACTCATGTCCCATTCGATTGCACAATTGGAAATATTTTTCTCTCATCTCAGCTAGTTGCTCCTGCATCGTTCTGAGTTGAGATTTCAAAGCATTCTTTTCTACTAACTTTTGTTGGATCGGGGGTCGGTCACCGTCGTCGTCCGAGTCCTCGGAGACGGTCTGCACGGAGCTGGCGTGCGAGGTCCCGTACCGCTCCGCCTCGTGCTGCTGCGGGTGGTACAGCTTCCGCTTCTTGCAGCCGTTCACTTGCGGCACTTGCGGCGCGGGGCTCGACCGCATCGTCGACACTATGTTCTCAACACGAGCACGTTTCACATCGAGCGAAGGTCGCGGTGAGGATCGGTTCGCGTCACTGTCGCGGTCCTCGGGCTCCGACTTGGGGTTGAGCAGTGAGTCGTCGGGCAACTGTGAGGGTGGAGGCGAGGTGCGCGAGTCGCCGGCGCCGTCCAGCGCCATCAGCGCCTCGTCCAGGTCCGGCCGGGAGTCGCGCGACACAGGCCGCTCCCGCTCCGGAGACCGCTTCTCCTTGGGCTCGTCGTTGTTGTTGTTCGCGAGTACATTGTTATTGTCGGGCGAAAGGCGCAACAACTCCTTCTTGCGACTCTGCAGAATGTCGCGCAGCACTCGGTGCGCCTCGTCGTTGCCTTCCTCCTGCTTCGGAGTCCGGCCGAGAAGCTCGTTGAGCATCTCCGCGGGCGCGTATCCGGTCCCGAAGAGATTGAAGTGTTGGCGTCCTTCGAACATCGCACCGTAAAGTCCTCCACTCATGAGTGCGGCGGCGCACGCGGGCGCGAGACCGTTCGTCGCGAGAGTCGAGTAAGAATTGCGTGGCTCGCCGGCGTCCACGCGCTGTCTGGCGCGTTTCTGTTTCTTCAGAAGTCTATCGGAGCAGGGCGCGAGTGAGTCGGCCTCCTCCTCCGATGACATCATCGGCTAGACGGGCCGGGATTGGCCAAGCGGGCGGCGGGCTGGGCCCCGCGCTACTCGAGCCGCATCGCCCGCTCTGCAACAGGAGGGGAGCGTCAGTCAGTATGCACACCTGCCTGCCCGTGCGACGCGCGCTATGATGCGCCGTCTGCGCACGCACACCCGTGCATACTGCAGGGGTATGCGCGCACACACAATATTGAATAGCATCTTACAAAACATTGATACCTGAGCAACTTCCCAGATATAGACCATACATATTAATTTTTAAACTAATAAGTTTACGATTATAAAATGTATTATAAAAAATGATACTTATAATTCATTATATTTATAGACCGGTCTGGACTTTAGTACTTTAAGACAGTACATTTATTTCATAAATAATAGTCTTTATCCTTACTATTTTCGATGTTTATCTTATCGGGCTTAGCTTCCTCCTATCCATATTAGGTACCTACATGCTTATTCGAGTAATTTCTCGTAATGGCCAAACATGAAAAACCAAATTGATATCCTGAAATTAGAATAATGAGGACTGTGTGCTGATAAGCTTGTTTTTCCTTATCGTCAATACTAAATATATAAATAATTATGTAGGTATTCCATGTTTGGGTATTTGTGCTAAATACCTATAGACATGAAATAATCATTTTAAACGTTTTATCGAAGCTCCCGTTAGCCATAGCGGTATACAGAATTCATATTATACACATGACGACCTCTGTGGCGCAGTGGGCGAGAGTTCGCCTGCGACGCAAGAGGTTGCGGGTTCGATTCCCGCCTCGGATTTTGGGGTTCCGTTGGTCTGGGTGTTTATGAATAATAAAAAATATCTATCTATGTAAGTATAAAATGTATTAAATATATCAGTCATCTAGTACCTACCCATAACTAGAGATGGGCGCTTACCCGGTAAAAACCCGAACTTTGGGTTTTTACCCGTTTATACCCATTTTTACCTACCCATTTTGAATTAATACCGGGTAAAAATTCACATCTTTTTTTGGTCATTTATGTTTTTATTTGTTAGTTTTATTCTGATTTTAATTATCTAATCTTAATATTCTGATTATCTGATAAAAAAGTATCATTCTAGCTTATTTTTATTCTGATACTTTGGATTCACACAAAGATAATAAATGAAAGATATGTTTTATAGGTACTATTACTACTATTACTGGGGAAAGCTGACCAATGGGTGGCCACCGCACCACAATTTGATTTTGACAGTGACATTTGTTTGTTTACCTTTTATAACATAGTAGAAAAAACGGTGTCTAGACTATATATTTATATATATTATATATATATATTTATATATATTTTACCCTTCCAATTTTTACCCACCCGCCCATCTTTACCCATAACACAAGCTTTGAGTAGCTTACTTTGGAGCTAGATGATGCTGTGTGAATTGTCCAGCATTATTTATTTAATTACTTAAACAAAGTATTTGCATTGTTCAATTAAAAAAATCTCAAAAAAAAAAACCTTCCGAACGTCTTGAGACTAACGTCCAGCAGTGAACTAACTGATGATGATAATGATACCGATTTGATAATACTGATGACTACTTGTTTTAGCATTCCTTAAAATTTTCTATTAAAAGCTTGAAATGTGTCAATAGTTTATATCAGTGTCTAAAGAGATGTCATTTTTTATAATTAAGATCTATTTTGACTATGACAGGTTGTATTGTGTCCATTGCCAATCGTCCATAGATCAAATAATTATAGACAAGTAACAACATGTAACGCTACTGGCGATGTACAAAGGCAGAGTATGTACTAACAACGCATTAATTTCTTTTGGAGCGTGACTCCGTATTCAGAAGGACAATGAAGCTAAAAATGTCAGAAATAATTCTGTGAGACACGCGTGGTACGGTGGCTATCCACTGTTGGCTGTGGGAGAATGTCGTACGTCTATGGAACTCTAGCTAAAAAGCTAAAAAAAAACGGACAAAACTATTTGATTCGCCAAGTAAAAAAAAACTAGTTGATTGATTCATTTCATCATTTAATTTATTCGAAATTCAAAATTCGAAATTCAAACTAGTCTGGACTAATGGAAGAAAAGATACCTATTAATCTTTTCTTCCATTAGTCCAGACTAGTTTGAATTTCGAATATTTTCTTAAAATAGCGTTTTATTTATTCTCTTTGTAAATTAACACTGGCTTTCTAGTTCAAATTTCGAATTATTTGAAAAGAAAAAAAAACATTTATTCTCTTTTTAAATTTTTCTGCATCGCACAATGCAATCTTTTCTACTTTACCTCTTTATTATTTTAGTTTTATGTATGTAGTATCTTTCATAAAACTTTTTAGATAAAATCGAGCTATCATACCGTGGTGTGTGGGATACAAAGTGGGAAGACCATCCTCTAGCGTATTAGCGTAGGGTCCATTGTTGCACCCATAAGTGTTTGATCGATGCTAAGTAGAGAATGTGAAGTTCTTATAAGAACTTTTTAAAATGCCGGCTTTTAGAAAATATAAGAGATATTTTTAACGGTTTTTTTTAATTATTGTCGATGAAGGAAACACTTTCCACAAGTTTGTTTTAAGGGGTTAAGGAGGGGGAACTGACGATCCATAGAAAGTTGAGCCTTTATAGTTGAAAAAATATGAGACGATGACCGATAAATACAGACTTTGACTTTGTAAAAGCTAAGGTGCATTGGGAACATGCAGATCTCGCGTCTCTAGCAACATCCGGCCGGTATTCACCATACGCACACAATGAGATGCTATCAATGGCGGATGGCTTCCGATGGTCACTTGCGATTACGCGTCACGCTGGCTGCTGTGTTGCGGTGGAACATGGACATAAATCCCTTCACCACACTGTTTCGAAAGAACCTATAGAAAGAAAAGAAAGAAAGAAAACATATTTATTTGCAGCAACTTAAATACAACATAAAAAATCCAAAAAACAAATAAAAAAAATAACCTAAGAGCTGCAAAAGGGACCCTGGCTCAGCATAAGTCAGTCGACAGGCAACTGACGCTCTGGTCTTCCGCCAGGGCCGTGCAGTAATGCCACGGACAATCTACACACATATATAATGACTAAAAAATAAAAAATACGACAGAACCAAAAATCAGGAAAACATAAAAAAATAACCAAACCAAGTGTAAAATTAACATTAAAAAGTTTAATAAATAAAAATAAATAGGCAAATGACGACAAGAAGGTGGAACATGGCTGGTTTTTGAGAAAGCTTGGAGAGCTAGCTTCAGCTTCATGAGTTTGAGGCACGGTGGGTATCTCAGATTTTTGGTTTTTAGTACCTACTCATTAAAACTTTTTTTAAAGATGACGTGTGGTTGCCTAGGAAACTACAGACACGTGAGATTTATTATCTGTATGCCTCAAGTTGATGGACGCTAGGCAGTGCCTTGTAGGACACGTTCTTATTGTGCGTGACTTACCAGGTAATGCTTGGTTATGGGCGGTGATTACTGCTTAGCATCAGGTGCTCCTTTGCTTGTTCAGCATAAAGTTAATAAAAAAATAAAGAAGTAGCTTAGAAAAATTGTTTATGACTAGTTTGAACTTACAATTTTTGTTATAAATATGGCAGTAATGGTGTCAAACAAGAGGCACAGATGAAGTAAAATGAGGATATAAATAAATTAGGTAGTTATTTATATTAGTTTCACGTAAAACTCGCAAATCCACACAAAAGATTTCAACGCGTTATTCGTACCTTTGTCGTAGCAAACACAGCTACGAGATTTAAAAATAGAACAGTTTTTTTATTTGACATACATACACTACCCGTGTTTGTATGTCAAATAAAAAAACACCAAAGAAACCAGAAGAAAAGAAAACGTCAAAACTGTGAAGCATAGAAGATAAAACCAAATTCATTTTCACCTCCAGCTCTTATTACCTGTCTTTTTTTATGATTTAGCAGCAACACAGATTTCATCTCAGCACACACACAGACAACCGTATCATCTCATTCTCATTGGTGCACGCGAGGTCCAATTAGATTAACGGGAGGAATTGAAGATAAATCTGTTTTCATATCCAATGGAGATATTTTTGTTTTTTATTTTAGCTCTATAACACGGAAAAAATGCAAGATTTTATTTAAGGTTTAGTAGTAAGAATACCAACTGCTGTGAAGTATAAGAGAAGAATATATATAAGAGTAGTAGAGCTCTTCGTGAAGGGCTCGTCCGGGGAAGTACTACCACCACTCTCTAATAGAAGTACATTTACAAAAACATAATTTACCCATGAAAATGAATATACCAATTTAATACTCGGAATAAAAAACAATTGCATGTCCCAAGAACCAGACTTGTCAAAACATACAAACAAGGTTTCTGTCAAAAACTTGATATGTACAATAAATTACCTTTAGAAATGACAAAACTTTCAATAATTGGATTTAAAAACAAACTCAGAACCTTTTTAGAAGGCCACCCATTTTACCATTTAAATGAATACCTGAGCTGTTCATTCTCTGATTTGCAAACGTAGTATGTGTAAGTGTATTAGAATAAGACATTATTGTAAAAATTTACATGCCAATGTTATAGTACTGTAACGCAATGTTTAAATAAATAAATATCAAATAATATCAAATATCCACGCCTTTTTCTGCCGCCAAGCAGCAACGCTGTGTTTCGGTTTGAAGAGTGTGATCGCCGGTGTATTTACAGGCACGTAAGGCTTAACATCAGTATGCCTCAAGTTGATAGACGCAGGGCAGTGCATCGTAGGGCACGTTCCTATCATGCGTGACTTACAAGGCAGTGCTTTGTTATAGGTGATGGTTACCACTTAACATTAGGTGGGCCATCTGCTTGTTCCATCAGCTAGTCGAATAAAAAAAATATGCCAGATGAGATATATGGACGTACTCTGACAACCCCCTTTGACATGGGAGGCTCTTCCTAATAATATTTGATGAGTACTTTCGGGAGATGAGATAGGGTATGTTCTGGAAGATTCAAGGCGTAATTTATTTGCATTTATTATTATTTTTTCTGAACGTTTTATTATTTTGCAATGATCCAGTGTTTTAGACTTTATAGCAATTTTGGTATTTCTACATCAATCATAATTATATTTATAAATAGATTATGTATTTTGATGTGAAAATAAAACACTCTGTATCCTCTAAGTATTGCCTTCCCAACTCATTGTATTTTCAGTCATTTGGCGTACAATTCATGACCATTGGTGTACTTTTCATTGCGAGATATGTACAGACCACCATGATGCCACCTTACTTGCCCATAGATCTGCATGTGATTTTTGTCTCTCCACCATTGCAATAAGGTGTATTTATCTGTGAATGTGTAAGGGAATGTTAGTATGCGTGCAGGGTTGTACAAAATGTGAGTCGCTGGACCATCTCGAAATTGTTCCGGTACTTCCGCTTCTTTATTATTGTTTAATTTTCTGTAAATGTAGGTTGGACAGACATGGTTTGAATACCGTAATTTGTTAAAATTTTGGCATGTTTCATAAATATACAGCTAAGTTTTTTTTTTTTTTTTTTTTATACAACTAGCTGATGGAACAAGCAGATGGTCCACCTGATGTTAAGTGGTAACCATCACCTATAAACAAAACACTGCCCCGTAGGTCACGCACAATAGGAACGTGCCCTACGATGCACTGCCCTGCGTCCATCAACTTGAGGCATACAGATGTTAAGCCTCATGTGCCTGTAATTAAGTAAATAAAATAAGAATAATTTGCCAAACATAATCACGTGTTGATAAATAAAATAGTTTTCGGACACATAAGACATACGAGTAAATAACATAACAATGGTTTCTTAGTAGGTACAATCATCTTATTTTTATGTTCAGTCCTGTACATCCAAAGGTTGTCTGGAAGAGATCGCTGTTAGCGATAAGGCTGCCCATTGTATTACTATAATTTTTAGTTTAGTAGTAAAAATTTATTTATTTTGTTGTGTTAATAAATAAAGAGTTATACATATACCATCTTACTTTTTGATTATTTTTTCTTTGGTGCCCTTTTCATGATCATGGGAAAATAAATCAATTTTAGGTCGTAATTTGTAATCTTTACTATGACATCACGAGTGCACTGTTTGTGGTAGAAATAAGTAGTTTTTTTTATTACATAATGACAGATATATTGTATATTTCTCAATAGCTTTGACTTTACTTCAAAAACACGGAACATTTTCAGATAATAAATGACATGTGAAATCGTGGGCAAGATGTAGATTAAAACTCGTATTATTATTTTTTTGTTTTTCATTGTTTCCAAAAAGAAATCTACTAATATTATAAACGAAAGTTTGTAAGCATGGATGGATGGATGTTTGTTACTCTTTCACACGGGAACGGCTGAACGGATCTGGATGAAACTTAGCAGAGAGATACATTATAGTCTGGAATAACATATTATAAGTCTTAAAACTAGATGAAAGCTTATACGTTTGTTGACGCTATCGATAACTAGCTATATTGTTTTTATTTATTTGTTTTATATTTCTTGAGCCGAAACTGTCAATGAACTTTAAAGCAGCTTATCTGAATGCGGTAATAATAAGTCTTGATACTATCGGGCCATATGGCACTTACTTGAATGTCCTTATGACTTTTAGGGTTAGCGACAAGAAATCCAATAAAAAACGGTTCAATATTAAGACTAGTAAAATAAAAAAGGCATGATTCGGTTTTTAGTAACTTTAGCTCATTTTTAGACTTTCTGTAGTTGTGTGTACCGCGGCATTTGCATCTATACCTATATACCTAGGTACCCAAAAATAAAATATTACTCTCTTATTGGACGACTTCAGTGCCGGAACAAATTTGTGTACGATCTGCAGAAATTTGTTCAGTTGGTCTGGGTGTTTTCTATGTATAATAAAAAAATATCTATCTATTACCTAAGTATAATGTATTAAATATATCAGTCATCTAGTAGGAACTCAGGTCGCCCATTGTTTTGCCTAGATTTATGCCTCTAACCTGTATTTTGTTTCTGTGTGGTGAACAATAAAGAGTTATTTATCTATCTACTCATAAAACAAGCTTTGAGTAGGTTACTTTGGGGCTAGGTGGTGCTGTGTGGATTGTCCAGCATTATTATAATTTCTTTTTTTGTTTTAAGAAAAAAAAACTGCCAACGAAGCAGTTTCTTTTCTCCATTGTTTGGAGATAGTGTTGTGTGGAATTTCCACAATATTTATTGAAAATCAAATTTTAATATTACTTTCTACAAAAAATAATAGCCTGTTAGTTCGACTCGCCCTTGACCAATAACCACCCCACGGTAAGTGCATGGGAATGTGTGGGAAGTATTCACCCCCGCAATTACGTGCATTTTGTTTATCGGTATTGTTCACCTTATTATTACGGTGACTTATGGTCAGAAACGGCATATGGTGTTTGAATAATAAGAATTTTTAATGGTAAGCGGAAAGACTGGCCGGTTCGCGTAGGTCAGGTGTGCCTAAAATATATGATAGATAATGTCATAGTGAAACTGAGAAAGAAGAAGAAGAAGATCAAAAAACCAGACATAAGCCTTTCTAAAAAGTTTGGTTAGGTAACTAGTTTTCGTAGTTATGCTGATGTTTAGTGCACAAATTTTATGCACTTCTATAACGCTGGTCTTGTGACGGAGCTTAATAAGTTGAAAGAATTTATGTCTTTCAAAATATTGACAAGCGTCAGTCTCATAAATTGACAGTCGCGTAGTTAGATATTTACGGAAAATTCGTTGATGAAATGAAATGAAATTATTTATTGCAACAGTACAGTTTTACATCTGTCTAATACCCCCTCTCTTTTTATGTTCAGTCCTGTCCATCCAAAGGTTGTCTGGAAGAGATCGCTGTTAGCGATAAGGCCGCCCATTGAATTGTTACAATTTTTAGTTTTTAAGTTAAAATGTTATCTTTATTTTGTTGTGATAATCAATAAAGAGTTATCTATCTAATACAATATCATGTTTTATGTTTTTTCTATTTTTTTTACTTCTTAATATTACTTTCTTTTTTGTTACCTACCTACCTGTATCTTTGTATTTTTTGGGTTAATAAATGATTTTTCTTTCTTTTTAATACAAATAGTACTATAGAAAGAGCGCCATAATGGTGCTCGTCAAACGATATTAATCAAGTCACCAAACTCTAATAATCCAAGGGTCTATAATTGATGTATTATCATTGCCTAGAGTCTAAAGGACAAACAAAATATAATAACGCGTAGACATGCACGTATATCTATTCTATTAAATTATTGACTTTCATGCGATAAATTACTTAATTGCTAAGCAAGAGAATGCAAATGTTTTTTACTAGAAATGCAAGGACACGGGTTTAAAAGTTATAAACTAATTATGTATATAAATTATTAATATGAGTTATAAATAACTAACTTTCACCCGCGGCTTTGCTCACGTGGTACATCATAATCTTCTTCCAGGTTACAATCTATGTTTGACGGCTTTCACAGCTCAGTTGGTAGTAGCTCTGCCTTCTGTGGCGTAGGCTGTGGGTTCGACTTGACCCACGACCTTTCCATTGATACTTTTCTTTATTTTTACCATCATCATCATCAGGCTACAGAAGTCCACAGCTGGACATAGGCCTCCCCTATCCGTTTCTAGGAAGAACGTTTCTGAGTCCTTTCCACCCACCGACTACCCGCGATCCTAACAATGTCGTCAGTCCATCGGGTAGGAGGGCGTCCTACACTGTTTCACAATAAAGTCAGGCAAGAATTAATATTTTGTATATGAGCCTTCTTCCAATAAACTTTATTAAAAAACCTGCGAATGCAAAGCTAAACTTTCATACGAGTTTCAGTGTAATCTTCCAGCTACTTCAATAAAAACTCATTACAGCACAATATGAATCCTATCTTCAGCGACAAAGAAAAATAGAGCTTATACCCTTTCATGTTTTAAACAAAGAGTTATTAAAGTTGCTACACGAAGGCTAGCGTGGGCTTTTCTCGCATGCAGATATGAGATAGGAGTCTAATATTGGCCATATGTCACTGTTGTGGTGTAGATAATGACGGCTAATAAGTGGCTGTCTTCCACACACGATGCTAGTGATGGCCAGTTGTCATTTATCGATAAACAAGGCTGTGCCGATGCCGCGATATTATCAATTATATTGCAGACGAATTTTTTCTGACAGGATTTTTATCTTGTGGGGCATGAGGTTTTTATACGAGATGTGAATTTTATTTTGAGTATAGGTCGCGTCAATCAAAAAGAACGAAGGAAAATAGTGGAGGGGATGTGTTTGCGCATACAAAACACTCGCGCCATCACACCCCCTCCCTTTCCTTCGTGACGCGACCTATACGACTTTTTTTTTTCAGAAAAAAATATATTTACTTTAGATAATAATTATCGCTTTAAGTTCGTTTTTAGTTATGGATGGATGGTTGGATGGACGGATGTTTGTTACTCTTTCACGCCGGAAAGGCTGAATGGATCTGAATGAATGTTGGCAGAGACATAGATTATAATCTGGAATACCACATAAGCTACTTTTATCCCGTGGGAATACCGGGATTTAAATCTGCGCGGCTGAAACCGCGGGGCGCAACTAGTACCACATAATGTAGGGACCCAGCGAGCGTGCTCTACGGGTAATACAATTGCTATAAGCTGAAGTAGCTGCTCAACATCAAGTGGGCCAACTGATCGTTCTATCGAGAATTGAAATATCTACGAAATGTGTAACAAACACTGGATGAGAAGAGCCGAATACTGGGCTCATTGACATATCTTGGGAGAGAAGTACGACTTACATTTGATGATGAATGAATGAATGAAAATACTTTATTGTACACCATAAAAAATAATAGTAAGTACAAAATATAAAAAAGCTTTTGATACTTTCATCGATATCGAAACTTTCATCGATATCGAAACCAGCCAAGGACTAAGCCCACCCCAACGCGATCTTATCAGCAGTTTTTATTCTCGTGATATCCACCGATAAGCTGAAATGTCCTTTTTCATAGAAGCCCAGTAATGGGCTCTGAGGCACGCTAGGCTCATAACTTATGTATACTGATTGCCCGGCTTCACCCTTTGCTGGACTGTCTGTAATATTAAGTTAATGGTGGTAGTCACTGGATTGGTGTCATATCGTCAGATCTTTAGATTAAGAGTTTCGGGGTAATTGTTTATGGATTTTCGAAGTTTCAGTAATAATAATAAATATTGCTGGAAAATCCACACAGTATCATCTAGCCCCAAGGTAAGCTACTCAAAGCTTGTGTTATGGGTTCTAGATGACTGATATATTTAATACACTAGATAGTTACATAGATAGATGTTTTTTTTTATACATAGAAAACACCCAGACCAACGGAACAAATTTCTGCAGATCGTACACAAGTTTGTTCCGAGGCGGGAATCGAACCCGCAACCCCTTGCGTCGCAGGCGGACTCTCGCCCGCTGCGCCACTGAGGTCGTCGAATAAATAGATTTGGATGATTTCCTTATCTACTCGAGCGTATTCTGTGCTAAAAAATATATTTATTTTGTAAATCTTATTTTTTTATACCTTTCACAGGTTTTATAACTAATACTAATATTTTTTTAATAAGAATCTAGTTTTCATGATTACAAATACATTAAAATGAAAAGCACATTTTTCAGTGACTTTTCAGTATTTTTTCAGTTTCATTATATTCTCGGCTTAGAACGTCGTCTCAAGCAATTGTCGTATCTCAAAGCAAAGTGCCGGGATCTTAAACAAGAGGCTGCGTCATTGTTTCCTGAAGAAATGGCTCTTTTGGACGCGTCATAGCGTGAAAGAACTTGGGATGCTGGTTTTCGCGTTGTTGCTTGACGCTTAACAACACCGTATTGATGTTTTAAAGTTTATGTGAGTAAAATAAACAAATTATGTAATGTTAGTATGTGATTGAGATTTTATAGGATGTCTACCATGCCCTTAGGGGTGAGGATATTTGTTTAGTATAATCAAAACCAACTCCTTTTCTCTGCCTTTTTACGGGTAGGTAATAGACTTATTTTGACTCACAGAAGATCACTATGCTATATTATTTTCTGTTCTAAATAAGATATTATATGGAAAAGCTCTTTTATCATGAGCTATTTTGAGAGCAAATTCATTATTATTGTTGACTAATTATTGATAAATTTATGTAAGTATATCATAGTTATATACCATACATACATCCTATCTACTAATATTATAAACGCGAAAGTTTGTTAGTATGGATGGATGGATGTTTGTTACTCTCACGCCGGAACGGCTTAACGGATCTGGATAAAACTTGGCAGAGAGATAGATTATAGTCTGGAATAGCACTTAGGCTACTTTTTATACCGTGGGAATACTGGGATTTGAATCTGCGCGGGATTAACCCGCGGAGTCCAACTAGTATCTTATATTTTAGTAGTCTTAGTAACTAGTATCTTTTATCTATAGGTATGGCTGATATTTTTTAATAATTAAAATTTTTTTGTACACATGGTCAATTGATACTATTTATAACATTGAAACGAATAAATTCTTTCATAATGTAACATGTGTTTCGAATCGATGACAAATCATCACCGCATCACTCTGATCAGTGGTCGTGTTGAACCACTTAACTATTATCTGTATTACTTTATCTGTGGTTTCAAATATCCTATACGCCCAATAATTAACATGAACGTTAGTATATCTTCTAACGTTTATTTATGTATCTACCTATACATATCATTTTTTTGAAAAAAGCTGCCTAAATTCTAAAGAAAAAGAGAAAAGTAAGCAAGTATGTCTATGTAGTGTAATATCAAAGAAAACCAATTGTCATTAAACCATAAAACTATCTCATAAAAAAATGTTATAAACAGTTTTTTATCTTTGGATTTTTTGGGACATTTATTTTGGAGTTACAATAATCTCAAATTAAATAAAGTTAAAACAAATACACTGTCTCTCGGTTTCTCTCGGAGTGAAGACCACCAAAAGGCGGTTTTTTATGAAAGCCGGCAGCGTATCAGCACAGCACCTCTGCAGTTACAGATGGCGACAGTGACAACTTTCCATCGGGTGGCAAACTCTGCCAGCTATGGCAAAAACCCGTCCCTAGAAAGTATTTTATTTCCTACAAAAGTTTATTTTTCTAGCAGAGGCCTTCTTCAGGCTAATGTTATTGATACCTTGTATGGCGACTAATTCACATTCATTGCGAAACCACACGATTCAATACTCGTTCTTATCGCCGCGTCTGTCCTGCACAGAAAAATGATAAAACATAATATCTGGTTACAATTTAATGAACCATGGTCTAAGTTAGACGAGTCTGCGATTTGTTTTGTACTCCTAATGTATCAAAGTCAAAGTCAAAATATCTATCTATATATATATAAAAATGAATTGCTGTTCGTTAGTCTCACTAAAACTCGAGAACGGCTGATCCGATTTGGCTAATTTTGGCCTTGAATTATTTGTGGAAGTCCAGAGAAGGTTTAAAAGGTGAATAAATATGAAAATGATCGGAACTACATAAAAACCAAAAACTACGCGGGTGAAACCGCGGGGCGCAACTAGTTTATTCAATAAAATCACAAGGATTGCTTTGTCACGTCTAAAAGCTAGGTGCCAAATCCACGTGACCAAAGCCCACCAGACCTGAATGAAACTTGGCAGAAAGATAGAATATAATCTGGAATAGCACTTATGCTACTTTTTATCCCGTGGGAATACCAGGATTTAAATCTACGCGGGTGAAACCGCGGGGCGCAACTAGTAATATAATAACTAAACAATTAGCAAAAAAATTTATAATAATATCAGTTTCTAAGAATAATATCTAGTTGTGCGATATTATTATTATATTTTTTTTATTTTGATATTATTATTATTATTGATAGATATATAGATATTATATATTATATTATTTGTAGCGGCGATGGGCTTGCAACCTGTCACGTATGGAATACTAACTACTGCAAAATGTGGGTATGTGCCAAATGTAATATTTGGACGTACCTCTGACTACCCCCCTTAGACATCCTCAAAGAATCTTGAATTAGTACCTACTTGGTACTGGGAGATCTGAAGGGATATCTACCGTGCCTGGGGATCAAAGTCGTGAAGCTGTTTCAGTTTTCATATCTAGTTGTATCTTTATCCACTTCGAACCTTTTTTTGTTTGTTTTCACTGTCACTTTTGTTTTTAGTGTAATGCACACAAACCTGTTTCATGCATTGGTAATGACCAAATATCCCTTTTTGACAGCCACACTTCATAATTTTTAGGGTTCCGTACCCAAAGGGAACCCTATTACTAAGGGTCCGCTGTTCGTCTGTCCGTCCGCCTGTCACCAGGCTATATATGATCATGATCATGATGCATGATCCGTGATAGTTAGTTGAAAACATCTCATGAACCATGATAGTTAGACAGTTGAAATTTTCACAGATGATGTATTTCTGTTGCCGCTATAACAAAAAAAAAATATATTTAAGGGGGCTCCCATACAAAAAACGTGTATTTTTGCTGTTTTTCTGGATAACTAGCTGCGCCCCGCGGTTTCACCGTAGTTTTCAATCCCGGTATTCCCACAGGATAAAAAGTAGCCCTTGTGCTATTCTAGAGTATAATCTATCTCTGTCATCTATATCCGTTCAGCCGTTTTAGCGTCATTGAGTAACTTTCACATTTATGATATTAGTGAAAGGAACCCTTCTAGAGCGAGTCCAACTCGCACTTTGTTGTTTTTTTTTATCTCTTGAGACCGCTGTCCGTCTATGCTATACTACCAATGACAAACACACTCGACATCTGGTTGGTTTCTTATCAACGAGTTATTATGTTTTGAAGGAAAACAAGTTATCGCGTGCCATATTGTTAACACATCCGTCCTAGAGGTTCTAAAGTGTCATTAGGGAATTAAAATGTTAATTTAACGCTTTGACTTTTAAGGAATAATGGGTATTTTAACCGTTTCCTGTCGATAAGGGGGACTTGTGGCGATTCTCAGAGTCAACCAGTTTTGATACTGGGTACTTAAAGTTTTTTTTTCATAGATCTGTAGGTACCGAGCGGACAAGACGAAATGCTTGAAATGAAAAACTTGTAGAAATGTTCGATGTAATAGTATTTAAGAAAAAAAAAGCCTCACGACTGTGATCTCCAGGCACGGTAGATATCCCTTCAGATCTCTCAGTACCAAGTACTATCTCAAGATTCTTTGAGGAGTCTAAGGGGGGTAGTCAGAGGTACGTCTAAACATTATATTACGCACATACCCACAGTTTGCAGTAGTTAGTAATTCCATACGTGACAGGTTGCAAGCCCATCGCCGCTGTTAGAATACTAACTGGTTTCCTCACGATGTTTTCCTTCACCGTTTAAGAATTATAATAAAATCAAAGTTATTACAGTATTCGTAATTTCTGAAAAAAACTTAATGGCCTACTATGTTAAGTAGTGTGTACTCTACACTACTTAACATAGTGGGCCATTAAATTTTTGCATTAGCAAGTTTGCAATTTTTTTGGACCGTTTGTTTTGGTGGTAAAATAACAATATTGTATTAAATGTATGTTATAACGTTCTGGGTTCGGCGGACGTTGTAATTTTTTGTAAGTCCATTGGGACTCATGTTGGGTAGAATGGTACACACGAATCAAGATATACAAAGCTCGCTTTTATTTCCTTGCAATAAGCGTCGTTTTACTTTGGCTCGGTGTTGCTGGTTTTATTCGCGTGTACGATAGCCATAATTTACATCTAAGACTTTTCTTTTTTTTCTTGTTTTTTTGATAAGTAAATATTTACATGATTGATGAGTTATCCCGAATTGCCGTTCCCTTTCTTACTAGGAAATCGTTAAAATAATATTTTTCAAGAGTAGTAGAGCTCTTTGTGAAGGGCTCGTCCGGGGAAGTACTACCACCACGCCTTTTTCTGCCGCCAAGCAGCAACCCTGTGTTTCGGTTTGAAGTGTGTGGTCGCCGCCGGTGTAATTACAGGCACATGAGGCTTAACATCTGTATGCCTCAAGTTGATGGACGCAGGGCAGTGCATCGTAGGGCACTTTCCTATTGTGCGTGACCTACGGGGCAATGTTTTGTTTATAGATGATGGTTACCACTTAACATCAGGTGGGCCATCTGCTTGTTCCATCAGCTAGTTGTATATAAAAAAAAATTACGCTATTGTCTGAAGAGTATGGTCGCCGGTGTAATTGTAATGACACACAAGTTTGTAACTTAGAGCAAGATTCAACATTCTTTACTGAAAAGCACATTAGAGACGAAATTGATAAATTATACAATATGTACTCGCCTAACACACCGCTGAAAATAAATACCTATTATTTATTAATTACAGGCACATGAAGCTCAACATCCGTTTGCCTCAAGTTGATGGACGCAGGGCAGTGCATCGTAGGGCACGTTCCTATCGTGCGTGTTCCTGTCATTTATGGAATGTGTGTCACATGTCTACATCTGGTGGGTTCATCTCATCAATCGCCCTAATAGAGACATCCTAGCGCGGGCAGTCACAGCAACCCATTACCTTGCAGCCACTTGTACTTACTAGGAGTACTTCCACTGCCGCTGTGATTGTCTCTTCCTCTGCGCCTCTGTAAAGGGTGGTGCACAATAGTGCCCATTCCTATTACTATACATATACTTACAACCATGGACTTTTTGATTCTTTTTGACCTATTACATTTAATTTTTAACCCTACACAACGTTGCATGTATGTATACCATACCATACCATATGTATACCATAGGAATTTTAAGAGTAGTAGAGCTCTTTGTGAGGGGAGAAGTTATTTATAAGAAGTTAAGAATTAGTAAAAAAAGACAATTTTTCTCATAAAAGGACAAAATAAATTATAACTCTGCAGGGGGATCTCCTGTAGATTTTTTTTGCAACTGATTACCCCATCTAACCCCTAGTTGCGTTTGATCTATGACTTTTTGGTCATCTTGTCTAAAATGCGTTAATAATTAGGTTTTAAAAAAATGTTAGATGCAGTGAACGCAGCCTTACCGGAGCTGAGATTGACTAGTGTTCCGTAGAGCGGTGCGCGTACAAGATCGTTTCCTCGTTAGCGGCCAATTTAGGGTTCCGTTCCTTGGGACCCTCCGACAAATTGATCAAGTGTTTTATAACGTGCGGTTTGTTTGCTCTCGTTTCAGTTGGTGTAACTGGCTCGGGTAATGCACTAGTTTATTTTAATTCTAAATTCAAATATTGGACCACTGAAACTGCTGATCTGCGGCTTTGATCGTAATCGGCGAAGATATTTGACGACCTCAGTGGCGCAGCGGGCGAGAGTCCGCCTGCGACGCAGAGGTTGCGGGTTCTATTCCTGCCTCGGAACAAATTTGTGTACGATCTGCAGAAATTTGTTCCGTTGGTCTGGGTGTTTTCTATGTATAATAAAAAATGTCTATGTAAGTATATAATGTATTATGTATATCAGTCATCTAGTACCCATAACACAAGCTTTGAGAAGCTTACTTTGGAGCTAGATGGTGCTGTGTGGATTGTCCAGCATTATTTATTTATTTATTTATTATTTTAATATGTATTATCTCTCTTATCGTGTCACTGGTTACTTGTGAAACAGTGTGGTGAAAGAATTTAAAGTGCGCCTCAAGAGGCTCCTTTTGAGCACTTGACACATGAACTTTTCTATGACATGCCGGTTTCCTCACGATGTTTTCCTTCACCGTTTAAGAGGACTGGCATTGCGCACATAAGTTTTTCGATAGGAAAAATCCACGATCGGATTTGAACCCACGACCCTACGGAAGGCGGTGTCACTCCCACTAGACCACCGGCGCTCTGAATATGTAATATCTATGTATATCCGTAATATGTATATCTGTATCGTAATGGCACAGATAAACATGTACAGAAAGTTTGACACTTGATGCCCAGAATATCGTCATGGCAATTGGCTTCAAATAAAGGTCCCTGATATCTTACCAAGTACTAACTCTAGATTATTTGTGGATTTCGAAAGGGGATATTCAAAGTTACGTTTTGGTGTTTTTAATATTAATGATGAGACGATGTCATGCTGGTTTCGGCTACGGCGACATTGTTTCTGCTTATTTATTCATTTGTCTTTCGTGTGCTCTAAGATGACTGCAGTAACCAATTTTGGCTTTAAAAGTTGCTCACATGCACATTATGTGCTACATATTGTGCATGTGAGCACACCATTATAAGAAATGTATAAATAAAATATTAAAAATAGTCTTACACTTCTAAACGAAATTCCTCACAAAACTACCATACATATTTAGAGTCGGAATTTCCAAACTTCTAAGTATTATACGAATACGGCAAAACAGCAATATCAGTAACACACTGCCGTTAAAATTACCGAACAATTCCAAATAACGCTCCAAACCGCAGAAGTTGGTCCCAACGACATCTTGAAGCCAAAAAGACTCCTGGACATAGTCCAAAGTGCACTGAAGTCTGTCTGCGAATGCACCTATGTGTTATACAGACTTTGCTACTGTCGAACTTTAATATAAATATTTATTTAAAAAAAAAGTATGACTTAATCATATCATTTACCAAAAAATTTACAATGATACAAGTATTTACAAGATGTACAAACAAATGAAACAACATAAGCTATCTACAGGCCGTTGCAAACGATCTACAGATAGCTTAACTGATTAAAATCTGTGACAATCGGAAGCGAGCCAAAGACAGCATAAAACATAAACCCATCAATAATAATTTCACTCCTAAAAGTGATAAAAAAATGGTCACGATGACATCAAATAGAATTTGGAGGATTTGGCTACTCTGCTTTACTTCAGTTATTGATGTGACTTGTTCTTGTCGTATCACTGTGTCATTTTCTACAACTAAAATTGACGGACTAAAAAAAAGTATTAATTATAGTTACCTACTGACGATTGTCAGTCGATATGACAGACATCTATATTAATATGCGTAGAAGTTTAGTTTATTTACTGGCTCTAAAAGAATTTATAAACATGTTAAATAAAGCACGCTTTCTTAAGAACTGACATGTGTTTTATGTTTTTTTTTGTGTTTATAATTATCTACTTTGCAATAACCAATCTCAGTTGCAAAAGCTCATATTGTAATATTGAAACTAGTGTTGTAAACTACAATCCTCCTGACCACAATTTACTGCACAACTTCCGCACTATCTCATTCCGATTTCGAGCCAACTTTCGCTCGCCGAACTACTTTACCGTGTGTACACGTTACAAATGAGCCCGGCGCATGTTACGGCCCAAGTTGCAATAACGGCGATACTTACTAAGTGTAATAACTGAGCTGGCTCAAATGCTTTCCAAGTTGCAGGAAAAGTTAGACGTTATTGTGTTACATTTAAACAAAGCAAATAAGTGAGTACGGTTTGTTTTCTAGAGCTTTTAACTGTCAAAATAATTTGTAAGTCTGTCAAATTATCATCAAAACACAATCTCAAAGGGACTTCTACTGTCCGGCTTACAAAATTGCTTCTTTTTTATTTATTTTGTATATGCGGGTAGGATATCTGAAAAAATAATGCAAATAACTGAGTACCTATGGTTTGTTTTATAAAGCTTTTAAATAATGAACAATAATTTACAAATAATCTACACAAACTCAAAGACACCTTCACTGTTTTTCATACAATATTCCTTTTTTTTATTCATAAGATAAGATAAGAAAATTATTTATTGCACATAAATGAAGTACATTAGGCGAACTTAATGCTAATTAGCGTTTTCTTCCAGTTAACCTTTGGGTTTTGTGGAGTGGGTGGTATATAGTGCTCTTTGGACAATAGAAGGGAACAACTTTTAAAAACAAAAGGTGTAACGTAACATAAAATAATACTAAATATTTACCAACTTACAAAACATACATACTTATACATATACCTGCATAAAAAATTAATAAATACATACCTATAACTAAAAACATATATATAATCACACCAACGTCCTTTATCGTTCTTGTCAAATCCAGTCCATCCCAAGGTTGTCTGGAAGAGATCGCTTTTAGCGATAAAGAAAGAAAGAAAGAAAGAAAAAGTTTTTATTTATGACGACAACACACACGCACACACATAACAACAAAGCGACACACTAATAATAAAAATAAACAGCAGATATTTTAAACAAACCTATACTAAACTTACAAGAAACAAATTTGGGGGCGGGGGGGGAGTGTGTCTCTCAGTACCGTACATACCAAGGTACATACGTCCACGTCATAAAATGGTGTCCAGCTCAGCATGATGTTGCGTTTGCTGTTGGTAACACAACGCTGATCTTCCGCCAGAACCACGTGAGTACGTCATACTTTAATATAAAATGACCATAATATAAAAACTACCTATCCCAACGCCGCGATAAGACCGCCCATTGTATATCACTCAGATGTTTTTTATTGTTATGTTATGTGTAATTATTATGTGGTGTGCAATAAAGTATTATCTATCTATCTATCTATAATACATATTCTATTAAATGCTCAATTTTGTAGAGATGTCTGTTTAGACATAAAATGGTGATATAATTTCCCTTTGAATGATGTTATCGTGCCGACGCGAATCTTTATTTTTGTATTTAGCGTTAAGTTTTTACAAATAATTTATGTTTTCTTTCAAAAATAAATCCAACTGGAAAGATAAAAGTAAAAGATCATTACATGGCAGATGAACGAGAGAAAAAATCTTGATTCGAAGTTTGAATCGAGAAATCTCGCGTTATTTTTAAACTGAAATTAGTCATTGGTTTTTGTGCTAAACACATTGTAACGTTAATTTGCAGTGCTATTTTTAGATGGCTAGGTGCGACGCGACGTCGCGAAATTAACACGTTTTTCAATTCTATGGAAGAAGCTCAATTTAGACTCATTCGGGGCAATTTAACATATTAAGCCGGTTTAAGGCAATTAGCTTCTTAATTATGATCTTAGTTCGGTTTTTTTCAAAGATAATATTTTTTTTATTTATTTATTTAAAACTTTCACACAAAACAATATAGTGCTAGGAGGACTTAATGCTAATAGCATTTTCTACCAGTCATCCTGGGCGTGCAAAAAGATGGTGTGGCGTGTTACTAAGTATTTATGAAACTGTTTGTTTAAACATTTAATAGAAGTTATATATATATATATATATATATAACTTATATATACATATATATATATATATATATATATATATATATATACAATATACGTAATGTCTATATTTATACTAGAATAAGAAGGTAAGAAGGAATAAGTATTTTTTTATACATGATTAATTTTATTTCTATATTAATAGCGTTCTCGAAATACGACCAGTGAACCGACTAACTAGGGCCTAATCACGAACGAATTTAATACTAGTCGCGTAAACGTATCGCATCCCTAACTACAATAAATGAAGGTCGAATATCAGTACCATTCTTTACCGCCATGTCAAAATGGATTCGTGATCAACGCCCAGATAACACCCGACATGGACAGACGACATTAGAAGAATGTCGTGAGAAGTTGGTGGAGAAGGGTTCAGAATCGTTCTTCCTTGAGTGGGAAAGGGAGGCCAAATCCAGCAGTTAAATCTGACAATGGTAATCTTCTTCTTGTCGAGTCACTAGTTTTTTCGAAACAGTGTGGTGAAAGGATTTTAAGTGCACCTCAAAGATTCCTTCCGAGCACTTGACATGCTAAAGAACTTTTTAGGTTCTTCAACATGCCGGTTTCCTCACGATGTTTTCCTTCACCGTTTGAGAGTACTGGCAATATGCACATACATTTTTGAACAGAAAAACTCATTGGCGCACGACCGGTTTCGAACCCACGTTAGGATAAGAAGGCGGGGTCGATACCACTAGACTAACAGTGTACCAGTGCTCTGATAATAATGGTAATGATAAATATACACTTCTCAAAGTCAAAGTCAAAATATGTTTATTTAATAAAATCACAAGGACCATCTTGAACCGTCTTAAAACTAGGTGACTCTAGTGCCAGTTCCACGCGACCAACACCGAGAAGAACAGGCAACAAACTCGACTTGGTATCTATCGCTCTTTTGTATGATCCTCGTTACAATCTCAATGATTACCTACTAAGTTTTTACTACGACTTTAGGTAAAGCTACTTCTTCTTCTTCTTCTAATTTAAGAGCTATGCTCTTGTCGGCGTAATTAATGCATTTCTCTCCAGGTGTTTCTTTTCAGGGCAACCTCCTTGACCTCCTTATAAGTCATGATGGCAACCTTCGCTTTTATCTGGCTCATGTAGCTTATCCTAGGTCTTCCCCTGCCTCTCTTTCCTTCTATCTTTCATTATTTTCCTTATAAAGCTGTCATGTCTTACAAGAAAAGCTACTTACGTGATGTGAAATCGTTTTATTTTCCAAAAAGTATTTATTTCGCGTGCTACGCCTAACTAAGACTATCTTCGATCTTTGCTTCAAACAATTCAAGTGAGGCATTTGATCGTTGATAACGTTACGCTGAAAGTTTAACCGTTCCGCAATTGTTAAGTGCGTCTAGAGTCTAGTTTACTTAGTTAGGTATACTTGTGTTTTGCCCTAAAAACACAAGGAGGTAACCTATATTAGGCAATAAATAACATTTTCAATTAAGAATTTTTCATGATCATTAAAAGTCTGTATCTTACAGGTAGCTTACTTGCAAAAGTAAAAAAGGTATTCTAGACTAGACCATTATTCTTCTCCGTTTTCTCTGAAGCTACTGGTTCAGTGTCGCGTGCCATCAGGTAAAATTGTAGCCAAAAAGTCTATCAAATTAAAAAAAAGGCAGTTTTTACGACTCCATATAAAATCTGTTAGAAAAACAATTCATCGCCATTTAATTATTCTATAAAAATAATGTAAGGTATTTTTTAATTCTACCTGCAGTTTTTCTATGGTCTCTATATTTAATTGTTTTTTATATTTTTTTTGTATTTCATTGCGCATTTGTGTATAATGCTTAATTATAAATAAATAAATATTACGTAGTGACTACCTGGTTGTTTATGTTTTTAACGCTTATAATAAAATTATAAAAGACGGTGACATCATGTTATTATTTGTTATCAGGTTAGGTAGCTAACTTGGTATCATAATTATATTTAAACAGGGATAATAACAAGTTAATCTAAGGTAAATATCGTAGTTTATCTACCGGTCCTCTTAAATATTTAAACGGTATGTTTTGACTAATGATATTTGAATAAAACAGATATTATTTTACAGTATAATCGAGAGCAATAGGATTGTGATACTCCGTAATACCACTTAACATCAGGTGCCTATGTCCAGCAGTGGACTTCTGTAGGCTGATGGTGATTATGATGAAATAGCTGATGGAGCAAACAGATGTTAAGTGGTAACGATCACAAAGCATTGCCTCGTAAGTCACGTTCTATAGGAACGCATACGTGCCCTACTGATGCACTGCCCTGCGGCACCGGCACCCCACACTATTCAAACTGATACGTTGCTGCTTGGCGGCAAAAAGGTGTGGTGGTAGTACTTCCCCGGACGAGCCCTTCACAAAGAGCTCTACTACTCTTAACGATAAAAGTGACTCATATTGAGAAGTGGAAGCGCCAGCTTTGACACAAGTGTCGTTGTGACCTCGGGGTGCCCTGACTCAGCTCGTGTCCTCAATATTGCGACAAACCAAGACATAGGATGTGGCAGAGGTTAAATCCATATCGTCACATCCTCGCTCGCTTCCTGCTTAGCGTCGTGTTAATTGTTGGTGCGCGTACGCATTTAGATGATTAATTCGCGGGTTGCGAGATCTTTCAGAGAGTTTAGATGCTGGTCCATTTGGCTCGCGGTTTTTCTAGCGACTGTTTGTTATACATGTTAGAGAAATATATATTAATAGCGACCCGCCCGCGCGCCCTTGCTTCGCACGGGTGCACATATCATGCATGTATCTAAATATATATAACTCAAAGGTGACTGACTGACTGACTGACATAGTGATCTATCAACGCACAGCCCAAACCACTGGACGGATCGGGCTGAAATTTGGCATGTCATAACATCTACCTGTGTTATGACGTAGGCATCCGCTAAGAAAGGATTTTGATCAATTCTACCCCCAAGGGGATAAAATAGGGGATGAAAGTTTGTATGAGATTTTCAAAGTAAACGAGCGCGAGCAAAGCCGCGGCATCAGCTAGTTATACATAAAAACCTTCCTCTTGAATCACTCTATCTATTAAAAAAACCGCATCAAAATCCGTTGCGTAGTTTTAAAGATTTAAGCATACATAGGGACATAGGGACAGAGAAAGCGACTTTGTTTTATACTATGTAGTGATAATATATATTGGCTCGAATGAAGAAGAAACAAATGAAGGCGACGGTTTTTATTTGATCATAACCAACAAAATTAAAAAAAACTTATTTTTAAAGAAAAAAATAATTAAATAGTTGAGATTATATATCGTTTTCTGTATTTATTTGACATTTTAACACCCACATACATAAATTTGCAACACAGTGTCTTAGCCACTAAAGTTTGAGCCAATACTAAGTACTAACGCAAGACTGCCTGGTAGATATGTACTTGAAACAGACCACTAGTAGAGTTACTAAAATTGATCATAACAAGATCTCGCGTTAGCTAACCTGATCCAAATCTGTACTTAGCGGAAGCGAATTCAAAACTATCTTATCGCTTACCTTAATAAATAAACTGTAGACATGTAATTTGAATAAAATATAGGATTTTTCAACAATAAAGTAAATTCAATCCTTGAAAATATGATAATTATTTCAAGGGCATTAATTTAGAAATAAAATTACAATGAATATTTACAAAATACACATGAAACAGTTGAGCTATCTGCCGATCGTTGCAAACTATCGAGAGATGGCTCAACCGATCCAAAGCGTTCCTATCAGAAGCGACAGCAATCCGCAAATCACTGACTGATTAACATTTATGTGTAATAATTATGTTATTTTGTTATTGTGGGGTACTTAACTGTCGTAGATTTTGCCAATAACTGATTACGTAGATTGAAATATATCAAAAGTAAATAAATAAATAATGCTGGACAATCCACACAGCACCATCTAGCCCCAAAGTAAGCTACTCTAAGCTTGTGTTATGGGTAGTAGATAACTGATATTATATTTAATACATTATAATAATATACAAACTTACATTAGATAGATATTTATTATTATACATAGACAACACCCAGTGTCCCAACCAACAAAACAAATATCTGCAGATCGTGGACAGTATCTTAAGAGCTGGGATTTTTGACCAAAATTAAAGTCATATAAACCCTTACAAAACGTGATAAAAATATGATCTGCAGGAAGTTGCATATCTGACCTTCGCCGCAGTCTTAATCACTCATTATGGATATATCCTTTTCAGTAGGTAATTGTTAGGCGTGCTCAATTCACGCGACACTGTTCTGTATTCTCTACAATGTTTGTTCTATTTAGGGCAGGATATTTTTGTGTAAGCTATATGTTGTGTTATTGCCATTTGCCAATGAATGAATGAATGAATGAAAATGCTTTATTGTACACCTTACAAACTAACAAAAAATTAAACAAGGTATAACAAAAGATATGTACAACAGGCGGTATGTAGTGTTTATTAAAGTGTGCGCTCTTTTCTTTTGTAATAATATTAGTGACCCGCCCGCGCGCCCCTGCTTCGCACGGGTGCACTTTGTTTTTCTGCTATATCATGCATGTATTTTACATATAAACATTCCTCTTGAATCACTCTATCTATTAAAAAAACCGCATCAAAATCCGTGGCGTAGTTCTAAAGATTTAAGCATGCATAAATAGGGATAGAGAAAGCGACTTTGTTTTATACTATGTAGTGACTAATAGAGAACCTAGTGGTTAGACAAATATTATTAAGATTTTTTACTACTACTGTAAGTACATATATGTAACTTTGTAACAAATAAACAAATAGTACCACCACGTGATTGTTTATGCAACGTGAGTGAGACGAAGCTGAAGTGAGCGTGGATCCACTAGGCGAACTACCCGCGAGTTTATTGTTAAGAGAATCGACACCCTGAGCCTAAGTTCTCTAAGTTTCTAAGTACAAGCTTATCTTAACACGAGTCCACTATCAAGTTAATGCACTTAACTGCCCGGGGAAGTCAGGTTAAGTTAATGTCGAGATTAAGACGAGATCTTTGTCGAAAGTTCAAGTTTAGTTTAATGTGGAGCTTATTGGTGTTTGGGATTAAGTTATCCGTGTAGTGTTGTCTTCAAATATCTTTGTTAGTTTTTGATTACCAAGTTTGTAGAGCTTTGTTGGTGTTATGTTTGTAAAATTTTACTCAAAATTAAATATAGCATTAAAGAATTAATATAAATAAATAAATAAATAATGCTGGACAATCCACACAGCACCATCTAGCCCCAAAGTAAGCTACTTAATATGCTTGTGTTATGGGTAATAGATGACTGATATATTTAATACATTATATACTTACATAGATATATATTTTTTATTATACATAAACACCCAGACCAACGGAACAAATTTCTGCAGATCGTGAGATCGTTGTTCTGTGTCTGATTTTCATACTAAATGAATGAACAAAAAAGTTTTGATAAGATTGAAGAATAAATAATAAAAAAATAACTAGTCTTTTTGCAATCCAGTGTCGAGTGAAATAGATAAAATACTTTTTAGTTAGTCCATAAATTCAGCTGTCATTTAATTTTGTTTAAAATAAATATGGCAGCTTTCTTCACATACATTCATATTTGGCCATCACGGTTCAAAAAACAAACTTTCATTTGTGAAAACTTGATTCCAACTGTATACGCCAAGAGCCATCCAGCCACGTCTTGACGCCTCATGAAGATGCATCTTAAAGCGGACTCAAAGAGCTGAATTCAGTTCATTACCGTCTTGCGGACTTCTTGACTAACTAGTGTTGGGATAGGCGAAGTTATCGATAGTATACTATTTAATATAGTTTACTATATTTGATGGTGAATGTTTACTATTGTTAGTTCTTAAGGTGAAGACAAGTAATGTGACTCTCGCTCGCACGTTTTGACTTGTTGAAGGGAATAAAATCGCTGAACCCATTTTCAAAAAATAGCAAACAACCATTTTGTGTCCAATCACATTGCGCACAGTTTAGTGAAAAGTTTATTTTGATTTATACATGTTTTCCTACTTAAAAGTTTACTTTTCTAGTTTTCGTACTTAAGCAAACTTTTGAGTAGGAAAACTTGCATCGATCAAAATGAAAATTTTACCAAACTGTGTGCAATGTGATTGCACACAAAATAGTTGTTTGCGATTTTTCAAAATTGAGCTTAGTGATTTTATATCTTTCAAAATGACGAATCGTGCGAGCGAGAGGTATTTTGGGTGTTGTCAACGTCTTAAGTAAAAATGTGCTTAATTGATTTTTGTTGTGGTATTCAATAAAGAGTTATCTATCTGATGTTTGCTGATATTTTTATTCAATGATTCGATTTTTTAACTAATTTAGACGCAGATTTAATGAGCGCAAATTAAGTTGACAGTCTTACAGATGAATCTGCTCATTAAAAACTCTTTTAGCTGTACAGATGAAAGATCAAGTACTCAAAAATAATAACCAACTCGAAAATAATCCGACGTAAAGCTCAAAGTCACTCGAACTATCATCGCTGGAACGGTAACAAACTACGGCAAGTGTGTCGATTCCAACAATCTCGAGAGTCTAGAAAAAAATATTCTCGAGCAAGTTCAGTGGGAGGGGGCCCCCACCACCCCCTAGATACAGTACGGAGTTACGGACCTCCTTAACTGCTGCTAGCGGACAAAAAGAATGAATAGATCCGCCCCTTAACGAATACACCGAGCGGCATAATTCATACTTAGGAAACTGCAAGGAGTTGACATGGACTTTTTTTTTAATTACGATTGCATCTCCAATGAGGTTAGGTGTTTTGTTTTCTTTATTTGCGGAATTTTCGGGCTGAATTTTTTTATCATAAATTATTCAATTCAAGTTTTATTCAATTCAATATATTTGTTGCTTACACATGGTTTAGTTTGAGTAAATACATAGTTGTTATGTTAGGTGTACGTAAGTATCACATGAACCCTGCATAGGGTATAGCAACATAATTAATTTACGCAATTATTTTTGTGCAAAATATCTTGTTTGGATGTCGTAGAAAGTTACTAATTCCTTTTCAGGCAAGATTGAATTTAGTAACTGGTGTTTTTTATCGAAGCTTGACCAAATAAGAGAACTCATTTTATTTCCCCATGTACTCGCTTGTTTGTTGTTTTATGGCATTCGCGTCTCCACTCCTCTCAAAACTTTGATGTAATAATTCTTTTGAATGGAACTGACTCTTGCAGACAACAATTAATTACACTAGGATACGCCAACTAGCGGAACTACGGGCGAGCCTCGTTTAGACACTATTATGTTGTTTTGACAACTATGGGCTTGTGCTTGACCGAAATGTCACCTGATGTTAAGACGAGAATCCTACTACTATTATAAACGCGAAAGTTTGTAAGTATGGATGGATGGATGTTTGTTACTCTTTCACGGCGTAACGGCTGAACGGATCTGGATGAAACTTGGCAGAGAGATATATTATAGTCTGGAATAGCACATAGACTACTTTTTATTCCGTGGGAATACCAGGATTCAAATCTGCGCGGGTAAAACCGCGGGGCGCAACTGGTAACTAATATTTTACCTCTCGCACGCACATTTCAACACTTTGAAAGATCGACCAAGTTGCAGCAAAAATTAAATTTAAACCGATCAAGTTTTCCTGCAAGTTTGTTTAAGTAGGAAAACTACTAAAAACACTTTTATGTACTTAATATAACCTTGTGTCTATATGCTTCTTCTGTGTGTTGTTGTCAAATAAATTTATATTCTACTAGTAGCCCCCCGCGGTTTCACCCGCGTAGTTTAAATCCCGGTATTCCCACGGGACAAAAAGTAGCCTATGTGATTCCAGACTATAATATATCTATGTGCCAATTTTCACCAAGATCTTTTCAGCCGTTCTGGAGTTATAGAGTAACAAACATCCATCCATCCATACTTACAAACTTTTGCATTTGTAATATTAGTAGGATTCTATGTTTCATGATTAAGTTTTAGTTTAGTTCGGTATCCAGCCGACTGGCCGCATCCAACGCAGCTCGGAAGGCGAGCTCGGAAGCTAAGATGCGTCGCTGGCCACGTATAATTTTTCCACTCTCTTTTAATTCACCCCCTATCCACCCGCCTCAACCCTTCCGTCTGTCAATCTTAGGGAAGGTACTAGGCCCACATTTTTTATTTTTCATCGTTGGTTTTAATAGGTTGGAAGCAAAATCGATGATTTTACTCTTTATAGGTTTTTAGAGGGATAGTTTGTGGGTTGATTTCGATGAGATGCAGATTATTGGTTTCGGTTTTGACTTCAAATGTCGATTTGGTTTTGCTGCGATCTTTGTTTATGGAAAACTGTTGATGCATGTATAATTTCTATTTAAGTCGTAACTCATAAGTATTTATGAAATATTCAAATTTGAATATCGAACGAAAACATTTTCTTCGTGTTCGAAATTCAAAACTCATTGGATAGCACACACATCACGAAAAAGATTGGGAAAATAATGAAGGTGTATTTTTCCCGCTTTTCCGTCGTTTTAAAAATAAAAACAAGAACTCTCTGGGCAGTAGTCGTAAAAAGGGGCTATTTTCAAAACGTCTACGTATTAATCAACGCATTGTCGAGTCGTTTGAAGTCGCTGCTAAAATGGAAGCCCAGACGTCCATAGGGGAAGAAAATAAAAAAAGTAACTACCCAAGTTGCACACGCGTAAGTAGATGTTGCGGGGAGAGTTAGAAAATGTGGCTAGATTGCGATTTGAATAGATTTCGAAACTAAGCTATGTACTTACTTACTTTGATTAGCTTTTTGTTTGCTTAACCGAGTTCATGCTTCTTTTGTTTTTTCTATTCCTTGAGTCTTATAATATATTATTTATATTATATGAACTTTACTGTGCTACGCTACGTAATAAATAAATAAATATGCTGGATAGTCCACACAGCACCATCTAGCCCCAAAGTAAGCTACTGAAAGATTGTGTTATAACTGACATTTAATACATTACTTACCTAAATAGATAGAAAACACCCAGAAACACCTAAAACTCATACACTTTCATATGAAATCCCTAGAATTTTCTATTGATAAAAACTGCTGTTAGCATGCATTACTTTGGCAATGTTGATTGATAAAATACTAAAAAAGACTTTAAGCAAGAAAGGTTTTATGCTACCAATAAATGTTGCCGTTATCAAAAATTCCTTGCAAAATCTTTACTATTCACCGCTGCAGTCAACTCAAGAATCCGACTCCCCTACGATCCACTACACTGTACAAACTTAACAGATAAGGGCTTCAAGTGCCCCCCAAAAAGGGGTAAGACAGCCCCCAAGTCTAGACTTTAGTGGAAGAAAAAATAATACAGAAAGAGATAGCGATAGTATTCGATCTAGTGAGCAGTGAGACATTGCGAGGATCATTTCAAATGGAAAATTTACTCTTTTGAATGCAAAAGATATCTTTTATCTCGTTTTATTTGTTGGCGTTAATAATCTGCGTGGATTTTTTATTTGTTTTTAATGTTTTGTATCAATTGTGGTTGAGAATATCGATACCGATGAATGGTAAATATAAAAGTTCTTTTAGAAAATTAAAGTATAGAGACTTTGTAAAGGGTTCGTCCGAGGAAGTACTACCACCACGCCTTTTCTGCCACCAAGCAGCGTTGCTGTGTTTCGCTTCGAAGAATGTATTGCAATGAAATTACAGGCACCATGAGGCATGCATATGTAAGCCTCAAGCTGATGGACACAGGGTCATTTACACATATTGTGATCAGTATTCCGTCCAGCAAATCTTTAGTCGCAAATAACTGAAGGTAATTCAAAACATACCACATATCATTGTACTCCAACCTCAGAGGCATAGTTCTTTTGTCCTCTTCCAGCGTAAACAGCAGTTTGTACGTCGTCTCAAATAGTCTGAGGATTGGCGATGCTCTGATTATTTCCCACACTTGCTCTGCTTGGTGGTATGGAGTTACATTGCCATTGTTTTTCTAAATCTTAGGTGAAGTCGCTTTTATGGACAGTCGTGTGTAAATGTTGATCCTATTTTATGTTTACATTGCACTACCTAGCCCTAAATTAAACAAAGTTCGTATTATGGAAACCAGATATAACAATTATACACTTCTTGTTTGTAATATTCTGTTATTATTAGCTTTTTTCATTAATTACAAGAATAATTTATGACAATACATAACGCTTAACTTAGAAGTATTGCTTGTTTTCCTACGAAATAACAAAAAAAAATTAATTCCAGACAAAATGTGTTTTATTTCTTGTTTAAATAGGTTTATAATGTATTCATGTATATATTTTTTTGTAAACACAAAAATAAGTCTAAGTCTTTAAATCTTTTTACTTGTATTGTGAAATAGTCAGATCGGAATCATTTCCGGAAGGGCTAATTCGACAGGTCCCAGAAACGGCCAAATTGACGTTTCGCCAAAGCAATAAATACTAATTGCATACGAACCAGTGTCAGAGCTAATACGAACTAATATCAGAGATAATACGATGCACGAGTGATCCGGGGCATTCCGGGGTAATGATAGCTTTACAGGCGACAGTTAGCATCTAGTAGGTCACTATCATCACTCATCATTACTATCATATTTATATTAGTATCTGACATGACAAAGGGTTGAGAATTTCTGTTACCTATTAATAATTACGACTTATAATTGGGTTTTTTCGGTTCAGTTTTTTTAACACCTGTATACGGCTTGATCCCCAGTCACGGTAGACATCATCTCAGATCAAGTACCAAATGTTCTTTGAGGATGTCTAAAAAACCCTTTTTCAGCCCAGTTTCAGTCAAAGATACCTACCTAAGTCCAAATTTGGCACAGTCGTTGGAAGTCCATATGGACAACTAGCAAACCCATCGCTGCTGCTAAAATCCAAATAAGCTTCTTTTTTTTGTTTTTTATTTATTTGTAATGTGTGTGTAAGAGCACCGGTGGTCTAGTGGGAGTGACCCCGCCTTCCGATCGTAAGGTCGCAGGTTCGAATCCGGTCGTGCACCAATGGATTTTTCTATCGAAAAATTTATGTGCGCAATGCCAGTGCTCTTAAACGGTGAAGGAAAACATCGTGAGGAAACCAGTTAGTATTCTAACAGCGGCGATGGGCTTGCAACCTGTCACGTATGGAATACTAACTACTTCAAAATGTGGGTATGTGCCAAATGTAATGTTTGGACGTACCTCTGACTACCCCCCTTAGACATCCTCGAAGAATCTTGAATTAGTACCTACTTGGTACTGGGAGATCTGAAGGGATATCTACCGTGCCTGGGAATCAAAGTCGTGAAGCTATTTCAGTTTGTAATGTGTGTTACAGTGGCAAAAAATGAATGTCTAAATGTCACTGTCAAAATGAAATCATTCGCGTGATTTTTCTCGTCGAAAATTGGGCGCTATAAGACTGTTCGCACTTTTCTTCGCAAGTGTACGTTGACGCTCGGATAACCCTGCCAGGAGTGAACTTGATACATGACATTGTGGCCTTTCACGCACCTTGGCGGTCCTTTGTGGAGCTTTCTTGGTTGCTCTTTGTGCGGCAGTGTACGCATGCGTGGATAAGGAGGTTTTTGGAGACTGGTTTTTTTAAGTATTCGCGGGGCTATTTAATACTCAGGCCCCTTGGGTATTTCTTTTCTGATGAAAAAGAAAATTAATTTATTTTTTACACAAACGTATTATGAGGATCAAAAATGTGCAAGCTAGTAACTAATAGTTAGAATTAAAGAGACAAATAATTAGGAGACAAATAGTAGACAAATAACAAGGTATTTTAAAAAGGTGCTATGGTACAGACAAGTCCTCAGAGAAATGCTGCTGACCATCCATTAGATTAGATGGTAAGCAGCGCTAAATGCTTGAAGAATATTTTATATTATTATATCCTGGACCCGAGACGCAAAGGACAGAAGAGGCTGGCAGAAAATGAAGGAGGCCTATGCCCAGCAGTGGGTGACACCGGGCTGAGATGAAGTCAAAGTAATTTATTGGTAATAAAAAGTTTACAAGTCAATGCACTTCCATATAAGAAGAATATAACAGTAACAGTAAAAACATAAGAAATTAAATAAAAATTGACAATTGTATTACACTTACACATTACCTACATCATTAGAATGATGATTGTAATCACTTTTTAAGTTATCATCATCATATCATCAGCCTACAGAAGTCTACTGCTGGCCTCCTTCTCATAGGCCTCCCCTATCCGTTTCCAGGAAGAACGATTCCGAGCCCTTTCCATCCACCGACTACCCGCGATCCAAACAATGAAAAAACTGAAAAAAAACGAAGAGAGAAGAGAGAAAAATTGCGTTCGTAAAAATGAAAATAAATAAAATATACGACAGTTTAGTAATTAGTAAGACGAGATATATTTGTCATCATATATCTCGTCCTACTAATTACTAAACTATCGTAAATTTTATTTATTTTCATTTTTACGAACGCAACTTTTCTCTCTCTTCTCTCTTCATTTCATAAAAGTGACATACGACTAGAATGTTTTTTGAAAAAAAAAATGCATTATCCTGCTTTTGAAGTTGGGTTGGTACAATACTTATTTCAAAACAAACGGTCCATCTAAAAGACAAGCCACCGTAAGTCCTTCAAATACTTCAAAAGTATTGAAACTTTCGCGCTGTCTTTTTAAACCACATCATTAGGCTCTTTCAACATTTTCCATTTATTCAACTGGTAGAACTCTGCTTTGTATATCTTTGAAAGAACTGGAGCCATGCGTCCACTGCAGCGGTAGTAGACCGCAAGGGTGGATTTTTTCTCTTACCCTCAGATTAATTAGAACCAGACCTTTACCTAAGGAAAGCACTGGTCTAGTGGGAGTAACCCCGCCTTCTGATTTCTGATCGCAGTCGCAGGTTCGAAGCCAGTCGTGCACCAATGGATTTTTCTATCGAATGTGCGCAATGCTCTTAAACGGTGAAGTAAAACATCGTGAGGACACCAGTTAGTATTCTAACAGCGGCAATGGGCTTGCCTGCCACCTATATGGAATGCTAATACAAAATGTGGGTATGTGCCAAATATATTTGGACGTACCTCTGACTACCCTTAGACGTCTTTAAAGAATCTTGAGTTAGTACTTGGTAACAGATCTGAGGGGATAGCAACCGTGCCTGGGGATCGAAGTCGAGGAGCTGTTTCAGTTTCAGACCTTTACCTACCTTCAAGCCTTTAAAATCAGAAAGGAATAAGAATTCTTCTCTGATTTTATTCCGGGTCTGGGTTTTTACACTGTTAGCTGATGATGGCACTAGCAGATGACGTGATGTTGAGTGGTAAACCAGAATTTTACTATGTGAATCTCTGAAAGAACAACACTATATAAAGCTATGCGTCCACTACAGCGTTGCTGCAAGGGTGCCGTGTATTTTATTATCTTCGCCATTACTTAATTTGCACCAGACTGCCCTTTTATCCTTAAACTTCTAAGCTTTTTAATTGAAAATACCCCAATTATTGATACCTAGTCATATAAATTTAAACAAGAAACTTACATAATGCGCTAAAAACCTTTCAAGTAAACGTCTCATAATAAAGTAACGTTTACACGAGCTAAGAGGCACTATCATAGCTGCTAAATGACTGGATGTTGGACTTGAACGAAGAGGTTACTGATCCGCTTCTACTCTTGCAAAAGAGTAAATCTCCAATAGTCTTTAGTACTATGGTGTTAGTTTGTTGCCTGTTCATCTAGGCGTGTAACTTAGATTCACTTAGATTTAAAACGTTTCAAAGTGATTCAATTCAATCACACGTAATCATTTTATTTTGACTTTGACTAAGACCTGACTGTTATCTTACATAACATGGCGATTCAAATACTATAACGGCCGGTTTCTGAAAGCTCGATCAAGTCACTTGTTATTTCAGTTTTACTTCAAATTAGATAGAGATAGCAAGTGACTTGACAGCCTTTGAGCTTTGATCGAGCTTTCAGAAACCGGTGGTAATACTAGCATTTTACCAGTTGTATGTTTTTGTACTGCAGTACCAGTTTCTGCAGGAACTTTCACACGAGGCCAGTGAAGCAGCGAGTTACTATCGTAGTGTGAATGTCGCACAACCTCAAAGTACAGACGTCTTCTTTTATTTTCCCCGTAATTTAACATTTTCTCCGAGCCACGCACCGGGGGAGGGGGTGGCACTTGACCACCCTCCAACCCTTCATCGCCTCAAGAACAACATCGGAATTATAAATACCGTCTCGTGTAAACAGCGAAAGTCGGAGGGAATTTTAAAATGCAAATGAGATAGTTTGCGGAATAACGCCTATACTACCTCTTTTATTTATTAATAACAAGATAAGCGTAGTTTAACTGAAACAGAAACTTTTATCAGTTTCAGTAAAAAAAAATTGCAGATATCTCAACAGCTTTATGTGTTTCATAAAAATTTTGTAAAAAGTTATTTATAATTGAATACGAAAAAAATAGTAAAATCAAATTTATTTTAATTACTAGCTGGTACCCGCGACTTCGTCTGCGTACTTTTAATCTCTTCATCTCTTTTTTTCGCAATAAAAGGTAGCCTATGTTCTTTCTCAGGGTCTAAAGATTGTCTGTGCCAAATTTCATCAAAATCGGTTGAGAGGTTTAAGCGGAAAAGCGTAACAGACAGACAGACAGACAGACAGACAGAGTTACTTTCGCATTTATAATATTAGTTGGGATTTAATTTTAATGAGCGCATAGTCTATGAGCCTTCTCTACATGTGTGACACAGACATTGTGTAAAACCACTCTTATAACAATAAAGATAAAAGAAATCGTGTACGTTAGAACCTAAAAAACATTGCCTTAAACCTCAAGATCGTAGTTTAGAAAATCTCAAACATCTGTGGTATCAAACAAAAACATCTGTCATCCTGTAGTTTAGAATAAATAGAGAAAAAATATTGATTTTGTATTTAATAAGTAAAATTAGTAATTAATTACTAAGTTATATCAACGACTTTTGATCTTTTATTTTTATAGCTACATTTGCAAAAAGTTGCCCATAAACTATGCAAAGTTTAGTATGCAGTACAATATTGATTTTCTCAAAGGGAAAAACCTTTCCCGACCTTTACGAGAAAAATTGAAGTACCTACCCGAAAATAACAAATAAAAACCACCTAACTGTTAATTCTTTCTTCTTTTTTTATTTATATAAAGGGCTTTGTCGCTGGGCTTGCTTCTTCTTGAATTACAAATATCTCCAGCCTTCGATTACGTCAAACAGTATTAGAAAGGCACTGCTTCGATTTATTAAACTGCTTCTTATTTTGTGAAGTTCTATATTTGAAAAATAACCGTTAGTTCTGGCTTCTTTTAGACTTACAAATATCTCAGCCTTCGATTACGTCAAACAGTAACAGAAAGGCAATGCTTCTTATTTTGTGAAGTTCTAAATTTAAAAAATAACCGTTAGTTCTGGCTTCGTTTAGAATTACAAATATCTCAGCCTTCGATTACGTCAAATAGTAAAAGAAAGGCACTGCTTCTTATTTAGTGAAGTTCTAAATTTGAAAAATAACCGTTAGTTCTGGCTTCTTTTAGACTTACAAATATCTCAGCCTTCGATTATGTCAAACAGTAACAGAAAGGCACTGCTTCTTATTTTGTGAAGTTCTAAATTTGAAAAAGCCCCGTTAGTTCTGGCTTCTTTTAGAATTACAAATATCTCAGCCTTCGATTACGTCAAACAGTAGTAGAAAGGCACTGCTTCTTATTTAGTGAAGTTCTAAATTTGAAAAAAATTGAATAACAAAGCAATTAAAATATAAGCTGTGATAGGAAAATAGTGGCGCCCTCATCGGCTTAACTAGCGTTTCTCAAGTCGCGCCAAATGAGGGGTGAGCGGTAATGAATAATTTATATGCATGTTCCCGCCAATTATAAACGTAAGAAGCAATTATCGATGTTTGTTGTGCACATAGGCTTTTGAGCGTCTTTAACTAAGAATACATTATTTTTGGAAAACATTTTTTTTTTAAATGTGTCATAAATTCAAGAGATGATAGGAACAAACCAGCATTTTCAGTTTTCATTATTACGTGACTATCCAAACTAAGAAACACTTACCCCCGATTTCTGAAAGCCTAATCAGTGCTAATCGGCTGTGAAGTCACTTGCTATCTCTATCTAATTTGAGGAAAAAGCTGAAACAGCAAGTGACTTGACAACCGATTAGCTTCAATCGGGCTTTCAGAAAGCGGGGGTAAGTACCTACTAAAAAAACTAATCTTTGCGCTCGTCAAAATTCGTTAAAAATGGATAAAACGAGTTTTAACGAATTTTGACGATTCTAAATGCAAATTAAGCGATCGATAAGAACGGTACTTGCACTGTAGTTGCGCCCCGCGGTTTCACCCGCGCAGATTTAAATCCCGGTACTCCCACGGGATAAAAAGTAGCCTATGTGCCAGACTATAATCTATCTCTCTGCCAAGTTTCATCCAGCCATTCCGGCCGAATAGTAGTAACAAACATCCATCCATACTTACAAACTTTCACGTTTACAAATTAGAAGGATATTACAGAAACCTGTCGTCATATCAATTACAGGATCTATTAATACATACCACATGAGTTCAATATTTTCGTCTCAATAAACAGAGGCCTTTGTTACTAATTGGAATATCACACGCGGTCCACTAAAACCGGACGTCGCGGGGGTAGGCAGGGCAGAAATACCTACGACTGACATACAATGCATAAAAGAGCTTCGGATCCTGGGGTTGTCTCATTTGAGTTACGGTAGTGGTTGAATAGCTGGATTATATTTTGAGGAGTTTAAATTTTGTAAATAATTTCATCGGATTCTTCATGAAGATGAAAAAGAAAATGTCAAGACGAAATATGTAAGTAGATCTTTTTAACCGCTTCAAGAAAATAAATAAGATCTCGATTCGACTGTATTTTTAAATGTTTGTTAGCTCATAACTTTTTACTGAGTAGACCGATTTTGATAATGCTTTTTTTAATCGAAAGCTGGTGCTTTGAGTAGTATGAGAGTATTTTCCAGTGCATTGAAGTAGGTTTTGATATATTAAATTTGAGCCTAAAGAAATAACTTTTCACAAGCACACTTCACATTTATTTTAAAGTAGGTATTGTTTCATCTGTCTGGTTCCCATTTTGCAAGCTTTTCTTAGTTTAGAGCTAAATCTGTAAAAATAAAATTAAACAACACTCATTGCCCAGATGAACGAATGAATGAATAAACATTTTTTTTTTTTTTTTTTTATTGTTTGATAGCTAGACGTTTGACTGCTATCTCACCTGATGTAAAGTGAAGATGCAGTCTAAGGTGGAGCACGCTTAGCTATAATCCACTTATTCACTCTTGACTTAAAAATTCCTAAGTTGTATCGTTCCGGAAATACCGACGACGGTAAAGTGTTCCACTCCTTGGCAGTTTGCACCAGGAAAGTGGAAGCAACATACTTTATTGTATACCAAACAAAATAACAGTACACTTACCCCCGGTTTCTGAAAGCACGATCAACACTAATCGGCGGTGAAGTCACTTGCTATCTCTATCTATTTCAAAATAAAAGCTGAAATAACAAGTGACGTGACAGCCGATTAGTGTCGATCGAGCTTTCAGAAAGCGAGTTTAAAGAAATAAAGAATAAAATAACTGTACAATGGGCGGTCTTATCGCTGAGAGCGATCTTTTCCAGACATTACCATCTTCACGATAAAAATTCCAGCAAACAAAAATTACATAAAAAAACTTGCAAGCTTCTGAATAAAAAGCCTTTCAATGAAATTAATATCATCAAAACGCCCATACACCACCGGAACAGCAACATCCCATTGATCACTGCACCTATCTAATTAACGTGAATGGCTGCGCGTGCGCAGGTCACGGTGTGCCGCCGGAAGGAGCACCGGACGGCGAGATTGTGGCCCCAGCCCTGATTCCTTCCGGACCCTGGATCGGCCCGAGTCATGAGCGGCAGCGATCGCCGAGAAACGTGTGAGTTTTATAGCCGACGAGATCGCTTTTGAAAAAGGTGATTTTTAATTATATGTAATGTTTGGGCGTACCTCTGACTACCCCCCTTAGACATCCTCAAAGACTCTAGAGTTAGTACTTGGTGCTGAGAGATCTGAAGGGATATCTCCCGTGCCTGGGGATCAAAGTCGTGAAACTGTACTTTTTTTTAATTCTATATTGCAGGATTTTGACTTGAGCTTGCGGTTGGAACGCAATTGGATTCAAATCAGTGTGAGTGAAGTGCTGACTCAGTTGGATGGCTAACTACAAGTATAGGGACCACATTATATTAAACTGTTATATATTTTAAAAATCACCGTTGGTCTAGCTAGTGGGAGTTACAGCCTGATCATAAGGTCGTGGGTTCATATCCAGTTAAAAATCTATTACTGAACAATGGATTTTTGTTTGCAAAAAATATGTTAGCAATGCCAGCGCTCTCATACCCAAGGTTTAATTTATCGCGGATTTGTTATCGCTACCGCTTATGACAAGGTCCGCACTTAAGGTCGTCGCTCCCTGATCTTCAGTACGGAACGATTGGTGCTTTTTTATTAGGCGTATATCACCCAGTAAAGTCGACCACACGTATCGACATCCTTGCTCTTATGCCGACAGTGTAAGGATCATTTTAGCACAGAAAGTATGAGTCAGACCTCCAGTGTGATTTATCATCGGTAAATAAGATGATTTCTTTGGGAATGTTTTGAATTATAACCTCTTTTGTTATTGAATCACAGTTTTGCATAATCCCAACTATGCGAATGCGAAAGTAACTCTGTCCGTCTGTCTGTCTGTTACGCTTTCCCGCTTAAACCTCTCAACCGATTTTGATGAAATTTGGCACAGACAATCTTTAGACCCTGAGAAAGAACATAGGCTACCTTTTATTGCGAAAAAAAGAGATGAAGAGATTAAAAGTACGCAGACTAAGTCGCGGGTACCAGCTAGTATTACATATTTTCTTCTATTGTTTAATTAAAAAAACCGACTGCCCAAACTAAAAGGGTGAAAACAATAATGTTTTAAATTTCTTCTTGATAGTAAACTCTATTTGTTTAGTCTTGACGAATGATACAATTTAATAATTACAATTTTGTTATTTATTAAAACGACAGCCTTCATAGCTCAGTTGGTAGTTGGTCAGCCTTCTGCGCCAGAGGTCGTGGGTTCGATTCCCACTGTGAACAAACATTTGTGTCATGAACATTAATGTTTGTTCTCTGTCTGGGTGTTATATAATACTAGCTGGTACCCGCGACTTCGTCTGCGTACTTTTAATCTCTTCATCTCTTTTTTTCGCAATAAAAGGTAGCCTATGTTCTTTCTCAGGGTCTAAAGATTGTCTGTGCCAAATTTCATCAAAATTGGTTGAGAGGTTTAAGCGGGAAAGCGTAACAGACAGACAGACAGATAGACAGACAGACAGACAGAGTTACTTTCGCATTTATAATATTAGTTGGGATTAAGAGTATGTTTCCAGATCCGTTCAGCCGTTCCGGCGTGAAAGAGTAACAAACGTCCATGCATCCATACTTACAAACTTTCGCGTTTATAATAGAAGTAGGGTACAAGCTCCTCAGCATCCGTTTGTGGTCTATATTCTTCTATTTTTAAAAGACTCTGGTCTCGACCTGTCTGGACTGTCGTCTCACACCACAGAGTACAAAGTAGTCAATAAGACACCTGTGGTTAGGCGCGGTTCTCACGAGGCGGCGCCGCTTCTCACGCGATATCCTTACACTTCCTTCCTGTCCGTGTAGAAGGGGCTTTGAATGCCGTTTTATATTGTAATCACTTATTGTTATTTATATCAGATGGCAACAGGTTACTTTTTGTTTAGAACGGAATAACACTTTCAAAGTTACAAGGTACTAGTTTCGCCCCGCGGTTTCACCCGCGTAGTTTTAAATCCCGGTATTCCCACGGGATAAAAGTAGCTTATGTGTTATTCCAGACTATAATCTATCTCTCTGCCAAGTTCCGGCGTGAAAGAGTAACAAACATCCATTAATCCATCATCTTTCCATCCATCCATCCATACTTACGAAAACTTTCGCGTTTATGTAGTACGTGTATCAATTGAGTCATAAGGACCAATTTAAAATGTCTTAGAACGAAAGGTGCTTTTCAACGCGACCAAGCATAGGAGAGGCAAGATTATGGTTATTAGTTTACTACGTTCTTTGGTACGTTATTGTATTTTAAAGGTCGCGTCACGCAAAAAGAACGCCTAAGGAGGGGGAGGGGTGTGATGGCGCGAGTGTTTTGTTTGCGCAAACACATCCTCTCCACTGTTTCCAGCGCTATTTTTGGTTGACGCGATCTATACCAGATAGTTTAATGAAGGGTTATATTGTTACAAAAGTTACAATTCGACTGTGACTTGAACCCACGACATTTCCTTAGGCTCTAACAATCACAAACCGGTTTTAAGGATACCGAAAGCGATACCGTCATACCGCCTCATTACTATAATTGATATTACCCACAACAATGTAACATACCACACAAAGCACTCTGCATGTCACTTTTAATCAGATTACAGTGTAAAATGAACTTTATTTGCACGGATATTAAGCTCAGTTTATCAACATCTTCAGAAATTTATCTTTATTCGAATTGAAATCATAATTAATTACAAATAAAATTTATAGAAAAATATACCGATAAAGGGTTTAGCTAGTTATTTTATCAAGCAGTATTGAACTGTCAACATGTTGATTTTACAGTTCAAAGTTCACTGTAAACGTTTTATGCACAAATTAATAGTCTTCGAAGTGGGACTTCTGTATCGGAACTATTATTTCTTGCGGTCAAAGTGTTAGCCAAAGTTACAGACATAGATTGAACTGGATACCGCAAAGCCAATGAAGAATACAAAATATTTATTTTATGGTATAAATCGTGGCAATATCCGAATTTCTTACACGTAAAATCACTACATAATATAAAACAAAGTCGCTTTCTCTGTCCCTATATCCCTGTCCCCTTGTCCCTTTGTATGCTTAAATCTTTAAAACTACACAACGGATTTTGATGCGGTTTTTTTAATAGATAGAGTGATTCAAGAGGAAGGTTTATATGTATAATACATGCATGATATGTGCGCCCGTGCGAAGCAGGGGCGCGCGGGCGGGTCTTTAGTGTATTATATTAACCGTCTGTGATGGCTTATAGGGCTTGTATAAGAGCGTTATTTTATCTATGAAACAATATAGTATCTTTTTCGTCTGTGATGCGCAAACCTGGCATGTTACATCTAGTTCAATCTATGTCTTTGGTCAGTGAGTCCGGTAACTTGACCACAGGGGTCATACTGTGCCAAGTGTAAGTGATCTCTATAATCGTCGGCCTGGGAACCACCCCGCCTTCCGGTGTAACCCTTAAGTGACAAATCTTTTTTTGATTGTGAGAACTATCCCTCAGTATCCGGCTCCAGGGATAGGAAGTTGGGAAGTGCGAGGTATTGTGCGGTAATTGGTGCTTGGTTCGAGATCGGAATTTCCTCTTTTGAGCTTGGAAACTTACCCTGTTATTCATAATCCTCCATTTTATAGCGGCTCTATAGTATAGACTTATAGTATTCTTGTCACTGTCACTTTTCATGCCAACGAAAAAGAGACAGCAACAGACTTATCGGTCTGATAAGCTATTGGCGCGCTCAAATGCCATTATGAATAAGGGCCTTAAGCTTTATTATAGAATTATGGATATGGATTTTGAAAGCCTTCGCAGCTTGGTAGAAGGTCTGCCGTCTGTGTTGTAAGCCGTGGGTTCGATCCCTACCGAGAACAAAAGTTTCACAAGTTTTGACTTAGTTTGGGTTTAGATAGTGCTGTGTGGCAAGTTCAGCAATATTTATATTTACTTTTTATACTTTTAAGGAAGACAAAGCGTAGACACCTTAGGCTTTGGAATCATCAGTAGGTTTTTAATTTTGGAAATAAAATAATCGTGACGATAGTTTTTCATCCACATATAACGATACTGCTGTTATAAACACTTTGTAATTTAACCCCTTCACCCCGGAACCTAGTTTTATTCTTTTGCAAGTAAGGGTCCATTGTTTTATGGTCTCACAGGCCCTCGTCTTAGCAAACAAGCCATGGGACACCTTTTGTCTTACATTGTTTGAACGCGAAGTTCCCATGAAATGTGGTAAGAGTTTATGGCAACACTATGGACTGGTCAGTACTTAAGTTCATACTTAGATACTTCAGAAGTTGATATTGCAAATCCATCGCCGCGCACATACATTTTTTGAAGGGAAACATCCATTGGTGCACATCTGGATTCGAACCTACTGCCTTACGATCAGAAGGCCGGGTCACTTCCACCAAACCGCCGCCGCGCCGCTGATCTACATTTTTTTTTGTTGAAACAATGCGAAATACTACACTTGTTTGAAAATGACGTGATGCACTGGACTAATTACGACGTATCTTATACTACTACTATTATAAACGCGAAAGTTTGTAAATATGGATGGATGGATGAATGGGTGGATGTTTGTTGCTCTTTCACGGCGGAACGGCTTAACGGATCTAGATGAAACTTGGCAGAGAGATAGATTATAGTCTGGATTAGCACATAGGCTACCTTGTATCCCGTGGGAATACCAGGATTTAAATCTGCGCGGGTGAAACCACGGGGCACAACTAGTCTAAAATATTTTCAAAAGAAGTCATTAAGACACTCCTTCGTACAAAACGGTGTCTAACTTTAAACAATGTCTAAAATTAGCGCTGTCTCTGTTTGCCATTACGAAATGGTAAGAGATGGCAATAGTTTAAGCATAGTTTATCGTTTGCCTATTTTTTGTAGTAAGGCCCACTAAGTCGTAAGGAAAATAGATCGTCTTAGAAGATAGTGACGTGCGTGTTTGTGTGTCATTAGGGAGCGTCCACACCGTCCATATTGCGCGGTCGTTGCGATCGCTTACCGTGTAAACTTGGCTTTGATGTACATATTAATAGACAGGACAGTTTTTTTTATTACAACTATCTTTTGTAACAAGCAAATGGTCTACCTGATGTTATGTTAAACATCATCTATAACAAAGCATTGCCTCGTAAGTCACGCACGATAGGACATGCCCTACGGTCATCAACCTAAGACATACAGATATGCCTTAACTTCACTGGCAACCACACTCTTCGAATCATACACAGCAACGCTGCTTGGCGGCAGAACAAGCCATGGTGGGTGATAGTACTTCCTCGGACAAGCCTTTTACAAAGAGCTAGTCTTCTGCTCTTAAAATCTATGGCAAGTTCAAGTAGATTCGACATTAATTTTAAATTAATTATGCGTGCTTAACTCTTTAGATGCAATACTGAAAAAAATAACCGAAATAGAGTTGTCAAAATACTAAACTTTTAGACAGTCTACAACAAAGTTTGAATATCATCGCAAACAAAAAACGGTTTTATTCTCGATTCAAACTGTATCGTATAACCCTACATCACGTCACTTCTAATTTGATCACGTCTATTAGTTCGTACGCCTTCAGTTTTAGCGTAATTACGAACGCAACGGTCTACGCGGCTGTCGTGCCGTACCGACCGCGGTGCATCTGTCGTGTAGGTACGGGTTTTATGAAATGGATAGGTTCGGTAAATATAAATAATTTTAGTGACACATTTCTTTTTTTGAATTTAAAAATGGAATTTATACAATGCGGTCCCAATCACACATGCGATCGATGTTTATAATTTTACTAAGTTTCTATGACATGTATGTAGTTTTAAAATTTAAAAATGGAATAGACAATGCTGTCGCACTTATGCAATCGCTAATCTGTTCAACCAATTGTGTACATTGTTCACCACACAGAAACATAGTCAGGGTTTCAATTAGGTAGATAAAAGCGACCTTATCGCAGAGAGCGATCTCTTCAAGGCGACCTTGGTTTATGATTGGAATGTACCACCTTTTTCATTAAAAGCCCAGTCATTGCTATTATGATCCATTGGTATGCATCGTCTTAAGTACTTAGATAAGGTAGAGAGACAGATAGGAATAATAAATTGCGCTACTTATGATATACATAATATTATTCAGAGCAGAAAAATGGAATACAAATGGCGGTCTTAGAATTTATAAGCTAAGAGCATCGCTAAAACCTAGTAATATTATCGAAACACCAATCAAGGGAAAATGTATGGTTTTATTTCCATGAATCCACGAACATTTTGAGTTGGGTGCCTACATCTTTATGTTTTATTATATAACCATAGATTCAAATATCTCTATGAGAAGAGAACAAAGAATCTTCAATTCTCAGAAGGGTGTGAAGTTGAGGATTCTAATTCAATGTGTTACATGACATAGCACTTTTGTTTCTTATCATTATAATTATTTTCACAACGAGAATGAGGTACTTTTGAGTGATCCGTAGTTCGAGACCCTTTTTAATCAAACAATTTCTAGGAAATAAGTTGTCAATCGACTCGTCTTCCCCTTCAAATAAGACAAATTATTGATGAAGTAAGAACGTAATCGTTTCCTTGAGTTTCAATTAGTCACCGTCATGCTGGCCGAAAGGAACCGTGAATGGACAGTTTTGAATTCGGAAGTCTTGGGTTGATTGGTTTGCTTTTTGTAGCGCACTTCCGGGTTGTCGTGTTCCTATTTCAAAACTCGGAATGACGTCGATCCGCTCGAACAGTCAATAGAAATTGATATTGGAATCTTAGACGGTTATTAGACCGTCTGTCTTCCGGTTCGTCTATGGTTAGGGCGCGTGCCTTAATTGCTTCATTTGCAGCGATAACGCGTCATCAATGCGTTCCCCGTTCCGCTCCACCAGTTCAAAACAAAAATTAATTATTGACTATAAATAATAATAGAGCGTTGCAGCCATCAGCGAAAACAAACAGTCTATCAACAATCCCGATTCGATGTACAATCACAGCAGCGCGGTGCAACAAAATTGCATAAAACTCATCATTTTATACTAAACGAATTATATGCTAGGCAAAATTTAAGCCTAGCCGGCGCGTCGCTTATACAAACAAAATACCGACCAATCACGAATTTGTGAATTTGAAATTTGTTAAAACTCAACCGGCCAGTACAGAAAAGAGAACCAATACAGTGTTTGTATAGGTGAACGGTAAAACTACGCACCGGCTAAGCAAACTTTGTCTGTGTGGTACGCACACTCACGGCACACATGCAAGTAGCTACAGACACACACAATGCGATATTGCAAATGGGCTAGTCGAATGTATTCGTTCGCCCGTAGGCCTTTAGGGATGGGGAGTGGGTGGCTGGGAGGCAAAAGATGCGTTTTTGTACAGTACTCCCCGCTTTAGCCAGGTTTATGAGTAAACATAAGTGCGTAACTGATAACGTCCTTAATACCGGGCAGTCTCCCCCGGTTTGGGCTCAATTATAACTGAATGTGTCGGATGTACGGACTTTCTTCCTATAAGGGCTGTCACTATTGCACTGGCCCTCTGAAAAAACTTTGTTCAAAAAGTAAGGTTCGTACTAGTACATTGATGATCATTTCCGGTCATCAAAATCATCAAATCAAACATGAAGAGAAAAAAGAGCATTCATTAGGTTCTTGGAAAAAGATGCCGAAGGCTTTTTTCAGCGAGTGTACCTCCGCCTGTAGGCTTCATAATAAAAAAAGAATATATTTTTAGTGACAGACCAAGTGGCTGACCCGGGGAAGTCTGTCCAGCCTTCCACCTGACTGGCCATTCTCTCGGGCCGGTTCACACTTCTTTCAGCCGGATGAAACCGGTTCTCACATATTTCAGCCACATGAAAGGTTTGCAAGAACAAAATAAAAGAACCACGTTCGATGGCTTTTCGGACTTTCTTATTGTAATGTAAACTAATGTCAAGTTCTCAAGTCTTCTGTACATGACGCGTTTTTTTAAGCTTGATGTTGTGAACGTGGTTTTAGCGACGGCTCTTGTCTATGAAGATACATTAGATACATTTTAGGATGTAAATTGATGCATAGACTTAACAGGTTTTAATTGCTGGATCCGTCTAATCTTATCATTGTGTTTGAATTTTTCAGATAAAAGTAGTAGTAGGGTAGTTTAACAAATTTAAAACGTAAAACTTCCTGTCCAATGTGGTTTTCCGCTAATCAATGTATCGTCGGTAAACTAACCTCACGTCAACCCACCGCATAACAACCACTGTAAAATTTATTTTGATTAATCTGTTACAATGCTGTGTCTGGTAGGCTCGGTGCTATTTCCGTAGGTACACGACACATACACAAAGCAATGGACACTGTCAACTCCTCTTAAGGGGCGAAACACGAATTTTCGCACACACACAAGCGCCTAGTTCAGTTTTCCGCACACTCGTACTTGTATAAAATTTACGGTGCACACTTTTGCAGCAGAGCGGCTATAGCTGCATAGATCTGTGGGGGGGATGGCGCTGGTCAGCCATTTCGTGTCGACGAGATTTATAACCTCTGTGCGTTGCCGCGCTAACTTTAGTAAGATACGTTTGTTTCTGATATTGTTAAGGGTGTAAGGCTTTTTTAATTTCGGCGCAGGCAGCTCGAGAGAGTTTAAAAATATACGTGTTCGAAAATCGAATGTGTCGATTGAACGTTGCCAGAGGTTTTGTGATCCTATAGCTTCGTTTGACGGGATTTGGTTGTCAAATTGACTGTTTGATTCGTCGACATCTTTTTTATAAGGTTAATCTTGCTATTGATGCTTACCATACCAAGTGTTTTTTTTATGTAAAGTAGTAGTAGTAAGATAGACAAACGGGCTTACGGCCCTCCTGATTATAAGCAGTCACCGTCACCGTCGCCGTGGCCGTCGTTGTCGTTGCGTTGCCCTGAAGGACATTATGAACATTTTTGTTTCTTTTTTTGCATTTTAAACTCGCAATTGCGTTTGTTAAACTGAAAATTGCATTCTATTCAAATAAAATACCATCAATACTACCACATAGTACGTATGTACAAAGACAATAATTAAAGACAAATTTGTAGACAGTTCTCGAATTCGAAAATGATTCGAAATTTAAATTTTGCGCGATGATCAAATTGGAATGTCCGTAAAACAGCAGCAGTTGGGGGCATTATTTCAAAATGTGTGGGTGGCAGGAGTGGGGTCAGCCGGGCTGTTTGTCTATCGCCGCGTTTTGCTATTCACTGGCTGAATTCACCCCCCCCCCTCCCCTTGAGCCTACCTCGCTGTATTTTTATTAACGGAATTATGGCGTCTGAATGAGTAAAGCCTACTTAAATTGATTAGAACTGAGCTGAGCATGTAAAGTTGGTATTTGAATTCGAGCAAACTCGAGCTGGAAAGAAGTTTGTTTTTGTTGAACGATTTCAGATATGCTGCTAATCAGAGGGGAACTCATGACTGCGAACTGAAAATACTTGTCAGCTGAGTTTGGCAGGCACTAGAGAATTCTGTCCCCAAAAAGTTATCGGACCAGAATAAAACTGTCTGGGCGCCGAAGCCGAGCGACGTGACCTAATATTTTGTCCCCGAGCATACTGCCTACACTGCCGATTTCTGCCAATCTTATAACAATGAATCTTGAAAATCAAACAGTATTTACTTAATTCTTATCACTACATAGTATAAAACAAAGTCGCTTTCTCTGTCCCTATATCCCTATATGCTTAAATCTTTAAAACTACGCAACGGATTTTGATGCGGTTTTCTTTAATAAATAGAGTGATTCAAGAGGATGGTTTATATGTATAATACATGCATGATATAGAAGAAAAACAATGTGCACCCGTGCGAAACAGGGGCGCGTGGGCGGGTCGCTAGTTTAATTAATAAAACTTAAAAGTTCCACAAAATACGCAATTGGGGACGTCTTGAGTTATTGAATGTGATTGTGAGTTATTGAATGTGATTGTGAGTGATTGAATGAACGGATAGTGTTTGTATTTGGAACGCGATTCACAAATTCATGACATGTTTGTAGGCGTTCCCGAACAGAAGGTTCTGATCAGAAACTCATAACGGACACGTCATGTCTTATCGGAGGCGAAGAGTAGAGCTACGAACTACGAGATAAAAAGCCGTTTCTAGTCGAGTCATTTTAGAAAGTTTAGATACCATCGCAATCCTTACTTTTCAATATTTTGTGTGCTCAGTAGTAAATAAATGATTGTCCAACCGCCGATTTCTGAAAGCGTGATCAAAACTAATCGGTTGTCAGCTAGTGGCTTGGCAGCCGATTAGTTTTTATTGAGCTTTCAGAAACTGGCGGTATGTCTACTTTGTCTCTCAGTGTGTGTTCTTAATGTAGAGAGAATTAGTTTTTCGGGACTAGAAAAAACTAAGAAAATACCATTATACGTATCAGCTGGAAAGGAAAACCTAAAACTAGCCTTTTCTTAATGGGCTCGAAAATTCAAATTGAAAAAAAAACTATTAAGTACTTTCGCGTATAAAGAAAGACTAAGGTAGCTGACGAAGTAAAATACGCTTATAAAATCGCTTCTTCTAATTTATGGCCCCACGTTGCACCTCGAATTTGCGATGACTATGCATTGGATGCGATAGCAAACAACGCTTTTGGCTTCGTTCGATATTCAAAACTGCATTCTTGATTAATGTTCGGTTTATCGGTTTTGTTACAACCCTATTTACCTGCACGTGTTGAAATCTATCGGTTTTCGGAAAATCTTGGGGAAATTGTTTGTACCTTCAACATAAGTTGCTTTGCTATTGTTTTTAAATGAATTCAATATTAAAGTTTATCCTATAAACACATTAAATAATAATACACAGGGAGGGGCTTAATTGTTGTTCGTTTATCTGATTGAATGACATATTAAGAACTTATTTCTAAAATGACATTCAAAATTATGAAAGATAGTCGTAGGATAAAATAAAGAATGAATATATTAGAGGAAGTTTGAAAGTTGCGCCTGTGACGGATAGGTTGAGGAGTAATAGGTTAGCGTGGTATGGGCATGTCATGAGGAGGGAAGAAAGTCATATTAAGAGAAGAATGTTAGACATGGATGTGATTGGTTTTAGAAAGAGAGGTAGGCCAAAGAAAAGATGGATGGACTGTGTGAAGGATGATATGAGTAAGAAAGGAGTGAGCACCGAGATGACGAATGATAGAGGAGAGTGGAGGAGTAGAACATGTTGTGCCGACCCCACTTAGCGTGGGATAAGGGCAGGAAGAAGAAGAAGAGTCGTAGATAGTTTTAATAAAAAAAGTATTATGACGATACGGTTTTCGTTTCGTGTTTTTATTTCAAAAGCATTTCATAAAAGCTACCACGGCAAAGTATAAGTCACCGCTTACTGTCTGTCGTTCCGGAAAATTTCCCCCATTGAAATATTCAAAACTTTTCCAAACAGGGGGTAGATGGAAAAACTGACCGTTGGAAATTCAGTTACATTGTACTATGTTAATGCACTACGCAATGTGATTATCTAGTGTGCCGGGATTTTGGCTCTTATTGTAATGAGTTTAACAATGAATAATAATAATAATAATAATGCTGAAGGATTCAGGGCTAGGCTGCAGGCTTCGGAGGGGAGGTGAAGTTATAAGTCATCTTCTATACATGGATGATCTCAAACTCTTTGCACCAAAGCGTCAAGACTTGATGGAGCTGCTAAAAACTACACATGTGTTTAGCAACGCCATCAAGATGGAGTTTGGTGTAGATAAGTGTGCGGTCTTACATGTGGAGCGGGGGAAAGTTGTGAATTCTCCGAATTTGCAGCTTTCTGAGACAGTTACACTCAAATCTCTCTCCGAGACTGAGACCTATAAGTATCTTGGTATATCAGAGTCGTTGGGTGTTTCAGTCATTCATCAGGAAATCCGTAAATGAGCGTTTCTTCGGTCGACTGACAAAAGTACTTAACAGTCTTTTGTCAGGTGGCAACAAAGCGCGTGCCTTCAATGGTTGGGTGATGCCTCTACTGATATACTCCTTTGGCATACTAGGATGGAGTCAGACTGAGCTGGACGCCCTGGATAGGAAGGTACGTCAACAGCTCACATTGCATCGTATGTTACACCCACGCTCGTCAGTTATGAGGCTGTACATCCCGCGGAAGTGGGGGGGTCGTGGCTTTTTAAATGCCAAGAACCTCCACAACCGTGAGGTATGCAGCCTCAGGGATTATTTCCATAACAATGAGTGCGCGATACATCGCGATGTTGTAGCTGTTGATAAAGGACTCACACCGCTCTCCTTGGCGAACGAAAATTGGCGTAAACCTGCGGTACTGAGCACTGAGAGTCGCAAGGACGTATGGAAGAGCAAGGAGCTACACTGAAGGTTCTACCGGGCCTTAACAGGGCCTGATGTAGACCTACTCGCTTCGGTTAACTGGCTACGCTTCGGAGACCTCTTTGGGGAAACCGAGGGTTTTGCCTGTGCAATTGCTGACGAGGTAATGATGACGAACAACTACCGAAGGTATATCCTGAAGGACGGTACGGTCGACATTTGTCGAGCATGCCGCCGTCCTGGTGAGTCACTCAGGCATATAATTTCGGGTTGTTCGCATCTTGCTAACGGTGAGTATTTGCACAGGCACAACCTGGTGGCCAGAATTATTCACCAGCAACTTGCCCTTCAATACGACCTTGTTGACTCTGAGATGCCGTACTATCAGTACGCGCCGGTGCCAGTTCTCGAAAATGGTCGTGCATTGCTCTACTGGGATCGCTCTATCATCACGGACAGGACTATTGTTTGCAATAAGCCTGATATCGTGTTGGTCGACCGATCTCAGCGCCGGGCAATGCTCGTGGACATCACTATCCCGCATGACGATAACCTCGTGAAGGCCGAGAAGGAAAAGCTCAGCAAGTACCTTGACTTGGCCCACGAGGTAACCGCCATGTGGGATGTTGATTCGACGATCATTGTCCCGATAGTCGTTTCGGCGAACGGCCTTATAGCGAAGAGCCTCGACCAACATCTCAAGAGGCTCTCGCTAGAGGGTTGGCTCAAGGGTCTGATGCAGAAGGCAGTGATCATTGACACGGCTCGCATTGTTAGGAGGTTCCTCTCGCTGCAGCCCTAACCACCGGTAGCTTGGGCCTAGCCCCGCTGTCGGTGGCATTCTAGTTTTTAGGTTTTTTATAATATAATGTTTTTTATTTATTTATTTTATATTGTAAAAAACTTATAAATTATGAATATAAATAAATAAATGTGATAATAATAAAAAAAACAAGATCGCTCATTTATCCTGCTAAATGGACATAACAATTGTAACGTATACAAAATTTTATACATACGGTACGTATTAATGATAAATCTCTTTTTATATTTATGATTAGGTACTTTGAAAGTTCCGATAAACTAGGTGCATTTTAAGCACTAGTTTCACGTAAATAAAGTCCAGTTTCCGAAAGCTCGATCAAACGTTATCCGATGTCAAGTCACTTGCTATTTCAGTTAATACATCAAATTAGCTAAAGATAGCAAAGTGACTTGACATCTTATTAGGTTTGATCGAGCTTTCAGAAACCGGACGTAAGTGTAGAAGAACAGGTAACACCGTTTATTTATACAATCTTATTACAAAATAAAAATAGAATCCGGAATCGTGTTCAAAGAAGCGAAGTAATTGTATTTCCAAAAAAAAATGTTATCCACCTAAAACAATTGACTAGCGAAAATCATTGGCGATGTGAAAAAATCGTATTCTTTATAATTGCTCTATACTCAAAATACTGCTGCTTCATATTCTGCCAACGTATACGGTCAAAAAACTGTCTATGGACAAAAACGACAATAGCTTTTTGTTCTCGAAAAAGTTATAATCACAGCGACTATCAACACACGCCTGATTATTTGAAAATTCATGGCCTGTCGTCCCCTGTCAGGAAACGTACGAAATGCGGGTACATGCGAAATTCGACGCTTTTATTCGGACGGCGCGCGACGCGGCGCGCCGCCTGGCGTGGCTTGTTCCTATGGCTGCGTATGTAAGATTCCTATAGCGCAAAAAACGTAGGACAGTTTTTTTTATTGAAAAAAAAAAACTTTCGGCAAAGGTTAAGTATAGTACATAAGCTTATTTTATGTTTTTGTGATGATTTTTTAAGATTTTTTTTATGTTTGACATTTATTATGTAATTTATATTTTCTTATAGTAAAACATGAAAAAAATCTTGCATAATGACTTAATAATTTTTTGCATACCCTATAAGCTGAATTTTACTAGGTACCTAGTTGTTTTGTATGTCCCTATTAACTAAACAAATAAATTCATTATTACAAAGAACTCATATAACAAGGTTCGGGATTACCGATTCCTTATTAATTTTATAAATAAGTAGGAAAATTTAACTTGCTTATGTACTAAGTATAGAACAGACCGCATAACTTTTTCCTTACCCACAATATACTAAGGTATAAGGTAAATAATTATTCAATAATTATAAATTGGTTATACTTTCTAAGTTATTCTAAATTGTTATAATGTATGGCGTTTGGGAAGTTGCTTTTAGTTTAGCATAATAAATTATTATTATATATTTCTATGCACTTACCATGAATATGTTTTTGTACACTTATCCGGTGAAAAATAAGCCCGTGGCCTCCGATGGATCTGAAACAAATGACATTAACTTTGATAAATAAATAAGAATAAGATTTTAAAGTTTTGATTCGTGTGGGATTTGAACCCACGACCTTAGCGCTGCTCCGTATCAATGGAAGAGTCAGGTTTAATTTCCACTCATATTTTTAATAATGTGCCAAAAATATTACCCATTTTTTAGCCTTATTATTAAATAGTTATTTGTTATACAAGAGTGCAAAGTTGCTTTTTAACCGCGTGTTCAATTTTGATGACCGAGCAAGCGAAGGATTCTAAAATTTAATCACGAGCGCAGCGAGTGATTCAAAATTAGAATCCTGAGCGTTAGCGAGGGAATCAAAAGAGCACGAGGTGAAAAATCTTTGCACTCGAGTGCAACACGTAACTTTTCATTCCACCTCAGCGAGGAAATGACTAAATACAAAAAAAAAGTTTACAATCACATGTTGGCGTCAAACAAACTTCCTCGTCGCTAGAATCACTCATTTTAGTTTTTTCACTTGTTTTCAAGTTTCTAGTTTTTAATATAAGGTTTAACAATGACGTGCAAAAATGCCGCGTAAAGAACCGCGTAGTACAAAGCAAATTGAAAAACAGAACACAAAGAAGGTTCCGAGTCTGAGTTTTTAACAAATTAAAAAAAAGTTGTATGATATATTCGGCACCATAGAGGTAGCAGTAAATAGGTTTAATGTTTTTTTTTATTCACAAACTTAGTGCACACGATGTTCTAAATTCAATTTACTTTATCCTCTAGAGAATAAAAACGGCTTTTGCACTCAGATATTGAAGAGCAAAAATACTCTTGCCGAGATGGTGGGATGAAAAAAATGTTATCTAATATATAAGTAAACACTATAAAACAAAAAAAAATATTATTTTCAAATTCTTCTTAAACTGTATTGATCTACGTCAGGTGGCCCATCTGCCACTTTAACCCTAAACAAAGGTGGACACACTGTCAATCTTATCTACGATTACTGTAATCGATAGAGTAGGTACAACACTAGTTATCGATATCGATCTATACGGGTCGGCACGTGCTAGACCACCGGCTGCGAGGGCGCGAAACTAAAATCCATCGTTTTTTGTCTTCCGATACCTACTCCATATGGTTGAACACAATTTTATATAGGTAATACTTTCAAAAATTAAGGATTAAACTTTTATTATTTTTTTTTATTTTTTTATACAACTAGCTGATGGAACAAGCAGATGGCCCACCCGATGTTAAGTGGTAACCACCACCTATAAACAAAACATTGCCCCGTAGGTCACGCACAATAGAAACGTGCCCTACGATGCACTGCCCTGCGTCCATCAACTTGAGGCATACAGATGTTAAGCCTCATGTGCCTGTAATTACACCGGCGACCACACTCTTCAAACCGAAACACAGCGTTGCTGCTTGGCGGCAGAAAAAGGCGTGGTGGTAGTACTTCCCCGGATGAGCCCTTCACAAAGAGCTCTACTACTCTTATTAATATATTATTATAATTGAAAAGTATCATCGAAAAGTGTTGATAAAAACGATACTTTTTATCGTTTAAAATTGAATAGTGTAGCATGTTGTTAGCAAATCAAGTCACTATAAATAAAAAAAAACAGTGCAATTCGAAATAAGAACAATTTTGAGTTCAAATAAAATAACTGAAGAACGTCGAGTAGGTAGTAATCTGTAGATGTTCCTTTTTTGAAAACATAAAGGCTGATTCTCACTGTTGAATTAAGGCTGGGTATATAATATTTTTCATACTACATGAGTTAACAAACCCATGCTACGGTAACCGTTTCCAAATAAGCTAGAAACACAGGCATAATTCTGTATCCTATTCTGTATTCTATGATATAGTTATGAATCAATTTGTACACTTTACAATTTACAAGCTTTGATATCAAAAGCTTGCGCCACACCAGGTGGCGGGGGTGTAACGTGCCATATTTATAGGCTACAGCTTTTTCTGGTTAAAAGTAACTTCAAGGGCTTGATTGTCAGGTAAAGTATAAAGGGAGCTCTTGAGCACCGGAAGTAATTTGTACTGTGCTCTTTTGAGCACAAAATTGATTTATAGCTCTTAAACTGTAACGTTTAGTGAGATGTTGTGAAATGTGAGGTATTTTCGGAGTATAGACAATACCAGGCTATAACCGGGGCCTCACAAAGGTCTGAGATCTGAGGGGATATCGACCGTGCCTGGGGATCAAAGTCGTGAAGCTAATTTCTCATTCACAAATATTTAAGAACTAAGCAAATATTTTTTATTTTGTGGAAATCTAAATCGCGCCATCTAAAGTCGTCATTACTAATTATCACATTCAGTTGAGATATGTACCTATTTGCCTATTTTATTTTCTTGTTAATTCTGCGAAAAAGAGGAAAGAAATGTATTTATTTTGCATTTTTTTATTAACGATCGTTTCGTTTTGCTGATTTCTTCTTATCAAGTACTTTTTTGGTTAAACTATAGCTACCCTTGTACCTGAGTTGAGGGTTGGGGATAGGGGGGATGCAAGTGGGGCTAGATGGCACGTCTTCCCCTTGAGTCCTTTTTTCTAGGAAATGAAAAAAAATATTACTTCAAATTTCTTAACTTTAAAAAAAAAATAATAACCCTAACCTAATGAGAATTCCTTCCCTTGAGTCTTTTTGTCATAGAGATGAAATATTACTGCCAATTTTCTTCATATAAAAAAAACCCTAACCTAACTAGTAACTTACCTGAAAAATTAAAGTATTTTTTTTCATTTCCTAGAAAAAGGACTCAAGGGGAAGACTTGCCATCTACCCCCACTTGCATCCCCCCTATCCCCAACCCTCAACTCAGGTACAAGGATTGCTATAGCCAACCCATTTTTTTTTATAGTTTACAATATCTTTACACAACCACCAGCTGTTTCAAATGATCGATTAGTAATCGGCTCTGACCAATTTATCGACACTTATAGATCACAATAGCAACGTGCCCACATTAGCCTTATTTGGATCCGAATTGCACAAAAAAAAAACTTTTGAAATAAGAACAGATGTTTTCGCTTTCTTTATCGATTTGACTTCTGTTGGGATATTGGTCTTTTGATCCGATTTTGATTTGCTCGTTGAAAGGTGTGATTCTATTTTTTGTGTAAAGATAATATTATGATGTATTTGTTCCTCTTCCTCCTTCCTTCAAAAATGCACTTGACTTGTTTGTTTTCGTATTTATAAAGCAAAATAGTTTCAGTAAATATAATATTTATCTTTTTAGTTATTTAAGTAATAATGTGTTGTATGTATAGCTATTCAATTGGTAAAAACTCTTGAAGGAACATTAATATTTATTCGCCTGATCGTGTCCATGCGGGCGTTCGCACCAAATTGAAGGAACCATTCTTAGGGCCCTCGAGCCACAATGGACCACTAAAATAGTCTACTCCGGCCAAATTACCAGTATTTCGTCCCGCATCCTCGAACCCCTGCCGTCTAACTGACAAATTAACTGCTTTTTGCGAAGACTGCATCCGGAAATCTTTACATTGAACAATTTGATTGAATTAAAGAATTTAAATAACAAGCCAGTAACGCAACACGCAATTGAAACCCTTTACTTATCGTGTCATCGGTAAAATGCGAAGAGTCAAAACATAAGACGCTAGGGTGCGTTCACACGCCCACTTGTAAGACCTTGTGACGTCGGCGGAAGTGACGCAAAACAGACGTCTTGAATGAAACACGCACACATCCACCTCATGTATAGACATCTTGTGTGTTCGTGTGAATGAACGTACCGTACGCGTACGAGATTGTTGCGATATACAGCGGTATTGAGATTGACGGCCCGACTGCGGCCAAACAACGCTTGATAGTTGACATTCGGCTAATTGAAAGACGTCTGTTATTGTTCCGGACAGGAAGCCGACGGGACGGCTGATAGCAACTTCTGTCTAATAAGCGAATATACGAGTACACGTCACAAAGTCTCACTTGACTGAACCTAGAACAATTGCAGTTGAAAACTGTTAGTCATTTCCGAATCATAATGAGCGTATGTAGGGGGCATTGGACATTCGCTGAAACCATAATACACGACGGAGTTACATCTTCTATCAAATAAACCTTGTTCCCTTGTAATAAATTCCAAACTCTTTCGATCAAAAGTAGCAATTTAAAGTATCGGTATGGAGGGAATGCGTAGGTACGGGTGCGGGCAGGTGTGAGTGTAAGGCCAGATGTCTTGAACAAATTGCCGTGCCGTGCTGTGCCATAAGGTTCGCGTGGACACCCCTTACTTTTGTATTGGATCGGGCGGGCCGGCGTGTGCCAAGTTTTAATTTTATGCTTGATTACTGCCGCGCTGGGGATCTCTAATTAACGGTTAGGAGATGGATGCAGCTTCGATTGCTGCCGCAGTTCTTGCTTTTAATTGTGAGCGAGGTAGCTTGATGACGTAAGATGAAACAAATTGCTGCACAAAAAATATTATCCTATTCGCTTTTTTCTACAAAACTTATTGTGATGCAAAAACGGACATTTACATAAAACATCGCACATAAGTTACGTAGGAAATTGGAAAACCGGAAATGGCTATGAACTCGCCCTATAATTATTATTGTACTGACACGCACGTTGACTCAAGCAGAGTACTTACCACAAAATTTGACACTGGTTGGGATACAATTTAACTTTTTTGTAATGTCGGTGGTGTCTGTTTTAATACCAATAGCCGTCTGCTACTTAGACAATAGACCCATTGTGTCCATATCTTTACAAAGTTCTAAATTCAAAATTTCAAATTAAGAATCACGGCTTACTAGGGATAGCAGGCGATTGTTCGATTCGATTGTTAAGATCCCCTACACTTTTCTAGGGCTGTGGGTTATATTATTATAATAGAGAAAGGGGTTCCGTTCCGCACCTTTAGCTGATCGGGATGAAATGTCGCGTGCCCGGTGGTGTAAATATGGTAAACGGATCTTGCACCTTGTGGAGCACAGCTATTTTAGTATTGTGTGGGCTTCACAGAGCATACGGCTGATTACAGACCGGCATTAAGACTTGTTTATGCTGAATAATCACTGTACTGCAATGTTTTTTATTCGTTTATTGAAAATTTCCTTATAATAATAAGTTTGTCATTGGCTGTTTATCAACAGAAAAATGTCGAAAACACCATTCTAAAATCCAAAGTTCTGAGTGTGCCTCCGGCTTCAGGAAACACATCCTCCAAATTTCAAGTGTCTAAGACCGGTCATTTAGGCTGTGCACTATGGTATGTCACTCATGCATGTCATTGATGAAAGTAAATGTAGAAAGTAACCTATTTATTAAAAAAAAATATTAGCGATGCACAAAGTATTTTGAAGGTGGGTTCAAAAGCTGTTATGAGCATCTGCGGCGCGTGCGTTGCGAAAATGCAAAAGATGCGCGTGCCATGTGCTTATTATGATCGATGGCTATCTTTGTGCTACGATTTATTAATTGAATGAGAATTAATGATGATATCAATGAAAATAGACCACCTTGCCGTATAGTGTAGATTTGTAGACAAGAAGAGGTGGACCAATTTAGAAAAAAAAAATATCACACTATGTCTTTAATCCTCTTAGATCTCTTAGCACCAAGTAGGTACCACTACCAACACAAAATAAATAAGGATGTTTATAGGGTTAGTCAAAGGTTCCACTGTAGTAAACCTTTGCAGTAAATAGGTACCTAGTTAATATTCTATAAGTACTTGAGTAAAAAGTGTGTAAACAAAGTTGAATTGGTATTTTAAACGCGTCAAAATTGAAAACTGTGTTCCATGCGTAAAACGAAAACACTGGCCACGTTCAAACTCTGTAAAAGAAAGAAACAGTAACTTCCCTATTGGAAAGCGATTCTCGATTCGAATTTGGAATGCGCCCGGTAGCACATCATATCGATCGCCGCTCCCCTCGGCTCTCGATCTTCGCAGCTGCTCAGGCGCGGGTCAAAGGCGCTTGCTTATTGTACTCCAACTTTGGGGATTACCGCCATTTTGGATCGATAACTCGATACTGGTTGAGGCTATGAAGTAGCTTCATGGATTTGTTTACTATTTCTCAAAGATCGTGGCTTGATTATCAGACGACGTAAATTATGTCTTAGTTTTGCAAAATGTGTTTAGAAGTACATAGAGGATCTTAATAAATTTTATTTAACTATCGTAATGATTACGCTTGCGTTGAGATTTAATTCGCTATCTAAACCTACGGCTTGAATAGAAAAACCTTACAAAAGTAGCTTCAAGCAAATCAAACCAATCATCTTTTTAATAGCAAAACGTAAGTCAATACGGATATCCCAAGCTCACACCTGGTTTGAGGCGCCACGCCACCACAGAAGCGATAGAAGGTGCTATGTCTTCGTAAGTCATTCGATACGCCCACAAACACACATTAAATCCCAGATCAAACATGTGCATCGATGGTATCTCCACTACACGTGCTTATTTCTAAGCCAACTAAAAACCAACCATCAGACTCAGAACTTATAATTCAAAATCACTTAGACCGAATCGCCGCCTAAGACTTTGAATGCTTGAAACTTTGTAAGCAGTAAGAAACTCTATTTCTTGAGTTTGAGAATTGATGTTTCGTTGTGCGATTTTTACTACGACTCGTAGTAAGGTGCCGGACGTGAAATCAGCTGTTCAGGTGATTCTTTACAATGAAGACGTAGGGATAAGATGCGAATGTGAAGCTTCAGTTGCTGAGAATAGAGGTGGTTTTGGGAGAAATATAATTTTAGGGGTCGAAGACATGGCAACAAAGCTTTGAATAGGGACGTCTTGAAAGAAACTTGTTTTGAAAAGGATTCACTTGTGATGCGCCATAGATGCGCCTGAGTCTGCGTTTTACAGTAGTGAGTGATTGAATTTAAGCTGGTTTTGTTCTAAAACGAATCAAATAATAATTTATGAACAAAGTAACTTTCAATAATCTCCAGCAACAAAAAATAAATACAAGTAAGCATTATTCCTCTACAGAGGGGTGGCAAAGGACATGTGCGCACGCGACTCGGCAATCATAGTAATAATAACGTAAAAAATAATAATAAATCCGGGTGAAGAATAAAGAAAATCACCCCCTGCTCCCCTTGCCTTTATCTTGCAAACAGACTTGAATGTTAAAGATAATAGGGGTCCACCCCTATGCGTGTGCGCACCTTTAGCGAGGGGCGATGTGACGCGCACGCGTCGTTTTGGCGGTTAAGTTCAAATTTTTGAGTTTGGCATCTTTGCTTACTTTTTCGATAGCTTCTGTTTATATTATAGCTATGAGTACACGCCATGTTTTGATTAACCTTTACCATTACTATTTCTAATCATATCTCCATGGTGGGGTACTATATTATGGGTTTCAAGATTTCAATATCCACTAGCTCGGACTAATTTTGCAAAGGTACGTTTGAACATGTCTCTGGCTAGGCTTATACGCCCTTTACGGATCTAGAATCAAGAATAATGTGTATGGGGATTTATGTGCGTGTTCTAAGCTAAAGCAAAAAAAAAACTAAATCATCCTTAGGTTTGGTACTTATCAGTAGGAGACCATAAATAGACTACTTAACCTAGCTTTATTTAGCTTGGTTTAAATTAAGAGGTTTATTTGTAACAAAAGGGTATACAATTTATATCGAATCAAATATAACTAAGTTGTATAAGAAAAATGTTAAGTATAGAAAACCTGCCAAAAATTTACTACCGTACACAAAAAATATAAACTCTAGTTTCTTGTGAAACAGTGTGGTGGAAGGATTTAAAGTGCGCCTCAAGGAGGCTCCTTTCGAGCACTTGACACATGTTGAACTTTTCTATGACATGCCGGTTTCCTCACGATGTTTCCCTTCACTGTTTAAGAGCATTGCGCACATAAATTTTTCGATAGGAAAAGTCCATCGGTGCACGACCGGATTCGAACCCACGACCTTACGATCGGAAGGCGGGGTCACTCCCACTAAACCACCAGTTCGCTCGTACATATAAACTATTAGGTATGTCAATAAAATCGAAACCCAATCACACAATGCGCAACTTACGAAATTGCAATACAAAACTAACTGATAACAGGCACATGAGGCTTAACGTATGCCTCAAGTTGATGGCCTGGTGATGGCTACCACTTAACATCCAGGTGGGCCATCCGCTTCCTCTATCAAGTAGTTTATACAAAAAGTAGTAACAACTATCACGTACCTACTTGATAAAAAAGTAGTAACATTTTTTTTTTTATATATACAACTAGCTGATGGAACAAGCATATGGCCCACCTGATGTTAAGTGGTAACCATAACCTATGATAAAGCATTGCCTCGTAAGTCACAAACGATAGTAACGTGCCCTACGATGCACTGCCCTGCGTCCATCAACTTGAGGCATACTGATATTAAGCCTCATGTGCCTGTAATTACACCGAACAATACAACAAATAACAAATACAACAATATAACAATAATAGATACGTACGTTTTAAGAGTAGTAGAGCTCTTTGTGTGTGGCTCGTCCGGGGAAGTACTACCACCACGCCTTTTTCTGCCGCCAAGCAACAACGCTGTGTTTCGGGTTGAAGAGTGTGGTCGCCGGTGTAATTACAGGCACATGAGGTTAAAATCTGTATGCCTCAAGTTGATGGACGCAGGGCAGTGCATCGTAGGGCACGTTCCTATTGTGCGTGATCTACGGGGTAGTGTTTTGTTGATAGGGGATGGTTACCACTTAACATCAGGTGGGCCATCTACTTGTTCCATCAGCTAGTTGTATAAAAAAAAGTTACTAAAATCGAAAGCCAATTACACTATGCGACTAAACAAGAAAGGATAGCTGCTGTCATAGACAAACCTTTGATTACATGCGGACGAATGGTCGAACACACTTCGGGGTTGTAATATACGGTTACCGGTATATTACTTACGAATATTTTGGCTCTTGCTAAAGCTATTTGGCTGTATAATGCACTCCCAAAATGGCAGCCTTGAAACGTCAGTTAAGGTGAAGACAAGAGTGAATGTGACTCTCGCTCGCACGTTTTGACTTGTCGAAAGATATAAAATCACTAAACCCATTTTCGAAAAATCGCAAACAACCATTTTGTGAGCAATCACATTGCGAACAGCTTAGTAAAAAAAATCATTTTGATCGATACGTGTCTTCCTACTTAAAAGTTTACTTTTCTAGTTTTAGTACATAAGCAAACTTTTGAGTAGGAAAACTTGCATCGATCAAAATGAAACTTATACCAAACTGTGTGCAATTTGATTGCACACAAAATAGTTGTTTGCGATTTTTCAAAATTGGGATTTGTGATTTTATATGTTTTAAAATGACGAAACGTGCGAGCGAGAGGAAAATTTGGTGTTGTCAACGCCTTAAGTAGCTCTGCCTTCTGCGCCGTAGGTCGTGGGTTCGATTCCCACCGAGAACAAATATTTGTGTGATGAACATAGATGTTTGTTCTCGGTCTGGGTGTTATTTAATATTATAAGTATGTATTTACAAAAAAACATTCAAGTGTATAATATAACACAGCCATAACATATACATAGCAGCGGTAGAAACCAAGCCGAGTTTATTGCTTGTTCTTCTAGTCTATGCTATGGTCACGTGGTACTGGCACCTGAGTCACCTGGTTTTAAGACGTTTCAAAGTGATCCTTGTGACTTTACAGAGTAAACTAGCTGAACCCGCGGCTTTGCTCGCGTCAAGGAATTCAAAGTTTCATACTACAAAATTTCATCCCCTATTTTATCCCCTTGGGGGTAGAATTGATCAAAATCCTTTCTTAGCGGATGCCTACGTCATAACATCTACCTGCATGCCAAATTCCAGCTCGATCCGTCGAGTGGTTTGGGCTGTGCGTTGAAAGATCACTATGTCAGTCAGTCAAATTTGAGTTATATATATTTAGATATATTTTGACTTTGACTTTGGTTTGATCAAGCTTAAGAAACCAGCCGTTAGTTATCTTTCTCAAATTTGGAAGGCGTGAATTTATCCGTCAAGTAACGGCGGCGTCTACTCAAGAACCCAAAAGCAAGGCACAGAGGGATTCAAGCAAAGCCTAAAGACAATATGGATAATACTAGTCTTGATTAAAATCTTGTCTGCTGTGGCTATTTGCAAGGAAATGGACATATTGTGTGAGTATACCTAGCTACATGTCTATACCTAGCTATGGAACAAGAAGATGGCCCCCCTGATGTTAAGTGGTAACCTTCACCTATAACAAACCAATTCCACGTAAGTCACGCACGATAGTAACGGGTCCTATGATGCACTGCCCTGCGTCCATAAAATTAAGGCATACAGATGTTAAGGCTCCGGTGACAGCGGCTCGCAATTTCGAGGTGCGATTGGCTATTATTTCATTTTATTTCATTTCGGGGAGGTTGTTTGAAAGAATAACTCTAAAGAAACACGCATAAATACTGTTTGAACACAAATAATACAATAATATAAGGGAAACATGCCCGAATCAGAAATCATTTTGGTATTAGTATGTTTGGTCTTACGTTTACCTAATACCAAAATGATTTCTGACTCAAGCACATTTCCCTTATATTATTGTATTATTTGTATTCGAACAGTATTTATGCGTGTTTCTTTAGAGTTATTCTTTCAAACAACCTCCCCGAAATGAAATAAAATGAAATAATAGCCAATCGCACCTCGAAATTGCGAGCCGCTGTCACCGGACTCTTAAGCCTTATGTGCCTGTAATTACACCGGCGACCACACTACAAACCGAAACACAGCGTTGCTGCTTGGCGGCGGAAAAAGGCGTGGTGGTAGTACTTCCCTGGACGAGCCCTTCACAAAGAGCTCTACTAGGTATATACTTTTTCAAAATCAAATCAAATCAAAACGTTTATTTGCAACTAAGTAAACAAAAGGTAGAAAATAAACATTGAACTTATAAACTAAAACACAAACAATTAATAAAATTATTTAATTTTTTTAATGCACACTAATAATAATAACACACAGACAGAGAACAAACATCTATGATCATCACACAAATGTTTGTTCTCGGTGGTGATCGAACTCACTACGGCGCAGAAGGCAGAGCTACTACTACCAACTGAGCCGTGAAGGCTGGAGAAGTTAACCCTAAATCCACGATCAATGCAAAATCGACCCGGGCCGTCAAATCGCAGGTAAAAGATAATTTATCAAAGAAAGGGCTGAAAAAACCAAGATGACCTACTTCAAAATTTGCACCTTTCGCCAGGAGTGTACCATTGTGGTATTGCACCTTTCCAACATATGCTACCCTCATGTCTTAACTTAAAAAGAAAAAGGACTTTTTTTTGTTACATGTGATTTTTTTGCGGTGCCATCTTTGATTGAACTTCGAGAAATGGAGTTTTAATGCCCCGGTTTTGGAAAAAAATACATTTTCGGATGATGGGTGTTCAGGCTGGATCGATTTGGGTGAAGCTTTGGTGAGATAAACTGCTGGGCGCAACTAGTTATCGAATACAAAATCAACTACATTATTAAATACTAGTAGCGCCCCGCGGTTTCACCCGCGTAGTTTTAATTCCGGTATACCCACGGGATAAAAAGTAGCCCATGTATGCCCAGGCTATAATATATCTCTGTGCCAATTTTCACCAAGATCCGTTCAGCCGTTCTGGAGTTATAGAGCAACAAACATCCATCCATACATACAAACTTTCGCATTTATTGATTGAGCGAGCGAAGCGAACGAAAATCTTACAAACAACTATTAACATGTATGTATGTGCGTATATATGTATGTTTGTATGTTTGTCCGACGATAACTTGAGAACCGTTTATCGGATCTGCATGGAATTTGGTAAGTCGATAGCTTGTACTTGAGAAATTTACTGGTAAGTATATGAGCGAAATCGGATGAGGGGTTATTAAATTATGGAGGGTTTTTAAGGGGGCAAAAATTAAAAAAGTTAAGCAAAAAAAATAAAATTACATGTCATATGAAAGAGCTTGGTTTGGACATTCCAAAACCATTTTTATTTTTTTTCTAGAATGCCCGGTTTTTGAGATACAACAAAAAAGTTAGATATATCTAAGAGTTTCGTTGGCCTCAAGTTTTTTCTACTGGTCAGCTAATAATTTCTTTGATTTTTCAATGATTTTTTTTTTTAAATATTAAGAAGGTACTTGGTTCTCATTAAATGGTGATAGTGACCTGTTCTGATGATGGAGCCAAGGTCTGTTTAATGAAACTCTTCAATAAATAGGCCAATTCAGTTGAAACTTGGTTGCCATACTTAGTTAGTAGGTGGCAGCCAGAGACAAGTCCAAACACAATGTTTGGCTGGACTTGCCTCTGACTACTACTTACTTATATTATCGGAGCGTTCGTGTCGCGTCATGAAATCTCAGTTCGGGGCGAACTACTAGTAATAGTAGGAAGTAGGACTAGGTGCTAACAAACAGCCATCCATCCATCCATACTTTTTTTTTTTTTTATACAACTAGCTGATGGAACAAGCAGATGCCCCACCTGATGTTAAGGGTCCGGTGACTGCGGCTCGCAATTTCGAGGTGCGATTGGCTATTATTTCATTTTATTTCATTTTGGGGAGGTTGTTTGAAATAATAACTCTAAAGAAACACGCATAAATACTGTTCGAACACAAATAATACAATAATATAAGGGAAATGTGCTTGAGTCGGAAATCATTTTGGTATTAGGTAAACGTAAGACCAAACATACTAATACCAAAATGATTTCTGATTCGGGCATGTTTCCCTTATATTATTGTATTATTTGTGTTCGAACAGTATTTATGCGTGTTTCTTTAGAGTTATTTTTTCAAACAATCTCCCCGAAATGAAATAAAATGAAATAATAGCCAATCGCACTTCGAAATTGCGAGCCGCTGTCACCGGAGCCTTAAGTGGTATCCATCGCCTATAAACAAAACATCACGACAATCAACACATCAACTTACAAACTTTCACGTTTATAATATCAGTAGGATGAAATGGCTAATATCAAAGATAGATTTATCGCCTTGTTTTCAAGGTTGTCTATGATTATTCGTGTCAGTATGCCACAATCTGCATCTATAATCGATAGCCATTAAACACGCGACCCTTTCCAACCTACAATCAATCAAAAATAGACATTATCTAGTCATGGTAAAGCTCAATTTCGATTTTATTAATAACTTGAGTAAACATAAAGTATCTTCTCAAATAGCAACATATTTTGAGTTTTAATCTATTTGCTAAAAGGTCTATAATTGCGAGGCAGGTTAGATTCTTCTTAATAATAGAAGTTTCGTGTATCTCTCTCATAAGCATCTGTTTGTAAGTCGGGGGTTGTTCGAAAAGCGTGACATTTGGTATATGTCCGCTAAAGGTTTTTTAATCGCACACTTTTGGTGAAAATAAAATGACGTTTATCGAAGTGATAGATTTGCATTTGGGGTTATGGCTGTGCATTTAACCCTCTTTCAAGGACTAGAACAAAATTGAATTAATATTTAATTGTTATTGTTATGTAAATAGGACTAGAACAAATGAATTAATATTTAATTTAATTTTTTTATTAGATTTATAGTGCTCACTACATTTAGGGGAATCACAAAGATTTTATAATGTCCCAAATCAAGGGAAGGTCGCGGGTTCAAATCCCGCTCGGAGAATAACTTTTGGACATAAAAAATATTTGGGAAATAAAATCTTTGTAATATTTAATTGTTATTGTAATGTAAATGCAGCCACAAATTATACAGATAATTTTTACAATTACTCACAAATTCATTTGCACATCTAAAATTGTCAACAAAATATTACCTATATATATAAGAGCACCGGTGGTCTAGTGGGAGTGACCCCGCCTTCCGATCGTAAGGTCGCAGGTTCGAATTCGGTCGTGCACCAATGGATTTTTCTATCGAAAAATTTATGTGCAATGCCAGTGCTCTTAAACGGTGAAGAAAAACATCGTTAGGAAACCAGTTAGTATTCTAACAGCGGCGATGGGCTTGCAACCTGTCACGTATGGAATACTAACTACTGCAAAATGTGGGTATGTGCCAAATGTTCCAAACATTTTTGGACGTACCTCTGACTACCCGCCTTAGACATCCTCAAAGAATCTTGAATTAGTACCTACTTGGTACTGGAAGATCTGAAGGGATATCTACCGTGCCTGGGGATCAAAGTCGTGAAGCTGTTTCAAGTTTCAAGTTTTTTCAAATATTACCTTTCATTGTATACCGGAAAAATAATGAAATCCATTTAAAATTCCCCGTATTTATTTATATCCAAAACAGTTGGAAGTAAGGCACGTAGCATACACCACTATTTTGTAACTACCAAAAAAAATAAGGACTGTTTCAGCAGAGGCTACTAATGATAATAGCATGGTATTTTTTTTTTACTTTTTAGGGTTTTTTTTTTAGTTTTTAATCAAAAACTGGACCAATTTTGTGGGCACAGTACTAGGAATAAAGGAAGTAGGAGGTTTACTTTTGAAGTATTTTGGAATCAATTTCTGTAACATTCGTCGCGTTTTTGGCTAAAAGCAAACCTCTATAACTTGGTGGTAGATAGAATTTAAAATGTCCAAGATCACTTTTTGACGTCACGGCTTGGAGCAAGGAATCTCCTATGTCAGAGAATAATGCCCCTGTTACTGTACCCCTCATGAAGGAAAGGAAACGCGTGCACTACAAAGACAGACATATAATTATGATATCGTATACCGGAATGAATAAAGAAAATAACAAGTACATAACTTGTCGCATCCTCTCGTCTGAAATTATGTTTTCAACTTGCTACATCCGCTGTTATAGCTTATGAATACCAGTGTCACATTCCGAAATGTTGAACTTGTTTCACTTCCCGAAATATGTTATTTAGTTCAAGGTTAAATCCTACATATTATTAAAAACGTGAAAGTTTTTAAGTATGGATTGGATGCATGGATGTTTGTTACTCAATAACTCCAAAACGGCTGAACGGATCTTGATGAAATTTGGCATAGAGATATATTATAGTCTGGAATAGCACATAGGACATTCACCCGCGTAATTCAAATTCCGGGATTCCCACGGGATAAAAAGTAGCATATGTGCTATTCCAGACTATAATCTATCTCTGTGCCTAATTTCAACCAGATCCGTTCAGCTGTTATGGCGTTAATGAGTAACAAACGTCCATCCATCCATCCATCCATTTTTATTTATTGGTGTATCCTATCCTAAGTACTTGTAAGTACTTAGGATAGGATACACCAATAAATAAAATCTTTGTTATTACCTTCATAGCAGTAGGTATTGCGTTACTCTAAGCCACCGTCCTGTTACAATATCTATAGGCATTCGTATGAGTAATCACGTGAAGGGTGAAGCTAACATTATTACTCGGATTTGCTTCCGTTTCCCACAATTTCCCCTTATTTTATTACACCTGTTGTAGCGGCAGGAAAACAATTGGTTTAAGTTATTTACGCACTTGTTGAATGATTATGGATAATCAACCGTTGTGGACATTAGGGGTAGTTTAAGCTTTGACATCCTAATACTATTATAAACGCGAAAGTTTGTGAGTATGGATGGATGGATGGATATTTGTTACTCTTTCACGCCAGAACGGCTGAACGGATCTGGATGAAACTTGGCAGAGAGCTAGATTATTCTATCTATAGATTATATTATAGTCTGGAATAGCACATAGGCGGCTTTTTATCCCGTGGGAATACCGGGATTTAAATCTGTGTGGGTGAAACCGCGGGGTGCAACTAGTAGATAATAAGAATATGTTTATTAATAATGACTATAAATATATGCAATCTGGGTGACCGAGTTTTGCTCGGTTGCTGAATCTAAGTTAGAACGATTTATCGCCCTTGATACACCTTACATACAAAATTTCATGAAAATGTACCCATATACAAGAAATTCTCGTTTAAAGGTATTAAATAATTTATTTAAAAGTTAAATTCGAAGATTAAATAAATACAATTCTCTCCTTAGACCAATTAAACTAATAAAAAAAACTTGAGTTATCGAAATCTTTCTACTATGTACAATACCTACTAAAACAACTTTTTTAAAATTTTGGGGTCTTCTTTTTTTAACTACGATTAAAAAAAGATTTTAACTTTCCCAAAGTGCGGTCAGTACTGCGGACTCCTTAGTGCGTGACGCCGGAAGTGCTTCCATATAGCACGGACTCAACAACGATGGACTTCCGCTTGCCTATCGCGATCTTACCACGTGTTTAAAAGTACTCTGACTGATTATTTTTAGTTCTGACGCTTTAGCAATAAAATAATAGCGATTTAAATGAGATATGCCTGTGTCTGCTAAGCGACGATAAATGGATGTGCCTCTGATCACTCTTGGACAATCTGAATCGTTACTTTGTACTAAGAGATCTGAGGGGGATATCTACCGTGCCTGGGGATAAAAGTCGGAAAGCTGTACGTGTGTGTTGTAATAACCCGCCCCAAATGTTAGTCAACAAAAAAAATATAGGTATTCACTTATTTTTATTTGTTTCATTCATTTCATTTGTTTTTATATAATGTGTTTCATTTATAGTTTAATTAAATTAGGTAGGCACCTAGTTGTGTTCTTGTTACCTGTTTTTGCAGAGAAATTAATAAACAACACATCTCGTTTCCAAATAAGATGAATTGATATAAAAATGGATTGATCACTATTGCACTACGCGATATTTTTCGAAGCAAGAAAAAAAACGAAGATGAAAAACAGATAACAGTAGGTTTTCAAAGACTAGCCCTATTCAAAAATCTAAAAAACCTTCCATACTGTCAAGCACCTACTAATAAAAAGGCCGAACTCAGACAGAATAAAACCAATAGAACAATACAATGGATCTACAAGCACTAGGAAACCTGAAAAGGGCTCATGTGATCAAACTGAAGCCACAACTTGAATATTCGATTATTTGAAATCGAAACGAACAATAGCAGAGTAATCGGGTTAGGCCACTTTTCTTATTTTCTCTTCGCGTGTATAGTAACTAGAGATGGGCCAAATATTCGTTTGATGTTCGGTATTCAGCCTTTACGGAAATGGCCAAATATTTAAGAAAGCCGAATTTTCTACATAAAAGACTTTCATAAAACTTTGATGCAGTTCCATACCTACTTATTTATTACCTATACCTAGCTAAAACAAGATAGTATAAGAATTAAACTGAAATATTACCTAACTTTTTTATAGGTATTATAATCTTATTAAGTTATTTGGAGTCCTTGCAGGAATAAAAGTGATAAAATATTGTGTCGAATTTAGGTTCAACATTATGGTGTTATGGTCTTTGAAAATCTCCTGAAAGCCTGAGGGCCCTAATAGGTAAGTGAGAGGGATCTTGAGCTCGATGCATCATGCTATTTTGCAATTTTTCGGTCAAATGATCGGATCGGCTATTCAGCTGATTATTGAAACTGAAACTGAAACAGCTTCACGACTTTGATCCCCAGTCACGGTAGATATGCCCTCAGATCTCTCAGTACCAAGTACTAACTCAAGATTCTTTGAGGATGTCTAAGGGGGGGTAGTCAGAGGTACGTCCAAACATTACATTTGGCACATACGAACATTTTGCAGTAGTTAGTATTCCATACGTGACAGGTTGCAAGCCCATCGCCGCTTTTAGAATATTAACTGGTTTCCTCACGATGTTTTCCTTCACCGTTTAAGAGCACTGGCATTGCGCACATAAATTTTTCGATAGAAAAATCCATTGGTGCACGACCGGATTCGAACCTGCGACCTTACGATCGGAAGGCGGGGTCACTTCCACTAGACCACCGGTGCTCTCTTATTCGCTGATTATTCGTATTCGTTGATAACGCGATTCGGTCCATCACGAATATATTAACTAGACAGCAAGCTTTGTAGATAGCTCTGTTGAATTTGTAGCTCTTTCAGTTGAGGCGAAAGAGTTTCAGAGAAAAAAGCTTTCTATTCGTACGTTTTTTACAACAGAAAGGAAATCAAGAATCAGCATAGCGAAAAGATAAAAAAATACAGATGCAAAAAGAATAAAAAAGAAATAGTTTTTATACATCTAGCTGGATCTCTAGATGGAACAGATGGCCCACCTGATATTAAGTGGTAACCATCACCTGTAACAAACCATTGCCTTGTAAGTCACGGACGATATGACCGTGCCCTACGATGCATTGCCCTGTGTCCATCAACTCAAGGCATACAGATATAAAGCCTTATATGCCTGTAATTACACCTTCAACCACACTCTTCAAACCGAAACAGCAACGCAGCTTGGCGGCCAGAAAAAATGAATCAATCCGAGAATTAAACCTATGTCCATCAAGACAAAGATTACGTTTGCAAAAGCTAGATAAAAATAAAAAAACAGCTTATACATAATTAATTAAACCCCTCATCACGGTAAAAGCATAATCTAAACCAAAATAGGTTAAACAAAGGCTGTCTGCCGGCTCTTAGCTCAAGCCATCCGAAGCCAGCGAGCGAGGCCTAGCGAGCGAACCGGATGAAACTGCATCTCCCGTAATGAGCTACTCAAGTACGTCATAACTTGTTTACACTGTAACTTTATTGTGTTTTTTGCTCGGCTTTTTCTTTCCTATGTGACGTTATCATTTTTTTGCGAGGCAATACAATCCTTTGTCTTTGCGTTTGTAAGTTGCGCTTGTGTGGATAATTAATTTAGCTTAGTCTTTGGGATTTAAGCTGTCTTAGTGCTTTGTTTGTGTGCTTATTGTCATTTGTGTCGTTAAAAACAGACCCTAGGAAAAACGAGTCAAGATTAGTAGAACTCTTTGTGAAGGGCTCGTCCGGGGAAGTACTACCACCACACCTTTTCTGCTGCAAATCAACGCGGTGTTTCGGTTTGTAGTGTGTTCACCGGTGAAATTACAGGCACATTGAGACTAGACATCTGTATGCCTCAAGTTTAACATGGCTTATCTACATTTTTTAAAGCTTTTAAGGCGTTGAAAACACTACCTATACTATACACTAACAATATTCATCTCATGAAACTGTGTGCAATTTGATTGCACACAAAATGGTTTAATGGTTTGCGATTTTTCAAAATTGGTATTTGTGATTTTATATCTTTCAAAATGTCGAATCGTGCGAGCGAGACTAATATTGTGTTGTCAACGCCTTAAAACTTGCGTGGCCTTCAGTGGCATAGCACTGACACTGTTTGTCATTGCCTATTGGTAAGAAATTACACTGTTGATCTATAACAATAAAACTAGTGGCTCTGAGATCTGTAGACCTCGCGAGCACACTTCAATCAGCATCATCAATGCCGTGTAAGGTGTTTTCTGAAAGTCTTTAAGTGCACTTTTATTAATTTCTAATTTAAGGTTTATTATTATGCTGATGCTCTCATTCAGTGAAGGAAAACATCATGAAGATAATTATCAGTTAGTATTCTAACAGCGACTAAACGCTTGCAGCCTGTCACGTATTGAAAACTAACTATAATGCAAAATGTTGTGTTTGTGTGTGTGTGTGATGTGATGTATTTTCTATTTAATTTTGTAAATTTTTGAGGAATGTAATGTGCAAGTGCATTTTCCGTTTTGTGATTTTTTGATCTTTTAGATTTTTTTGCATCATCTTGTGTAGAATGAGGTCCTTTGTGTTTCTCTCAAATTTGATTGAAAACCATCGATTGTTTGATGAGCTATCCTGTTCATCATGCTGAAGATCCTTATCAGATCTTCGCCAAACTTTTATGAGACCAACTTATAGTTACTACCTTGCAAATAAAAAAAGAATAATCGAAATCGGATCTCATTTGGTGGAGATATGCAGTATATCAAATAGCCCCCTTTTTGCCCTTTTTTTGGGGGAAGTACCCCTCCAATCAAAAATCCCCGACGACAAAAAAATTCTAATAAGTCATATAACATGTGTACCATGTTTCGTCCAGATCGGTTGAAAAATGCGACCTGTAGAGGAGAACAGACAGACAGACATCCGGACAAACGCATTTTTGGCCAATGTGGAAACTGAGACGCTTCGCTCGCTTGGTCAATAATTTAGTAACACAGTACATTTGCAAAGTAAATTGGTGCAACTATGAGGGTAGATGCTAAAAAAATCTAGAAGCGCCAAAAGCGTTAATAAAAAAACCTCGCAAAATTGTTCATAACAGAACAATGTCCAAAGTTGGTACATACAGTTGCGAACAAAAGTGCGGTAGCCGTGTTCACACAAAGAGACTAATCATTCTGTATGTGCGTGTGTGGCCTCGTTTTGAACAATGTCTGTGTGCTGATTAAGAGGATTGTCTCCAGTGCTTCTCGCTTATTAAAACTGTCTTCATCTACTGCTATTCAATTCAGTGTAATCGCTTCACCACTTTTCGAGTAACTAAACCTACTCAATTAATTTTCACTTACTCATCGAGATCGAGATACGCATTCTTAGAACAATAATATTATACCTTCTGGAAATGTAAGGTATATTATATATGTCAGTACTGTAGCAAGTAGAAATCAATGGTCTTCACCTAATATGTGAAACAGGCATGTTATTTAATAAAATCTCTAGTTTAGAAAAGATGCTAATGATGCAAAACTCACTGTGAAACTAAATTAATTTAACCCTAGAACACCTAACCTTCGCATATATTCTTTTAAACTTAACCATACGTCGATTCGACGAGCAATTTTGAACCCTTATTTAGTAACTAATTATAAATGTTTCCGTTATTTTTTATTACTTAAATACATAAACCAAGTATTATTTTAGTAAATAAAACAATACAGTTATGTTTTGCTATAGAAATAATTATTTAATACCTAATATTATATGGCGCTGGTTTTAGAGATCAAATGAGATGTACACCTAAACTGCCTAATTCCTTCTAGCTAACCATTCGTCGAAACGACGATTTTCGTAAGATATCAAGAAATAAAGTAATTACGCGCTGGACTCCCTCATTTCCCGAGAGAGCTTGGCGAACACTGAGTTGGCAAACGATGACGCTAAGATCGGCGCGTGCGCCGAAAAAATACAGCAATATTTCTTTTGTATACTCGTCGATTCGACGAAGGTTAGGTGTCTAGGGTTAAAAAAAAACAGCTGTCGAACATAAAACCTCCTCCTTTTTTAAATTCGGTTAAAAATGTTTAATCTGTTTCTTGGCAAGTTAATTTATACTTTCTTTTTACAGTGTAAATAAACTACACAATAGTCTTGTTGTTGTGTTGTTAGGTCATGTTGTTTGCTTTGAAAAATAGATAAATATAACATATCGTAATTCAATGTTGCAATGAATTTACCGCTGCCAATTTTGAATAAACCATTTTTTACACCATAGAGGTACCGTTTGACCTGAAGTTAAGTGATGATGCGGTCGACGAAGTGGCACGTTTACAAATAAATCACCTGTTCACTCTTTTCTTTAAATCATCAAAAATAAAGGCCTTCGGAAAAACGGACGCCGCCGGCTAGTATAGTATTCTTTTATCTGTGCCGCCGGTAAGGAATTCCATTATTTTGCCGTACGCATAATGAATGAATTATAGTTCCTTGACCTATGTCAGATAAATAACCCATTTCTTTTAGAAAGTTTGATCAAATCGATAGGTACTCGATTGTTGAACATCATGGGAAAGTACAAGAGGGCCTCACCCTCCGACAGGGCTTAAAAAGTTGGGAGGAAATTAATTTAATAATTACTTTCCCCGGAAGAAAGATTAAAATCGATCTATAAGTACAAATAGGATGTGACTAGCTTCTGTATGCGACTCTCTCCCACGGTACCTAAAATAAGTGAGCTCTTTAACGTCACGAACTATATTTACTTCAAGTTTTATCTATCGGCCGAGTTCTTGTGACTTGATTGAGTAAAAAACACCAAATTTTTATTACCAACGTATTTTTTAAAAAGTATAGCTCAAAATTTTTAATAAAAAAGATGTAGGTGATTAAGAAGTATAATAGCTAACATGGTAGAAATCGTTATCAATGGGGTAGTCTGAGGCTAATCTAAACATGTGACTACGTACAAAAGTTTCATATACTTTCAAAGCTAAGCACATCCAAAAAACGATAGGTTCATCGGCCGATGAAGTGCCTTCTGCCAGACGCAATGTGTTCCTGTTTGTCGTGTCAACAAACGTCACTTTCCAATAGCCGAACAAACGGACACACGTATTCAGTTACGGGTTTTTTCATCGAAAGATTTATGTCAGTGACATTACTTGATTTGATTCTTACTTCTCTAGACTTGATTGAAAGATGACCTCCTCCTTTTTTGAAGTCGGTAAAATTACCCAAAATAAGTAAACTCTTTAACGTCACGTATACGAGTATTTACTTCAAGTTTTATCCAAATCGGCGGAGTTTGGAAGTTTTGATTTGGACTTTGAATATTCCAGCCAGGGTTTGAACTAGGCTTTTTTAATCTTATACCTTTAGAAGAGCAATTGTTGTATATCATATCCTACTAATAATATAAACGCAAAAGTTTGTAGGGACGGATGGATGGATGGATGTTTGTAACTCTTTCAAGCCGGAACGGCTGAACGGATCTGGATGAAACATGGCAGAGAGATAGATTATAGTCTAAAATAGCACATGAGCTACTTTTTATCCCGTGGGAATATCGGGATTTAAATCTGCGCGGGTGAAACCGCGGGGCGCAACTAGTTTATTTATAATCTGAATCTCGGAAACGGCTCTAACGATTATCATGAAATTTTGTATGCAGGGGATTTCGGGGGCGATAAATCGGTCTAGCTGGGATTCAGAAACCGAGCAAAGCTCGGTCTCCCAGATATTTATAATGAAACACGCAGATAACCCACCTGATGTTAAGTGGTAACCATCACCTATAACAAAGTTCGACCTAGCAAGTCATATGCGATATGAACGTGCCCTACGTGCATTATCTTGAGGCGTACAGATGTTAAGTTAGGTAGTGCCTGCGATTTCATTGAAATGAACTACCACTCGTACCAGGAAGGAACCAGTATGGTGAAAGGAAAGTGCCGTAGACAAGTTTTTTTTATAAAGATTTAAATGAAAACTCACCGGATGTTAAGCGATGATGTTATACTTATATCGAATATACCGATTCAGATCAATAAATAGTGTTCTTATAAAAAAATCATGAATAAATACAAAAGTAGGTATGTATTCCTAAATCTGCGCACTCATTCATCCGCGCAAATGTCGAAAGGTGTTCTGCGCACGCGCATATGTTTTCATCTGCAACATAAGTTATGGCCAATATTTGTTGAAACTTTTGCAAAAAATGATCATCCGTCAAGGTGTTTTCGATTCGTTTTTGCTGAACCTTTTGTACTGAATTTCTTTTTTGCATGTTATTAAATTACTTCCGATATGTTTAACCCTTAAATAGTTCACTTTATTTACATGTTTTAGATAATATAGCACGACACAAAGACTTTTGGGACCTATAAGAAAAAACTTGTATGTAATTATGTAATTATGATATAATATGTATTATCATAAGCCTAGAAAAATTGTATTACACTAGCGATCCGCCCGCGCGCCCCTGCTTCGCACGGGGGCACATAGCATGCATGTATTATACATATAAACCTTCCTCATGAATCACTCTATCTATTAAAATAACCGCATCAAAATCCGTTGCGTAGTTTTAAAGATTTAAGCATCCATAGGGACATGGGGATATAGGGATATAGGGACAGAGAAAGCGACTTTGTTTTATACTATGTAGTGATTTTTCAATGATCCTTTCAAATTAATGGTTTAAGGTTCAAATTACTGGGTCTCAAAGGTTACCAGTTCTTCTAGGCTTGGCCTTGTGAGACTGGGGCGTTAGATTCACCTAACAATAGTAACTATTTATGAATAACTAGTTTCGTCCCGCGGTTTCACCCGCGCAGATTTAAATCCCGGTATTCCCACGGGATAAAAAGTAGCCTATGTGCCAGACTATAGTCTATCTCTCTGCCAAGTTTCATCCAGATCCGTTCAGCCGTTCCAACGTGAAAGAGTAACAAACATCCATCCATCTATCCATACTTACAAACTTTAGTAGGATAGTGGGATGATATGAAGACTTTTCAAAATGATCCTTGTGAACTTATTGTCTTATTATGTACGACTCATAAAAAATGGCACTAATAAGCGTGATAATAATATATCACATAAGTTCGAATCTAAAATATATTGTTAAATAATGACGTCATCAAAAGCCATAGATAACTTTAATCGCAGCGATTCGAAACGCGACCGTATGTATCCCCCGCGTTGTCTTATACACATGTCGTGCTCGCCCGACCAAGAAACAACCACTTAAGTTTAAGGGTTGGGTGCGAGTGTTAGCGGAGCGATTTGAGCTGAACAAACTGAAATTATCATTCAATAAAAAAAAAACAGCTCGAATTCCATCCAGACACGGTTAGTGTACGGAGTTACTTAGTACCAAGTATTAACTAAAGATTCTTTGAGGACATCTTGGGGTTAGTCAGAAGTACGTCCAAAGATTACATTTGGCACATACCCACATTAGAAGATTACCTTTCACTTGCTAATTAGAAAACAAGAAAAGAAAGAAAATACATTTATTTCGTCCCACAAAAAAAAAATATGGTGGGTATCTGCGACATATTTTAGTACTTCTGCAGATATCATCGTTCTCGACTTTAAGTACATAACTGATTTTTGATTGTCTTGTCATCATCATTATCATTCTCATGATGGCAAGATACAAGTCTGTTGAAGTATGTTTTTAGTTATAGGGTCTAGTCAAATTTTTAAGTGGCTGACAGCCATTAAACAATTTATTTTAAAATCTCGTAAAATAATATTAATAGATTGACGGTTGTCAACCCCATAAGAAAGGCAAATAGTTTTAGGTAAACTAACTGTAACTATATTCTCATACGGGAGAGTACTGTCTCTTGGGCCACAGCTATATAACGCTGTTCCAGGAGACAGAGCCTCACTCTTACTGTAGATTTGTTAATTATTGATAACTAGTAGCGCCCTGCGGTTTCACCCGCGCAGATTTAAATCCCAGTATTCCCACGAGTAAAAGTAACCTATGTGTTATTCCAGACTATAATGTATCTCTCTGCCAAGTTTCGTCCAGATTCGTTCAGCCGTTTCGGCGTGAAAGAGTAACAAACATCCATCCATCCATCCATCCATCCATCCATCCATCCATCCATCCATCCATCCATCCATCCATCCATCCATCCATCCATCCATCCATCCATCCATCCATCCATCCATCCATCTATCCATCCATCCATCCATCCATAATTACAAACTTTCGCGTTTATAATATTAGTAGGATAAACATTTTTTATACAGAGTTTATGTCAAAATGCTATCACTCGCACCGATGCTCGCCACCATAAACTGTGTTTACACCGCGTCTTGAGAACAAGGGTCAGCCAAGACGAACGCTAGGGTTGTCACGCGATCGCGGTGCAATCGTTTTGTTCACACTTCGCGCACGCTATCGCTGTTTCCGTAATGGGCAACAAGGTGTTAATATTTTATTTAATGGTTTTGTTGTGATTAACATTTTGAGAGAGATTTTAGTGGAAAATTACAACATTTATGAACTGTAAAGCGACTGATTTGATGGCCAACATGAATTAAAGAAAATTCTTTTTTGTTCACCTTACAGAGTTACGAATACGAAAAATAATATAGGAACCAAAGATTTATGAAAAAGCGATCTCTTCTAGAGAATATAATAAAAACATAGTTTATCAGACCAACACGTCTGTTGCTGTCTCTTTTCGTTGGCATGCAAGTGACAGTGACAAGAACTATAGAGCCGCTAAATGGCAGGGATTAAGAATAAGAGGGTTAGTTTTGGTTAGCAGAGGATCAAGGAGTGGAGAAAAATGGAGAAGACAAAGGTAATTTTTCTCGATAGACCTACTGACTCCTGAAGAAGTAGTTCGGGAGAGTATTCGAAATCAAACTTTAAATATTAATGCTAATAAAGTTATTTTGTACTAGTAGCGTCCTGCGGTTTCACCCGCGTAGTTTTAAATCCCGGTATTCCCACGGCATAAAAAGTAGCCTATGTGTTATTCCAGACTATAATATATTATATCTCTGTACCAATTTCCACCAAGATCCGTTTAGCCGTTCTGGAGTCATAGAGTAACAAACATCCATCCATCCATACTTACAAACTTTCGCATTTATAATATTAGTAGGATAATGACAAGCGCATCTATTGGGCGTGTGAACGATACAGAAAACTAAAAACAAATAACTTAAGGCTTCGGCTATCTAAGAATAAAGTAATGCCTGTGCCAACCCTAAAAAGATCGTCATTTATCTTAATATCCCTCTGTATCAGAGAGGCTGGATGTCTTTTTGAAGTACATCTGAGAGTTTTCTCACCCTAATTCTGTTTTATTGCTCCTAAGTTGTACTTTTAAGTACTTATCTCTTTCATCAACACATTTAATTTTGGGAACGTGATTGGTAGTGAATGTAAAGTGGGTATAAGTTTATTTTTTAATTAATATTTCAATGATCAATTTAATTGTTACACGCGTTACATAGTTGTTATGTTTTTGTACGAATATTTGAATGGTGAGCGATAGCGCTGTGTGAAAAAGTAATGGCAATATTTGTCAATTAATATTTTATAGCTTGGATCACCACACTGTTACGAAAGTACTAGTGACATGACAAAAAGAAGAAGAAGCTGTGGTCTTGTAATTTCGTAATTTTTAAAGCAATACATTAAAAAAATCTCTGTTTTCTTCTCGATAACGCTTTAACAGGCAAGTAAAATAAACTAGTAATAAAATTGTCAATAAGACATTTCAACCCTTTATTTGATCGGCTGCCGCTGTAACTAGAGACAACAAATACTGGTCTCTGCTTAATCGGTTTTTTTAAACGCCATCTGTTTTCTATTGAGATGATAAATACGTAGAAATCTTTTTTGATGAAAAAAAGTAAAAAAAAACCTAAAGCTTATCTGAAACAGCTTTACAACTTAATTGCCCAGGCACGGTAGATATTCTATCAGATCTCTTAGTACCTAGTATAAACTTAATGTTCTTTGAGGATGTTGATGGTGTAGTAGATGTCTTAAAATGTTTTAAGAAAGTAGAGAGACATCAATAGCCAGTTTAGCTAATGAAGCGCTTAGGTATCAATATGAATAAAACCACTGGAATATGAATGAGCCAGTTAGTTATCTCACAGTTAACAAGTTATAACTATAGCATTCTCATTTTCAGTCTTTTCAGTCTCGTTTAAATAACTTGTCTTGTATTATAATAAATAATAATTCAAAAATACTTTATTTCAGACACTACGAAACTACATTTCTGGTCCATATTAAAATACATAAATATTTGTTCACTGATTGGGTGTTATATAATTATTATATTACTAGATGCGCCTACGTGCTATTCCAGACTATAATCTATCTCTCTGCTAAGTTTCATCCAGATCCGTTCAGCCGTTCCGGCGTGAAAGAGTAACAAACATACATCCATCCATCCATACTTACAAACTTTCGCGTATATAATATTAGTAGGATAAGTATGTATTTAAAAAAAAAGCATTCAGGTCGTGTATCAGCTATCTGGTTCCCATATTATCAAGCTTTGGCTTAGTTTGGGGCTAGATAATGCTGTGTGGAAAGCCACCTTTAATTATTTATACTAACATTACCGCATTGTCTTACCGAACCCAGAGACACGTAAAGCCGTGTGCCTCAAGATCTCTTGAAGTTTAATTGGTGAAATTCCTCACACACCGCCCAGTGATTGCCTATCCAAGCATCGAAGATTGTCTCAATGGATGCTGTGGGTTTGTTTTAAATTAGTTCGCAAGTTAGCTATTCGTTACAGCTGCTATAGGTTATTTATATTTAAGGTGAGTTTCGAAGGCAATGTGAAGTTTTAAGACAAACAAATTGCACCAAATTAAATAAATAAGACAAAATTTTATATCAAAATTAAGACGGTCTATGCTAAGTTAAACCTGATAACTTTTACAGTTTAGATGGTAGTAGCTCTGCTTTCTGTGCCGTAGGCCGTAGGTTCGATCCACACCGAGAACAAACATTAGTGTGAGAACATAGATGTTTGTTCTCAGTCTGGGTCTTATGATCTTAAATTCAAATTCAATTTATTAATAATGTTATATGTGTTATATTTTACACCTTTGTATATATTTACAAAAAAAGTATCAGCTATCTGGTTCCCATAATATATTAAGAAAGAAAGAAAACATAATAATATATTTATTTGCAGCCACTTAGGTAGATCTAAACATAATACTAAAAAGAACTTAGTTAATCACAAGCTTAGGCTTAGTTTGGGGCGAGATAGTGCTGTATTAAATATCTATAAATATTATATTATTATTATAGTTAAGTAAAATCTGGTGTATAGCTAAATTCAAGGTATTTTTTTATACTGAATAGACCGTCCTTTGACTACAATCTCACCTGATGGTAAGCGACGATGTAGCCTACGGTGGAGCAGAACGGTCTAGAAGTCACCTATTCACTCTTGCCTTGAAGAGACTCATGTTATAATGGTCAGGAAAGACAGACGACGGTAACGAGTATATAATATCGGAGTAACCAAACGATTCATAGAGATATGTGCGCCACACAAAGGAAAGCACAGCCTTGTTTGCTAATCCACGAGTTCAATAGGAAAGCGAATAAACCAATAACCCTTTCACCTAAAACAAAAGATAATAAAAGAAAATACAGCAAAAAACCAAAAATCTTACAGACGCAGCCGGCACGCGTCGCATAAAAAGTATTCAAAACAATAAAAGCCATTAAGCGCGAACAAAAGGAGCAAAAGGCAAGTCCGGGCACAATTAAAACAAGAAATAATAAGGAGTTGTAATAAGTATTATTATGAGAGACTGTAGAATCCCACGCGACTTTACTCGTCTAACTACTTTTGCACAACCCTCGCGAAATCATCCTACTAATATTAAAAGGCTGAACGGATCTGAATGGAACTTGGCAGAGAGATAGATTATAGTCTGGAATAGCACATAGGCTACTTTTTATCCCGTGGAAATACTGGGATTTAAATCTGCGCAGGTGAAACCGCGGGGCGTAACTAGTCAAAAATAAAATAATAACTTTTCCATGGGCGGTCTTATCTTCTGTAGCGTACCGAGCCGTGTCTTCCTTCTAAGTTTAAATTACGCTTCTTACCCCCGGTTTATAAAAACCCGATCAATGCTAATCGTCTGTCAAGTCACCTGCTTTTTATTTAATTTGAAGTGAAAGCTGAAACAGCAAATGACTTGACAGCCGATTAGCTTCGATCAGGCTTTTGGAAACCCGGGGGTAACACTTGTTTTTAGAGTAAATTGCCAGTCAGTCAGACAGTAGTGTACCATAGTTTTATATATTTAGATGACAGAGTAGGGGCACTATGGGCTTGCACCTGGTAGGACACGCGCCCCTCGTCTGTTTTTTGACGAATATGATTCGTGACGCCGATGTGCGGTTTTAATTGGAAATGTGAATGTATTGTAATGCACTCGATATGCTCTTGTTGGTACATGCTCGTCTTATTGGAGCTAACGTCTCGCGAGCGATTATGCACACGTAGGTATGGAATTACCTCACTAGTTGCGCCCGCGGTTTCACCCGCGCAGATTAAAATCCCGGTATTCCCACGGGAACACATGCAACTTCCCACATGCAACTTTCACGACGGAACGGCTAAACGGATCTGGATTAAACTTGGCAGAGAGATACATTATAGTCTGGAATAACACATAGGCTACTTTTTATCCCATGAGAATACCGGGATTTAAATCTGCGCGGGTGAAACCGCGGGGCGCAACTAGTTATAAAATACGCGAGCGATGACTAGAATAAAGAAAGAGTGAAGTAAACAATTAAAGTAAAGTGAATTGGGTTAAATATTAAATTAACATGCACTATAATGTGATGTGTGTTATGTGTGTGTATTTATGTATGTAGTATAAATAATTATTTTTCACCTATGTATGTCTTTTCTATGTATTTAAATTGTTCTGTAGTCTTCTGTAGTGACGTCATCCTACTCAAGGCTCTGACTGAAAACCAGCGCTGCTTGGCAAGGTAGGCTACCTACTTTGTTAAGCAGCAATTGCTGAGTCAGGGCCTTTTTGGCGTACTGTTATGTTTTCTTTTGTTTTTGGTACTGTTTCTTCATTCGTTTTGTCTCTGTTTATAGCTGTAATTTTCTATGTACCTATGTATTTCTTTTCTTGTTGTGTATGTCAAATAAATGTATTTTCTTTCTTTCTTTCTTTCTTTTTTATAATCAAAATAAACTCCTACAAATAAAATCTTACAAGCACTAATAATTATTGTTAATTCCTAAGCGAAATAAATTAGACATTCATTGAAACTTGCAACCCCATTCTACGACAAAGGAATTATTAGCTACACGCGCGCAAGTATGCTTCTGACATCTGTCTTTGGTTGCACCTGGAGTGTAGTCACCCTAGTTTGTACTTGCTGATCGAACGAGCGGAGCGAGCGAAGTTCTCTTAAGTATAGTGCGCGTCAACCAAAAAGAACGCTGGAAAACAGTGGAGGTGATGTTTTTGCGATACAAAACACTCGCGCCTTCACACCCATATCCCTCCTTCCGGCGTTCTTTTTGGTTGACGCGCACTATAACTTGGACGAAACGGTGAGATTTGTTCGAAACTGACATATCGAACAAAATATCACGATAAATAAACATTAATTAAAACCAATTTTTTCCTGGACCTTTATAATATTGTTTCAAGAAACTTGGTTATTTTACCTTATATTTTCCAGGGAATTACCATTACGTCATTCTGCCTTCTCGGAAAAAACTAAAAAAAATATTGTTCCAAATAACTACTTATTTATTATCAAATCAATACGTGATATATAAAAATAGGGCAAAGAAACCAGATACCTCTTTTCAGGTTGGGTCATTCGCTTGATTTATAAATAAATAAATAATAATAAATAATGCTGGACAATCCACACAGCACCATCTAGCTCCAAAGTAAGCCACTCAAAGCTTGTGTTATATGGGTACTATATATTTCGATAGCTGATATATTTAATACATTATAAACTTACATAGATAGATTATTTTTTATTATACATAAACACCCAGGCCAACGGAAGAAATTTCTGCAGATGTGTGAATGACACAAATTTGTTCCGAGGCGGGAATCGAACTCGCAACCTCTTGCGTCGCAGGCGGACTATCGCCCGCTGTGCCGCCGAGGTCATCGGTTTCAGAAAGAAGAATTTAAAAATATATATTTCACATTGGAATGTTGATTAATTAGCCTGTGAAAGACTTGTACGTAAGTCCAGACTCCACAGATAATAAACCAAGCATAGCGTCATATCATCATGTCCGGCCGATATGAGAACATCCGGCGATAATACGACCTCTACAACTTATGAGATGGTTACAAATTGTTATTATTGTCATTGTAACCTACAGTTTCTAAATTAAAATGAAATTATTAATTACTAGTTGCGCCCCGCGGTTTCACCCGCGCAGATTTAAATCCTGGTATTCCCACGGGATAAAAAGTAACCTATCTGTTATTCCAGACTATAATGAATCTCTCTGTCAAGTTTCATCCAGATCCGTTAAGCCGTTCCGGCGTGAAAGAGTAACAAACATCCATCCACCCATCCATCCATTTACCAACTTTCGCGTTTAGAATATTAGTAGGATTTTCTTTCATTACGGCCCGCTAGGAGATTCCTTGCCCCAAACCGTGTGACATCACAACGCGATTTTGGGCATTATTCTTTATGACATAGGAAATACTTTGCCCAAACCGTGTAACGTCACAACGTGATCTAAACGCAAACGCGATTGGATTGGTTATAGTGAATAACGTCTTGTGGTACCGGCCATGTATTCCGATCCTAAGATTGTGGGTTCAAAACCGGTGCAATAATGAGTTTTTTATACAAAAATGTTTCTCTCAAACGGTGAAGGAAAACATCGTGAGGAAACGCATGTCATAGAACCTAAGAAATTCTAAAAAAAGGGTCTAGTGCTCGAACGGAGTGTGGTGAGAGTAAATGCGCTCAAAGAGGCGCATTTACTCTCACCGGTACTCTCTCAGGTTATAGTTGATTTTAGTAAATGTTTCAAAAAAGAAATTTACTAAAATCAACTATAACCTGCTATTTTGTTTGTATTATTTTACACTGGCAACAATACCCGTTTATATCAGAACACAGCAATGTGGGCATCACTTGCCCGGAAAAACTCTTCCACGAATATTTCTATCAAAATACGCCGAAAACTTGAAAAAAACCTTTGGTATAGTTTCACGCAAAGAAAATATTTCTACTTCTGAGTATCACAAAAACTCATCAACAAAAACAGAAAACATGAAAAAGCCGCCATGACACCTCCACCGTTCCGTTTCGCGTAATGATCGCTAAGATTCCCGCTCCATCGAGCCCGGTTCTTAATTCGAACGTTCTCATAATGAGATCCACCTTCACCGTGTCTGCGTACAATAGAACGCGACGCGTGAGTTTTTTTTTTTAGTTTTTTCTAAACCGCTTCAAGAGTCACGTCTATTCATCCTTGCTGGTAACGTTTAAAAAGATGCCTGGTACCTAAGTAATGACTACGTGGAGCGCGTAACAGTTAGTATACCGAGTTTTTAATTTTGTTAGTGGGTTATGGGAGGTTTCTTTCACTGCACTAAGCTTATGTAGATATTTAAAGCCTGTCATTAACTATTTATACAAATTCATTTTTAAACAACTCATTGAAAAAAGAAAGCTGAAATAGGTATATACGCCCGCCAAAGCGCGATTTCTGTGTTTCCTTATTAGGTACTAGTTGCGCTCCGCGGTTTCACCCGCTCAGATTTAAATCACTGTACCTACTCCCACGGGATAAAAAGTAGCCTATGTACTATTCGAGACTACAATCTATCTCTCTGCCAAATTTCATACCGATCAGTTAGCGTTTATTGGTCTCTGAGACCTCACGGAGGCCTAAAGGAGGCCTTAGGTTGTTGAACTAGTTTACCAGCATTTATCTCAAAGACATATCCTCAAAGTATGTCAAACCTGAATACATTTGTACCAAAGAACTCTGTAAAAAGTAGTGAAAGCTCTCTCAAAGACATCCCCGCTCTCCATTAGCGGACCGCTCGGCTTGAGTGAGATGCGGCGATTAAGGACTTAAGGTAGCGAGCTCGGCGGTAAAGCTAGAGATTGCAGCATTCAAAGGATATTTAATAGACGAACTATACAAGCTATGCTATGGTTTATTGAGCGGTGCCGTAGGCTTACGGCCGTTATCTTAAATTTATGCAGTCTTTGTTGAGCTGTTGACGCTTTTTGACGGATAATAATATAGTTTGATGTTTTTGTAAAACGGTGTAGAAAAATATAACGGGTTGTTTTTATTCTAAAAATAGTAAAACTACGATGATTTTGATGATTCTAATAAACCATTATTATATGATTTATAGTTTTTTAAGCCATCTTAAAATTCCACATTTCGGAAAAAGTCCAGTATACTGCACGTCCATTTACTGAAAAAGTAATAATAATAGTTTTTTTTACTGCCTCCTCTTATTTTATCATCTCATCATCATCATCATCATCATCATCATCTTTTTTTTAACATTCTAATTTCAAATTTTGAATGATTGACAAAAAACAAATGAAGCAGTCTACCATGGGGATGGCCTGATTTTAACAGGCATTCAAATTTCAAATTTAGAATGACTAACATAAAACAACATTTTTATGGCAAATGTACATTAAAGTACGACGCCAAATAAAAAAAAAAAAACATAAAACAAATGAAGCAGTTCAAGCTGTTTAAGACACCTAGCCCTACTTATCGCGTGGCAGTGGCACAAAGGTCTCACAGTGACTTGCGTGCCACAAAGAAAGCCTTTTTCACACAATAGGCTAAGTTCGCGCAAGGCGTAATGCGCGAGACGCCACGCAAATTGAATGCCCGAGGTGTGAGCGAAAACACACGGGGCGAAGACGCGGTGGCAACAAACGTGAACTCACAGTTTAATAAAAGATTCAATGATTATAAAACGCCGTATTACTTAAAGGTACGTCTGACCTAGACATCCTCAAATCTTGAGATTGGTATTAAGAAATCTGAGGGGATATCAACCATGCCTGGAGATCGTCGTCTATCGCCCGGTTTTAAAAGCGCGATCAACACTAATCGGCTGTCAAGTCACTTGCTATCTTTATCTAATTTGAAGTAAAAGCTGAAATAGCAAGTGATTAGTGTTGATCGAGCTCTCAGAAACCTATGGGGCTATGTCGTGAAGCTGTTCCTGTGTTCAAAGTTTAAAAATTTTTCGAGAAAAACAGCGCACACTCTTAAAAGACTCTACGTGGCGTAGCACTTCCGTAGCATATTAAGTTTTAAATGTAAAAAATAATGTTTTGTTAAAAAGTCAGGGTTTTTTCTTAGTGGAATCTACGCTGATTTGTTATCTGCGGCGAAGCATTGATCATGTACCAGATCATATCGAGGATGTGAAGATTAGAAGCTATGTTATTATTTAACAATCTATTATGTTGACAATTATCTAGTAGGAAAAATAAATTATATAGTAAAGGATGTACAGAAACAACGAAGAGGCCTTTTGTTACCTAGAAATCAAAAGGCAGTTTTTTGCCATTTTGACAAGCTTTTAACACGGCGTTATCGCGCACGATGACACTCCGTATGTTTTCAACTCACACGTTACACGGCAACTTAGGCACCTCGTCACTGCGCGAAGAATTTTAAAGTTTTCGCATTAGCCCGACACCGCGCCAGTAATTACGCCTTCTTTAACATAACACTTCGCTGAAGGACTACTCACACTTGTCATTATGACTTGTGTTATATGTTATAACTAGCTTTTGCTCGCGGCTTCGCTCGCGTTAAAAAGTATTATTATTATTAAAATTGACAAAGTTTCATACAAACTTTCATCCCCTATTTCATCCCCTTGGGGGTGGAATTGATCAAAATCCTTTCTTAGCGGATGCCTACGTCATATCATCTACCTGCATGCAAAATTTCAGCCCGATCCGTCCAGTGGTTTGGGCTGTGCGTTGATAGATCACTATGTCAGTCAGTCAGTCAGTCAGTCACCTTTGAGTTATATATATTTAGATAAACATCAAAAAGAAACAAACAGCTTTACGATTTTGATCCTTATAGCCGTGGGAGATGTAATACCCGAATCTCAGAAATAATCTGAGATCTCTCTGACGACCTAAGTGGTGCAGCGGGCGAGAGTCCGCCTGCGACGCAAGAGGTTGCGGGTTCGATTCCCGCCTCGGTACAAATTTGGGTACGATCTGCAGAAATTTGTTCCGTTGGTCTGGGTGTTTATGTATAATAAAAAATATCTATCTATGTAAGTATATAATGTATTAAATATATCAGTTATCTAGTAACCATAACACAAGCTTTGAGTAGCTTACTTTGGGGCTAGATGGTGCTGTGTGGATTGTCTAGCATTATTTATTTATTTATTATTTGAAGATGTTTTTTAGGGATATTACCACATCAATTGATCGCTCGATGGGGTAATTACAGCCACATAAAAGAACTCAATTAAGGACAGGCACATGGGGCTTAATATTCTGTATGCCCCAAGTTGATGAACGCAGGGCAATGCATCATAGGGCACGTTCCTGTCGTGTTCCTTACGAGGCAATGCTTTGTTATAGGTGGTGGTTACCACTTAACATCAGGTGGGCCATCTGTGTGTTCCATCAGCTAGTTGTATAAAAAAATCTCAACACCGCGTGTGGTTTTAGTGTCAGAAATACGCATATAGTGCTTCCCCGCACGAGTCTTTTACAAAGAGTTCAACTTATAATCTATAGTTGCGCCCCGCGGTTTCACCCGTGGAGATTTAAATCCCGGTGATCGGAAAACATTTATACCTACGATTGCTGATATCACTCATTGCTCAAAACACAACGATAGCGCGTGCTAATCTTTCCTGTGGCGACATCTAGTTATTATTTAGGAACTAAAAATGTATCAGCTAAATACGGTAAAATTTATCTGCCAACACCCGGTATTCCCACGGGATAAAAAGTAGCCTATTTGTTATTCCAGGCCATAATGAATCTCTCTGCCAAGTTTCATCCGGATCCGTTCAGCCGTTCCGGCGTGAAAAATTAAGAAACATCCATCCATCCATCCATACTTACAAACTTTTACGCAGAGCTACTATCAACTGAGCCGATGGCTGTCAAAAACTTTGATCCCCAGGCACGGTAGATCTCCCTTCAGATCTCATACCAACGAACACCAGATCGGTTGCGGATGTCTAAAGGTGGTAGTCAGAGGTACGTCCAAACAGTACATTTGGCAATACTCTTTTAAATCTACACAATAAGCTAAAACAAATATACTGCTTGGTAATAGTTTTCTTGCAAGAAAGTAATTCCAGTTACTTCTTTTTAAGTATCTATAGGGTGGGAAGGTTTAGAAATTCTAGAATACTTAGAAAATGTCTAAACGCCTAGACCAAGTTTTTTATTTATGGCTAGATTGTAATATTATTAGGTATGTTATGAAATAATAACATACATAAAAAAAAGTATACAAATAAAAAAAATCTGCAGATATAAAGAACTTGTAAGTTAAAAAAAGGTGTAAAAGTTGTGCAACTTGCGACATCTACGGCTATTCTAGCAAACAATAATAGTACTGTTAAGTTATTTATAGATGGCCTAGTAGTAGGACTATCAGTTTGACGGCCGCCATATTCAACAAGATCAAGGCTTAAGCTCTGAAAGCTAATTCTACTGGCAGGCAGACAAAAGCCATCATAACTACCTTATTTCTCCCAACAGTGATTCCGGTGACCGGATCTTATTCGTACAACACTAATACGAGAACACTCAGAGGAAAGATTATGGAGCGAGCTGGAGTAGGAGCAAAGGGCGGGTATGAACAGTACGAACGTATTTGTTTTAGCTATTAAATTTATTTATTTATTTAATTTATTTATAGCTTTTGGTCCCCCGGTAGCAGTCTCAAAAAACAACTACAAATCACAAGCTTTGTTGAAATAGTCTCTTAGAAATATCTCTTATTTTTATATATGACAACGGTCGAAGCTTAACCATTGTTATAGAAACTGAAACTGAAACAGCTACACGACTTTGATCCCCAGGCACGGTAGATATCCCTTCAGATCTCCCAGTACCAAGTAGGTACTAATTCAAGATTCTTTGAGGATGTCTTTATTCTTTATTCTTTATTGTACACAGAAACAACATGCGAAAACTTAAATAATAAAGTATGTACAAAGGCGAGCTTAACCCTAAAAAGAGTTCTCTTCCAGCAAACCTTGAAGGAAAGAGACTAGTCTAAGGGGGGTAGTCAGAGGTACGTCCAAACATTACATTTGGCACATACCCACATTTTGCATTAGTTAGTATTCCATACGTGACAGGTTGCAAGCCCATCGCCGCTGTTAGAATACTAACTGGTTTCCTCACGATGTTTTCCTTCACCATTTAAGAGCACTGGCATTGCGCACATAATTTTTTCGATAGAAAAATCCATTGGTGCACGACCGGATTCGAACCTGCGACCTTAAGATCGGAAGGCGGGGTCACTCCCACTAGACCACCGGTGCTCTCCATTGTTATAGATATCTGAGATTTTTATTTCAAAGCGTTGACAACACATAAAATTACTCTCGCTCGCACGATTCGACATTATGAAAGATATAAAATCACTAAGCCCAATTTAGAAAAATCGCAAACAACCATTTTGTGTGCAATCACAGTGCACACAGTTTAGTAAAAATTTCATTTTGATCGATGCAAGTTTTCCTAAACAAAAGCTTGCTTTAATACGAAAACTAGAAAAGTAAACTTTTAAGTAGGAAAACATTGTGTCGACCAAAATGTTTTTTTTTACTAAACTGGAACTACGCACTGCCAAAAAATGCTTACGCCTGATAAAGATAGATATAAAGAGCAAGCGAGAAGCGCTCTATAGTGTTCTCACTCTGTGCTGATCGCATTCCGTGACGTTGCCCATTGGCTGACAACGCTTCCGTTTCCTGAAGTCATGGTTATTATTTTGTAAAGGTTGGTACACCTACGTTTTGCCTATGTGGGGTCAATGTGCCAACAGTTTTGGATGAGCGATGTTGCAATGCTATTGAGGGGGAAAGTTTTTGTTAATAAACAAAAATAGAAATAGAAATAGCTTTTTTTATGTTAAATAAATAATAATAAATAATAATGCTGGACAATCCACACAGCATCATCTAGCCCCAAAGTAAGCTACTCATAGCTTGTGTTATGTGTACTAGATGACTGATATATTTAATACATTATATACTTACATAGATAGATATTTTTTATTATACATAAACACCCAGACCAACGGAACAAATTTCTGCAGATCGTACACAAATTTGTCCCGAGGCGGAAATAGAACCCGCAACTTCTTGCGTCGCAGGCGGACTCTCGCCCGCTGCGCCACTAAGGTCGTCTAAAAGATAGACAAACGACAACACCTGATGGTAAGCGGTCACCGTGGCCCATAGACAACAACAACACCATGGGCGTTGTCAGTGCGTTGCCTACCCTGAATCCATTTTTTTTTCAGCTTTTCATGTTAAATCTTGGCGGGAAAACCTCTGATGGTAACTCATTCCACAGCCTATGGGTATGGGAGAGAAATGAGCTTCGCGAATTGTATCTCAAGGCACGGTAGATATCCCAGATCTCTTAGTACCGAGCACGAACTCTGTGGATGTCGAAGGGTAGTCTAAGGTACGTCCATCATTACATTTGGTTTACACACACATTTTTCAAAGTTGAATACCATACTTGATGAGATCCAGAGCCTAGAACATCGCCGCAAAGTTGCTTGCCTTTCGATATTCTATAGGTTACATTTTGGTGAATGTGCTCAGGAACTGCACGACTTAATACCTCCATCTCCTTTCCACCACAGGACGATTAGGCGTACGGCTCAGTACCACCCATACCTGTTAAATATACCACCCATTCGCACTAAGCGCTTTGCGTCCACTTTTATCATGCGAACCGCCATGGAGTGGGAACTCATTGCCGTCGTCTGTCTTTCCTGATCGCTATAATTTGGGCATCTTCAAGGCAAGAGTGAATAGGTGTCTTCTAGACCGTTCTGCTCCATCGTCGGCCACATCGTCGCTTACCATCAGGTGAGATTGTGGCCAAAGGACTGTCTATCAAATATTAAAAAAAAAACTTGAAAGGTTGCAAGCCTATCGCCGCTATTTTAAACTGGTTTCCTAATGATGTTTCCCTTCACCGTTTGAGAGCATTACGCATACGATTTTTTTAAACCTAAAAATAAAGGTATAAAGGTTGCCTGGAAGAGATCGCTGTTAGCGACAAGGCCGCCTATTGTATTATTGCAGTTTTGAGTTTTTAAGTAAAAATGTATATCTTTATTCTGTTATCAATAATCATAAATCCTGTTTCTAGCTTAATCGACGACTTAGGACGACCTCTGTGGCGCAGCGGGCGAGAGCCTGCCTGCGACGCAAGAGGTTGCGGGTTCGATTCCCTCCTTGGAACAAATTTGTGTACGATCTGCAGAAATTTGTTCCAATGGTCTGGGTGTTTTCTATGTATAATAAAAAAAATATATCTATGTAAGTATATAATGTATTAAATATATCAGTTATCTAGTACCCATAACACAAGCTTTGAGTAGCTTTCTTTGGGGCTAGATAGTGCTGTGTGGATTGTCCAGCATTATTTATTTATTTATTTATTTATTTTAATCACCATATAGTATTATGATATTGTTTTAAATTATATTTTTTTAGGACTTACCTTAATTTTTTGATGACAGTCGAAACGTCAAACTGTCTTACATCAGTTGAAGATTGATCTGAAATGTTCATAAATGTTTATACATAAAAAATAATTATATTTTTTTTGTGGCAATTTCAAGCTGCAAATATCTTTATTGTTCACGCAAATATATCGTGCACGACAGCTATATTGCAGCAATAAATTGCCACAATATAAGCACCTTAAGATTGTAAACTTGGTCAAACTTAGGCCCCGCCCACCGTCTTACGCGCACCTGCCTCCGCCCATCGAGCGTCTTGTGCGCATATGCATACGCCTATCGTCTTAACCACACGCCCACGCGTGTTCTTACAAAACAAGTGTGGTATAGCAAGAAGCTTTTGACAGCCTACATAGCTCAGTTGGTAGTAGCTCTGCCTTCTGCGCGTAGGTCGTGGGTTCGAACCCCACCGAGAACAAACATTTGCGTGACGAACATAAATAAATAAATAATAAATAAATAAATAATGCTGGACAATCCACACAGCACTATCTAGCCCCAAAGTAAGCTACCTATTCAAAGCTTGTGTTATGGGTACTAGATAACTGATATATTTAATACATTATATACTTACATAGATAGATATTTTTTATTATACATAGAAAAACACCCAGACCATCGGAACAAATTTCTGCAGATCGTACACAAATTTGTTCCAAGGCGGGAATCGAACCCGCAACCTCTTGCGTTGCAGGCAGGCTCTCGCCCGCTGCGCCACAGAGGTCGTCATAGATGTTTGTTCTCTGTCTGGGTCTCATATTATATTGTAAGTATGTATTTACAAAAAAAAGTAAATCAGTAGGTAGTTTATCAGCTATCTGGTTCCCATATCACAAGCTTTGGCTTAGTTTGGGGCGAGATAGTATACTGTGTGGAATGTCAAACAATTTTTTTTTATTTACTTGTAAGGAAAGCGATGATGATGATGATTTTATATCTATAGGTATAGTGCGTGTCACGCAAAAAGAACGCCGGAAGGAGGGGGAGGGGATGTCATGACGCGAGTATTTTTTATGCGCAAACACTGTTTTCCAGCGTTCCTTTTGGTTGACGCGCACTATTTACAAGTGTCATGACATGTGAAACCTGTTTCTTTAGCCATTGGCTGAAAGAAATACCTGTTGGAGGTGTAAAAATGGCTAATAACGGTATTCTACCAAAAAAACAACCAATAGAAGGACAATAACTTAATTATAACTTAGAAGTTCAGACACGCAAGTTTCCGTGACCAATGGAGAACTACCGCCTACGTCTTAGCCACTCCCACTTTCTTAGGAGTTTAGGTGCCGCCCACCCTTCAGTTAGTCACTTTACTGTGAAATAACTGAAGACTTTCTCTTTTTTTTAATATCTAGCCTCAAACTAAGCCAAAGCTTGTGATATGGGAACCAGATACATAAATAACTAGTTGCGCCCCGTGGTTTCACCCGCGCAGATTTAAATCTTGATGATTGGAAAATATTTATCAAACGATTGCTGATATCACTCATTGCTCAAAACACAACGATAGCGCGCGCTTATCTTTCCTGTGGCGACATCTAGTTATTATTCAGGAACTAAAATATGTATTACAGCTAAATACGGTAAAATGCAAATCTACCAACGCCCGGTGTTCCCACAGGATAAAAAGTAGCCTATGTATTATTCCAGACTATAATCAATCTCTCTGCCAAGTTTCATCCGGATCCGTTCAGCCGTTCCGGCGTGAAAGAGTAACAAACATCCATCCATCCATCCTTACTTACAAACTTTTACGCAGAGCTACTATCAACTGAGCCGATGGCTGTCAAAAACTTTGATCCCCAGGCACGGTAGATCTCCCTTCAGATCTCATACCAACGAACACCAGATTGGTTGCGGATGTCTAAAGGTGGTAGTCAGAGGTACGTCCAAACAGTACATTTGGCAATACTCTTTTAAATCTACACAATAAGCTAAAACAAATATACTGCTTGGTAATAGTTTTCTTGCAAGAAAGTAATTCCAGTTACTTCTTTTTAAGTATCTATAGGGTAGGAAGGTTTAGAAATTCTAGAATACTTAGAAAATGTCTAAACGCCTAGACCAAGTTTTTTATTTATGGCTAGATTGTAATATTATTAGGTATGTTATAAAATAATAACATACATAAAAAAAAGTATACAAATAAAAAATATCTGCAGATATAAAGAACTTGTAATTTAAAAAAAAAGGTATAAAAGTTGTGCAACTGGCGACATCTACGGCTATTCTAGCAAACAATAATAGTACTGTTAAGTTATTCATAGATGGCGTTGCGATATTCCTTTTGGATAATAGCTCAAGTTTCTTTACAGTAATAAGTTCTATTATTTATTATTCACCTTGGAATAATTTCAAGAAAATATTATGCAACCTAGAATTTGAAAAATCATAATAGGCTAATTTTATTTTTGCAAGAATTTATCAAAAAAAAAATCAAAATATGTTTATTTTGGAACAAATCAAGGAACAATGTAAACAAGAAAACGATAACGCTCGCAGAAGTTTCAGTAGAAACTGTGTCGCGAACATTAACGCCCTCCTCCGACTTAGGAAATAACCAAAACAAAGAGAATTTATTACATAATTAAAATTTGTAACCAAAAATAATGAAAATAGAATAATAATTTTAGTGGTGGATTTTTGTGAGAGTAAGTATGTGTGTGTGTGCGTGAATGTGTATGTGTGTGTGTGTAATCTACCATAAATTTATTTCTTGATTTAAATTAATTATTATTTATTTTGCACTCACTCAGTCTCCATGAGAGTGCCATCTATACAACCCCTTGGTAATCAAATCAAACTATGGCGCTTGAACTTTAAACCTGCGCTTGAGTTCCTATCCGCAGCGCCATCTACCCATTTTTGCTGGAAATAATTCGTTACGCCACGAGTTTTAACGCGTGACGATTTTCAAGTTACTTGACAATGAGCTTACGCTTTTTGTAAAGAGATGGCGTTTAATTCATTGTGTATAACACAAATTATGAAAATGGAATTTTAGATTTACATACCTGAAAATTGATCTAGATAAAACTTAGGTCCGTAGGAAATTATGCTATTATTATAAGCTAATGATATTTATTCATAGTTTCGCGTTTTCGGTGATTATTTTGTCATAATAAATTACTTATTTTATGGAAAGTATCGACGTTTCAAAGTGATCCTTCAGAGGGCCTATCACGAGTTCCGGTGCCGACCGCGGTCGATCGTAGATCACACCGATAGACACCGCATTTCAAGGAAATTCAATATTATATATTATTCTTGTACTGCTAATAAATTCTTATGACTTTTATCATTATTCTTATTATAAATATTATATATTATTCGCATTCTTTGAGAAGCTTCCCTTAAGCTTCTCGAAGAATACGCTTGATGCCGTTGTTTAATTTCCTTGAAATTCGGTGTAGATCGTTGCGATCTACGATCGATCGCGGTCGGCGCTAAACTCACGATAGCCCCCCCAGGATCCTCCTTGTGGATACCTACATGACTGGCTTGAACTGAAGTTTTGGCGTATAAGGAGAGGTCTTAGAGTGCGTTTCATCAAATAGTTCCTATGCCGGAGGCAGTAGTTATATTTTAGTACGTTTAATTTATTAGTAGAGTACGTCTAGCGCAAGGAATTTGGTCTTGCGTGTTGACACTGTTGACAGACAGAAGTGCCAACATGACGGCATAGGAACGAAAAATTTGATGAAACGCACTCTATTTATTACTAACTAGTTGCGCCCCGCGGTTTTTCCCGCGCAGAATTAAATCCCGGTATACATACATACATAGGCCTCCCGGCCTATGTCCAGCAGACGCCTTCTCAGCTGATGATGATAAATCTTACCAGTTAGGTACCTGGTTACCTATCTACATTTTTACTCTCCCGTGCACTACTGACATGCGTCAGTTCCACAATACACAAAGGTTAACTGGAAGGTAATGCTTTAATTAATATCGCCTTTGTACTGTTATTTTTATGTGCATTAGATTATTTTCAATCAATCAATCAATTATATCAGTTATAATTCTGGTTCTCATACACCTATATAAAAGCCATACTTCTGCGTCATAGCTCATTTGGTAGAAGGGCAAAGAAGCCTTCTGCATTGTAGGTTGTGGGTACGGTCCCCACCTACGACAATCATTTAATTTTGTGTAACAAACATTGTGCGTTCGACGCGTGGGCTGTTTTTTTCAACAAATCCGAATCAAAAATTTCAGGCCAATCTGGGACTCTGAATTTTATCAGGTTTAATGTTATAAATTCCTAACGACTTCATTTTCTGAAAGGATTCTGTCTAATATTGTAATGTTTGCATGCATTGCTAAACTCGGAACAGGCCTAAGAGGAAAGATAAAGGATAATAGGAAAGTAGGTACCTGATAGTATCAAAATATTTGATGTATTTTTTCATTACACATAAATTCCTAAACTCGAAACAGGCCTAAGAGGAAAGATAAAGGATAATAGGAAAGTACCTAATAGTATCAAAATATTAGATGTATTTTTTCATTACACAGGCATTTGTTGCGGAAACTACCATGGATACAAGTATTTACAAAATGTACGAAATACATATGGAACCGCTGAGCTATCTCTAGACCGTTGCGAACGATCTCGAGGTAGCTCAATCCAAATCAGTGCCAATCGGAATCGTACCCAAGATACTGGCTGCATTGCCACACTGAACGGCAATGCTGATGCGCTGAGCCAGATACCAGCCCTCGGGTCACAAATCCCCAAGATATGACGCACAAATATTAATATTGAAGGCTAAGTAGGCCTCGGTACCCCACAGACCTAACCTCAACCTCTTACAGATCCTTGTATTCTAATGTTATTCATTTAGGTAGGTATAGTGCGCGTCAACCAAAAAAAACGCTAGAAAACAGTGGAGGGGATGTGTTTGCGCTTACAAAGTACTCGCGCTATCACACCTCTTTCCCCCTCCTTCCGGCGTTCTTTTTGCGTGATGCGCACTATAATATTTCTTCCTTTCTGATAATTCTTAATTTAAATCACCTACCACTCAGTACTGTGACAAAAACATTTACTAAAAATATATGATGTTTTAAAATCGGCAAGCATCTCACACATCTACAAATTCATAAAGAACTAAGTAAGATTCTACGCATTTGAAAACCACAATAAGCTAACTATTCAACACAAACAGGTGCACACAACGCCATTTAAATAAATAAAAACACAAAAAATAACTTTTATTTTATTAAAAATAACATTCAATCATAAAAACTTAAAATAAAACATAACAAAAGAATGAAATTTTAATTAAGATAACAAATAAGCGTAATAACTAAATTTTTAAACATAAATAACGCGTTGTTCGCGGCCGACGGCGAAGTTATGAAATGTTAGAAAATAAAAAAATGATTCAAATAACAAGTCAAAACAACCATTATAAATAAATAGCAGTTTTTTTATGTAGGTATATTTAAAAACAATAAGGTAATGCAAAATTTAACACAAAAAAAATTTTCAAAAAAACTTAAAACCAGAAAATGTTTTTCGTTTATATATTTCTAAAAGTACCTAAGAGTAATGCAAATAAAAATAAACAAAGCTAGCTCTACTTGATTTATTATTTAACAATGTTTAACCTTGGTCCAAGTGAAGGTTTCTGTGCTGGCACAAATAACTTATAATGTTCGGCAAAATCACAATTGTCCAAAACACTACAAGTGATATCTGTGCAACTCGCAGTCCAACACTTCTAGCTTATTATTAGTTCTACGACTACGTCAATCGTCCACTCGCTGATCATGAAAAATAAATTTTAAATAAAAATATTCTCAACGGCCGAACTTTTCAATTTAATCTCTACAAATTTAACCGACGTAAATATTAAAAATTTTGCAAAAACTTTTTACCATCGCCAACAGTATAGATCAAAAAAGTGAATCGAAGGGTTAGCCTAAAAATATTTTCGATAGACGCGGTCGAATTTGTTTAATATTAATTTTTGTATTTTAAATTTATAATCACAAGTGCACGAGGAACGTGTATTCCGCCGCGCGGCCCGGCCGGCCGGCGCGACTCCAGACGGACGACTGAGACGGACCCGCGGCGCGTCGCTACTCCGCTACCCGATCCCCCCTCGCGCGTCCCCCTCTCCCCGCCACCCGCCTGACCCCCTTGCACCCCGCACCCCTGCCCCCGGCCCGACTTCGTTACGACTACGAGCCACTTGTAATCGCCGCGCGATTTTTCCGCCTAAGACAAATTAGGCGGCCCGCCCGCGCCCGTCTCGATCTTACGTTTGGGCGGCTTCTTACAACTAAGATTTTGTGCACGCCTTGTAAGTCCTTTCAGCAAATCCCTATGTAGTCTCTTTTCTACCCGCAACGCTTCTGTAGCGAAAGAGTTGATCGATAATGCGTAATGTGGAGCTAAGAAAAGTTTACTTGCAGCTCTGAAACCGAAACTGCGTGAGGCATCAGTCCATTTTTTCCGAAACAATACATGAATTTAAATTATCGACACCCAATGTTATGGCGGGGCGAGCTGTTTTATTTTAAAATGGCATTTAATCGTCACTCTCGCTTTCGGCGACCGGGGCTGGGGTTAATTGTAAATAAAATTCAATCATTCGCAAAAAATCTCGTAATCGCCATTCGAAATCATCAATGGAGCAATGTTTTCAGGCTGTACATTATTACTGTTGTGGTTACTGTTATGGTTACGCCAACCTTTTTATTTTTACTTTTTATAGTTTTTTTATTCGGTAGCTTGTTTCATCTAATAATTTGCTTTATTATTCCCTTTCTACGCTATCCACATCCTAGCAAGTCCTTTATATTAGTAACATTTAGACGCCGGTCAAAAATTAAAGTCATGCCAGAAATGAGCATAGGTATGCATAGATAAACTTACGATGGGTTAAAACGTTTGTTTTTTTTTTTTGAATAAATTTAGTTTCATTTTATATCTCATACAAAATGAAATGAAATGAAATGAAATACGTTTATTAACACACACACATTATAGAAACACAGAACAGGGAAGTTAAAAAAGAAAATGAAAATAAAACAAAGAAAAAAGGATGAGGTAACAAAAATAAACTAAATAAGTCATATTGGTCCTGCTCTGTGCCTGGTGAGGTTAAATTGGTACTATCTCAGCATAATGCTACCCCTTGCATGAACCATGAAAGAGGCCTAAAAAAACCCTCCTTTAGCAGTTGGGTAATTGGGTATGTTAAATCAAAAAGCTGCAATTATTTTTGCTACATTTATTGTTGTATGTTTTTTTAGCGACGAATGTCTGTGCTAGGTCATAGACAAAGTTTTCAGTGTTTTATCATGATTCAAATTTGAAAAGATTTTAACTCGAACATCGATGGAATTAGTAAACATATATCTACGGTGTAATCGTTCTCAATAAATCGTTTTTTACATATATTTCGCTTTTACATAATTAGCTCTCAATAAATATCATCGCTTTATAGAGATTTTTTTTTATAATTGTTTTATAAAAAGGAGGATTACTAATAAAAAATAATTAGGTTTGTTCAATTTATACAGTCAACTTTTTTAACGTTTTTATCTTATGGAGTCTATGAGTGAGATTTCTAACATTTGGTTAGCTTTTGTTGATTAACCCCCGGTTACTGAAAGCGCGATCAACAGTAATCGGCTGTCAAGTCACTTGCTATTTCAGCTTTTACTTCAAGTTAGATAGAGATAGCAAGTGACTTGACATCCGATTAGTGTTGATCGCGCATTCAGAAACCGGGGGTAAGAATGCTATTTGTGGATCCCCGAAATAAAGGGTAAGCTTTTTAATATGAAACATTCGAATGGAGGCAAAAAAGGAGATATTTTACGCCTTTAAAAATACTATTATTTGAAGATAGCCTTCACAGCTCAGTTGGTACCTAGTAACTCTGCCTTCTGCGCCGTAGGCCGTGGGTTCGATTCGCACCGAGGACAAATATTTGTGTGATGAACATAAATGTTTGTTCTGTGTTTGTGTATAAAAAAAGTATTATATCAGCTACCTGGTTGCCACAGTACAAGCTTTGGCTTAGTTTGGGGCTAGATAGTGCTGTGTGGAATGTCCACCAATATAAAAAAAACTAAAAACTACGTTGAAATCTATACTATGGTATCTATTGAATTAAAATAATAGACAAATACAAAGAAACGAAAACCTTCACAGTGAAAAACGTCGTAAATTGTAATTAATAAAAAATTATTACAAACCGAGATGAATAAATTTAAATGAATTCTTTTATCAGACGGTCCAGCAGCTGAGGGGTCAACGAACCCGCAACGATTTTTAACGAGTCTCGATTTTTATTGACAATGGGTCGTGATTTAATAAATATTATTTATTTTTTAAGCGAAAGTGGCGGTAATGTAAAGCACGCTGATGTTTCAATTTATTTAACGCGAACGTTTTTGTGTTTTCCGAACATTGTTAATTGTAAATATTTTTCCCGCAAAGTGAATCTGTATCTTTTTTATCAGATCCGTAGCATTTAAGCTGGTAAAATTAAGCTTACACCTTTTGTTGGTAACCTGACTTGTTGAATCGGTTTAAAAATGCCTTGTAAAATTTTATCGACTTAGAAAATTTTCATTTGATTTTCCCGAAAATTTTTTCATATATAAAAAATCGTTGTATATATAAAAAAAAAAAAAAAAAAAAAAAAAAAAAAAAAAAAAAAAAAAAAAAATCAGTATTTTTGTCTTTGTTGTTTCGCCGGCAGGGGTTACGTTTGCCGTTTTCTGCGATAAACAACAGATTTCCATCACAAGAACGAAAATAAGAGCACCGTTGAGAATATTTTTATTTTAACAAAAAATCATAAGTAACTAAAATCACAAAAACAAGCATTACACTAAACGTAATTTCACAAATTACCTGCTTTCAGTTGGTTTTCACGAGTTCTATTCAGTTTTTAAGCACCATGAAACAAGAAAAATAAAAAGTCCAACTGAAAAGATGAATCAAATAAATCCGGTTCACTAAAAATCACTAAACTTAGTCAACTTGAAAACACTAAAATTAACTATAAAAAATGAGCGCGGCGAAGGAACTTATACCACTAAGACTATGCGGCAAAACGCGCCGAGTATTTACATTGGTGAAAAAAAAATGAGGTCATTCGGAGGTTACGGGCGAGGCGGGCGGTCGGCGGAAGCCGCGACGCGATGTGAGCCCGGCACGCCACGTGCGCGCCGCGACAGGGACGCACTACCCTCCCTCCCCCGCAACCGACAAGGACAGCACTACACTTTTTTCAATTTACTATATTCCCTGATTTTTATTATTTTTTCGCATTTCGATATTTTATTTTTTAGTTGATGCGCTCCGCAACTCACCTGTTGTGCTTGACCCGATTCGATCGGCACCGATCATGCGATCGACGGTTCCCGATACTTTTTTAACACGTTGTGATTATTTTTGCGTGTCTGTGTCCGTGTTTGGGTGCCAATAACATTTTCTATTCCATTTTTATCTAGCCTTGTAACTGCGGGACTTAGTAACGACGTTTTTTTGAGTGCTACCGCGGGTAAATACTTATTCCTTGTAACTTTCAGGGAGCAAGGAATACATTAATTTCGTCAAGCATTAAAAGCAATGAAAATAATAAACCAAACATTATAATAATTATATTTTATATAAATTAGTTAAATAATTAACAAGGAATGTTATTGCTAAAAAGTCAAAATATTTCCAATAAGACTCCAAGTGCTGCCATAAGAATGCAGCGTCGGGTAGCGGAACTAATCGTCTAATCGCGTCTTGCAGCGCCACGACACTTGCCGACGGTAATGAGAACTATCGCTACATCGCACGGTTCATATCTAACGCGTTTATTTTTAACGTTTTTTTATTTTTAATTGCAAAAGTGCAGCGTTCGCTTTTCCGGGCTTCAACTGCCATTTCGTGTATTCTCTTTTTAGTTCCCATTTGATTTTATGTGTCCGTTTTGATCACATCCTTGGTATGGTATCTCAACATTTTGAATACGTAGATAGAGATAAAACAAGGCATACCTACGTATGTTGGATCACACATTTGCTGCATACAATTTGTCGATTTGAACTTTAATACCCAGCTTATGAAATTGATGTTGCTTTTTTAAATTTTGCATTTTATAAGAACTCTTAATTATTTGTTTTCATCATATTTATAATAGATGGCGCTAGGGGTCTCAAACGACGTTATAATCTTATTAGAAACGTATTTCCCAATGCTTTTGCTAATCGGAATGAAACAGAAAATAACTTTTTTTAATGTATGAGCCAAATATACAAAAATATATATATGACTTCAGTAATTTGTGCCTTATAACCAAATTTAGGGTTCACCGTTAGGTTTAAGTAACCTCCAGTTTCTGAAAGCGCGATCAACACTAATCGGCTGTCAAGTCACTTGCTGTTTACTAATTTAAAGTAAAAGCTGGAATAGCAAGTGACTTGTCAGCCGATTAGTGTCGATCGGCCTTTCAGAAACCGGGGGTCAACATGTATGCCTCTAGCTTTTGAACGCAGTGCAGTGCATCGTAGGGCACGTTTGTATCGCATGACTTACGATGCAATTTTTTGTTACACGTGATGGTTACCACTTAACATCAGGTGGGCCATCTGCTGTTCTATCAGCTAGTTGAATAAAAAAAAGGCCCAGTCTTATACTAAACTGTCATACAAGTCCACGACAGAGGCTTTAGTGCGTTCTAGAAGTTAAAAGTTGTCTCATACAACACTTAATACTCCAACCCCTTGTAAAGACGGCACAGGGTCGTAAACCCACCCCTGTAATTTAAACCGCCAAGTACGTCGTAAAGCTGCTGTCAATTCTTTACTTAAGAGTCCGGTGACAGCGGCTCGCAATTTCGAGGTGCGATTGGCTATTATTTCATTTTATTTCATTTTGGGGAGGTTGTTTGAAATAATAACTCTAAAGAAACACGCATAAATACTGTTCGAACACAAATAATACAATAATATAAGGGAAATGTGCTTGAGTCAGAAATCATTTTGGTATTAGGTAAACGTAAGACCAAACATACTAATACCAAAATGATTTCTGATTCGGGCATGTTTCCCTTATATTATTGTATTATTTGTGTTCGAACAGTATTTATGCGTGTTTCTCTAGAGTTATTTTTTCAAACAACCTCCCCGAAATGAAATAAAATGAAATAATAGCCAATCGCACTTCAAAATTGCGAGCCACTGTCACCGGAGCCTTAACTCCGGAGATTTGCTTGCTGTGAAGAGAAAATTGCACATTAACTACCTTTCTATCCACAGATTTATAAATTCACTAGCGACCCGCCCGCGCGCCCCTGCTTCGCACGGGTGCACATTGCTTTTCTACTATATCATGCATGTATTATACATAAACCTTCCACTTGAATCACTATCTATTAAAAAAAACCGCATTAAAATCCGTTTCGTAGTTTTAAAGATTTAAGCATACATAGGGACATGGGGATATAGGGACAGAGAAAGCGACATTGTTTTATAACTATGTAGTGAAGAAGATAGCTTATGCGAACCAGGGCCCATACCACCATCTCTTGAAGCATTCTTATTTCAATAGTACTTTACTTTATGATCATAAAGCTGACTCTATGCAGTTGACAACTTGACATTGACATAAAAGTAATATTGAAATAAGAATGCTTCAAGAGATGGTGGTACGGGCCCGGGTCCGCGTACTCATGATGGTTCCCAACTTAGGCCTTTATTCATAAAGGTTGCTGAGCGCACCAATAGCTTATCAGACCGATAAGTCTGTTGCTGTCTTTTTTCGTTGGCATGAAAGTGACAGTGACATGAAACTACTCTGTAGAGCCGCTATAAAATGACATGGATTATGAATCAGAGGGCTTCCCCCGGTTTCTGAAAGCTCGATCAAAGCTCATCGGTCGATCAAGTCACTATCTCTATCTAATACGAAGTAAAAGCTGAAACAGCAAGTGACTTGACAGCCGATTAGTGTTGATCGAGCTTTCAGAAACTGGGAGTTAGAATATTTTTTTTAATTAGCATATTATCTCATGAACAACGCAACATTTTGTATGACTAGCTGATGGAAGAAGTAGATGACCCTCCTAACACTGGGAGGGTTACACTAAACTATTGCAGTGTCCAAAAGAACCAACTTTACAACTTTGATCGCCAGACGCGGTAGATGCCCTCACTACCCCAATGAGTTTGGTTAACCATTTTTCGTGTTTAGTTTTTTGTAACGACGGCCCTTTTTAACCGACTTCAAAAGAGGAGGAGGTAATCAATTCAACTGTATTTTTGTTACCTCAGAACTTTCGACTGAGTTCACTGATTTGATTATTTTTTTTTGAAAGCTAATGCTTCCCGTGTGGTCCCATTTAAATATGAGTCGGACGATTAGTTTTGAGTTATAGTAGTATGAATGTATTTTCCAGTGTATTTGAAAACGGTTTGTCGTGCAGAGTTATTTGTATGGAGATTCGATACGCCTCTATCAAGCAGAGAACTCACGATTCCTTATAAAAAACACAAAACCTAAACTCAGGCTAAGGGTACAGATTTCACAATACGGTTAAACTCTTTCCGGTAAAAAAACCTGTAAAATGAAGCTTGTAAGCCTTTATGGTGAATTCGATCAAGAAAAAAACATAAATTCCTCTTTAAAAAACAAATTGTCACCTCTGGATCCACACCTCATAATGGCACGTAACGTAAGAAGCTAACTTCTTTTTTATTGGCCCACCTTTAACGCTTTCGCATTTCGAATAACTTTGGTTTGGATTTCGAACGTTTTTATTATTCTACTGTTTAGGAAAATTCATGTCCAACCTTCACCCACCAGAAATAAGGTTTCTTTTCTATTGTCCGCAAAATGAAATGGACCGGCAGCTATAAATAAAAACTTTCTATCCCATCAACGAATACGTCAGAAGCACCACGGAATTTAACATTCGAATATCACCGTTATTGCGAACGGAGAAAGCTTATTTTTTAATGTACATTAGAAATGTCTTGTGTCAAAGCTAACAAATGAAGATTTAGAAGTCTCACATTTTGTTTCAGAATATTGTCATCCTTTTTTTGATGGTGACGAGTTGTGTGACGAAACATTGTGCTCTTATAATGTTTAGGGATAAAGCTAAAGTCCGTTTATGACTTTTCTATGAGACCTTTGTTTGCATTAAAGCGAATCGAAGTTTTTATTTCCATGTCCTTTATTTAAAAAAGCTTGCTATAAAAAGGTGCGATATAAGATGTCGTTAACGGGAGTAAAAGTGAACACGATTTATTTTATGATCCCCTAACTTTTAAGATTCTAATTTCAAAAGGAATTGAGCTTTGTGTACAAAGAAGGGATGGGAAACCTTTGCATAAGTAGGTACTTTATGTTGAAATAAGTTCTGTAAAGACCTTTGAAAAGGATTGTTTTGTTGTTCTTTATTTGGGACTTTGAAATGAGATAATGAAAAGGGCTTTAAATACTGTATAAGCAAGTTAAAATGGCATAATAACCATAAGTTCGCAGAACCGAAAAACGCTGGGGTGAAAAGGTTTTCGGATGGCAACCACGAACCGGAGGAACGAAATCGAAACCTGCTACTTTTTTTTACACAACTAGCTGATGGAAGAAGCAGATGGCCCACCTGATGTAAAGTGGTAACCATCACCAGTAACAAGCATTGCCTCGTAAGTCACGCTTGATAGGAACGTGCTTACGATGCTCAGCTCTGCGTCCACCTGCGTCTGCATCAACTTGAGGCATACAGATGTTAAGCCTCATGTTCCTGTAATTACACCAGTGACCACACTCTTCAAACCGAAACACAGCAACGCTGCTTGGCGGCAGAAAAAGGCGTGGAACTGATGAACCGATGACTTTGTAAAGATCACGAAAAGTAGGGAGGGAGGTGGAGAAAAGGCATATCAGAATTATTCTTCCTACATAAGAGAGTAGGTCCAAAAGTAGTCTTTTTAGGCCGATGATGATGATAAGATACCCCGTAATTGATCACTGAACTGAAATCTCTTAAAATCTTTTATCGAATAAAACAAAGAAATACCTTGATTTTACACCTTGTATTTTTGTACTGGACTTAAATCTCTTAAAATCTTTTTTCTGATAAAACAAAGAAATACCTAACTTTTACACCTTGTTTTTATAACGAATAAAAATAATATAACAAAACCTGGTTCTGTAAAATACTTAAATCACAATGCAATTTACATTAGCAGTCATTGTCCAAAGCTGGTTAATTTATAGTCAACTTTCAATTTGGCAAACACATCCCAGCATCGTAAATCTCTGCGACAATTAAACGGCTTCTTGCGGCCTTGCGGTTGGTCACCCCTGGAGCTACGATGTCTGAATTTGAAATTCGAGCGTCTAGTAAAATTGATAGTTCTGATTTCAAATTTGAATTTATGAAACATTAACATGGCACTCGAGTGTACAAGATTTAAAATTCGAACGTTGACTAATAAAACAAATGTCCTGAAAATATATGATATTAATAAGAATATTGAAAAGAAAGCCATAAGACTTAAACGAACTATAAGACTTTTTCCTGTGATAAAGATAAGTCACAAAGCATTTCGTCATTAAAAATAAAACAAAAATATTGGTGGACTTTCCACACAGCTCTATCTAGCCCCAAACTAAGCCAAAGCTTGTAATCCTGTTGACCTGTATCACAGGTTTTCTAAGCCTACTTCAGGCAGCAGTCTCTCGCAGCTCAGGTTTCTAACTTCTTGTTCTTGAGTTTATTACCTACATTGTTATTAGTACCTAAGTTGAGAGAAAAATAAATAAATTATTATTATTATTATTATATTATGGGAACCAGATAGCTGATATAAATGTATTACATAATATACTTTTTTTGTAACTATATACATCAATAAATAAATAAATACATCGTGCGTGACTTACGAGATAATACCTACTTTGCTATAGGTGATATACCACTTAACATCAGGTGGGTCATTTTCTTCTCTCACCATTTCAACAACACATCTCTACACATCTCTACTAATACCAAAAAAAGCCAAGTTTATACCATAGGAACCAGTTATTTTTCTTCTTTTAGTGTACTTATTGTCAACTATAGTAGCGCCCTGCGGTTTCACCCGCGTAGTTATAAATCCCGGAATTCCCACGGGATAAAAAGTAGCCTATGTGTTATTCCAGACTATATATCTCTGTGGCAATTTTCACTAAGATCCGTTCAGCCGTTCTGGAGTTATAGAGTAACAAACATCCATCCATCCATCATAAATAGCAAGTGACTTGACAGTCGATTATCGGGCTTCCAGAAACCGGTGTTTGACTGGAATGTTTATTAGACAAATATTTATCCTCTGTGGCTAGAATATACACCCCACCATATACAGCGCAAAAAGGCAGGCTTTTATCAAGGCTTTTAACTCAAACTGAGCTGTGAAGACTGACCATATGCAGGAAACAATCTAACTTCAAAAGCTAGGCTTCATGCACCTTCATGCCGGTCAAAAGAAACGTAGGTACAGTATATCTGAACGTAAACATAGGCGGCCTTGACACGCGCTTTATCACAAGGTCGCCGGGGCAATGACCCGTCAGAATCAATAACTCATTACTTTTTTATTTCGTTTTAAACGGTTAAAAATAACGTGTTTTTTGCGTTCCGCGGCTGTTCGCCCCAATTACGTACCGGGTGAAAGCGGGTGTCGCCGCCAATTATGACGTCACGCGGGGCCTGATTCCGTATTATTCCCTGTTAATTTTTATGAATCGAACTTATTCATTATCGGACGTTCATTCATGAGCGAGCTCTTTATAAACAAAATGTGTACCAAAGATTAGTTGATATAACAAGAGCTGAGGATTATCAAAACAAGATTTGACTCAGATTATCAAAACAAGATTTGACTCACTTAATACTTTTTTCTAGAAATTCATGGCCCACTAAACCTTTACTTTCACCACAACAGCTTCTCTCAAAGTCAAAGTCAAAATATGTTTATTCAATAAAATCACAAGGACCATCTTGAACCGTCTTAAAACTAGGTGACTCTAGTGCCAGTTCCACGCGACCAACACCGAGAAGAACAGGCAACAAACTCTGTGTTAACAAATCCTAAAGGCCCTTTACAAGTACTCCATAAAGTGAGAGATGAAAACATGGATGCTTCATAGTTTCGAACAGCTGACAAGCAGCTGATCCGTACAAAATAAATAAGCAAGTAACTGTCTGTACGTAATATTTTCACAGCTTTACTGCTAAACCAATCAAGATAAAATTTTACACCGCGATAGCTCGCATCCTGGAGACGGGCTACTTTTTACGATGACGACGGTAGCTTTTCATAAACTTTCAAATACATAAAAAAAAATCTATCACACTTTACTGAAACGTTTTTCAAATAGTTTTGTTTTTTGACGGTAATGTAAGTGAAATGAAAATTTTTACTTACCAAAAAATCATGGGAATAATCCTCTAGTAAAATGGCTATTGTAATTTGTAAACTTAGATTATATTGTAGCACCTTTTCAGACTTTTATATTGACATCACTTTTTTATTGCACAAATACACTACTGTAAACACTGGCACACCACAGCTTCTCAACTGAGAAAAAAAAACTCGATTCTTTTTTTAAATTTTAACTACGAGCATTCGATTTTAGAATTGGCGCGCTCGCGTCTTCACTTTTTTCACAACTGCTTTTCAAAATTTAATCGAATTTCTTTGTTATTATTAATTTAACTATTATGTTATTTGTTTTTTGTAACTTGAGAATGCTTGTGAATTAATAAATGGAGTGCAGAGCTTAAAGCCCGCCGCTCGTGCCACGGTCTACAAGGAACTCATATCGTCTTGGAAGGGCGAAAAGACGTTACGTTCGACCCTCGACCGTGCATTTTGTTGATTTTGTGATAACAGTGGAGTAGAGATTTTTGTTTTCGTACTAAACTTTTTGGCACAGCTGATTGGCTTACAAGGTATGTCTAGTTACTGTTAATTTGATAACGGATTGGAATTTTCAAGTTTGTGCTGTAGATACTGGTTTTCGTATAGTGGCCGGCATGGACGTTGAGATTAGTAATGCTTTGAGTCGCGATGTCGAATGCGCGTCACTGTTTCAAAGTTTGTTACTGCACCTAATGGTACTGACGCTAGTGCTCATTTTGAGCATGCTCAAAAATAACCGACTTACGACATCTAAGCATGCTTAGCAGCTTCTAGAGCAGAACTTTCTAGAGCATGCTAGATCATAAGCGTGCTTATTACTATTAGCAACGCCTAGACACACGTGCTACTTTATGAGCAGGGCTCAATAAAAGCATGCTTTTTGAGCACGTTTGTCGGTACCTAACGAACAGCCGAGCGAAAGCTAAGCTAGCGAAGGCAAGCGAACGAATATGGACGAGAGTGAGAAGTACTGAGAGCGAGCGAAAACTTGCATGTGTCTTCGCTTGCCTTCGGTCGAGCGTGCTCCTTTTTAACCAAATTATTATTATTTTTATTTTATTTTTATTTAATCCACACAGCGCCATCTAGCCGCAAAGTAAGCTACTCAAAGCTTGTGTTATAGGTACTAGATGACTGATATATTTAATACATTGGTTAAACTATAGCTACCCTGGTACCTGAGTTGAGGGTTGGGGATAGGGGGGGTAGATGGCAAGTCTTTCCCTATAGTTCTTTTTTCTAGGAAATGAAAAAAAATTTTCTTCAAATTTCTTCACTTAAAAAAAAAAACCCTAACCTAATGAGAATTCCTTCCCTTAAGTCTTTTTGTCATAGAGATGAAATATTACTACCAATATTCTTCATATAAAAAAAAACCCTAACCTAACTAGTAACTTACCTGAAAAATTAAATATTTTTTTTTCATTTCCTAGAAAAAAGGGCTCAAGGGGAAGACTTGCCATCTACCCCCACTTGCATCCCCCCTATCCCCAACCCTCAACTCAGGTACAAGGATTGCTATAGCCAACCCAATGCATAATATATTTACATAGATAGATATTTTTTATTATACACAAACACCCAGACCAACGGAACAAATTTCTGCAGATCGTACATAAATTTGTTCCGAGGCGGGAATCGAACCCGCAACCTCTTGCGTCGGAGGCGGACTCTCGCCCGCTGCGCCACTGAGGTCGTCACACACACACATCACATTGCACTGTGATAATATCACAGTGTACCTTTAATTTAATCACCAGTTTATAGTGAGGGTATTATATACCCAAATTGTGGTGCTTAAATTGAAATAATGATTCAAATTAGCGCTGTCTCTGTTTGCCATTAAGCATTGGTAAAAGATGGCAATAGTTGAAACGTAGTTTAACGTTTGACAGATTTTTGTAGTAAGGCCGACACTCCTTGCTTGTTTGGTGCTTCTCGGTGTATGGCGTAAAATAGTAACGTACTCCTTCCAGCGTTCTTTTTGCGTGAAGCGCACTATAAAAAATAAATAAATAATTATAATTGACTACTCCATGGTCTTCGACTAGTCAAGGTTCAGAGCTTAATGCGTAGGCCCTGTTATAATAAAATAGTTCTTATGCCCTGGTGATAAGAACCGCTTGCTAGCCGGCCAGGTAAGAATAAAGGTTTATTTTGAGGGGCGCTTTCTTCACGTTTATTCCTGTTGTTCGTAAACATAAAAGACGACAAGATACAGAGACGCACTCAGGGAGTATTTTATTTTTGTATATACAACTTGTTGATGCAAACAAGCAGATGGCCCACCTGATGTGAAGTTGTAACCTTAAGAACCTTGCAAATAAAATAAAATAAAATTTGAATAGTGTGGTCGCCGGTGTTATTACAGGCACGAGGCATAACATCTGTATGCCTCAAGTTGATGGACGCAGGGCAGAGCATCGTAGGGCACGTTTCTATCGTGCGTGACTCACGAAGCAATGCTTTGTTATAAGTGATGGTTACCATTTAACATCAGGTGGGCCATCTGCTTGTTCCATCACTGGTAGAATAAAAAACATATGATCCGGGGAAGTACTGCCACCACGCCTTGTTCTGCCGCCAAGCAGCAACGCTGTGTTTCGGTTTGAAGAGTGTGGTCGCCAGTGTAATTATAGGTGATGGTTACCACTTCACATTAGGTGTGCCACATGCTCCTTCCATCAGCTGGTTGTATAAAACAGTGAATATAATCTTTTTCTTGCAAATATTTTGTAAGTTTTTCTAAAATTCCAAAATAAATACCATATAATTAAGTCTTATTCATGTCGTACGTCTAAATACATCCCTGTCGAAGGAAGTATTGCACGGTGGCTTATTTTAACGGTCATATCGTCGCGCGCCCTTAGAAGGGATGCCAAACCGCGGCCCGAACATTATCACTTTCAAACGTAGGCTCTCTTCTCCTCATCATCATGATATTAAAATTGTATTTTTTTAATTTTACATTTTTGAAGTCTTGATTTAAAATACACTTATAATCATGATAACTATTATATCCCAAATCTATTTATAAAGAATGCCAAAAAATACGTAAATGAATGGAATTTCTTCCTCATCATTAATATTACGATTTTTTTAACCGACTTTTCGCTTAAGTAATAATGTAATATACTTAAAGTTTCGATTTCAATATTTAACAGGAATAGACCAGGGATAATTTCTGATTGTAATTCATGAGCCTTCTGCTAGGCATATCTAACGAATAAAGTGTTATTGATTCAAGTGCTATGATAAATAATATACCTACCTACTCTCGCACAGCAACATGAATAGAAAATTAACAAAAGTAAATATTATTGAATGTGGTGTGAGTCGGTTTGATATTATTTCATAAAACATAATTCAAGGATCATTTGGCCATCAAAATTTTACTTTTTTCGGTAATATCGAAAACTGTACGTCTTAGAATAAAAATAGTTTCAGAATATTATATTTTTCATATTTATTTCGGTAAATTATTGTTTTGCCTCCCTTTTGAACATGCCTTGAACATATCTTGATAACCCTTGTCCAATTAAACTCCTTTACTTATCAATATATTTCTAAAATACCTACAAGAAACAAGAAAAAAAATTCTAGACCTACCAAATCTCCTGCAGAACTTGACGGTTAGAAAGTTATGCTTGGGAAATCTTAAAAATATTGGATGCAATATCCCGCTCATTCGGTTTAGGGATTTTTAATAGCGGGCCGCGGGTTGAGCACTTCTGGTCTATTCGTTATGACCGAACGTTATGCGTCTTCTAAATTCAAAATTGTTCGGTCAAGTGAGACTGAGTTACGTACAACGGTCGTCAAAACAAAATTCTATGTAGGTAACCTATGTTAAATGACAAAAATCATTCATCAAAAATAAATAAATAATGCTGGACAATCAATCCACACAGCACCATCTAGCCCCAAAGTAAGCGACTCAGAGCTTGTATGGGTACTAGATAACTGATATATGTATTTAATACCTACATTATATACTTATATATAGATAGATATTTTTTATTTTACATAGAAAACACCCAGAACAATGGAACAAATTTCTGCAGATCGTACACAAATTTGTTCCAAGGCAGGAATCGAACCCGCAACTTCTTGCGTGGCAGGCGGACTCTCGCCCGCTGCGCCACAGAGGTCCTCAATAATTTATTAGTCCGTTAAAATTAAACTAGATTTAAAATAATGTCCACCTGGTCAGTCAGTACTATGCATTTCCGCGCATCACAAAACACGCGTGCTCGCCACACGAGCGGATGTCTCCAATTTCCATAAATGTGCTAACCCTATGGATTCTAACATTCTACGTAGTATTCAAAACTGAACTCTATCCCCTTTATATAGAGTACAGCCATAGCTTATGTAATTATAGCATGCGTCGTCAGTCTTTATTCTAACATAATACGAAGTTTTCGAAACTGAGCTCTATCCCCTTCAAATAGAGTTCAGCCATCGGTTATGTAATTATGGCACGCGTCACAGTCTTTTGGTTAAGAAATCAACAGGATGTGAACTCGAGGGTGACAACCCTATTCTTAAGACGTTAGAAAAAAGTGCTTATCGCACGCCAGATGTTGTTTGGAGACCAGTAATGTTCGCAAGATTGTTTTTAACACTACTAGCACAACTTTTAATACAACTAGCTGATGGAACAAGCAAATGGCCCACCTGATGTTAAGTGGTGACCATCACCTTGAACGAAGCATTCGCTCGTAAGTCACGTACGATGGCAACGTGCCCTACCATGTATTGCCCTGCATCTATCAACTTGAGGCATACATGTAGCCCACCTAATGTTAAGTGGTAACCATCACCTATAACGAAGCATTGGCTCGTAAGTCACGCACGATAGAAACGTACCCTACGACGCACTGCCCTGCATCCATCAACTTAAGGCTTACAGATAGCCCACCTGATGTTAATTGGTAACCATCACCTATAAAATGCGTTGCCTCGTAAGTCACGCACGTAGGAACGTGACCTATGCACTTGCGTCCATCAACAGATTGACTTACGATGCACTTGCGTCTATCAACTTGAGGCATACAGATGTTAAGCCTCATGTGCCTGTATAATTACAGGCACATGAGGCTGCAGGCATGCCGGTGTAATCACCGGCGACCACACTTTTCAAACCAAAACACAGCGTTGCTGCTTGGCGGCAGAAAAAGGCGCATTTGTTGCTATTCTTCGTATAGCATCCATCTCAAGGTGTAAGATCCGTATCTAAAACGGCGCTCTGCGAGGAATAGGCTAAGTTTAAGACTAAGCTCAACATTGACACTAACTCGATGTCAAAACTTGGCAAATAGACAATTTGCCACGCACAATCTCGTTCCAAGTTCCAAGTTTCAAGTGAGACCAATTAGTGAGGACCTCGCTTCCAACTCTAACTTACTTAGCTAGCTGTTCGACGAGAATTGGCACTTGCAAAGTGATTTGTCGCACTTGCTGCACCACTACTTAGTAACTACCAAAAAAAAATTAAGGCCTGTTTCAGCAGAGGCTACTGACGCTAGTTAAGGGTCCGGTGACAGCGGCTCGCAATTTCGAGGTGCGATTAGCTATTATTTCATTTTATTTCATTTCGGGAAGGTTGTTTGAAATAATAACTCTAAAGAAACACGCATAAATACTGTTCGAACACAAATAATACAATAATATAAGGGAAATGTGCTTAAGTCAGAAATCATTTTGGTATTAGGTAAACGTAAGACCAAACATACTAATACCAAAATGATTTCTGATTCGGGCATGTTTCCCTTATATTATTGTATTATTTGTGTTCGAACAGTATTTATGCGTGTTTCTTTAGAGTTATTTTTTCAAACAACCTCCCCGAAATGAAATAAAATGAAATAATAGCCAATCGCACTTCGAAATTTCGAGCCGCTGTCACCGGAGCCTTAAGTAGCACGATCAAAACATATTTTTTTTTACTTTTATGGAATATTTTTTTAGTTTCAGCAAAAAACGGGACCAATTTTATGGGCACAGTACTAGAAAACACTTCTCGGTCAACCTCATACGAAATGCGTACGAGGTTTACTTGTGAAGTATTTTGGAAACAATTTTTGTAACATTTGTCGCCTTTGCGGTAGATAGAGATTTAAAAGTTCTGACGGTGCTACTATCATCAATAGCTTCTTCTGAAACAGCCCTTATATTGTTATTTTTTGTAGTTACGAAATAGTAACAATAAAAAAATACAGTACCGAGGGTATACCTCTAAGTTGGTCCCATATAAAGAAGTATAAAAATCGATCTACTCTGTAAAAAGTTATGCGAGACCACACATATTTTTTTTATAAAATATGTATATAGGTATAATTATACGCGTCGACTTAAGGCTCAGGCGACAGCGGCTCGCAATTTCGAGGTGCGATTGGCTATTATTTCATTTCGGGGAGGTTGTTTGAAAGAATAACTGTAAAGTTACACGCATAAATACTGTTCAAACACAAATAATACAATAATATAAGGGAAACATGCCTGAATCAGAAATCATTTTGGTATTAGTATGTTTGGTCTTAGGTTTACCTAATACCAAAATGATTTCTGACTCAAGCACATTTCCCTTATATTATTGTATAATTTGTGTTCGAACAGTATTTATGCGTGTAACTTTAGAGTTATTCTTTCAAACAACCTCCCCGAAATGGAATAAAATGAAATAATAGCCAATCGCACCTCGAAATTGCGAGCCGCTGTCGCCGGACCCTTAAGAACCTCCACTATTTTTATTCGTCGGCTAAAAATATAGCAGTTGATGCTTCTGTAGCTTTGTTCCGATTTGAAAGGTATGAGAGCTGAAAAATTATAAGCACATGAGACTTAATTATGACGTAGAGAGAAGAGTATCAAGTCGAAGATCCAACCTCCTTTCACAAAATAAATCTTCGATGTCTTTAATTAAAGTGGCCCGAAGGAGACGTGCCAATAAAGGGTGTGTTTATGACGTCAGGTTACGATGTTAGCGCGCCCTTACAAACAAATCCACATTGTACGCCTGCTGGGGAAATATTTGTCAGATTTCATTAAAAATCCCAGTCTTGGTACACTTTATCGGTACGCTTCATCATCATCAAAGTCAGAGTTGAAACGTATTTCTGACGACAGTGGCGCAGCGGGTGAGAGAATGCCTGCGACGCTAGAGGTTGCGGGTTCGATTCCCGCCTCGGAACAAATTTGTGAATTTGTGTACGATCTGCAGAAATTTGTCTGGGTGTTTTCTATGTATAATAAAAAATATGTATCTATATAAGTATTAAATACATTTTATATCAGTATAGTATTCATTGTATATCAGTTATCTTGTACCCGTAACACAAGCTTTGAGCTTCTTAGCTTACATTGGGGCTAGATGGTGCTGTGTGGATTGTCCAGCATTATTTATTTATTTAAGTAATCAATAAAATCACAGGTATCAATCAAATCAAAAAACGTTTATTTTGTGTCACGGAAACGTTGGCAAAATAGGAACAATATTGGTTTGTGGAAACCCTCACCTTGTAAGTCACGCACGATATGAACATGCCCTACGATGCACTGCCCTGCGTCCATGTGCCTGTAAAACACCGGCAACCACACTTCTAAGTGATACACAGCGTTGGTGCTTGTTGGCAGAGAAGGCGTGGTGGTAGTACTTTCCTGGACGAACCCTTCACAAAGAGCTCTACTACTCTCCATCCACTGGCTTCGCTCACAATGTCACGGTACATCGTAAAAGAGGGCGACCTACGCTTGCTCTTTCAGTTCACATGAGAAAGATCGGGTAAAAAAAGTTATAATAGTTTTTTTTTTCAAAACATTCATCCAAGATTCATTTAAAACGGTTCTGCCGTATATTGCAGGATTTAAAGAGCGAAAGTAAATCAACAAATATTATGATTCCTTAATAATAGGATAAATAATCCTTGCACCTTAATAACCATCTACCTAAATCCTTATTAAATCCTTATCCTTATTTTAATCTTTATTATTGTTATTTTTTATACACGTAGAACTTTTAGTTTTAAATATTTTCTTTTTCTGTTTTGATTATGTTTTCTCTCTGCTTTGTACTTACCGAAATCTTTATTTTTATGTTAGTTTTTTTTAGTCTTAGTTTTAATTTGAATTGTCTGTATTAATTAGTGTAATTGGCGGACCGTTCTAGTTAAATAAATAATAGCATTGACTTCGTATTGGTAGGTGGTATAACAGATTAACCCCCGGTTTCTGAGAGCTCGATCAACACTAATCGGCTGTCAAGTAACTTGCTATTTCAGGTTTTGTTTTAAATTTGATAGAGATAGCAAGTGATTTGATAGCCGATTAGTGTTGATCGCGCTTTCAGAAAGCGGGGGAAGTCTTGTTTTGTTTTCAACTTAATTTAAGCATTATTTGTGTTCTTAAAACCTTTTGTTATAACAGTTTATCCGTCTTTTATCAAGCGCAGCACTTTAAGGCTAACAATAGATTTGATAAATTCATTAAACCCGATTCATGAAACCGAAGAGATGATTGTGAAATTCATGTGTGCAAATAAACTATACCTACATAATTGTAGTGTATTGTTGAAAGTTATTGTTATTATTGTTTTGTAATTGAATAGAATTGATATTCTCTTTAATTTTGTCAATACTTGATTACTACAGATTGTAATATGTACATTCTATTTGACGGTAGGCTTATTTTTTAGTATAAAAAGGCATCATTATTTTCTATCGGCATCAGTTCGGTTACAGCTCTCAAAATGAGAGTCAAAACCTTTGTGATCCTCTGCACTCTGCAGGTAAGCAAACATTCTTCTTCTTCTTGTTGTGTCACTAGTTTTATAAATAAATAAATAATGCTGGAGCACACAGCACCATCTAGCCCCAAAGTAAGCTACTCAAAGCTTGTGTTATGTCACCCGCGCAGATTTAAATCCCGGTATTCCCTCGGGATAAAAGTAGCCTATGTGCTATTCCAGACTATAATCTATCTCTCTGCCAACAAACATCCATCAATTCATCCATACTTACAAACTTTCACGTTTATAATAGGAGTAGGATTAAAAGAGCATCGGTGGCCTAGCGGGATTAACCCCGCCTTTCGATCGTAAGGCCGCAGGTATGTGTTAATGTAATGTTTGGACATAGATACCTCGGACTACCCCCCTTAGACGTCCTCAAAAGAATCCGAAGGTAGTACTTGGTACTAGGAGATCTGAGGATCGGGTGTACTGTGCCTGGGGATCTAAGTCGTGGAGCTGTTTCAGTTTCATAAAATATTAATAATAATATCGGTCATTTAAGGTATAAAAAATAACATAGTGGCAAAGTTCGTCTGGTTAAATATACCTACAATTCGAATTATTTGAGGAGTTACAGTTTTCCTAACCTTCTTAATGACAATGGCTGTAGTTTACGTAACATCACTGATTAATATTACAAACCTTTTCATAATTACCCACCATCTTTCTTAACCTATCTAAATCACCCATGATCTAAATTCTACAAACCACAAAAAATTCTGAAATTTATTATCTGATTTAAAAACAAAATGTACAGTAAAAAATATATTGTTCTCAGTATGTTTCGGCCTATATATCGACCGGCAACAATTACGATCAACTCGACTTAAACGGTTTCTCAGAACAGATTATCAATGATACAGAAACCGTGAAATATGTTGGACACAACAAAATAACTGAAGAAACGAAATTTAAAAAATACCATGGACATTCGAACGAATACGTCCCACATGGAAATAAATTGACAAAAGTCATGGAATATACATTCAATAATGACGGCACGACAGATATTATCGAACGGGATGTAATCGTAAGTGTTGAGTCTGAAAATGGAAATGATGCTGCGTCTGCGAGCTCTTCCGCAGCCGCTTCATCCACAAGTGCCGGCGAAGGACAGCCCTCTGCTGGAGCAGCTGCCAGCAGTTCAGCTTACGGACCAGGTCCCAAAAATTACGGATCTGGCCCGGGAGGCTACGGACCTGGATCAAGTAAACCTGTAAACTCTGGATTGCGTGGAATACAGGGACCTCGTGGACCATTTGACAGGCCCTACGTCTCAGGACCATTTGTTCCATATAGAGAACCAGCAGTGCCACGCGGATCAGGTTCATCGGCTGCAGCAGCAGCAGCAGCTTCAAGTGGTCCATCACCTAGTGGACTTAACGATAACGATAATCTTGATGACATTTATGGACCTGGGGGGTTGAACAGACGACGTGGATCAAGCGCATCGGCTGCTGCATCTGCTTCATCATCCGGCGATCAGAGACCACATGGCATTGATTTATCAGGTTTATTTAATGCACTTAATGATGATGGAGCATTCAACGGACCACAAAGACCAAATGCTGCGGCTGCTGCATCAGCTGCATCAGCAAGTGGTCCAAGCCCACTTGGATCTGGCGATATCAATGCCCTGGATTACCCCTACGCATTATATGGAGGAGGAAGATATAACGTACCTCAAGGATCAGGTTCATCGGCTGCAGCAGCAGCTGCAGCTTCAAGTGGTCCATCACCTAGTGGACTTAACGATTACGATAATCTTGATGACATTTATGGACCTGGGGGATTGAACAGACGACGTGGACCAAGTGCATCAGCTGCTGCATCTGCTTCATCATCTGGCGATCAGAGACCACATGGCATTGATTTATCAGGTTTATTAAATGCACTTAATGATGATGGAGCATTCAACGGACCACAAGGACCAGATGCTGCGGCTGCTGCATCAGCTGCATCAACAAGTGGTCCAAGCCCACTTGGATCTGGCGATATCAATGCCCTGGATTACCCCTACGCATTATATGGAGGAGGAAGATATAACGGACCTCAAGGATCAGGTTCATCGGCTGCAGCAGCAGCTGCAGCTTCAAGTGGTCCATCACCTAGTGGACTTAACGATTACGATAATCTTGATGACATTTATGGACCTGGGGGATTGAACAGACGACGTGGACCAAGCGCATCGGCTGCTGCGTCTGCTTCATCATCCAACGATCAGAGACCACATGGCATTGATTTATCAGGTTTATTAAATGCACTTAATGATGATGGAGCATTCAACGGACCACAAGGACCAGATGCTGCGGCTGCTGCATCAGCTGCATCAGCAAGTGGTCCAAGCCCACTTGGATCTGGCGATATCAATGCCCTGGATTACCCCTACGCATTATATGGAGGAGGAAGATATAACGGACCTCAAGGATCAGGTTCATCGGCTGCAGCAGCAGCTGCAGCTTCAAGTGGTCCATCACCTAGTGGACTTAACGATGACGATAATCTTGATGACATTTATGGACCTGGGGGATTGAACAGACGACGTGGACCAAGCGCATCGGCGGCTGCGTCTGCTTCATCATCCGACGATCAGAGACCACATGGCATTGATTTATCAGGTTTATTAAATGCACTTAATGATGATGGAGCACTCAACGGACCACAAGGACCAGATGCTGCGGCTGCTGCATCAGCTGCATCAGCAAGTGGTCCAAGCCCACTTGGATATGGCGATATCAATGCCCTGGATTACCCCTACGCATTATATGGAGGAGGAAGATATAACGGACCTCAAGGATCAGGTTCATCGGCTGCAGCAGCAGCTACAGCTTCAAGTGTTCCATCACCTATAGGACTTAACGATTATGATAATCTTGATGACATTTATGGACCTGGGGGATTGAACAGACGACGAGGACCAAGCGCATCGGCTGCTGCATCTGCTTCATCATCCGGCGATCAGAGACCACATGGCATTGATTTATCAGGTTTATTAAATGCACTTAATGATGATGGAGCATTCAACGGACCACAAGAACCGGATGCTGCGGCTGCTGCATCAGCTGCATCAGCAAGTGGTCCAAGCCCACTTGGATCTGGCGATATCAATGCCCTGGATTACCCCTACGCATTATATGGAGGAGGAAGATATAACGGACCTCAAGGATCAGGTTCATCGGCTGCAGCAGCAGCTGCAGCTTCAAGTGGTCCATCACCTAGTGGACTTAACGATTACGATAATCTTGATGACATTTATGGACCTGGGGGATTGAACAGACGACGAGGACCAAGCGCATCGGCTGCTGCGTCTGCTTCATCATCCGGCGATCAGAGACCACATGGCATTGATTTATCAGGTTTATTAAATGCACTTAATGATGATGGAGCATTCAACGGACCACAAGGACCAGATGCTGCGGCTGCTGCATCAGCTGCATCAGCAAGTGGTCCAAGCCCACTTGGATCTGGCGATATCAATGCCCTGGATTACCCCTACGCATTATATGGAGGAGGAAGATATAACGGACCTCAAGGATCAGGTTCATCGGCTGCAGCAGCAGCAGCAGCTTCAAGTGGTCCATCACCTAGTGGACTTAACGATTACGATAATCTTGATGACATTTATGGACCTGGGGGATTGAACAGACGACGTGGACCAAGCGCATCGGCTGCTGCATCTGCTTCATCATCCGGCGATCAGAGACCACATGGCATTGATTTATCAGGTTTATTAAATGCACTTAATGATGATGGAGCATTCAACGGACCACAAGGACCAGATGCTGCGGCTGCTGAATCAGCTGCATCAGCAAGTGGTCCAAGCCCACTTGGATCTGGCGATATCAATGCCCTGGATTACCCCTACGCATTATATGGAGGAGGAAGATATAACGGACCTCAAGGATCAGGTTCATCGGCTGCAGCAGCAGCTGCAGCTTCAAGTGGTCCATCACCTAGTGGACTTAACGATTACGATAATCTTGATGACATTTATGGACCTGGGGGATTGAACAGACGACGAGGACCAAGCGCATCGGCTGCTGCGTCTGCTTCATCATCCGGCGATCAGAGACCACATGGCATTGATTTATCAGGTTTATTAAATGCACTTAATGATGATGGAGCATTCAACGGACCACAAGGACCAGATGCTGCGGCTGCTGCATCAGCTGCATCAGCAAGTGGTCCAAGCCCACTTGGATCTGGCGATATCAATGCCCTGGATTACCCCTACGCATTATATGGAGGAGGAAGATATAACGGACCTCAAGGATCAGGTTCATCGGCTGCAGCAGCAGCAGCAGCTTCAAGTGGTCCATCACCTAGTGGACTTAACGATTACGATAATCTTGATGACATTTATGGACCTGGGGGATTGAACAGACGACGTGGACCAAGCGCATCGGCTGCTGCATCTGCTTCATCATCCGGCGATCAGAGACCACATGGCATTGATTTATCAGGTTTATTAAATGCACTTAATGATGATGGAGCATTCAACGGACCACAAGGACCAGATGCTGCGGCTGCTGCATCAGCTGCATCAGCAAGTGGTCCAAGCCCACTTGGATCTGGCGATATCAATGCCCTGGATTACCCCTACGCATTATATGGAAGAGGAAGATATAACGGACCTCAAGGATCAGGTTCATCGGCTGCAGCAGCAGCTGCAGCTTCAAGTGGTCCATCACCTAGTGGACTTAACGATTACGATAATCTTGATGACATTTATGGACCTGGGGGATTGAACAGACGACGTGGACCAAGCGCATCGGCTGCTGCATCTGCTTCATCATCCGGCGATCAGAGACCACATGGCATTGATTTATCAGGTTTATTAAATGCACTTAATGATGATGGAGCACTCAACGGACCACAAGGACCAGATGCTGCGGCTGCTGCATCAGCTGCATCAGCAAGTGGTCCAAGCCCACTTGGATCTGGCGATATCAATGCCCTGGATTACCCCTACGCATTATATGGAGGAGGAAGATATAACGGACCTCAAGGATCAGGTTCATCGGCTGCAGCAGCAGCTGCAGCTTCAAGTGGTCCATCACCTAGTGGACTTAACGATTACGATAATCTTGATGACATTTATGGACCTGGGGGATTGAACAGACGACGTGGACCAAGTGCATCGGCTGCTGCATCTGCTTCATCATCCGGCGATCAGAGACCACATGGCATTGATTTATCAGGTTTATTAAATGCACTTAATGATGATGGAGCATTCAACGGACCACAAGGACCAGATGCTGCAGCTGCTGCATCAGCTGCATCAGCAAGTGGTCCAAGCCCACTTGGATCTGGCGATATCAATGCCCTGGATTACCCCTACGCATTATATGGAGGAGGAAGATATAACGGACCTCAAGGATCAGGTTCATCGGCTGCAGCAGCAGCTGCAGCTTCAAGTGGTCCATCACCTAGTGGACTTAACGATTACGATAATCTTGATGACATTTATGGACCTGGGGGATTGAACAGACGACGTGGACCAAGCGCATCGGCTGCTGCATCTGCTTCATCATCCGGCGATCAGAGACCACATGGCATTGATTTATCAGGTTTATTAAATGCACTTAATGATGATGGAGCATTCAACGGACCACAAGAACCAGATGCTGCGGCTGCTGCATCAGCTGCATCAGCAAGTGGTCCAAGCCCACTTGGATCTGGCGGTATCAATGCCCTGGATTACCCCTACGCATTATATGGAGGAGGAAGATATAACGGACCTCAAGGATCAGGTTCATCGGCTGCAGCAGCAGCTGCAGCTTCAAGTGGTCCATCACCTATAGGACTTAACGATTACGATAATCTTGATGACATTTATGGACCTGGGGGATTGAACAGACGACGTGGACCAAGTGCATCGGCTGCTGCATCTGCTTCATCATCCGACGATCAGAGACCACATGGCATTGATTTATCAGGTTTATTAAATGCACTTAATGATGATGGAGCATTCAACGGACCACAAGGACCAGATGCTGCGGCTGCTGCATCAGCTGCATCAGCAAGTGGTCCAAGCCCACTTGGATCTGGCGGTATCAATGCCCTGGATTACCCCTACGCATTATATGGAGGAGGAAGATATAACGGACCTCAAGGATCAGGTTCATCGGCTGCAGCAGCAGCAGCAGCTTCAAGTGGTCCATCACCTAGTGGACTTAACGATTACGATAATCTTGATGACATTTATGGACCTGGGGGATTGAACAGACGACGTGGACCAAGTGCATCGGCTGCTGCATCTGCTTCATCATCCGGCGATCAGAGACCACATGGCATTGATTTATCAGGTTTATTAAATGCACTTAATGATGATGGAGCATTCAACGGACCACAAGGACCAGATGCTGCAGCTGCTGCATCAGCTGCATCAGCAAGTGGTCCAAGCCCACTTGGATCTGGCGATATCAATGCCCTGGATTACCCCTACGCATTATATGGAGGAGGAAGATATAACGGACCTCAAGGATCAGGTTCATCGGCTGCAGCAGCAGCTGCAGCTTCAAGTGGTCCATCACCTAGTGGACTTAACGATTACGATAATCTTGATGACATTTATGGACCTGGGGGATTGAACAGACGACGTGGACCAAGCGCATCGGCTGCTGCATCTGCTTCATCATCCGGCGATCAGAGACCACATGGCATTGATTTATCAGGTTTATTAAATGCACTTAATGATGATGGAGCATTCAACGGACCACAAGGACCAGATGCTGCGGCTGCTGCATCAGCTGCATCAGCAAGTGGTCCAAGCCCACTTGGATCTGGCGATATCAATGCCCTGGATTACCCCTACGCATTATATGGAGGAGGAAGATATAACGGACCTCAAGGATCAGGTTCATCGGCTGCAGCAGCAGCTGCAGCTTCAAGTGGTCCATCACCTAGTGGACTTAACGATTACGATAATCTTGATGACATTTATGGACCTGGGGGATTGAACAGACGACGTGGACCAAGCGCATCGGCTGCTGCGTCTGCTTCATCATCCGACGATCAGAGACCACATGGCATTGATTTATCAGGTTTATTAAATGCACTTAATGATGATGGAGCATTCAACGGACCACAAGGCCCAGATGCTGCGGCTGCTGCATCAGCTGCATCAGCAAGTGGTCCAAGCCCACTTGGATCTGGCGATATCAATGCCCTGGATTACCCCTACGCATTATATGGAGGAGGAAGATATAACGGACCTCAAGGATCAGGTTCATCGGCTGCAGCAGCAGCTGCAGCTTCAAGTGGTCCATCACCTAGTGGACTTAACGATTACGATAATCTTGATGACATTTATGGACCTGGGGGATTGAACAGACGACGAGGACCAAGCGCATCGGCTGCGGCATCTGCTTCATCATCCGGCGATCAGAGACCACATGGCATTGATTTATCAGGTTTATTAAATGCACTTAATGATGATGGAGCACTCAACGGACCACAAGGACCAGATGCTGCAGCTGCTGCATCAGCTGCATCAGCAAGTGGTCCAAGCCCACTTGGATCTGGCGGTATCAATGCCCTGGATTACCCCTACGCATTATATGGAGGAGGAAGATATAACGGACCTCAAGAATCAGGTTCATCGGCTGCAGCAGCAGCTGCAGCTTCAAGTGGTCCATCACCTAGTGGACTTAACGATTACGATAATCTTGATGACATTTATGGACCTGGGGGATTGAACAGACGACGTGGACCAAGCGCATCGGCTGCTGCATCTGCTTCATCATCCGGCGATCAGAGACCACATGGCATTGATTTATCAGGTTTATTAAATGCACTTAATGATGATGGAGCATTCAACGGACCACAAGGACCAGATGCTGCGGCTGCTGCATCAGCTGCATCAGCAAGTGGTCCAAGCCCACTTGGATCTGGCGATATCAATGCCCTGGATTACCCCTACGCATTATATGGAGGAGGAAGATATAACGGACCTCAAGGATCAGGTTCATCGGCTGCAGCAGCAGCAGCAGCTTCAAGTGGTCCATCACCTAGTGGACTTAACGATAACGATAATCTTGATGACATTTATGGACCTGGGGGATTGAACAGACGTCGTGGACCAAGCACATCGGCTGCTGCATCTGCTTCATCATCCGGCGATCAGAGACCACATGGCATTGATTTATCAGGTTTATTAAATGCACTTAATGATGATGGAGCATTCAACGGACCACAAGGACCAGATGCTGCGGCTGCTGCATCAGCTGCATCAGCAAGTGGTCCAAGCCCACTTGGATCTGGCGATATCAATGCCCTGGATTACCCCTACGCATTATATGGAGGGGGAAGATATAACGGACCTCAAGGATCAGGTTCATCGGCTGCAGCAGCAGCTGCAGCTTCAAGTGGTCCATCACCTAGTGGACTTAACGATTACGATAATCTTGATGACATTTATGGACCTGGGGGATTGAACAGACGACGTGGACCAACTGCATCGGCTGCTGCATCTGCTTCATCATCCGGCGATCAGATACCACATGGCATTGATTTATCAGGTTTATTAAATGCACTTAATGATGATGGAGCATTCAACGGACCACAAGGACCAGATGCTGCGGTTGCTGCATCAGCTGCATCAGCAAGTGGTCCAAGCCCACTTGGATCTGGCGATATCAATGCCCTGGATTACCCCTACGCATTATATGGAGGAGGAAGATATAACGGACCTCAAGGATCAGGTTCATCGGCTGCAGCAGCAGCTGCAGCTTCAAGTGGTCCATCACCTAGTGGACTTAACAATTACGATAATCTTGATGACATTTATGGACCTGGGGGATTGAACAGACGACGTGGACCAAGCGCATCGGCTGCTGCATCTGCTTCATCATCCGGCGATCAGAGACCACATGGCATTGATTTATCAGGTTTATTAAATGCACTTAATAATGATGGAGCACTCAACGGACCACAAGGACCAGATGCTACGGCTGCTGCATCAGCTGCATCAGCAAGTGGTCCAAGCCCACTTGGATCTGGCGATATCAATGCCCTGGATTACCCCTACGCATTATATGGAGGAGGAAGATATAACGGACCTCAAGGATCAGGTTCATCGGCTGCAGCAGCAGCAGCAGCTTCAAGTGGTCCATCACCTAGTGGACTTAACGATTACGATAATCTTGATGACATTTATGGACCTGGGGGACTGAACAGACGACGTGGACCAAGCGCATCGGCTGCTGCATCTGCTTCATCATCCGGCGATCAGAGACCACATGGCATTGATTTATCAGGTTTATTAAATGCACTTAATGATGATGGAGCATTCAACGGACCACAAGGACCAGATGCCTCGGCTGCTGCATCAGCTGCATCAGCAAGTGGTCCAAGCCCACTTGGATCTGGCGATATCAATGCCCTGGATTACCCCTACGCATTATATGGAGGAGGAAGATATAACGGACCTCAAGGATCAGGTTCATCGGCTGCAGCAGCGGCTGCAGCTTCAAGTGGTCCATCACCTAGTGGACTTAACGATTACGATAATCTTGATGACATTTATGGACCTGGGGGATTGAACAGACGACGTGGACCAAGCGCATCGGCTGCTGCATCTGCTTCATCATCCGGCGATCAGAGACCACATGGCATTGATTTATCAGGTTTATTAAATGCACTTAATGATGATGGAGCACTCAGCGGACCACAAGGACCAGATGCTGCGGCTGCTGCATCAGCTGCATCAGCAAGTGGTCCAAGCCCACTTGGATCTGGCGATATCAATGCCCTGGATTACCCCTACGCATTATATGGAGGAGGAAGATATAACGGACCTCAAGGATCAGGTTCATCGGCTGCAGCAGCAGCAGCAGCTTCAAGTGGTCCATCACCTAGTGGACTTAACGATTACGATAATCTTGATGACATTTATGGACCTGGGGGATTGAACAGACGACGTGGACCAAGCGCATCGGCTGCTGCATCTGCTTCATCATCCGGCGATCAGAGACCACATGGCATTGATTTATCAGGTTTATTAAATGCACTTAATGATGATGGAGCATTCAACGGACCACAAGGACCAGATGCTGCGGCTGCTGCATCAGCTGCATCAGCAAGTGGTCCAAGCCCACTTGGATCTGGCGATATCAATGCCCTGGATTACCCCTACGCATTATATGGAGGAGGAAGATATAACGGACCTCAAGGATCAGGTTCATCGGCTGCAGCAGCAGCTGCAGCTTCAAGTGGTCGATCACCTAGTGGACTTAACGATTACGATAATCTTGATGACATTTATGGACCAGGGGGATTGAACAGACGACGTGGACCAGGTGCATCGGCTGCTGCATCGGCAAGTGCTAATGCACCAGGCGCATATAGATTAGGTGGACCCAATGGACCAGGCCAAGTGAGCAGTGCAAGCTCAGCTGCATCGTCATCAGTGTACGATCAAGTTGTGATAATTGAAAAAACTGACTCTTCTTCCGCATCAGCATCGGCATCCGCCGGACCAGCGAGACAAGGGCCATACGGTGATGATATTTATAACGGACCACGCGGATCAGATGCATCGGCTTCTGCATCAGCTGCTTCAGCAAGTGGTCCAGCACAACATGGACCTGGTGATATTAATGCCCTGGGTTATCCTTATGCAGCATTCGGAGCAGGATTTAACAGACCTCGTGGATCAGGTGCATCGGCTGCTGCATCAGCTGCAGCTTCAAGTGGTCCATCACCTAGTGGACTCTACGATAACGATAATCTTGATGACATTTATGGACCTGTGGGATTGAACAGACGACGTGGACCAAGCGCATCGGCTGCTACATCAGCTTCATCATCCAGCGATCAGAGACCACATGGCATTGATTTATCAGGTTTATTAAATGCACTTAATGATGATGGAGCATTCTACGGACCACAAGGACCAGATGCTGCGGCTGCTGCATCAGCTGCATCAGCAAGTGGTCCAAGCCCACTTGGATCTGGCGATATCAATGCCCTGGATTACCCCTACGCATTATATGGAGGAGGAAGATATAACGGACCTCAAGGATCAGGTTCATCGGCTGCAGCAGCAGCAGCAGCTTCAAGTGGTCCATCACCTAGTGGACTTAACGATAACGATAATCTTGATGACATTTATGGACCTGGGGGATTGAACAGACGACGTGGACCAAGCGCATCGGCTGCTGCATCGGCAAGTGCACCAGGAGCGCAAGGACCAGGCGCATATAGATTAGATGGACCCAATGGACCAGGCCAAGTGAGCAGTGCAAGCTCAGCTGCATCGTCAACAGAATACGATCAAGTTGTGATAATTGAAAAAACTGACTCTTCTTCCGCATCAGCATCGGCATCCGCCGGACCAGCGAGACAAGGACCATACGGCGATGATATTTATAATGGACCACGCGGATCAGATGCATCGGCTGCTGCATCAGCTGCTTCAGCAAGTGGTCCAGCACATCATGGACCTGGTGATGTTAATGCCTTGGGTTATCCTTTTGCACCATTCGGAGCAGGATTTAATAGACCTCGTGGATCAGGTGCATCGGCTGCTGCATCAGCTGCATCCTCAGGATCTGGAGGTTATCGACCATCTCGAGGACCTAGACTCTGCCGTCTCACTCGTAGGAACCTTAGGGTTAGAGTTCTGAAAGCATGCCCTACTTGTTAGTGCCTAAGTTAGCATAATTATTTAGTATTAAGAAATGGATACATCTTTATGTTTTAATATAATTTTCAGGCATTTATTTATTTTTTTCATTTACCCAGTACCCACCAGACTCTCTGTAGTACACTATAGGTGAAAATATACATGCCCATAACTGGCACACTTGCAAGCAAGCTACAGGCACAAGGCACGCTACATTGTTTTTTCGGTCAGGTACAGGCATGTCACGTGAGAGAGGAGTCGCGGGGGCTATGAAACCGGCATGTGTGAACGTAGCGACAGGTATAGGCATGCCAGTACCTGAGTTAACCTGCAAATGTCCATAAGTGCCCGTAAATCCTGCATGCCTGTGACTTGCATGCCCGCTACTGTTCCATTTTACTAGCATGTGTATTTTCATCTTAACGACAGTACCTACGTAACACGATTTTGAGTTTGTTAACTAGACTACCATAATATCCAAACACAAACAACATTTGGTTGAAGAAAAATAATTGACAGCCTTCACGGCTCAGTCGGTAGAGCTCTGCCTTCTGCGCCGTAGGCCGTGGGTTCGATCCCCACCGAGAACAAACATTTGTGTGATGAACATAGATGTTTGTTCTCAGCCTAGGTGGTAATATTTTTTAATAGCTATGGATTAACAAAAAAAAAGTATCCTTGTCGTGTTAGTTTCTTTCGAAACAGTGTGGTGAAAAGATTTAAATTACGCCTCAAAGAGGCTTCTTTCGAGTTCTTGATACATGTTATAGAGCTTGTTAGGTTCTACAACATCCCGGCTTCCTCACAATGGATGTTTTCCATCACCGTTTAAGAGTACTGGTATTGTGCACATAAATTATTGAAAAAAAATTAGGTATATACCTAAGTATTATAGCTATCTGGTGTTCATAGTACAAGCTTTGGCTTAGTTTGGGGCTATAGATAGTGGTGTGTGGAAAGTCCAGCGATATTTATTTTCATAATTTTATGTAAAACGCTGAAAGTGATTTCACAGCCGAATTGCTTTGATCGAGCTTTTAGAAACGGTGCGAGGATGTTAGTCTGGACTTGACAAACAACAGAATACCGAATAACTTTCATATAAAAGTACATTATTAATTATAGGTACTCGATTTTAATTTTTTTACTGTTAGGTACTATAATAGAATTCCTTTTTTTTTGTTTAGGTTAAATTAAGTGGCGCCATCTTTGGTTGTGCGGTAGAAAATAGTCGGACGATGAACCCCAGACCCCATCTAGTACTGACAACGACATCTATTGAGGGGTTAAAATTTAAATATCATGGACCCGATTGCTCGATCGTTTTGAAACATTTGTTCAACGGTTTTTCGGTAGATGTCACTACTAACTTTGTGTCATGTCTAGGTTTTCCGAACCAATGTGGTGATAGATTTTTTTAATACAACTATCAGATGGAACGAAACAGTGTGGTGAGTTTTTATATACGACCATCTGATGAAACAAGCAGATGGCCAACCTGATGTTAAATGGTAACCCTCACCTATAACAAAGCATAGCCTTGCAAGAGTAACAAACATCCATAGGTATCCATCCATTCATTCATACAAACTTTCACGTTTATAATATTAGTAGGATTAGTGTGAAGTGTGATTCAGTTAACAGCCCGCTAGTATACCGGTTTGATCTTACCTCAAGTTTCAAGGGATGATTTCAAAGGTCACTAATGTCATACAAATTTATGTGTGAAACTTGACCGTTGGGCTGAGATCGGGACATTTAATCTTTGACCGTTGACTTGTGCATGTCTTACAGTACTGTAAACATAATCAAATAAAACAACGTCTGTTTTGAAAAATTAGTCAATTGCTCCCAACAAATGACATAATTACTTCAAAAGTGCGAGGGACGAAATGCCCAAAATAACATACCGTTAATAATTATTATTAGTGAATTGTGTGCTGGTTATCAAAATTGTGAAGGAATGTTTTTGGATGGTAAGAATTTTTCTTAAAATTTTATTTGACTAATATTAAGACTAGTGCCTATTTCGCCCCGAACTGAGATTTTGTGAAGCTACGCGAACGCTCCGAAAATTAAAGTAAGTGGTAGTCAGAGGCAAGTCCAAATATTGTGTTTGGCTGCTACTTACTAACTAAATATGGTAACCAAGTTTCAACTGAATTGGCCTATTTATTAAGAGTTCCGTTGAACAGACCTTGGCTCCATCATCAGAACAGGTCGCTATCACCATTTAATGAGAGCCAAGTACCTTCTTAATTTATTTCAAGAAAAAATAATTTAAAAAGCAAAGAATCTGACCGACCAGTAGAAAAACCTTGATGCCAACGAAACTCTTAGAAATGGGAGCTCTTGGGTCGTTGGTTATCTTAATTTAACTTTTTTGTTGTATCTAAAAAAGCGGGCATCCTAGAAAAAAAATAAAAATGGTTTTGGAATGTCCAAGCCAAGCCCTTTCATATGACATGTAACTTTATTTTTTGGGTAATTTTTTTAATTTTTGCCCCCATAAAAGACCCCACATTTTAATAACCCCTCATCCGATTTTACCCATATACTCACCAGTAAATTTCTCAAGCACAAGCTATCGACTTACCAAATTTCATGCAGATCGGAAACCTAAACCGTTCTCAAGGTATCGTCGGACAAACATACATACATACATACACACATAAAATGCCAAATCACCCAAGTTGATTGTAAGATCTTCGTTCGCTTTGCTCACTCAATCAATAAGTTTATGATTATTATCTAGATACATAATTAATAAATATCAAGAAGTCTGTCAGGGTGTTATATAATATTATAAGTATGTATTTACAAAAAAAAAGTATATAAGTAGTATATCAGCTATTTGGTTCCCATATTACAAGCATAAGCTTAGTTTGGGGCTAGATAGTGCTGTGTGGAAAGTCCACCAATATTTATTTATTTATTTATGTAGTTCTCGAAGTGAGCCTCATCGAGGCTCACTTGAAATACTTTCACCACACTGTTTCGAAAGAAACGAGTGACATGACTAGAAAAATATTTATTGTTTACATTATTTAGATCAAAGACCACTCTTAAGTATATAATTACTTATCTATAACATAGATATTTAATTATAAAGACTGCAAATACGAATAAATATTCAAGAACAGTGGCTTCACTGTTATCTAAAGCGCGCCCTAGGTATTAATGTTTTGTTTTGCTATGTTTTAATTATGTGTATGAAGTGTTGGATGTATGTGATGTATACATCGGGTGGGCCGTCTGCTTGTTCCATCAGCTAGTTGTGTATAAAAAAATGTGGACGGCGAAGAAAAGCTTCGTATCGAAAACCAAATCAATCAGTTCCACGGTTCTGATTGTTTCTATTTTCCAAAGTATAATACTTTGTGATGCATCACAAGGTTAAAAAAGTGCCGTGCCTTCTATAACGGAAGAATGTGCTTATAAAATTATAGACTTACTAGCGACCCGCCCGCGCGCCCCTGCTTCGCACGAGTGCACATATCATGCATGTATTATACATATAAACCTTTCTCTTGAATCACTCTATCTATTAAAAAATACCGCATCAAAATCCGTTGCGTTATTTTAAAGATTTAAACATACATAGGGACATGGGGACATAGGGATATAGGGACAGAGAAAGCGACTTTGTTTTATACTATGTAGTGACGATGATAGTGACACCAATGAACATTTGAGGTCTGAGAAAATTTGCGTGATAATTATTGAACGAAAGTATCAGTTGGTTTGTAGAAAAGAATAGCGATTTTTTTTATTTAAATTATGACGACTTCAAAAACTGGCATAAATCAGAAAGATGGAGATCATAATAAAGATTGAAGATATCAATTGTTATGTGCCTACTAAGATACTTTTATGAATATTATAGAGTCGCACCAAAAAAGTAATTAGCAAAAAATACGCAGAAAAAAAAAGAAAAATGGCCGCGTGATCAAGGGGTGGGCATTTTAAATGTTCCTAACACAGACGCAATAGTCAGCACGATGACGGTCGCCGGGGGCGTACCCTGCACTATCAACTACTACCCACACATGTGAACAAAGCCATCGTCACTAGCCCTGCCCCTCCCCGCCGCCGACCGGCGAGACCTGCAAACTTTCGGAGTCACCCGCCGTTCGCCGGTGTCACGTAGAATTGGACGCATACACGTCTGCAGCAAAAACTACACGCACACGCGTAGAGTTATAGTGACGGGGTAGGCATAAAATTCGAAAATATACATACGTAGTCGTTTGTTAGTCCTCTCAGGCCGCAAATGAGATGGTACGCGAAGTGGAATGAATGCATGATTTCGCTTTATTTGACTTTTGTACCAGCGCGAATACATAGATACGACAGTATTGTGCGCTGACTAATAATTAGTTTGTCTGAATGTTGAAGATTTGAAAGATTCCGCTTACGTAAAAGATCTAATACCTACAGTACCTATTGTTAGGTGAAGGTACAATAAGCAGGCATTGTTTCAAACGTACTTAAACTCTTTTAAGGCCTAAAACTTATCTGATTTCTGTGAGCGCTGTAAGGCTGTATATACATTATATTGTAATGTAATGTAATAAATATTAATCGAAATGCTCGTGCAATGTCTTATTTTTACATTTTTACAAAGTAGGTTTAAAAATCATGACATTCCGATACACTCTATGACTGATAATTTTTTACGCACATGAGGCTATATGTATGCCTCAAGGTGATGGATGCAGGGCAGTGCATGCGTATAGGGCACGTGCCTTATCGTGCGTGACTTACGAGGCAATTCTTCGTTATAAACGTGCCCTACGATGCACTGCCCTGCGACCATCAGCTTGAGGCATACAAATGTACAGATTTACAAGCTCATGAGGACAGGAGCCTCATAAGCTTGTCATCAACTTGCATGATTGCATCGCCAACCATGCACTCTTTCAAACCGCAACACAGCAACGCTGCTTGGCGGCAGAAATAGGCGTGAGGGTTACTTCCCTGAACGAGCCATTCACAAAGAGCTGTACGACGAACCTGGAACCTAGAATTTTCTTTGTAGTTTCCGATACTTTTGCGTCTTTTTTCTCAAGAGCTGTGCGTTCGTACCTATACCTACTGTAGCTGGAACCTGAAATTTTCTATATAGTTTCGGATACTTTTGGTCTTTTTCTCAGTCGTAGAACCCCCATCTCTAGTACTCGCGAGAACAGCCATGGTCTAGGGATAGCGACTCCGCCTTCCGACCCCAGTCGTGGGTTCAAAACCGGTCATGCATGTTTTTGGTTCAAAAATGTTGTGCATAGTGTCAGTACTCTTAAACAATGAAAGAAAACACCATGAGAAAACTGGCGTAGAACTCAAGAATGTCTTAGAACTTAAACAAGCTCTAAAAACAGGTGTCAACTGCTCGAAAGGAGCCCTTTTAAGGCGTACTAAAATCCTTTCACCACACTCAAAGTCAAAGTTAAAGTCAAAATATATTTACTCAATAAAATTGCAATGATCACTTTGAAACGTTTTACAGCTAGGTGACTCTAGGAGCCAACTGTTGCGAAAGAACTAATCTCAAGAAAAAGAAGAACTCCGTCGCGTCATCGTCAATCATAGGTACTGGTCCATGCGTCTGCATTAGTGGGCGTTAACCTTTATGCCGATTTTTGGAGTTCTCATATATCACGTCCAATGCAGAATGTCACGCGTGGCACACACACGCGTGTCTACACGCACACACAGGCGTACACATCATCAAGCAATGGGGGTACGGTTAGAACAAGAAAAAAAAAGAAAAAAGTTTTTAAGGTGCTTTATAGAGGTGATGAGGTGGAGGTTGCAGATAAAGTGCCATATGGCAGAATGATAGGATATATACCTACTTGATAGGATACTGGGCTTCATAACTCGTTGGTATACCCCAAGGGCGGGGACAAGATCAAGATGAGACAACAAATAGTCCAGGGCCCTCACCACCATCTCTTGAAGCATTCTTATTTCAATATTACTTTACTTTTTGATCATAAAGCGGACTATGCAGTTGACCTAAGACATTGACATAAAAGTAATATTGAAATAAGAATGCTTCAAGAGATGGTGGTACGGGCCCAGGGACGTTATTCACTATGACCAAATCAAACGCGTTTGCGTTTAGATCACGTTGTGAAGTCACACGGTTAGGGCAAAGCATCTCTTATGACATAAAGAATAAAGCACAACATCAAGTTTTGACGTTTCACGGTTTAGGGCAAGGAATCTCCTATGTCGTAAGAATGCCCCAGGGGCATTATTCTCTATGACAATAGGAGATTCCTTGCCCCAAACCGTGAAACGTCAAAACTTGATGTTGGGCTTTATTCTATAAGATATAGGAGATACTTTGCCCTGACCGTATGACACCGGCTGCCTTGTCTGCTGTGATCGCGGTGCAAATGGTCATAGTGAATAAGGCTCCGAGTCGAATGAGTAGTTTTTTATAGTTTTGCGTGCTGTACCCGACGGCGTTTTCCGAAGTGTGAGCGTAGCCCGTTATTAGTTCGCACACCGAGCCGGGATAGGTTTTCACAATTTTGAGTACCTACGGCCGCAGCGTACAATGCATGCCGTCATTGAGATGATTAATGGCCCGAACGGCGACAGTGTTACGTTTTAGTTGAACACATCAATTTTAAGTATAACTTTTCTATTACACTGAAAACTGAAAAAGCCACGGCTTTGGTCTCCAGGCACGGTAGTTAAGCCCTCAGATCGTTTAGTACATTAGGTCACGGTAGTTAGAACCTCAGATCTTTTAGTAACCACTAGTTGCGCCCCGCGGTTTCACCTGCGCTGATTTAAATCCCGGCACTATAGTAAAAGTAGCCTATGTGCTATTCCAGACTATGATCTATCTCTCTGCCAAGTTTCATCCAGATTCGTTCAGCCGTTCCGGCGTGAAAGAGTAACATTCATCCATTCATTTATACTTACAAACTTTCGCGTTTATAATAGTAGGATTAGATATAAATCAGATTCTTTGATGTCTAATTTAAGTATAACCTTTCTATGACACAAAATACTGAAAGAAACACGACATTGAGGCACGGTAGATATCTTAATCTGAGGTGAGGTGTACTTGGTACTGAGACATCCAAAAGGGATATCTACCGTGCCTGAAGTAGTAAGCTGTTTCAGTTTTTTCCCGATTTCAAAAAAGGTTGAGGTTCTCAATTCAACATGTTTGTTACCTCATTGCTTTTTACGGGATTACCAATTCTGATGATTTTTTTTTTTCGAATCCTGGTGCTTGTCATGTGATGCCATTTCAATTTGAGTAAGATCTGAAGTGTTTTTTGAGCTATAGTAGTACGAGTGTATTTTCCAGGGCATTTGAAGTCGGTTTTTAACCGACCTCAAAAAAGGAGAAGGTTATTCAACTGTATTTTTTACTTGAAAAAACCTATTTTTGTTTCCCATTGTTCTTTATTATAACGAAGCTGCCAATCAACTATACCATAATGAATTCATCGTAAACATAAAATAGCCATTGTAACCGCCACAAAAGCTTATGTGAATACTAAAAAGGCTGGATAGGCCTAAAAACGTAGTATTCGGTCGCCACCCCTCCTCTAGGGAAGGGGGGAGGGAGGCTGCACTATCCCCCTGCGGCACTTGACGACCGCGATGTTAGAATATTAATGTTTATAATTGAATATTTTTGAGATATCAATTGTGAATGGACTTTTATTGAACAGGGTGAGCGCGATTATAGATGATGGTTACCATTTAACATCAGGTTGGTCATCTGCTTGGTCCACCAATAAGTTGCTTAAAAAACACGTTGATTGTAATTGATTTGCACGACCAGAGCTTCATTGAGGCGCAATTCCTTTCACCACACTGGCACTGTTTCAAACGAAAGTGACACGACAAGAGTGAACGAAAGTGACACGAAGAGGTGGGCCATCTGCTTGTTCCATCAGCGAGTTGTATAAAAAAAAAAGAAGAAGAAGGATTCAATACCTAATATCGTTCATCTCTAAATGCCTCTAAACTCCTATTTATATAATAAACCTTTGTAGTAATTTATTTTTTAATTAAAAAGATTTTTTATGAATTTCTTCATTAAAGTAGAGAGTTAAATCCCTATTAGTGGAACTCCGCCCGAATTCGTTCGCGCAATATTCAATGAATTATAAAAAAAACGTTTCTCAGTGAGCGCCTACGCGTAAAAGACTGTCCGCACCAAATTTTTGCTGCTGTTTCGAAAATCTCATCTCGTGGACTTTGCTTCTTTCGTTCTGAATTTTATCTCAATTACTCTTTGATGGGTGAAGGCGCTCACTAAGAACCGTTGAAAAAGCATACTTTTTAAGATCATTCATTATTTTTAAGATTTTTTTAAGTTCGCACCCACAGCGGAAATAGCTTCACGCGTAGTGACCAAATCACAAGTTATTTTATAAACAAAAACACATCCAACCAGCGAGGACATCCAATTCTACAAACTACCCGCCTTTAGACTAATCACATCAATTCATTTCCTGTTAGACTTCACCCGAACTCAAATAATGTTATCTTTAGCAAATTGACTCCCCGCTAGAGCGAGACAAAACTCAAAATTTTACAATTTTGCGCGCCAGTGTTTAGCGCTGTTTATGAGGGGGTGGCGGGCGGCGCGGGGTGTTAACTCATAGTGCCGAAAGGGGGAAAGGATAAGGAGAAACTGACCGAAACCCCCGACACTTAGATATATTTGTGCGATGTGGGTCCCAGAAGATACGGATCGCTGCGTTTGTGTGTGTGAAATGAAAGGCGAATTCTCCAGTGACAATGTTTCGAAAGCTTTGTGAAATAATGAGGGTAGATGCTTGCTTTAGGTGTAGTTGGGGACGTAGCGTCGCAGACGCTTGTTTCATTGGAATCTATTTCTAAAACTAATTTATATTTCAAAGTATTTATTACATACAGAGAACCAACAACCGTTAGGGAACCAAAACTCTCGAATAGCAACTAATCTAACGAACAGCATTTTACGAGTTTAAAGATAGCGGGAAATCAATGAATGAAAAGGAGCTCTGGAATCGATCTTGGAAATGTACTCATTGGAGAGGTCCATATCTAGTAATGCACTTTTACAGCTAAAGTACATGTACATAGTTCGCAAAAAAAAATTGCATAGCCATTTAGCATTGCCTTTCAGCGTGGCAATGCAGCCAGTGTCTTGGGTACGCTTCCGATTCGCACTGATTTGGATCAGTTGCGCTATCTATAGATCGTTTGCAACGGTCTGCAGATAGCTCAACTGTTTCATTGTGTTTTGTATATTTTGTAAATAATTGTAGGTACCTTTAATAGTTGTAATTTTCTTTGTCAATAAAATTAAATGTTCTGTTCGGAACTTAATATTTAAACTGATTCATGTATGTATATTTGAGTGAATTCAATACCATAGGTTTCAATACCTTTTAATTTTATTCATACGTCTAAATAATTACTATGTGTTGTATTCGTATTAATGCATAGATAGCACGTGGGTAAATGTTTATTCAATTTTAGTTTGATCCCAATCCCAACTAATATTATAAATGCAAAAGTAACTCTGTCTATCTGTCTGTCTGTCTGTCTGTTACGCTTTCCCGCTTAAACCTCTCAACCGATTTTGATGAAATTTGGCACAGACAATCTTTAGACCCTGAGAAAGAACATAGGCTACCTTTTATTGCGAAAAAAAGAGATGAAGAGATTAAAAGTACGCAGACGAAGTCGCGGGTACCAGCTAGTTTAAAATAAATGAATGCCGAATAGATTTAGAACATCTGTTTAAACATGTTCTAAAGATAAAGACAAAATCATTTTTATTGAAGGTTGTCTTGAAACAGTTTAGTTATTTGAAAATTACCTTTCTGGTAGAGTGAAGGGGTACACGAACGGTGAAACTCCTAAGTCAGATTGCACTATGTCAGTAATCGGTGCTGAAGGTAGGTGTTGACAACACCTAATTTACCTCTCGCTCGCACGTTTCGACATTTTGAAAGATAAAATCTCTAAGCCTAATTTTGAAATATCGCAAACAACCATTTTGTGTGCAATCAATGCGAGCGAGTGTTACATTAGCTCTTGTGTTCACCTTAATTATTTGTGTTCGAATCCACGACCTAGCGCAGAAGGCAAAGCTTTCACTATTGAGCTGTGGGGGTTGTCATTCACAAGTATTCTTTAGGTCTAAGCTTTAAAATCGATTGTGTTTATGTTGACCCGTCGTTTTGTTTAGTACGGTCGCTTCGCCATTCGTCGGGGACACCAATTTAATATTCTATTTTATTCCGACGATAAGATTAAAGTATGTAATTTCTTGTGTCCCGAATACGAGGGAGTTTTATGGCGCAGAAACGATAGGGCTGCGACGTTGGGAATAATGGAACGGTACATTTTCGAAAATTTAATTTTGGAAACTTTTTACAGTATATCGTTTGCAATAATCATACTTTACCTACCCTATTATAAAATATTGTGACTAAATCTTCCAGTGTTTTTAAAACTTTCGTGATACGCACGTGATCGCACATAATTAATTAAAATTAATATTAAAGGTAAAATGCGTTAAATACCCGTGAAATATTTAAAATTAATTAAATCTTCCACAGTCAGAAGGTTGAAATGGTAACATTTTTGTCATTGAATTAACTAAATGAAGACAGATATTTTAATAATGATTATCATTAAAATATTGGGACGTTATTCTTGTGATTCCACTGAATTTGACCTTTTGTTTTTGAAGGTTCGATCAACAATCAAGAGAATATTTTTTGATCCAATCTTTGACGTATTCAAATAGAAAATAGACATACGCCAAAATGGCAACCCTGACGTCAATTGCTGTAAGAAGTACGCCCCCCGCGCGGGTTTCGGCCGCAAACCGCTCGGCGGACCTATAATAAAACCCTCCTTCGAATCACCCCTAGCCAACCCTAACACCCCACCCACACTAAGATGACGACTGGATGTGAGAGAGTATATTGGAACAAATTTTCGTACGTAGAGAATTCGTGACTCGCTTGCCAATTTAGCTATAGGCGAGCAATGAATTATTTAATCTATTTTATGAATGGTTTGGGTATTTTTCAAAGACAACTAATTGAAAATACTTTCTTATCCAGAACGCGCAACATTTGAAGAATGTTACCAAAACTATTATGTGAGGTACCTATGAAATTGCTATCGGTGGAAGTAACCACAACACCGCTGACTGATTGATTTGTTGTTTTCTCATCTTATAAGACTCAACGAAAAACAAAATTGATAAAAAGCAGAACCAGCTTTACGATTTCAATCCCCACCAGCGGCCCGATTACGCTAATGTCTGCCTATCGAGATGGCTTTCAATTTAACATTTTGATCAAGGAATATAATACTATATATATTATATATTGGTGGACTTTCCACACAGCACTATCTAGTCCCAAACTAAGCTTATGCTTGTAATATGGGAGAACCAGATAGCTGATATACTACTTATAATACTTTTTTTTTTTTGTAAATACATACTTATAATATTATATAACACCCAGACAGAGAACAAACATTTATGTTCACCACACAAATGTTTGTTCACGGTGGGAATCGAACCCACGACCTACGGCGCAGAAGGCATAGCTACTACCAACTGAGCTACGTAGGCTGTCAACTGATACTCTCTGACAAGAGGATTTGATTCCCATAGTGTAATAGCAACATATGGATGGATCTAGTATTTAAATTCCTTGTGATGGATGCTAAATTCCTTGGATGTATGGGAATCAAATGTCAAACTGAAAGCCATCTCGATAGCCAGACATTAGAGACCACCAGGTCGAGCTTTGATATGAATATTGGATTTTCAGTTTGAATTTAAAATCATCCCATGGTCATTATTGAATTGTTATTCGAATAGATCGTGAGAACTACGAAGGGTCAATCTAAGACTTGAATTCATAATTTCCGAATAACTCAACCAATTCTCATTGAATTTTGAAGAGCTTGATACAGAATTTTATCTGGGTTAGTGAATTGGAATGTTGACTTTTTATACTACTAGCTGATGAAACAAGCAGATGGCCCACCTGATGTTAAGTGATAACCATCACCTATAAACAAAGCATTGCCTCGTAAGTCACGCCGATGTCAAGCCTCATGTGCCTGTAATTACACCGGCGACCACACACTTCAAACCGAAACACTTGCTTGTTTGGCGACATGAAAAGGCACATTACTACTGCCACAGTAGTAATTTTCAGACGAGCCACACACTTTCTTTTTTACTGGGTATTTCATATATTTTTTTTATCAAAAGTTGGTGCTTGTCATGAGTTGTCATGAATTTAGTAAGATGAGTGTATTTTCCAGTACATTTGATAAAAGTTTTTCCATGAAAGAGTTATTAGAACCGATAACGTGGGTCAGACACGGACGCACGTCCAACTCAAGACGCACAAACTCAGCTTCTTGAATTAGCTCAGTACGAAATAGATTGAAGAACCTACCTAGTTTAGAAGACGATATAAAGTGATACAAATTGTATTTTAAAAGAACTTTTATTTGGATAAGGGAAATTCTCCCAAACACACTTATTCGGTAGATTTTGACGCCGTACCAACGCACATTTCAACCCAAAAACGTGACGCGACAAAACTAACCCTTACGATTACCACCCTCAAAATCCCTCGCCCCCACATTTTCTTTCATCCCCCCTCGGACGGGTCAAGTCACCCTACTTAAGATCGATGGCGGGGTAGCAGATTAGACTTTGCGATAAGGGTAGAAGGGTTCCGTGAATTAAGGCCACCCTTTGTGTTTCTCAGATGGGTAGCCCAAACTTTGTGCGTTGTTTTGACGTGCTTCATAATTAATTTGCTAGTTTTGGACCGTAGTAACGAGGGTAGGGGAAAATTAATTTTAGCGAAACTGCTGGCTTATGTAAAATGGGCAGATATTTAGTATACACCTATTTTAGTGATGTAGATAGCTGTGATAATTTTATACAGAATATATGGATGTGTTCCTTAGTTTTTTTTTAATATTTGATACACTGTCCTTTGGCTATAATCTCACCTGATGGTAAGCAACGATGTAGCCGACGATGGAGCAGAACGGTCTAGAAGACACTTTATTCACTCTTGCCTTGAAGAGGTCCAAATTGTAGTGATCAGGAAAGACAGACGACGGCAATGAGTTCCACTCCTTGGTGGTTCGCATAAAAAATGTGCAACTACCACCGCGTCTTTTTCTGCCGCCAAGCAGCGTCGCTGTATTTCGGTTTGAAGAGTGTGGTCGCCGGTATAATTACAGGCACATGAGGCTTAACAACAGTATGCCTCAAGTTGATGGACGCAGGGCAGTGCATCGTAGGGTACGTTCCTATCGTACGTGACTTACGAGGGAATGCTTTGTGATGATGGTTACCGCTTAGCATCAGCTGGTTGTATAAAAAAAATATAGATGCCTAGGTATGATACGTATGATTTTACTTCAAATTAGTAGGTAATGTATTTACAAAGAAAAATTATTCTATCTGCTATCTAGTGGGCTATCTAGTTCCTGCATCACCAGCTTTGGCTTAGTTTGGGGCTAGATAGTGCTGTGTGGAAAGTCCACCAACATTTATTTATATATTTATTAATGTGTGTTTGAGAAATACTCTAGCGCTTGTCAGTATGTTAAAATTTAAAAGGTTAGAAATGTCTGGCCAAAACAAGAACATTTAAGGAAACTGACAAACTCTTGGGACATTCTTTGTTGTCACTAGTTCTTTCAAAACAGTATGGTCAAAGGATTTAATGTGCCCCTCAAAGAGGCTCCTTTTAGGCACTTGACACATATTTTAAATATTTTTTGGCTCTACGAAATTTTACTTAAAAAAAAAGTTCAATACCTGTGAAGTACAATGGGCCCTATCATTGTGAGCTATTTCTTCCAGACAAAGCTAGTGAAAAGCCCGTTTACTTCAGTATTCTCCGTTGGTGAAAGCGAGATAGCAAACATAGAGTTTAATTATAGCCACCATTCATTTAAGGCCTTTGTCTTCGAGGCTGACGTCTATTGGAGGGTGTGCATTGTCTTAAGAGAAAGTTCACTTGTAATGTGGGAAGCCACACCCCTATCTACATTGTTATGTACAATATGCACGTAACAATGGTTATTGTTTGAGAACGGTCAGCGATATCGTGCGTCTAACGTTTCTTCTGCAATGATAAAGCTAGTTTGACTATATAATCTTAGTTTATAAATATACTAGCGACCCGCCCGCGCGCCCCTGCTTCGCACGGGTGCACATGTCATGCATGTATTATACATATAAACCTACCTCTTGAATCACTCTATCCATTAAAAAAAACCGTATCAAAATTCGAGATTTAAGCATACATAGGGACATAGGGACACGGGCCATAGGGATATAGGGACAGAGAAAGAGTCTTTGTTTTATACTATGTAGTTTGACTATATAATTTTAGTTTATATATATAAGTATCTTAGTATCTATAAATTCTATAAATGTTGAAAAATGCTTTCTTAGATTAGTAACACGCCACACCATCTTTTTGCACGCCCAGGAAGACTGGTAGACTATTATATTAGCATTAAGTCCTCCTAGCACTACATTGTTTCGTGTGAAAGTTTTTAAATCACTACATATGTATGCTTAAATCTTTAAAACTACGCAACGGATTTTGTTGCGGTTTTTTTTATAGATAGAGTGATTCAAGAGGAAGGTTTATATGTATAATACATGCATGAAGTGTGCACCCGTGCGAAGCAGGGGCGCGCGGGCGGGTCGCTAGTAAATAAATAAAATAAATAATTTTAGTCGAGTGGTGTGAGCAGACCCCCAGTTTCTGAAAGCGCGATCAACACTAATCAGCTGTCACTTGCTATCTCTGGTATTCCCACGGGATAAAAGGTAGCCTATTCCAGACCATAATCTATCTCTGTGTCAAATTTCATCCAGATCCGTTCAGCCGTTCTGGCGTTATTGAGTAACAAACATCCGAACTTTCACATTTATGACATTAGATTGTTAGCCACCCCTGCAATTAGATTATATTTCCCAAGGTGATAATAATAATATAATTAAGTTTATGTCTTCACTAAGGCCTTCATTTAATCAAGCGGCCAGCTTCAGAGGTGGTAAATTAGGAATAAACTTACACAATTTCAAAAATATACCTAAATACTGTTTTAATTTTTTTTTTGTTGATATTTTAAATAAAAAATGGAAGTAGAGGTCGTTTTGTTGCTTTTTTGGGGATAATTTGTAGAAATGACAGTCGGGTCGATAGGATATTGTTTGACGCTTACGAGCGCATATTCTCGTAGTTTGACGTAATGCATACATTGTCATGTCATATTTAACGACAGGGAACAAGCCGTAAGCTTGATAACTGTAATGTTCTTCTAGGCTGCTTATGGGGACCTAGATTTACACTTATGAGCCCGTTGCAAATATGATCTGTGCATAGAGTAGAAATGAGTAGAGATAGCGTTAGAGGAGCAACTTCCATCAATCCTGTCGTTACTATTTGAATAAATAGTGCACTTGATTACCAACTCGAAGGCAAGCAATTAAAACTTCTTTGTGTGGTCCGCCCGGGGAGGTCACTTGACTCAGCATAATTGGAAAACTTTCCCTATGGAGTGCCAGCTAGCTGTGATAACGGTTGGACGTTCTGCGCTTCGTCCCGTCTTTGAGGTTTTGAGGCTTTATTTCAAGGCCTTACGGCGTTGACAACACCTATTATTTCTCTCGCTCGCACGACTCGACACTTTGAAAGATATAAAATTATAAATTCCAATTTTGAAAAATCGCAAACAACCACTTTGTGTGCCATCAAATTGCACACCGTTTGGTATAAATTCCATTTTGATCGATGCAAGTTTGCCTGCTCAAAAGTATGCTTATGTACTAAAACTAGTAAAGCTAACTTTTGAGTAGGTAAACTTGTATCTACTAAAATAGAAATAAATTAAAAAAAAAAAAAAAAAAGATGTGCAAATTGATTGCACGCAAAATGGTTGTTTGCGATTTTTCGAAATTGGGATTAGTGATTTTTTATCTTTTAAAATGTCGAATCGTGCGAGCGAGACGAATATTAGGTGTAGTAAACGCCTTACATAAGGCCTTAAGAATGTATGCATTAAATAGGTATATCTTATTATACACTGTTATGTAACAACTCGGACTAAATAGAAATGTACTACATACTTTTTTATTTGGTCTGAGGGTAACAAACGATTGATAAATGATCCCTCATTCGACTAATTTCTTCTTGCCATCTCACTAGTTCCTTTGGCTTAGTTTGGGGTTAGATATTGCTGTGTGGAATGTCCTCTAACATTTATTTATTATTTACTAGCTGCGCCCCGCGGTTTCACTCGGTCAGATTTAAATCCCGGTATTCCCACGGGATAAAAAGTAGCCTATGTGTTATTCCAGACTATAATGTATCCCTCTGCCAAGTTTCATCCAGATCCGTTCAGCCGTTCCGGCGAGAAAGAGTAACATACATCCATCCATCCATCCATCCATCCATCCATCCATCCATCCATACTTACAAACTTTCACGTTTATAATATTAGTAGGATTTAATATTTCGTTAATTTAATACGACACGTCTAGCCCAACAAAGGACTCACTGGAAACGGTTGGAGGAGGCCTATGCCCAAAACTGGGCATCCCTACAATAATATAATGTTCAAAATAATATGATTACAATTGAGAAAGATAATAATTAATAGTGGAATAATAATTTAAGAATAATAATTAATAATAAAGCCTGTACCTACCTCTTTTGGATTATTTATATTTTTTATATGTGTTGAACTGTTCCTAAATGAATTGTAAATATTGAAATTGGGAAATAAATGGCTTATAATAATATAGTAATATAATAATAATAATAATTAATACTTCATTGTCATAGTAATTCTTTTTATAGCACTTATTTTTATGTGTATACCGTGTATACTTCAACACAATAGGCGGTACTTCCGCAACCATTTGCAAATACCATGGAGGGGGTCACAGATGGCCACTAGGGGTCGCAGGGTCGTCTTAATTTCGTCGTATTAGACTCTTGCGCCCCTTGCTCATTAATCGTGAGGGGCCGGGGTCACTGACACCGAATTAAGATGAGAAGGGTACAGTATGATCTTTAGAATGTTTCCTCGAGTTCGAAAATAATTTATTTTAATAGCAATATTAAAATAAAATATTGCAACGAAAATAAATATTTACGATTTAATACCTAAATGTCAAAAAGTTGTATCAGCTATTATCGGTCAATAACTCTTTTGGATAATACTAAAAATCTTAGCGAAAATTGCACAAATTTCTACTTGATAATTTCTGTTTTACCATAGCTATAACAAAATGATTTATTTAAAAAATCCTAGCTGAACTGTTTCTTTGTATTCTGTACGTAAATACTTGTAAATTCTTAATTAAATAAACATTAAACTATAAACTAAATTCTGTAAGAACACAATTTCTAATTTCGAAATTAAATAAACTATAAAAATGACTAGACTAAATTTCCTATTTGAAAAAAAGCTCGACCAACATTATAAAGTCGAACGTAGGTACTCGTAGTACACGAGCTACACACAAAGCCTAGCCCACTTCAACTTTGAAAGTTGCCCACATAAACTTTAGATTATGTGGCAAAGCTAGTATATATTGTATGGGAATAATACATAATGCAGGCCGCTATCGTCGAGCCATCCAACTTTGTAAATTACTTTCTCAGATAGTCGAGGGAGTTCTACAGTGGCCGCAAAAGTCTGCATACGTTACGTAATTTATGGAAAAAAATCGTTCGTTTGTACCGAAATAAAAACGACAATTATTGGTACGAAGATATATATTGTACATTTGAATTTGAAAAAATATAAATTAAAATGTTAGCGAAAAAGAAACACACATTAATTAGAAGCGCAAAAAGTCAGAAAAATTTAGAAAAGCGCCCTATTTTAAATTTTATCAATTTTGGAAATCAGTTTCGGTCCGTTTCACGCATAACTTTTATTAAATGAGATATTGCGAATTTCTCGTAGGGCTTTATGAACTATCAAAATAATGTGTTTGACCTGTATAGTTATTGTTCCTATTTTTGTACGGATAAAATTTTCCAGTGCAATCACGACCATTATTAACTACGTGACAAAGTGAACGAAAACATGAAACGCATTTCTGGGCTAAAATTAAATAATTAAAATATTCAATACACCTACATTATGTATTATTTACAAAAAATTGTGTAAAAAACAAAAGATGTCAAACAGTCCTGTTCTGTACCTGCCGAAGTGCCAAAAACGTGACACGATTAGTTATTTAATTCCTACAGGACAGGCTGATATATTTACCACCGTATGCGTTCGTGAGTACGGCCATTGTAGAGGAGACCCGTGCCCACAAAGGCACACACAACTATCACAGGAACTTTACTTCTCCCCGTGGCCTCCCTTGCGCGGTATGGTCCGCTACTGTACTGCATGACTCTCTGTCATCAGTGGCTCTAATATTCGTTCTACCCCCACTTTTAAACACCCTGTAGCTAGTATGGTAAAAATTTATGAAAACTACAAAAAAAAAATTTTTTTACAAAGAATCGTCATTCATGATCCGCACAAAATTTACCCAACCCACAAAAAAATTAATGCGTTGACAACACCTAATATTCCTCTCGCTCGCACGATTCGACATTTTGAAAGGTATAAAATAACAAATAATCCCAATTTTTAAAAATCGGATACAACAATTTTGTGATCCGTTCATCCGTTGCGGGGCGTGAAGAGTAACAAACATCCATCCATCCATACTTACAAACTTTCGCGTTTATAATAGTAGTAGGATCTAAATGATTTATCGAATACAGTTAGACACACACCTTCCCACACATACAAATCTAACGAATTTAGTCTTCTCTTCTAATGAATTTAGTTTAAAGTTTCATATATTTTAAGCATAACTGCCACATACCTACTGTTAGGATTGCTGTGAATTTCATTGCTGTGAACTCAAAGAATCTGTGAATCAAATGGCTCAATATAATCAAGCCTGAGCTATTTCCAAAAAAGTCTTATTGAATGTAGGAGATGGATTGACTGACCGATGGAGAACACTCTTGTAGTCTTCCTAGAAAGGTTCTATTTCGTAGCAAACAATATTAACAGTAATTGCGCTACAACAACCATAGCATAGTACGTATAGCCATATTTACTTTTCTTGTTTTCTCTTCAATGAAAAATAAATATGAAAAATAATTTATTTCTGTAGCCATTTTAAGTAAAAATTTACAGTGTTGAGGCTTTTTTACTTAAATATTTTCAATGTAGTTAATGTTTTTTTGTGAGTTATGTACCCTTGTTTAGGCTTTTACTTTCACATTATTTTGCGGAACCGCTTACCCTCAGTAAATATAAATAGGTATGCCTTGTTCTAGTTAGATATTGAATTGCAATGTAAAAGCAACATTTTAGCTGCCCACCGTCACCAGTTGTTTTCTTACACCATCCGAGTTTTCCAACTCATTTGCATTCAAAAGCAGATAGTGTTGATTCGCTGATACCGTACCTTTGTGGGTTCTATGTAGTCTAGAAAGTTGCACTGTAGTTCCGTCAGCGCTGCCAGCGCTTCCAGCAACTACCAACTTTCGTGAAGTTGGCGTAATGTTGCGGCAAAAAGCGCTTACGGTAGGTTTAACAATTACCTAAGCAGGCCCCGCAAAGTTCGGAGTTTGCACGCTTTGCACGCTTAGTTGTTTAAATTATGCTTTAAACTGTAGGTATCGGGTGCGCGGTCTAGTTAGAGTTTGTTGGAAACCGATCTTTGCTATGGGAAATTCGTTTGAAACTAATGCTCCATCCGTGTGTGTGTGTGTGTGTTAGAAGCTGTTCCAGCGACCGTTCACCATGCGAATAAAGTCGAAATACAGTATGAATTGGTGTACTAATTCGTTAAATATCTCCTGGTGAACTTAGACAGCACCTATTAATACCATAGTAGAAGGAAATGGGCAGGTGCCTTACTGTGTAACTTGAAGCCCATTACCATAGCGATATTCTGGGTTTCAAGTGTCAAACTTTCTGTACTACATATCAAGTTCATCTGTGACATTACGATACTACATATTCCCTCATCTGTGCCGATTACGATTACCAACGAGTTAGACAATGAGGCCCCTGGTCATATAGCTCGAGGAACTGACAACCGCTGGGGTTCTAAAACGTCAATCACGAACCGGAAGAAGAAGCATGAGACCTCCTTTCCGATCCTTCTATTCATACCAGAAGCACCATTGTCAAAAAAACCTTACAGTATAATCACCTCTCTCTAGCCTCTGAGTTTTGCTGGAAGAAAACTCTTGTTAGGGTTAAGCTCGTCTTTGTACATGTCTGTAATGTTCCTAATAGTTCCTATGTATTGCTATTGTGTGCAATATAGAATCATCACTACATAGTATAAAACAAAGTCGCTTTCTCTGTCCCTATGTCCCTATGTCCCTATGTATGCTTAAATCTTTAGAACTACGCAACGGATTTTGATGCGGTTTTTTTAATAAATAGAGTGATTCAAGAGGAAGTTTTGTATGTATAATACATGCATGATATAGTAGAAAAATAATGTGCACCCGTGCGAAAAAGGGGCGCGCGGGCGGGTCGCTAGTTTAGAAATAAGAGAAAAGTCTGAAACTAAAGTTCAAATAACTAATATGCAGCACAACTTTTCAAAAAAACAGTTTCTTGAACGATCCACTGAATGTGATGGAAGGGTCATATTCTATGCCAGGACTACCACGGGCAGTTCAATAGGTATTGAAAGCCTGGAGTCAGGTGGTCAAAAACTATAAATCCCACAAAATAAATAGGTTCTCACCTGTATTTTTCTAAATTCTACAGTTCAATATTACAGATGGAAATGTGTAGCAGTGAGTAATTGCAACAATCCTGTGTCCACCAGCTCGGGCATTAGGTAAGGACCATTAAAACTGACTGGGTCTATGTTTTCAATTACAGAAGGCTCGCGAGATATTCGCCCTGCGTAGGGCTGCCACTCACACACAAATAAAAAAAGACTCTTAACTAAAAACAACAGGCGCGGTACAAATAGTCTTAGATCTCTTGGACCTACTTGTCTGAGCCCGATCATTGAATATATGAAGAAGAAAGATAGGCCGTTGATTGATACTCTTCATTTTGATGACTTCAGTGGCGCAGCGGGCGAGAGTCCGCCTGCGACGCATGAGGTTGCGGGTTCGATTCCCGCCTCGGAACAAATTTGTGTATGATCTGCAGAAATTAGTTCCTGTGTGTTTCCTATGTATAATAAAAAATATCTATCTATGTAAGTATGTATGAAATATATCAGTTATCTAGTACCCATAACACAAGCTTAGAGTAGCTAACTTTGGGGCTAGATAGTGCTGTGTGGATTGTCCAGCATTATTTATTTATATCTGACATACCTTAAATGTTCACAATAGGAGAATAAAAGGAGAACATTAAATACTTAACATCTTTACTCTCTTCACAATATCATTTACTATAGGAATAAAAGAGGAAATGAAATACCTAACCTCTGTTCTATGACGTAGCAGCCCTAACGTTGTCGACGGGGCGTTTGCGTGCCTCCGCCATTCCACCATCGCGCCATTTGAACCATACAGCGCCATTCAGATGCCATTTCCCACCTTTCGTTCACTTTCGCAAGATGACGAATAGAGCGCTTTACACTTCTCTTTTACTCACTTCTCTTCTCTGTAGATTCAAACGACTTCGGTACTTTTTATCCTTGTCCATTGTTATTTATTTGCTTCTACTGGTTTTATGTAAGAACTGGAAACCCGCCCGCGTGCCCCTGCTTCGCACGGGTGCACATATCATGCATGTATTATACTTCTCTTGAATCACTCTATCTATTAAAAAAACCGCATCAAAATCCGTTGCGTAGTTTTAAAGATTTAAGCATACATAGGGACATGAGGACAGAGAAAGCGACTTTGTTTTATACTATGTAGTGATAGTGATGACCCTGATGGTTAAGATGAAAATGAATCCCCTATATAAATTACGGCAAATACATTCTGATAAATAAAATTCTTGAATCAGCTAAAGAAATAAAACCAATACCTCTCTACTGTATTCAACATTAAACCCAGATACCAGATAAATAGATAAATGGAGCTGTTTTTATGTCACTTACCATCAGGTGAGATTGTAGACAAAGGACGGTTTATTCTTTATAAAATAAAAAACTAAGGAGTATCTACCGTGCCTGCGGATCAAAGTCGTGAATCTTTTTCTGTTTAAAATAGTAATATCGTATTGGTCTCGTTTCTTATCTAAATCTTAAGTTACCTAGTACTTGATATATACTTTGTATATCAGCAGCTCTACCCCATAGCAAGATACCATAGGACATACCATATAAGACATGACGGCAACCTTCGCTTTTATTTGGCTCATGTAGCTTATCCTAGGTCTTCCTCTGCCTCTTAAGAGATCTGAAGGGATATCTACCGTGCCTGGGGATCAAAGCAGTGGTGTTATTTCTGTTTCTGGTTTTTCCTATTCATAAATAAGAATATTACGAAAACATACCTACTGAAACCTGTTCAATCTCTTCTAACAACGAATGCTCATTTCTATTCTAGTCAAACAAACGCTGACTTGTGGTATTCATTAGCTCTCTAATACGTGTTACGTACGTTCTCCTAATCTTCCTACAAAACGAGCCAATGGATCTTCCGATCTCAGCTTTATCGTTCAAGCTTTACAGTTCAAAATATTTTGCACAAAAATAATAATCTAAAGTCGATTTGACAGTCGGGACCAAGTATTTCGCCACACTGTTTCGCATTCAGCATAATAAAGGGAATTTGTTAATTTTGGAAATAGCCGTGTTTTGGTTAACTTTATTTTCCTTCTAGTTCTAGTTAATTTCTTATAATAATAGCTGAATATTTTGACTTTTGTAATATTTCTAGCGGTATTTAAGTACCTAGTCAGAGCCGATGCAAGCCATGCAAAAGCAACCCTTGTGCTTTGTAGGTTTTTTTTTATTTAGTTATCTTTATAAAAAATTAATAACGATAGTGAAATATGTAGCAATAAGGAAACCACTAAGGTTTATAAAAGTATTGCTACTATAGAGAGTCTTATGTCGATAGCTTCTAAACTAGGTAGGTATGTATACAAAATAAAAACATCAAATAAACTGGATCTAGGTAAGTGTAGTTCTAGGAAATATGCAGGTTATTTTATTTATAGGTAGTTTTCTATATTAGCTAACAAGTGAGATTTTAATTTAAACTTAATGTTTTTTGAGGTTATGCTACTAATGAGATCAGTAGGTAGTTTATTAAGTAAGTTTAGTAAGTAACTAGCTGTCCTCTCGCCGTATGCATTCCGAGCGCGAAACCAGAAAGACCAAAGATAAGCGTGAAGCGGGTGCAAAAGACCCGGGCTTTAATGATTCCGGGAGTCACAATTATGTGGGGGAAGTGCGTGCGGCGATCTTAGAGCCAGGCGGATTTGGTGCTTGTACAGATGTAACGAAAATTTTGAACTGTACATTTTATAAAAAAATGTAACTGCCATTCTTTTTTTAGGGTACAAAACATATTATTCTGTATTTTTTTTGGAATTTCGAATATCTCATGAATAGTAAAAATGTAAAGTAAATAAATTATGTACGATTATTGTAAATACATAATTACTATTAATTATTACCCACTAATTATATTAGATCATTATTATTTGTAGGATTGTGAATAATAACGAATGTTTTTGGACACTATTTAGCAGTTTAATAAGTTAACAACAAAATTAGAACATGGCAGTCGACGCCGGTACAAACTTACGACTGACTGTAGGTAGGTACTTAGCTAGGTATACATCTAGATAGGCACAGCTCACGTACTTCGCTATTCCTAACACCTCCTCTCGAAGTCGTGAGCGGTCTGTTTAATCCTTACATACATACATCATACCTAGATTACGCATGCATTCTTGATGCTTTGTTCCATTCAAACCCTTGGTCAAAACATCAGCAGGCATTTTGTCTGTAGATAAGTATTTCAGATCAATGACACCTTGTTCGCACATATCTCGAACGAAGTGGTGCCTCACATCAATGTGTTTCGTTCGTGAGCGATAGTTCCTACTTTCAGCTAGTTTTATTGCACCCTGGTTGTCGTTAAATAATGTAACACACTCACACTCCATTCCAACATTAGTCAATACATCGCGTAAATACATGGCTTCTTTAGTAGCTTCGGATATAGCCATGTATTCGGCTTCAGTGCTCGACAATGCAATTGTTCGCTGTTTACGTGCTTCCCAGCTGATTGGGGCACCTGCTAATATAAACGCGAAACCAGAGTAAGACTTACGATCAATTGCATTCGAGCCCCAGTCTGCATCAACCACACCAAACAACGGTAAATCAGTTCTTTCATACATTAAACCATAGTTTGAAGTACCTTTTAGATATCTTAACACACGTTTTGCCGCTTTCCAATGTTCAATATCATAGTTAGTGTTAAATTGGCTAAGATAATTTACGGCATAGGCAACATCTGGTCTAGTAGTCACAGCCAGATACATCAAGGCACCTATCAAACTCTGATATGGATACTGATTCATTACATCGCTCTTTACACATTCAGGTTTGTCTAGTTTCACATTCACATCCATAGGAGTCATTGTAGGCTTACATTCACTCATACCAAAGCGTTCCAAGACTTTTTCTAAATACAACTTTTGATTTAGGTACACTCTGTCTTCTTCATCACGAGCAAAATCAATACCTAAACAATGATTTATCCTTCCCATGTCTTTCATCTCAAATGCACTAGATAGTTGCTTCTTTACATCACGCAACCATGAACTATCATTCGTCGACAGAATTATGTCATCAACATAAATAGCTATTAACATCATTCGCTCACCTTTTCGTGCTACAAACACACATGGATCCTGCTGCATCGCTTCAAAGCCAACACTTTTTAGCTTTCTCACCAGCTCTCTATGCCACTGCAACCCAGACTGACGCAAACCATACAAACTCTTTTTCAACAGACACACACTATCATCACATTCATAAAGCACTTTGTTCCAGCGTTTTGCTGTTTCGATAATTTTCTTGTCACGAATTTTCTTCCCTTGTGTTCCAATCTTTTGGTTTGCGAGTACTTTTTCTAAAACTTCACGCAGTTGGTCCGGTATTTCCATAAATACTTCTTCCTCTAGTGAGCCATTTAGGTAAGCTGTCACTACGTCCATTTGATGGATGTCAAGTCCAAATTCCGCTGATAATGCAGCTATGAGTCTTATTGATGACGATCGTACAACCGGAGATGAGGTCTCATGAAAATCTTCTCCTGGCCGTTGGGAACATCCTTTCGCGACCAATCGTACCTTCTTGCCAGTTGTTTTGGTACTAAACACGAATCTGCTTCCAATCACTTTTCGATTCGGTGGTCGAGACACTACTTCCCATGTGCCATTCTTAATCTGTGCTAAAAACTCATCTTCTAGGGCACTTCTCCAAGCATTGACGTCATCTGTCTTTTCGATTTCACTCCAAGTTACAGGCTCAATAGTTGCTATCCCTGCAGATAGCGGTGTATCTGATTCTTCATCATCAGCTGACTCACTTTCGCTATCTGTCGCAATGTATTCCTTCACTGGTGTATATTCTAGATGCGGTCTTCCCACTAAACCAGTGCGATTACCAGCGCGGACGAGTCGTCCTTTTCCTCTTTTTGAAGGTTCTACCATTCTTTCCCACGAGATTGTTGCAGTTCTCTTTCTATGCGTTACTCCTCTGTTTCTTTCTTCATCTGGCTCGTATACATTTTCTAGCGATCTTCTAACTCTTTCTTCACCTCTTTTTGCTTTCAAAATAGCTCTACGATCTTCTACCTTCTTCTCATTGTTCGTTTTGTTAGGTATAGTCAGATCCACTAGTATTTCTCCATCATCACCACTTTCTTCTTCATCAAGTATTTCTTTATATTCATGTCTGAAGGCTGTCTCATTCATAAATTTTACATCACGCGTCACTATAATTTTCTTTGTCTTAGGATCTTGAATTCTATAGGCTTTTGATTGAACGTCATATCCCATGAATATTCCTAATTCTGAACTCGATTCAAACTTTCCTTTTTGAGAACCTTTATTTTTATAGTACGCCTTCGATCCAAACACGTGCATATAGATTACGGTAGGTTTCTTCCCTTTCCATAATGTAAATGGTATTTGACCATTCAATGCTGTAGTTGGGCATCGGTTTCTTATATAATTCGCAGTGTTAACTGCCTCAGCCCAAAATGCAGGTGGGCTTCCTGCTTGACGCATCATGCATCGTGCCATCTCGATCAGGGTTCTGTTTTTCCTTTCAGAAATACCATTCTGTTGTGGTGTATACGGTGCTGCAAGTCTTCTCTTGATACCTTCTTTCTTCAAAAAGTCATCAAACTCATTGTTCACATACTCACGCCCGTTATCAGATTGAAGGTTCTTTATTTTCTTCCCTGTGAACTTCTCCACATAGGCTTTATATTCCTTGAATATTCGCAGGACATCACTTTTGTTCGTAATGAAGTAAACTTCACACCATCTAGACTTATCGTCGATAAAAGTGACAAAATACTTTTTCCCGCCAAACGACTGGTGCCTCATAGGCCCACATACATCAGTGTGTACGATCTCTAGTAGCTCGCTTGTGCGATCAACACTGCCTTTAGGAAACGGCGTGCATGTCTGTTTTTCACTTATACAGATTTCACATTCAGACAGTTTTTCACTATCGTTGAAGCTCAGGCCATGCACTAGGCCACTTTTCGACATTGCCTTTAAGTCACGTTCATTGAGGTGCCCGAGGCGCTCATGCCACATGTCTATGGGCTTCTTTACGTCCTCAATATTACTGGCAGTGTTTTGGCTCATTCGGACATGGTATAAATTACCAACACGATCAGCTCGCATGTGTACATAGTTTTTATCATCGATTACAATAGCGTCGTTCTTTTTGAAACGAACCTCGAACCCGCGATCAGTCATTTTCGCCACTGACAATAAGTTGGTTCGTAAGTCTGATACGTAGTAAACTTTCTCAATATCAATTTGGCGCTCTTCGCTGCCCGTATCTACTGATATGCTAATTTTACCTGCTCCGGCAATATTAGTGCTCTCATTATTTGCCAAATTCAGCTCGGAGTCCAACGGCGTAAAACCCTGGATCATATGTTTTTCATTGCACATGTGTCCCGTGCATCCACTATCGATACACCAAATAGGGTTTCTTTTATCACCAAACATCACCTCTTCGGTGGTACTCATTAGCATTGTCGTCTTTGGTTCACTATCCTGTTCTAATTTTTGTGCGCTTTGCTTTTGCTTGTTAACATTCTTCACTTTGCACTCTCTCGCCAAATGCCCACGGCGGCCACAACGATAACACTCAATTTTACTTTTATTATAGCCCTGGTTATCATTTGAGTTCTTTTTCTGATTGGCATTTGTGTTGGTGCGTTTGACAAACATAGCTCCCTGGTCAACTGCTTTTGATTTGCGGCCTTCGTAATCTTCTACGATTTTTACTTTCAAAAAATCCGGTGATGGTAAATCATCTCGCGATTCCATTGCCGTGCGAAACATAGCAAAAGAATCCGGCAAACTGTAAAGCAGTAAAATAGCCAGTAGTTCATCAATAACGACCAAACCGATTTCTCTGAGCTTTTTCACGGCATCAAAAAAATCTGCTATGTGCTTTTTCAAATCGTCTTCTTCCTGCATACGAGTTAACACAAGTTTCTTCAACAATGAGGCTTTCCTGGCAGGCCCGCTCGACTGGTACAAAGACTGCAATTTGTCCCATATGTCCTTTGAAGTTTCCAAGCCATCTAATGCAATTAACTCACTTGGACTGACGGCCAACAATATATCCGATTCGGCCTTCCCATCACTTTTATTCCACTCGGCATACTTTGAATCCGTTTTATCTGGTTTTGGCAACGATCCTGTTACATATTCCCACAAGTCATTTTTCTTCAAAATAGCACGCATTTGAATCTTCCAGGTATCATAATTATCGCCAGACAGGGGTTCAATCTTTATAGAAGCAGCCATTTCGAAGTTTCTTCAACTCCAAAACGTCCAAAACATCAATTTATAACACTTTTGTAACGATGTTTTTCACGCGGTAAAAACAAGATGGGCGAGTCCAAAGTTCACTGTGTCACACGAACTGTCGATCACAGCGTCAATGTCATAGAAATGCACGAATAATTTGTTTACGCAAAGTTACTTATTTCACTGTAATCCAGTCAATTATTCACAAAATTGTTTGTATTTCACGCACTGGGCTCATAACCTGTAGGATTGTGAATAATAACGAATGTTTTTGGACACTATTTAGCAGTTTAATAAGTTAACAACAAAATTAGAACATGGCAGTCGACGCCGGTACAAACTTACGACTGACTGTAGGTAGGTACTTAGCTAGGTATACATCTAGATAGGCACAGCTCACGTACTTCGCTATTCCTAACATTATTAATGTAACGTAAACAGAAGATTGCTAATAAAACTATACTGATAAAATGATACCAGAAAATTCTATATTTTATGGCACTCGTTCGTATTTTTTTTCTGCATAAAAAAAATACAATCTATATATTTTCTAAAGTCATAAAAGGAGGCGTGTACTGCATCGCTCATTATATTTAATAAAACTTTTTTATTTTTTATTTTAACAAATTTTAGGGTTGGTTATCCACATCTGTACACAACTACCTATAGGGTTGGGATGAGGGGGTTAGATAAAACGTTATTATGCAAAGGGTTGCAATTTCTTGAATGGACCAGGATTTCCAAGTTAAAGGGTAGCCCCACGCTCACTTGTCTTGTTTTCGCAAATTAATTTCGCTGTACATAGGGGTTACACTCTCTCTTTCTTCTTATATTCCGTTTCTTTTTATCGGATGGGTCTAAGATTATGCAGGTTGGGGATAAAGTTGTAGGAAATTGTATTGATACTATTTAATACTAGTTGCGCCCCGCGGTTTCACCCGCGCAGATTTGAATCCTGGTATTCCCACGGGGATAAAAGTAACCTATGTTTTATTCCGGACTATAATTTATCGCTCTGCCAAGTTTCATCCATCCATACTTACAAACTTTCGCGTTTATAATAGTATTAGGATATTTTTTTTTCACTGTATGTAACTCAATAGGTATCTGCTATAATATAATATCGTTGCATAATATTCAAGCTATTAATATGTATCATTTTCCATTTTTGAAGTTACAAAACCACTAAATTTTAGAAAATTTCATCAAAAAATCATTAGAATTGAAACAAAAAATTCATGTTTTAGTGGTTTTCGTGCTAAAATGTTTAGCAAAAAAATCTTACCAAAAATCATTTGCTATTTTATGTAAAGTTTTTGATTTTTGAAGGTTGTAAGGTTCCAGCTGCCCAACAAAATGTAAAGTAGGTACAATCGCAACATGAATGCATTTGAATAAACGAGCACCGCTTAGCCGACAGCGGATGCTGCATCTTTTGATCTCAGATCGACGCGGCTCAGTGGTCACCGTCTGCAATGAACCGGACAGAATGTGATCGCGTCTGTACCCTAAGCATTGAACTAACGCTTTCGAGTTGAGATGAATCCGTCGTTTTGTTATGTGGGACGAAACGAGAAATATTTTAAAGATGGGACGAAAGCGGATTTTTTTGGATTGTGGGACAAACGCGTGGTACGAATGCGGAACAAATCAATTTTAAAATAAAAATTCCCGGCGTTTTTTTTACATTGCCGAATTGTGAGATCTTCTTGACGTGTCACCTCATTAGTTTCTTTCGAACCTGTGCGTTGAAAGTATTTTAAGTGCTCCTGTAAGAGGCTCCTATTCGAAGGATTTCCTTAAAAACAGTACCTATGGTGAATAGGATTCTCAGTGCTCCTCCTGGTTCCTTTCGAACACTCGACACATGTTATAGAACTTTTTAGGTTCTGTCAGTTTCCTCATGATGTTACTCTCCACCGTTCGAGAGTAGGTACTGGCATTGAGCATATATTTTAACCAGAATGTTTTAAAAACTCATTGGTGCACAACTGGTTATGAACCTACAACCAAATTGGTACTCAGCGAACACTACGCGCTGTCCTCCGTACAGCTGTATACATTTTGTTGGCAGTTACATGGGTTGCACACGAAAATCGTGGTCTTTTAGTGAATTAGAGGGTGACATCAGCTTTTTCCAAATGTAATAAAAAAATACCATAAAACTCATACATACTATATTCTAATCTACAACAGATAAAGCGTTTCTTCAAGTGGGCGGGGCTAGTATTCGTTTGCGCTACGGAATATTAATTGACGCCATATTGCATCTGCCGGGATAGATCATTTCCTGCTGAGATCTACAGAAAGGAAACTCATCAGGCAAACTTCAAGTGTCAGAGCGAAATGCAAGGGGTCTCAAATGGTGAAGGAAAACATCGTGATCGAACCAGCAGCTTAGTCAGCTCAAGTTAAGCCATGCCTTTTCTGCAGATTAGGCTGACTTAGTTATAAAGATGGTAAAGTGAGGTGTATTTTTTGACTTTGACTGAGCATTAACACAGCACACAGTACATCATCACAGGTATAGAACGGCCGACTATAAAAAAACGTATCACCATTATGATCATGACGAACCTAATGTTAGATGGAGTCCTCTTCGGTTTTACTCTCCGAAGACAGGTCACTGGTGAGCCCAGTCGGTTCTACCTATCCATTCTACTATTTAATTTATTTTTACGCTCTGTGATAAGTTGGTGCCTATAATTTTTATTACTTATAGATTTTGAGAAGCGTTTAATTTTGATTTACTTTAATATTTTCAATTGTTACTTTCTAAAATCAAATTTACACTGGAATTTGTAAAACCTAAGAGGTTTGTACACAATAAGATACTTTAAAATTAAATTATTTATTGTACTTGTTCTCATCATGTCACTTTTTTTTAAAACAGTGTGGTCAAAGTCAAAGAGGCTCCTTTTGAGCACTTTAGTTTCCCAGTATTTTGTAGCTACCTTCGCCAACGATCGCAGATCGTTGCTCCACCTTACCAGAAAACGTAACGTACAAAACAGATTCTAAACATCATCATCTGCAACCTATGTTAGTCCACAGCTGGACGTAGCTCTCTTCCAAGACGCGCCACTGAGCCCGGTTTTCGGCTATTTTAAAAAGCTCGGGACTGAACTATACTCCAACTCATTACAAAATCCATATTATTTTGTAAAGAGGATCATACAAAAAAACGCTAGGAACCAAACTTAGTTTCTTGCTTAGTTTCTTATAAGCTTTGGTCTCGACGAACTGGCGGTAGATGTAGTAGACCGTTGAAAATGATCCCTATGTTTGTACTGAATGAAGACCGTTTTGATTATTTTTTTTATTTTCTGTCAGTGCTTGCCAGCTACATTTCTTTATTCTCAGCCAGTGCTTGCCAGCTACATTTCGCAGGCTTTCAAAACATCGTAATCAACCAAAAACATCTAAATTCTAAACTAACGAAAACGTCGGATCAATACGTTGGGTGAAACTTAAATTTTGTCCCCCCAAGAAGCTGAGGACGGGTCCGAATTCGTATGTTAATACGAACCCCCACTCACCCACCCTTCTTGCACCCTCGTCGGGGGAGGCCGAACTATTATAAAGGGTAGCACGAAAGTTAGATTAATGATGTTAGGAGCTGACCAACGTGTAGAAGAAGGCGGTAGTGGATTTTAGCTTTTTTTTATAATGTAATTTGGCAGATTAGGTTATTTCTTGGTCATGGTATATATATTATTAATTATATTATATATATAATTATATATAATTTTTTAGTACAACTAAAGTTTACTATTGAAATATGTACCTCAAGCCATTTTTTTATTGTTATATTTCATACTAGCTGAACCCGCGACTGCGCTCGCGCTCGTTTACATTTAAACTTTCACACGAACTTATATTTCACCCCATTTGGGATGTAATTTTGAAAAAATCATTCCTTAGTGGGTCCTTAGTGCCATACGAGGAATACGTGTGCGAAACTTCAAGTTTCTAGCCCTTGTCATCAGTCAATCACTTTCACCTTGTATAATTTACTAGCGACCCGCCAGCGCGCCCCTGCTTTGCACGGGTGCACATATCATGCATGTATTATACATATAAAGCTTCCTCTTGAATCACTCTATCTATTAAAAAAACCGCATCTAAATCCATTGCGTAGTGTTAAAGATTTAAGCATACATAGGGACATATGTAGTGATTAGGTTTACTTTGGGGCGAGATAATGCTGTGTGGAATGTCCACCAATATTCACTTAATTTATATTACGCGTAAGTACATCCTTCGTGCGCACAACTCCTATCGAGGTACGCGGTAAAGTGTGGACGATCCAACTTCGCCTTACACACACACACACCCGCACACTAGCACATAATGTAACGTAGGAGTGACGCCGCGGGCGTAGCGCTCACACGGGATTAGATTCGTTAAGTTAGCCCACTGCTTTCCATCATACACTGTGGCTTGCCGACCCGACTTTTCCTATACAAGACTAGAAGCCCACACACGATTAAACCAGCATTATGGTCCTTAAAAAAGCATTTATAGAAAGACGGAAAATACATTAATTTGACTTAAACCCACTTGTTGATATATGATATTGATTGATACTAATACATAACATTGTCAAAAATCTAGACGTCTAAACCTTTTTAGTGTTAATTGTATGTGTGTGTTTGTATTTCCTGCAGTGTGTCAGATTCCGGGGCTGTTTGAGAAGGTGGTATTTTCGGTCTAATAGAAACTCCTAGTTTTAGTTAAATAGGTATTCCTCAGGGTATTTTGTTATAAAGGAATTAATTGCGGAGTGCTTAGGGGTGATCTGGGAATAATGAAATATGCGCTGTTTTAGCAGTATACGAAGCAAATATATAATTATGCTGTATTCGATTGAACAAACAAGCATCATAAGGTAGATATTTATTCCATTGAATTAGAAGGATTAGATAAGAAAAATCTTTATTGCACATAAATAAAGTACTATGCAAACTATGATAATTAGCATTTTCTTCCAGTTGCTCTTTGAGACAATAGAAGAGAAAAACTTTTAAAATCAATAAGTATAACGTAAAAACCTACTCAATAAATATTTACCAACTTACATTATGTATCTACCTACATGCAAATCAAAAGATACATCCTACCAACCACCACCTATAACTAAAAACATATAAAATAATTATATAGGCATCACTTTGAAACGTCTTAAATTCTAGTTGATTCTCGGTGCAGCCTTTACACAACAGTAGTAGTAGTAGTTCCCGGCTTCGCATGTTTCGTGTCGTATCATGGTAAAAGATAAATAAATAAATAATGCTGGACAATCCACACAGCACTATTTAGCCCCAAAGTAAGCTATTCAAAGCTTGTGTTATGGGTAAAGATACTGTGTATTCGGGGATATATTATTATATTCGAAATCGAAGATAACTTTGTGATGAATTTTATGTTATTAAACCTAGGAGTATGCGCCAGTTACAAGCGATCGAGTCAAGAAAAAAGTTAAAATGTAGTTATATAAGTCCGTACATAGTTTAGATTACTTTCTTACTTACTTTTATTATTTAAACCTACTTTCATCCCGAAAGTCAGAACTAATACGCGAGGACAGTCGCGGGAGGCCGCTAGTTTACTTCCATAATGCTTTATTTCTAAACTATCACAATTTTGTTCATAGCCGACGACTGACAATCAACTATCACTAAATCCCCTATTTTCAAACGAGAATTTCAAATCTAATAAACAAACTATCTGTTGTGTAGTATGGGTAAACGCACACTAACACACGCATCCTCAAGTGGTCCGCCTTCACTGCCACCATCATGTGAAATACAAGCAGTCCGTTATAATAGTAGTATACCAAAAATTTCTAAATACAACTACATTCATTTGTAAAACATACGCTGGTGTTTAATAAATTACATTGGTTGTTTTTTGTTTAAGAAACTAATTTGTTAATAATAAAATAAACTGTATATTTTAAATTTTCCTCATACTTTCTGTGTCGTTGTTTCTGTGTGTTTAATAAAAAATATTCTAACCATAGCAATACACAAACACACAGACTTTTTATGTATTAGGTCACGAGGTATCGTGGTCAGTAGTAACTTACATGTGTTTTTAAATGTTTCGTCATTACAAAAAAATATAAAAAAGCTAAAATCAGCGACAGCATCGGCAGCAAGACTTGACCCTAAAAAATAACCGACTGACAAAATACTATAGTAATTCCATTCCAGTTTTCTTTTAAGATTATTCCACATTATTATCTGAGATGTATAAAAGATCAACGGTCAAGTCATCGCTGCCCTGTGACCCAAGGTCGGCGCATGCGTAACTATGGGAACGCAACCCTTATTGTAAGAATGATCTCTGGCCGATCTCACGATGACCGGTTATAGTTCAGATTTAAGATTAATTTATTCTTTTTATATTAAAATAGTTTCTGATGAATGTGGAAATCTAACGGAGTTTTATTGATGTTGTTTCTCACGGTTTTTGATATTTTTGGGGTTAAATGTTTTAGTGGCTTCATAGTCTTGTGAAGTGTCGGGAGAGACAAGCGTATTCGATGCGTAATTTTCGGTCTAATGTTTTAGGCGGACTAATAATAAACGTAAATTTTATATAAATTTATTGATTTGCACAAAATTTATAAATAGGATATTATGTATTATGGTTTTTAATTAAAGTAAATTATAATTTTCATTATTTGAAGTTCGTATAATCAAAAACTCATTTTATATTGCCTATAATAAGTTTAAATATATCCAGTCCAAATATTATCATCCGAAGAGTACATTACTTTTATTAAATTGTTAAATTTATCTAAAAATTTGTAGTATACTGCATAGTGACCGCCCGCCCACATCTCGCGATTTCGGAACTACACTCACACTCTGATATTTCATCCTGAAGTTGTCGCTTCGTATCGCCAGCTTTCTACCCCTTTTCTAACACCCCTTTATGCAATAGCTGCCATGGCCGAAATATTTTGAAATGCAAATAAAACCGTAACTTTAATTACATAATTTGAATATTAACGACTTGAAGACGCTTTTATGCAATATAATTGAATTTGAACTGCAACTTTCTTAATGCGTACGGACAAAGAATGGAACTCCGGCGTCCGTTATTTATTTTTTTTATTTTTTTTATACAGATGTTAAGCCTCATGTGCCTGTAATTACACCGGCGACCACACTCTTCAAACCGAAACACAGCGTTGCTGCTTGGCGGCAGAAAAAGGCGTGGTGGTAGTACTTCCCCGGACGAGCCCTTCACAAAGAGCTCTACTACTCTTAATTATTCTTAATTATTCTGGATGCCTTTATATTAATTTGGATGCTTTCGAGAGAAGAGTGAACAGGTAATTTCTAGGTAAACGTGCCACATCGTGGACCGCATCATCACCTAACGTCTGGTGAGATTGCGGTCAAACGTTTTGCCTATATGTAATTAAAAAATGAAATATTATAAGTAATTACAATTAGCGCGTTTTGTATTTTTTTATAATCTCTTTTAATACTTATCTTTCAACTATAGAAAAGCTAGTGCTCGTTTCACCGACTGTAAGCTATCCGTGGAATATGATTTTGTATGAATTTGTATTAATATGTGCTACGACTAATAATTCACTTCTTGGAATTCATTTTGTATGACATAATTTTGTATTTCTCTTTACTATTATTATTTAAACTGTTGATTGTAGTATGCTGGTTGACATGTATGTATGTATGTATAGGTATTAATCAGTTTTTAGTTTTTATTTTATTGAAATTCCGCATACAAATAATTTTGTTTTTTCCTGGAATAAATGAATATGAATATGAATATAAAGATTCGCGTCTCTACTAGTCTATAGTCTAATCTAATACACAAGGTCTAAGAAAGACTGAAACTGGGCTACTATTTTCCTGGAATAACTTATTTTCCTAGAAAATACAAGTTAAAAACCTTTAACTTTTATAGTAGAAAATAAAAGTTAAAAACCTTTAACTTTTATAGTAGAAAATAAAAGTTAAAAACCATTAACTTTTATTTTCCTAACTTTACTTAAAGTAGTAACTTCTTGAATTATTTTAATGTCCACCACCAATGCATTACAAATTCGACCAAAACACGATTACCTACGTCAGTGTCAGTACGATGCAAATTCTGTGTAAGACACAAATGAGTTTCTAATACAATTTTCGTCCTAAACATGACGCACAGTGCCCGTTGCCAAATTATGTATATCTAAAATGCTCGTATTTCTGTAGCCTTAGATCTGGATTTGCTTAAACAAAAGGTTTTTATTTTCGGGATGATAATTTAGTTAGATGAAGGTGGCGAACGTAGCGAATATCAGTTTTTTTTCCGAATTTGATCGGTAATTTGCGTCAATTTGTGCAGGATCGGTTTGACGCTATCTTGTTAGCGTACCCATGTCAAAGTGATAATTAATATTAGGCGGGGTCTTCGCATGCAGGATACTTGGGATTTAATTTTTAATAATTTTGTGGCATCCAGAAAACGGATTGGCTAAGCGAGCTCAACTTTAACTGATTTGATGAAAATCTTTTAAGACAAATGTAAAAACAAACCAAGTAAGATGGTGCATTATTGCCGGTGAAATTACAGGCATAAGAGGCTCAACTTCTGTATTAAAGTTGATCGACGAGGATCACTGCATCGTAGGATACTTTTTTTTATACAACTAGCTGATGGAACAAGCAGATGGCCCACCTGATGTTAAGTGGTAACCATCACCTATAAACAAAACATTGCCCCGTAGGTCACGCACAATAGGAACGTGCCCTACGATGCACTGCCCTGCGTCCATCAACTTGAGGCATAGGTACAGATGTTAAGCCTCATGTGCCTGTAATTACACCGGCGACCACACTCTTCAAACCGAAGAGTGCGTTACGTTGCTATCAGTTCCGTTACCACGTCAGGTAGGCCATCTGCTTGTACCATTAGCCAATGGTATGAAAAATTGGCCTGGTCTGAGGCTAGTTTGTGTAATAACAGAGAGCAGGCAATATTCAGGTGGTTTGTTTGTAGTTTGAAGACTTGCATATCTCTGATTGTATGAGTTTCTTTCTTATTCTGTGTCGAGTTACTAGTTTCTATGGAAACAGTGTAGTGAAAGGATTTTAAGTGCGCCTCAAAGGCTCAAAATTTTCATAGATCACTCTTATATTTTACTTACCTTACATAATTTGACCATGTTGCTTTTTTGCAGACCTTTCTTTCCTGATCTCCTGTGTATCGCGCGTTGGTGTCTTATCGTTATTAGCTGAGTTTATTCATACATTGGTATACCGACTTAGCTATGTTAGCTGTGCAATTATCAAGCGCATCATAGATGACGAATATACTTTTATATTTCATCTTATGATAAATATCGCTCCCCATACAATCACTATGAGACGTCACATACGGTTAAGATATTATATTTTCATATTACGGTATCATGGGCTTTAGTGACTGTTATTTTATTTGTTAATTATCTTATGATGACATAAGATAATTAACAAATAAAGATGCTAAGAGAAATCACGAATCTCTAATTAAGCATAATATTGTCTAACATGCGTTCTGCTCATCATTAAACACAGTATAAACTCATAACAAACGCTCCAAAAGTTATTGCAATTAAAACACACCGGAGACCAATTAATTTGTTTATATCTCGCCGTCAAAGTTATTGTTTAAACTTGTAGTTTTGGTTCGGTTTATGAATAATACGTGTTCGCTATATTTTCATATTTTAATAACAGACTGCTCGCAAGGCTAATTATTAACTGTTATGGCTACAACTTATCGTTCAAATATTTCCTATGCCGTGATATTGGCAGTAGTTTTATATTCAGTCAGTGTCAAGTATTATTATTTCGAAATTCTGCTAATGTTGAACGTGGGATTCGTTTTCTGTCATCTATCGAAGCAACATAGCATTTTCATTTTAATTGTTTTTCTAGTGTTATTTTGAGTTCTGTTGTGTAATTTAGGTGGTATTTTAACCAACATTACTTGTGGTCTTAGCATAAAGTGTAAGCATTTGAAATGAAAGTGCATTATGTGATATCGTGATTTGACCGAAAATGTTTCAAATGTTTTGAAGACCACCATTTTCTTCAAAACAATTGACTGACTCGACTTTCGACTGACGTGACTAGAAACATAGCAAAGAGCATTATAATCTCTATCACTTGACACTGGCAAGATTGTCGATAGACAGGAGCCATAAAAAAAAAAAATGTTGAACGTTTTTCGCGCGTACTTGTCGGTGGCCGTGATTAAGCTGCCTAAAAAGGTGGAAAGCAAAAAGTTTTATATGATTTTTATTATGAGATATTGCATTGCTTGTATACTTCTTGTTTGCAATCTACACCTCAACAACGCCGTTTATCCTCCAATAATTTTAATGATAAATCTTCATGAAATAAAATTACTATTATTATTATCTTGCTTATGTCAATACTAGTAAGTTTTTGATGTATGTATGGGGTATCGGAGGGTAGGTATTAAGGAAACGACCTTTCTAGTGCAAGGCAAGTTTATTACTGGACCACAAACAAGGTAGCGAGTATACGTATATACAGAACGCATAGGTAGGTAGACTAGGTAGTAATGCTACGTTCATACACATCAATGTACCTACTTGTACTAAAGAGACATTGGTTAGAACTTTGCAAAGGCCACAATATAAATAAATGAGGTACTTATTGTGGATTTGCTTTTTTCTTTCAGGGGTTCATCTCAACTTTAAATTCTACTTTGGATACGGCTGCCATGGACACTAGAGACTCAAGATGTCTTCCACTTCATCATCATTCAATCATTTGATCCTAACATGGTGTAACGAATAATAAAACTCCGTACACCAAGAAGGCCAACAAACTAAATTTTAAAAGAGAAATAAACTGAATTTAATAAAAAGTAAAAGGGGAGTACGCTGTCAAATAAAATTCTTAATTCGGGCGCCAGACAGAGCACTAAAATAAAGAGGGGAAACACAATAAAAACTAACAAATTACCGGGAACTCAGGCGCATCATTGGACCTTTAATCTAAGGACGGGGGAGCTATAAGATAAACTAAAGTTTTAATACGGAAAGATATTTATTTCAAGTTGCTACTCCATGGCATCCTATGGGAAATGACTCTACTGCCTAATGGGTGGATATGTCCTAATAATAGTATAAGTTTAATTTTGTATAATGGGAATTTGGAATAAATGTAACACCTATCCTGTTGTTACTGCATCAAAGAACAATTAAATTAATAACAATTAGGTCATCTAAATACCTGTTGCACAAATGCAAACCCTTTTAAAATTACTCCTGGCGGCGGGCGGCTCCAGCCAGGTGGTCTTCACCAAAAGTAGGGGGTCCCATCCATCCAAATTGGGGGGGGATCAATAAACAGAATTTAATGGTTATCAAAATTTGTCTTGAATAAAAATAATAGATAAAATTAAAAAGGTAAGGCAAAAATTTAAGTAGTATAAAAAAATTAGATAAAAATAAAAATAGGTAGGTTAAAAATAAAAATAGGGGCAAAAATAAAAAGTTCCAAAATTAGGTAAAAAATAAAAAGCGCTTTCGCTGAAACAAAAGAAAATGTCCATTGATTATCTGGAATCATGTAAAAAATCTAATCGGTAGCTTCTAATTGCCAAGTCACTCACCGCTTTTTAATGAACAAAAGGCATGGATCCAAAATAGTGCACAATTAGCACGCGCTCCATGTCCAAAACTGTAAGAAAACAAACCAAAAATTTGGTCCAAGAAAATTTCCACGGCCACATTGACAAAAAATGACGCAATCGTATCGAAACTTACCAAATCAACAAAATATCATCGGCCACAGCCTAAAGAGGCATTATTAGCACGAATTAGCTAATCAAAAAGTTATTAAAACAAATACTAGCCCCTGATGGGGTTCGATTAATTAAAATCAAAGACTTAGACCATCTTTGTTGCTGGCAGGGAGAAAAGTGACACGCCTTGTTCCTACTAAAATTAGGGAAGCCCCTCTGTACCTTTGGTACAAAATAGAGATGGTCTCAGGTACAAGAATGCACCCCACAACCGAACGTTTATTGACTCAATAAGGCTGTCAATCCGGCAGACAAATGTCATCCGGGCTTCGAGCGAACGTCAAAATACGTCCAAGCGTCTCAGCTGTCAACCTCAAAGCTGTCAAAACCGTAAATCAAAACAAAGAAATAACCTAAAATTCGAAACAAGGTTCTAACCCTGTAACAAGCAGAAATGCGATGTTACATTACATACCTTCCCGAAAAAAAATAAAAGAAAGAGTACTTTCTTTTATGCCAAAACTTAGCAAAAAGGTAACAAAATCCTAACAAAAACTCTATAAAACTTTACCAAAAACTCTACAAAAAACTCTACAAAACTCTATAAAACTCTACCAAAAACTCTATAAAAGACTCTATAAAAGACTCTATAAAAGACTCTACCAAAAACTCTATAAAAAAAACTCTATAAAAAACTCTACAAAAAAACTCATAAACTCTATAAAAGACTCTATAAAACTCTAACCAAATATAATTTTAAGTTGTCAAACAAAAAGCAAACAAAGTACAAAATCTTGTTGAAGAAATCCGACTAGAATCTTAAGATCCTAGCAATCATTCAAACAACAAGGCAAATAAACAATAAAAACCAAATACCAAAAGAGTACGGGTAACAACTCCGTCTCATAAAATCACAAAAAAACTAAACTAAATTAAAGTGCGGTTAGACACAAACGTCGCCGACTCAAAAAAGACTCCTTCCAAACTTACTCAAAAAGTGCGGTTGGACTCTAACGTCACCGACTCTAAAACTCTCCTAAACTTCTCACAAAGTACGGTTGGACACCCTCGTCACCGACTCAAATCTTAGGCTTATTTAACGAGTTTTAACCGCTCGGAAACTCCTCCTTGAAACTTCTCAATAAGTACGGTTGGACACCTTCGTCACCGACTCAAAACTTAGGCTTATTTAACGAGTTTTAACCGCTCGGAAACTCCTCCTTGAAACTTCTCAATAAGTACGGTTGGACACCTTCGTCACCGACTCAAAACTTAGGCTTATTTAACGAGTTTTAACCGCTCGGAAACTTAATTCACCAAAAAGTGAAAAGACCCTCACAACGAAAGTTGTGCAAGTGCAAAAATCCTACCACCGTAAAACGTGGGGGGAAAAAACAAGAAATGTACTGTGATCGGCACAACCCCACCAAAAATTCCGGGCACAGACATCCTCAAAAAAATATGGAAACGGGGGAAAACCCGATAACCAAAACAAAATTTGTATATCGTGATTGGCATAACTCCACCAACTTACCAGGCACAATAATACAAAAACAAACATAGAACCGGAGGAAAAGCCGAGAACTATTAAACAAATATAGAACCGATGGAAAAATCGAGAACTATTTAACAAATATAGAACCGATGGAAAAATCGAGAACTATTTAACAAATCCAATAATGTCTCCTGGGGTCTACACAAAAAGGCAGAGAAAAATCCCAGTAGGTGAGTGTCTAATCAAGGTGGTACCAAAAATTTGTTGTCATATCCGTGAAACTAAACTATGAACAACACAAACAAACTAAACAAACAAATATTGTTGCGAAAGCAACACTAATAACTAAAACAAACAAATAATGAAGTTGTGTAAACAACCCTAAACAAATGTCGAGGACACAAAAAACTTCCTCTAAACAAACAAATTTACAAAATAATTTACATGAGATCTTTTTCTGTTGGAAAAATTAATTTGTGAAATAAAATGACCTAAGTTTTAATTTAGAACTTCAAAATCTCAAAATTTAATGTTGTTAAGAAGTCAACCTAACACTACATCATCTTTCAGGGCAAATCTCTCATACATCTTTCATACATCAAATCTCAATCATCTCTCTCATAATGCCTAACTCCCAACGGTTATCAAACTCAAGTTTAAAGTATAAAGCCAAAAATTAGTATTTTATAATATCTTTAACATGGTAACGGCCTGAAGTATTTTTACTTAAATCTTTCAAAACATAGACGTTATCTGAAACTTTTTCAATAATTTCACATTTAACAAACTAACAAGCAAACTTAGCAAACTTTTACATCATCTTTCAGGGCAAATCTCTCATACATCTTTCATACATCAAATCTCAATCATCTCTCTCATAATGCCTAACTCCCAACGGTTATCAAACTCAAGTTTAAAGTATAAAGCCAAAAATTAGTATTTTATAATATCTTTAACATGGTAACGGCCTGAAGTATTTTTACTTAAATCTTTCAAAACATAGACGTTATCTGAAACTTTTTCAATAATTTCACATTTAACAAACTAATCAAGCAAACTTAGCCGAAAAATATGCCGGTGCACTAGACTGAATAAAACTCCTTCTCCAAACAATATCACCAACAGAAAACGAAATGACTTTCCTCCCTAAATTATAATAATGAGCATTACGCTTATAAGCTTTTAATAAATGAGCTTGAACTTTAACAAAAACATCACCAAGTGATTTAAGAGAATAAGCAAAAGAATTCCTATCTCCCATCTCAACTTGTGACAAAGTTTCTAATGAATTACTAAAACGATGTAAAGAAGCATCAAAAATTAGTTCTCTTCCAAACATGAGAAAATTAGGTGTATAATCAGTGGCAAGACTAACACTGTTATTTAAAGCTAATTGAACATGAGGTAAAAGTTTTGACCAAGTGCGTTGATCATCTTTAACAAAACATGAGATGCAAGTTTCTATTGTTTTATTATACCGTTCTACAGGATTATTCTGAGGTGTGTAATAAGTGTTATAAAAGATTTTAATAATGTTGTAACTTTTCATAAATTCTTTAAAATATCTAGAAGTAAATTGAGTTCCATTATCACAAACTAAGATTTTAGGACAACCAAATTTAAGAAATATCTCTTTTTCAAATAATCTACAAATTGATAAGGTCGTAGCTTTAGCCAAAGGAAAAATCCAGCAAAATTTAGTAAAAACATCAACTACTGAAAGAATATATTTATGACCCGAATAACTTTTAGGTAAAATTCCTATTATGTCTGCAGAAAGCATGACCATGGGTCTATCTACTTTTTTAGGGTTAACCATAATTCCAAAAGGGGGTGAAGTACTATGTTTATAAGCTTTACAAATATCGCAAGATCTAATATAATTTTGAACGTCATTAAACATTCTGTTCCAAAAATAGTGTTGTTTTAATTTCTTTAAGGTTTTATGAATTCCAAGATGACCAGAATTAATGTCATCATGATTTGATCTAATAGTATCTAATATATTTTCCTTAGGAATAACTATTTTCCAATTCAAACGACTATCAGGGTTAAATTTACTTTTACAAAATTTATATAAAACATTACTTTCAACTCTAAAATTTTTATATCTAGCAGGAAACTTTTGACAATTAATGAACACTTTTCTAAACCAAGGATCCTCTATATCTTCGTCAGGAGAAACTATCTGAACAGGTGTAACTAATGAAGCTGTAATTTCAATTCTCGACAATGCATCAGGTACTAAATGTAAAGAACCTTTTTTATGGACAACATGAAATGTAAATTGAGAAATTCTAGCAGCCCAACGCGCTAAACGTCCACTTGGATTATTCAATTTTAATAACCACTGTAAACTTGCATGATCTGTAACTACTGTAAACTCCATTCCCTCAACATACGGTCTAAAATGTTCTATCGAATCCAAAATTGCTAATAATTCTCGTTCTGTAGTACTGTAATTGCGTTCACATTTGTTTAATGATCGGGAGTAAAAAGCAATGGGGTGTTGTTCTCCATTATCATCTTCTTGACTCAAAACACTACCAATTCCAACAGAACTAGCATCACAATGTAAGAAAAATGGTTTTTCAAAATTAGGACATTGCAAAACAGGTGAAGTAACTAAAGCCTGTTTTAAACTATTAAAAGCTAATTCAGCGTCATCATTCCAAACAAGAGGTTTTTTAGAATTTTTACTACCAGCCGTCAATTTAGTAAGAGGCGAAGCAATATCAGCAAATCTATCAATGAATCTACGGTAATATGAACATAAACCAAGAAAACTTCTAAGTTCTTTAACAATTCCAGGGCGTGGAAAATTCTCAATGGTATCTAATTTAGATGGATCAGTATGTAAACCTTTACTGTCCACAATATAACCAAGATAACGAAGCTTATCTTTGCAGAATTCACATTTCTTTAAATTGACCGTTAAACCAGCATCCTTAAGGGTTTTATAAATTTTATTCAAATACTCTATGTGATCTTTAAAATTATCATTTATCAAAATTAAGTCATCTAAGTAACAGAACAAAACGCTCTCAAATTCAAATCCAAATAATCTGTCCACTAAGCGCTGTAATTCAGCCGGTGCGTTTGTTAGGCCGAAGGGCATTCTAATAAACTCAAATAATCCTTTGCCTGGGACTACAAATGCAGTCTTCTCGCGTGAAGATTCTTCAAGAGCTATCTGAAGAAAAGCTTTAGAAAGATCAATGGTTGTAATGAATCGAGCTCCTCTCAAACTATCTAGTATCTTAGAAGGATACGGAAGAGGATAAGAATCTCTAATTGTAATTGAATTCAAACGGCGTGAATCTAAACATAAACGTGTGCTACCGTCTTTTTTATCAACAGCTAAAACAGGTGAACTCCAAGGAGATTTAGAAGGTTGAATAATATTTTCCTTCAATAAAACTTCCACTTCATCAAAAAGTTCCTTTTGCTTAGCTGGACTTAATGGCCAGTATCTTTGTTTAAATGGTTCCCCAGTTACATTAATTTTATGTTGAACAAGATGAGTAAGTCCTAAACCTTTCCTTTCATAGGAAATATCTTCAAAAAGAGAAATTGTTTTGTCAAGTTGCTGTTTCTCAGAAGGAGACAAATCAGCAGCTGAAGTGACTGAACATTGAAATCTTTCAATGTTATTAACATAAATTACATTTTTCCATAACTCTTTAGCAAGGTCAAATTTCATCCAAAAGTCAAATCCCAAAATAAACTTATAATCAAACAAAGGTATAACTACAAATGTAACAATTTTGGTAACGTTATCACAAGTAATCGGTAGGTCCATAGTTCCTATAATCTTCTGAGCAGATCCATCCGCAGTATAAGCAGAATCATGAACAGAAACAGGTACTGGTTTCATTTCATAACCTAATTCCAAAAACTGTAGGTGGCTGTTCAAACCAAGAACGCATTTATTCGCACCACTATCTAATAATCCGGAAAATTTCTTTTTACCAATTAAAAACTGTAAAAATGGTCTTTTATCATGATTTTTAACAAAGAGAACAGGTGAAGCCTTATAAACGCCAAAGAAAGTTTTTAAATATTTTAACCAATCCGAAAATTCATTTTTAACTATAGTGTCATCAGGTTTAAATTTGTGTCTAACAATTTCCTTCTTCGAGTCAACTCTAGTTTTTAAAGAAACCGGTGCTCGAAGTGACCTAATCAGTTTTTTGACTCAGTTGAGTTTTTCTTCGCCAAATTGCACACATCACAGAATTTTGTGGTTACACCCAATTTTTGACACTGAAAACAAATCATGCCCGGAATGGCAGTGCAATCTCTGTAAGTATGACCAGCAGCCTTACACTTCAAACAAATCAATCCATCAGCCTTAACAACACTGGTTTTAATTCCTTTGTAAGAATCCTTTGGGAGCTTTCTTTCCACGAAAGCCTCCAACTCCTTTCCCAGAACGATGAAGCTCTCCAAAGAAGAAATGTGCTTACCTACCACAAAAGGGGTATAGATGGGTAACATGTTGTGTTTAATAATGGTTATAATCACTGACTCGCAAATGGGAGCAACGAGACGGCTAGCCATGTCCATCAATTCAGTTATGAAATCCGGAAGTGACTCACTAGACTTTTGCTTTCGAGTGCGAAGCTCGTATTCTAAAAAGTAGTCAAATTCAAGCTTATCAAAACGCTTGAGCAATGCGACCTTAAGTTCAGTCCATGAAGCTATTTGGAAACGAATGGTACGGAACCACTTGGCAGCAGAACCAGACAGTAAATCCGAAAATGAACCAACCAACAACGATTCGTCAAAATTCTTGTATAAGAAATACTCCTCAACTTGTATAATAAACTCACGAACACAAGTCTTTCCTTCAAAGACAATCCTACTCTTCTTCAAGTCCGGTAACTTAACACTCGAGGAGGGCAAGTTTTTTCTAACAAATTCATTCATTTTATTGAATGATGGTAAAGTTTGGGCAGCAGTAGAACTGTGAGCGGGCATATCATTATTCAAGAAAGGATCTGTAAACCCAGCCATATTAATTCCTTCTTGATTTATGGTATCCGACAACTCAGCTGTAGCCGGTGGATTATCAATAGAACCCAAGGTAGTATGGTTTTCCACAGAAACGGGTGGAAACTGTACCGCCTTATCCATGTTAAAACACAGTAAAAACTTCCAAATCAAATCAATAAGAAAGAACTAATTTAAAAATAAAGTTAAGTTTTTTAAATATTTTAAATTGTCAAAGTTAAGTTTTAATGTTAAATTGGGAAAGTAAATTTTCTAAATTTAAGTTGTATAGTTGAATAGTTAAAGTTATGTTATCAAAGTTAAACTATAATGAAAATCAAGTTGTTCAAAAGATGCAATAACCACTTACAATGTTGGGGTCAATAACCTTGAAATGTTCTGCCTATAGTATTGTTTCCTATCAAAAGTTCAGTACAACAATTGTTGTCAAAGTCTTAACATAAAGCAACGAACATGTAAAATGTTGAATATGCTTTTCAAAAGAATGCCATGGTTTGTCACAAAAAGGTTTCACTTAAAAATATGTTCACTTAAATTAACACTGTAGAAAAGTATTTGTCAACGCACAGATAACATGTGTTATGTTTGTTTTGTCAAAGTAAAATAAACATTGTGTGAAAAAAACACAAAGTACAAAACAATGTTGCTAAATAGCAATAATAATCGCACTAATAATTGTACCAAATAGTACTAAATAAGATCTAAATGTTGTAAAAATAACACAAAATTCAAAACAATTGTCATAAAAAAATGACCAAAGTCAGATGCAGTAACAAACAGTAAACCTAAAATGCCAAATCAGTCCCTGATCGCTAGGCGCCAATTCTTTAATAATGTAACGAATAATAAAACTCCGTACACCAAGAAGGCCAACAAACTAAATTTTAAAAGAGAAATAAACTGAATTTAATAAAAAGTAAAAGGGGAGTACGCTGTCAAATAAAATTCTTAATTCGGGCGCCAGACAGAGCACTAAAATAAAGAGGGGAAACACAATAAAAACTAACAAATTACCGGGAACTCAGGCGCATCATTGGACCTTTAATCTAAGGACGGGGGAGCTATAAGATAAACTAAAGTTTTAATACGGAAAGATATTTATTTCAAGTTGCTACTCCATGGCATCCTATGGGAAATGACTCTACTGCCTAATGGGTGGATATGTCCTAATAATAGTATAAGTTTAATTTTGTATAATGGGAATTTGGAATAAATGTAACACCTATCCTGTTGTTACTGCATCAAAGAACAATTAAATTAATAACAATTAGGTCATCTAAATACCTGTTGCACAAATGCAAACCCTTTTAAAATTACTCCTGGCGGCGGGCGGCTCCAGCCAGGTGGTCTTCACCAAAAGTAGGGGGTCCCATCCATCCAAATTGGGGGGGGATCAATAAACAGAATTTAATGGTTATCAAAATTTGTCTTGAATAAAAATAATAGATAAAATTAAAAAGGTAAGGCAAAAATTTTAGTAGTATAAAAAAATTAGATAAAAATAAAAATAGGTAGGTTAAAAATAAAAATAGGGGCAAAAATAAAAAGTTCCAAAATTAGGTAAAAAATAAAAAGCGCTTTCGCTGAAACAAAAGAAAATGTCCATTGATTATCTGGAATCATGTAAAAAATCTAATCGGTAGCTTCTAATTGCCAAGTCACTCACCGCTTTTTAATGAACAAAAGGCATGGATCCAAAATAGTGCACAATTAGCACGCGCTCCATGTCCAAAACTGTAAGAAAACAAACCAAAAATTTGGTCCAAGAAAATTTCCACGGCCACATTGACAAAAAATGACGCAATCGTATCGAAACTTACCAAATCAACAAAATATCATCGGCCACAGCCTAAAGAGGCATTATTAGCACGAATTAGCTAATCAAAAAGTTATTAAAACAAATACTAGCCCCTGATGGGGTTCGATTAATTAAAATCAAAGACTTAGACCATCTTTGTTGCTGGCAGGGAGAAAAGTGACACGCCTTGTTCCTACTAAAATTAGGGAAGCCCCTCTGTACCTTTGGTACAAAATAGAGATGGTCTCAGGTACAAGAATGCACCCCACAACCGAACGTTTATTGACTCAATAAGGCTGTCAATCCGGCAGACAAATGTCATCCGGGCTTCGAGCGAACGTCAAAATACGTCCAAGCGTCTCAGCTGTCAACCTCAAAGCTGTCAAAACCGTAAATCAAAACAAAGAAATAACCTAAAATTCGAAACAAGGTTCTAACCCTGTAACAAGCAGAAATGCGATGTTACAATGGGTAAGTAATTTTATAATGTCTAGCTTCCGAAGGGACTGTTAAATAGTTACACCTAGTCTGAGTTTAGTTTTTCGTAATGTCAGGCCACTTTTAAACGACTTCAAAAAGAGGAGGATGTTCTCAACTTATCTGTTTTTTTTTAATTTTTGATGTTTGTTTCCTCTTAACTTTTTACCGAGTTTTTGATGATTCTTTTTTTAAAGCTCCCCAGCTTTAAAAAAAGAATAATCAAAAATATCAAAAACTGTCACATGTGACTCAAAATTGGGACATTGTGGTCCCGATTTTGAGTCAGATCGGACAGTTGGTTTTTGAGGTAAAGTAGTAGGTAAGAGTGTATTTTCCAGTGAATGTGAAGTCGGTTTTTTATTGCAAAGAGTTATTTATAGCTATTATTGAAGTAAATATAAATCTAATTGTAATTATTTATCGTTTCAGAATGACTAGAAACTGCAACTTCAACATGCGTTGCCAGAGATGTACGACAGAAAAAGTGTAAGCGTTATCAGCTTCGCCACGCTTCGCAACGCTTCCGCATGGCGCTGCGCATGCTTCGAATAATAAATAAATAAGCTAAATGGTGGACTTTCCACACAGCACTATCTAGCCTTAAACTAAGCCAAAGCTGGTCATACGGGAACCAGTACGGGTACCATTACGGTACGATATTATAATACTTTATAGGTGCTTTTGTTTTAAAAACATAGATATACAGGGTGTCTGGAAGGAAACCATCATCTGTATCCACATAACTTACTAAATGGGAGGTGTTTAATAATGAAACATTAATAAAAAAAAAATTTCTTTTTAAAGTAATCTAGCCTGATTAGATGCGTAACGAGGTGACCTACCCCCCCCCCCCCCCACCCCCTCACCCCGCTTTTCATCGACCTTCCGGACACCCTGTATACTTATAAAATAGAATAACATCCAAACAGAGAACAAACATCAATGTTCATCACAGAAATATTTGTTCGCGGTAAGGGATCGAACCCACGGCCTACGTCGCAGAAGGCAGAGGTACTACCAACTGAGCTGTGAAAGCTGTCAGATAAAAATCTATAGCTTAGCGAAAATGAAGGGGCTTGAGTTATGCGAATGGAACGATTTTTCTTTAATGTTACAAATTGCGGTATTTTTTAACTTATTAGGATTCCAAACAATTTACGAATTATGTTGCAAAATAAATAAATAGGCAACGAGAAAATTGTGTTCCGTGAATGCGAAAAAATGAGGCGGAAAAAACTATTAGTTATGTATATGACACACAGTTTCTATATTTGTCTATAATTATGTATAAGAGTTATAAGCATAATAATTATGTAGTTCTATTATTTCATGAGTGCTTTAGTAATATGTGTTGCTATAATAAATTAATTTATAAAAGTGGCTGGTTGTTTTATTTACCTACGAAACATAAAAACCAAAACAAGAAACTACACTCCAAACGGAGAAGAAGAAGAGGAAGAGAGAAGAAGAGAGAACTTTACTCCAACAACAACAAATTAAACTGTAACATTTTCAGATCATACAATATGTGTTCCAACTTCGAGAATCGAACCCGCACTTCTTGCGTTACTGTCGTGGTCATAGCCTAACCAATATAAATTTTGGTGGTTAAATTAAATAATGCTTTTATGCTAAATGCTATTTCAGCTTACGCGCTAAACGTTGCCCAGTCTATATTGAATGGACTTATCTTAGTTTAAAATTAATTTAAGTGATAAATAATGATTTAACTATTAGTTTACCAGTAACTTGAAATACCAAGAAGATCAATTTATTAATTAAACTTAATTTGAATTTTTATTAGGTATTTTATTTTAAATATGTAGGTTTAGGTCCAATAGATTATCTAAACTTTATTCCGTAACTACACCGCCGTCAATTTCTGATTAGTTCTTATCCTTCCAAGGTTGCCTGGAAGAGATCGCTCTCAGCGATAAGGTCGCCCATTGTTTTACCTTAAATGTATGCTTTTACTCTGTACTATGTTTCTGTGTGGTGAACAATAAAGAGTTATCTATCTATCTATCTTTATTGATGTTTGTATGCTTAGAAAGCAGGATCTGGAGATTCTAAACCACATCAACTTACCATCTAATGTTAATGTATAACCTGGATTCACAAACAATAAACGATTTATGATTATGATAACATCCTACGGAAATTACCTTCCAAACACCTCCCAAAAAAAACCGAACCCTGGTTTCTAAAGGCTCGATCAACACTAATCGACTGTCAAGTCACTTGCTATCTCTATCTAATTTGAAGTAAAAGCTGAAATAGAAAGTGAATTGACAGCCGAATGTTGCCGATCGAGCTTTCAGAAACCGGGAGTAAGTTTAACAACAAGATCTTCTAGAAGCAACGGTCTTATCACGGATCCTTTTTACAGTCATCTCAGCCGGCCAGATACGCGATCGCATTTGTTTATTCATTTTGTTGCAAATGGCGAAGATGCAAACAACTCAAGAGTATATTTTAAGTGTTTTATAAATTATCAATCCACAGCCCCTAGGCGCGGTTCAGTATCGCAAAAGCGCCACCGCGTAACTCTTTCCGTAACTAAAAGGCGCGTGGAAAAAAATGCGCGCCAGTAACGTCATCTCGTAGTCGCTGCCAGAATTTTTTAAAGCTCCGGTCATAACACCCGACCACGTGCATTTGTTTTGGTTGGTTTTTTTCTGAAAAAAGATCGCATACATAGCCACTCACCTCGCCCAGCGTCGTAGGTGCGCCAAGCAAAATGGTCGTAATTTTTTTCTTCTCTTTTCAGCCATCTGTCTGTCCTTTTCGGTCAAAAATGCGATCGTTATTTCTGTTCCGGTGCGACTGTGTGCGTCTAGCGGCCAGCGCGTAAGATATACGCCACGTTTTCGCGATTTGATTTTCGATTGTATGAAGCTTGCGATTAGGCTTATTTTTGGTTGTGCAGCGAACCGTCTTACGTCTAATGGCGGACGGAGAAAAAATAGAAATATAGGAGGCACGGCGTGTACGATAAAGAGAGCGGGAGTCGTTAACGATTCTGCGCCGGAAAGTTGCGCAGACTGCGTTTTTGGTGCTTTTTTTGGGGGCATACCTCACACCAGCGGGTGATTTTTATTTCTATCTTTTTCTGGCACGCAGTCTCTTTCTTCGGCGGTTTGTGTGTGGACAGGGGGACTCTCGCATGTGTGTGTGGCCGTCGGGGGCAAGCACCTAGGTACTGGCACTAGATTTTTGCGTGCAAACTTCCTAGATAGCCGTGTAGGTATATACGGGTGGTATATAATGAGATGTCACCGTTATGTACGGATAAATAGAACTGTGGAACAAAGCGTATGTACTGCCGCTGATTAATCATGGTCTTTCATAATTTTGCGCGCGTGCCCGCGGCGTAAGTACGTTATAACTTTTAACTAGGTACATGGAGATAGGAAATCCATATAGATTACCTGCTCATATCCGTATATTATAATTATGACTCACCCGACTTATGACTTTCAGCTATAATTTAAATGATGGAACTAAATGGGCTATGAAGTAATACTCATGCCTCTATTTACGGAACGCTATAGGTTGTCTGGTCGCCAAGGTTGCTTGGAAGATATCACTCTCAGCAATCATGTCGCTCATTTGTTGGCCTTTGTTTAACTTAGATAAATCTGGAATTAAGATTTCGCTTTGATCGGAAAGTCTGACCTTTCTGTTTATTTTGGAAAAACAAATTATGTTTATTTTAGAACAAATCAAGATAAGATAAGAAAAGATAAGAAAATTCTCGATTGCACATAAATAAAGTACATGTCCATAAGCGAACTTAATGCTAATTAGTATTTCTTCCGGGCAACCAAGCAGGCACAATAGTAGCCAGAAAACGATAACATTCACAGAAGTTTAAATATAAACTGTGTCGCGCCCTCCTCCGACTTAAGAAAAAACTGGGGGTAAGTTTTACCCCCGGTGAGCTTGGCTCGATCAACACTAATCGGCTGTCAAGTCACTTGCTATTTAAATTTTTACTTCAAATTAGATAGGGATAGCAAGTGACTTGACAGCCGATTAGTGTTGATCGAGCTTTCAGAAACTGGGGGAAAGAGAACTAGTTATTAAAAGTTGTAACAAAAATAGAAACTTATTGTGTAGTGAGAGTGTGTGTGTGTGTGTGTGTGTGTGTGTGTGTGTGTGTGATACGATCCCTACCTATAACAAACATTTTGTGTGGTTCCTGTCTGGTTGTTATATTTTAATATACATTATAATAAGTATTGATAAAGTAATAAAAATAAATGAACTACTAACTATTAAATGACTGAACCTCGACCACCGAGGTAAGATTTGTTTTTCATTTTCTGTAACATTGTTTTCTATTTTTTTTTTATACAACTAGCTGATGGAACAAGCAGATGCCCCACCTGATGTTAAGTGGTAACCATCGCCTATAAACAAAACATTGCCCCGTAGGTCACGCACAATAGGAACGTGCCCTACGATGCACTGCCCTGCGTCCATCAACTTGAGGCATACAGATGTTAAGCCTCATGTGCCTGTAATTACACCGGCGACCACACTCTTCAAACCGAAACACAGCGTTGCTGCTTGGCGGCAGAAAAAGGCGTGGTGTATGACGATATTTCAATAAGATCGGACGTGCTGAGAACTAACGAGTGGAAACTCGTGAGTTTGACGCACACAACGGTCTGACAAAACACGAACGACATAAGACGAAGAACTAAACAGCTGGTACAAAGCGGTCATAAAGTACCTATTTTACATACATAAATTATTTCCTTTCCATTTAGTACAATATTTTGGTATGTATTATTTTGACCCGACCTAATTCTATGGTCGCCTTGTAGGTTTTGCGAAGTTTATGTATGTGTACAATATTGAAAAGGAGAAGGGAAATTAGTGACTATCTTAGCAGCAGCAGATAAGTTTCCAACGTGTTGCACGTATTCAAATTAATTGTGATGCTGTGTGGATTGTCCAGCATTAAAAAAAATATATATTAAATAAAAATTTAAAATTAAATTTTCGCAAATACCAAGTGAATAAATACATCATTCGTAGATGCTAAGCGATCTACAAATGTTCGTAGCGCTACATAATGTCTACGCCGCGTAGCAATCACTACGCCATCTAGTTTGCCGGGGTAGAACTAATGACATAATTTTACAAAAATAATTAAATTTACCAAAAAACTGAAAAATATATCAACTTCTATGTTTTTTACGTTATCAAGCTGTAATATAATTTAATTACTACACTATTACTACTATTGAACTATATTTGAAATAATTTTTTACAGCGACATCTGTCGTCGAGTAGCGCAGACACAAATCTCTGAGGGTGAAAACTGGTTTTAACGGGCCTTTCAACTTGAAACGACGAGTACAATCGCGGTCGAAATAGAGTTGCTTAAATTAATGTTTTTATACACTTGCAAATTGCTATTAAGAATGAGTTGATAAATCTATGACAATTTGTACAATAAAATTGAATAATAATAAAAAATCTATCTTTGTAAGTTTATAATGTATTAACGCCCGGTTTCTGAAAAGCCGATCAACGCTAATCGGCTGTTAAGTCAGCTTCAAGTTAGATAAAGATAGCAAGTGACTTGACAGCTGATTAGTGTTGTTCGGCCTTTCAGAAACCGGGGGTAAATATATCAGTTATCTAGTACCCATAATACAAGCTTTGAGTATCTTACTTTGGGGCTAGATAGTGCTGTGTGGATTGTCCAGCATTATTTATTTATTTTTAGGCACAGCGAAATGTAGTTTATTTTCTACCTGTTAATGGACAAGTAGATAGTCCATATAGTCTAGTCTCATCTATTGTCTCGCAACCCCTTCCTTAGTTACAAACGTTAAGGACTTCAGTCAAGTGATTTAAGGCGTTGACAACACCTAATATTTCTCTCGCTCGCACGATTCGACATTTTAAAAGATAAAAAATCACAACTTCCAATTTTGAAAAATCGCAAACAACCATTTTGTGTACAAGCACATTGTGCATAGTTTGGTAAAAATTTCATTTTGATTGATGCATATTTTCCTACTCAAAACTTTGCTTGAGTACGAAAAGTAGAAAAGCAAACTTTTTAGTAGGAAAACGTGTATCGATCAAAATGATTTTTTTACTAAACTGTGCGCAATATGATTGCACACAAAATGGTTGTTTGCGATTTTTCGAAAATGGGTTTAGTGATTTTATATCTTTCAGCAAGTCAAAACGTGCGAGCGAGAGTCACATTAGCTCTTGTCTTCGTCTTAAGGTGATCCATTATCACACTTCCTACTAATATAATAAACGTCGTGCTCAACAAAAATCGTGCGTCGTGCTAAAAATCTCGGAAAGCCTCGCCTTAAGTATGGATGGGTGGATGGATGGATGTTTGTTATTCTTTCACGCCGGAACGTCTGATCGGATCTGGGTAAAACTTGGCAGAGAGATAGATTATAGTCTGGAATAGCTAATAAGCTACTTTTTGTCACGAGGGAATACCGGGATTTAATCTGCGCGGGTGAAACCGCGGGGCGCAACTAGTTATCAATATCTGGGTTACCGCGAGCATGGCTCGGATAAAAAACGATTTCTAAAAATGAATCTTAGTTATATCGATTTAAATTCCATGAATATCGTTGGAGCCGTTTCCGAGATTCAGATTATTTATATTACAAGAATTGCTCGTATCGTAATGGTTACCACTTTACATCAGATGGGCCATCTGCTTATTTAAATAAAAAAGAATAAAATCTCTGCATATTACTTTCATATCGCTGTTTTTATTTGCTTTTTGGGTATAGGTATGTACTTACCTATTATTCATCTGTAACCAATCTACATCTACACTAATATTAAAAAGAAGAAAACTTTGTATTTTGTATGGAAGGCTGTTTCAATACCTGTAGTTAATTCTTGAATTTTTTTAAATCGGACATTCCATTAAAAAAATATTACGAAATTAAAAACTTTAGTGCTCTTTATAAAGCGCGAAAGCGAGGCGAGTTCTCACACAGGGCGAGGCATAAAGAGTCTTACCTCCGGCTTCTGAAAGCGCGATCAACACTAATCGGCTGTCAAGTAACTTGCTGTTTCAGCTTTTACTTCAAATTAGATAGAGATAGCAAGTCACTTGACAGCCGATTAGTGTTGATCGTGCTTTCAGAAATCTGGGGTAAGTCTAAGTTTATCCTAAAATGCTGGAAAAAATTATGTCCACCCATGCGAAGCTAGGACAATCCGCTAGTTCACTATAAAAAAGTAGAAAATCAAGCAATTTTGAAAAAGGCAATAAAGTTATGAAAGCTATTTCCAAAAATCAAATTTTAAGGCAGCCTTCACAGCTCAGTTCGCAGTGGCTCTGCGCTGTCGGTCGTGGGTTCGATCCCCGCCGAGAACAAACATTGCGTGATGGACATAGATGTTTGTTCTCTGTCTGGGTATTATATAGTACTAGCGTCCCGCCCGCGCGCCCCTGCTTCGCACGGGTGCACATTGTTTTTCTACTATATCATGCATGTATTATACGTATAAACCTTCCTCTTGAATCACTCTATCTATAAAAAAAACCACATCAAAATCCGTTGCGTAGTTTTAAAGACTTAAGCATACATAGGGACATAGGGATATAGGGACAGAGAAAGCGACTTTTATGTAGTGATAGTGATTATAAGTATGGATTTACAAAAAAAGTATGATATCAGCTATCTGGTTCCCATAGGGCAAGCTTTGGCTTAGTTTGGGGCTAGATAGTGCTGTGTGGAATGCCCATCAATATTTATTTTATTTATCAGCGATAGGTTCCCATATATATTTCAAGCTTTGGCTTACATATTTCTAAATTTCTTTTCAAATTGGCCTTATTTTAATTATTATTGGATCAGAACCCCCAAATTTAAGGAAGTTTATTTACTACATAACTGAAAACATTATGTAAAACCAAATGAAAATAACCCTATATTTATTTTAAGGCATCTATTTTAAAAATCAACCAATGACATTACGTTTTAGCGAATAAATTAAATTATAAATAGGCAACATGCATTATTACATTCCCCTTTACTGAGAAATAGTCACCCTATTGAACTATTCCTAGATGAGGGCGTATATTATACTCTTTAAATTGACCCTTATAACCAAGGTATGGTTTCGAAGTAAATAGCAATATTTAAGTGAAAATAAATATTGTTTTCTATATTCGTATATTAGTGGTACAGTGATTTTTTTCTGTTCTATAAGGAAAGAAAGAAAGAAAGAAAATACATTTATTCAACTACACAGACACATTACATAATGATAGATATACAGAAATTTAGTTACAATTTTACTTAAAATATACTACAATGAAACACAAATACATAATAAAAAATAAAAAAAACTGGAGAAGTGAAATATTATAGGAAAGAAAGAATGAAACATATTTATTTATTTATTATTAAATATAAGCCAAGGGATTTAGGGGATAGTGGTCTGGACTTTGTATGTATAGTTAAAAAGCCAAGACTCAGCTTTTTTGCCTAGTCTAAGGCTGCGCACATTTTTTGAAATAATATTCATTACTATCGGTAAAGTATCGTAAAGTATTTCAGATTTTACTTCAGATTAGATAGAGATAGCAAATGACTTGACAGCCGATTAGTGGTTGATCGAACTTTCAGAAACCGGGGGTTAGTGACATAATTGTTATTACATTAGTTATTTTGAAAAAAAAATAGTTAAGGCATTATAAGTGAGTCTCTAAAGTCTAAATACAATACATAAGCTGCATTTTATTTGCTCCCAAACACATAAGTATGATAGATAATTCATACCCTCTTCATGGCCTCTCACCCACAGGCAATTCCATACAGCCAGCAATAAACACAGCTTCCCTTCCAAAATACGCCATTTTCTCTACTCTACCCCTGGGATATTAATAATATATCACCCTGTAAGAAATCTCACCCAGCGAGGGCGAGGGTGGCGCGCTAAATGTGCCTCGATCCCTACGCGCTAAAATAAATAAAAAAACAACCCCTCATGCGATTTTGAGCTTTGTCCTCTTGTCGACAGAGTGGAGATTAAATTGCGTTCTTATCATCACTTAATCACCACTGTCTCCAGTATACCTACGTGTGCTCAGATAGCGCGGTACTTAGGCCTTTTTTGCAAAAACAAGTGAATGTGACGCCTCGCGAAGCAAGATGGCGGCGTTTGGTCGCACTTTTTTTGCGTGTAATTATTTCCTTTTCAGTTTCTGAATCGGCGAGGCTATTTTGTAAGAACCAGCAGTAGCGATGGCGGTAGTAGTTAAAAGGCGTTTGCGTCTGTGCTTGTTGATTTAAAAAAATGTAATGTGGTGGAAAATGTGATAACCAAAACTACAAGCATTTTTGCCATTGTCACGACAGCAGCGGTTATATATCTTTATTCAACAAGGAATGACTCATTTGACTGCGACCTCTATTGCTTCTTGTCGTATCACAGTTTTTTCAAATCAGTCGAAAGGATTCTATTGCTATTGCTGTTGCTTGTCCATATAGTTTTTTAAGCCACAGTCGTGTTCCGCGAGTAAAATCATGCAGAATTAGAGCGTGATTGTTTTTAGGTTTGCCTCGATGTAGAGTTGAAGGGGAAACAGGGATAACGTTCAATCCTACTACTATTATAAACGCGAAAGTTTGTATGGATCTATGGATGGTTGTTACTCTTTTTAATTAACTGTTGTAGGTAAGTACATAATCGTAATATGTTAATATATTTGTAACTAATCATCGTACCTCATTTAATGTAAATTGGTAAACGCCGCGACGTCTGATGCTAATATCTATTTTTAAATTTACGCAAAGCTATTTTTCCCCAAATGCCCAAGTTATGCACAGATTCTAGGGCGCAGATAACTGTAATCAAATTAGTAAATAAGGAAAAGATAAACTAAAAACCCTAAGAGTAAAATAAATGTATCCGTAACTGTGAGAAAGATAATGCATATAATTTGGATACACACATCCGTAACGAACAAATCTGTATAGGTAGGTACAATAAATATAATGTTAAAGGCGTTGTGAAAAAGAGCTATTTACCATTAACAAATATTTAGCCAGATGTAACCAAAATACGTCATTTGACTAAACTACTGTGTAAACAAAACACAACTGTCTGTAATGACTATCGATTAGTCAATAGTGACTATCGATATCATATTTATGAATTGAAATAGTAATCGATATGCTCACCGTGACCCGACAGCTGTTTGGAAGTAACAAGTTTGAGTGGTTTCTCACGGCTATCGATAGGCGATAGCTAAGCAAACTTTTTCCCTACTACTGTCGTTAGCATCATCAGCATCCTGAAAAATACTGGATTTTCCAGAAAAAAGAATTTGAGCCTTTTCCAGCCACCATTTTCCTCTTCATTTTCACCCCGCGATTTTCTTAACGTCATCGGTTCATCAAGTAGGTAGGTATGTCTTACGCTTCGCCTTTTAGTTCGTGATCACTGTTGAAGATACCATTTTTTTAACTAAAGAAAAAACGATATCGTAGTACAAAACCAATTTCGATAAAATTTGGCTCAAGGTTAGCTTTGTTTTTACTGAGGTGAGATATCGACATGCCACGAAGAAACGAAAGCAACGCTAAATACTAGGGCAAAGGTTCCACATTACCATTCTATCTTAGAGTTTCGTTAAGAGAACATGGGTTTCGCTATTTTGTGTCTTTTTTTTAACCCGTACAGTTCCACTGCTAGGGAAAGGTCTTCCCCATTTTTCTCCTCTCCTCGATCCTCTGCTAACTCTTACTTCTCGTGGAAGGAGTCCAGGTCGTCACGCCAGCGTTCTAGGGCGCCTGCGACGTCTTCTACTATGCGGGTGTCCATCCTGTGACTCCTTTAGCCCACCTTTCAGGGTTCATGACGTATCTGTTAATGTGTTATTAAAATAAAAGCAATGAACTGCAGTAAAGTCAAAGTCAAAATGTATTTATTCATTTAAATGACAAGGATCACTTTGAAACGTCTTAAGAGTCCGGTGACAGCGGCTCGCAATTTCGAGGTGCGATTGGCTATTATTTCATTTTATTTCATTTTGGGGAGGTTGTTTGAAATAATAACTCTAAAGAAACACGCATAAATACTGTTCGAACACAAATAATACAATAATATAAGGGAAATGTGCTTGAGTCAGAAATCATTTTGGTATTAGGTAAACGTAAGACCAAACATACTAATACCAAAATGATTTCTGATTCGGGCATGTTTCCCTTATATTATTGTATTATTTGTGTTCGAACAGTATTTATGCGTGTTTCTCTAGAGTTATTTTTTCAAACAACCTCCCCGAAATGAAATAAAATGAAATAATAGCCAATCGCACTTCGAAATTGCGAGCCACTGTCACCGGAGCCTTAAGAGTAGATTAAACTTAGGTGCCAGTTTCACGTGACAAAGCCTAGAAGAATAAATCATATATTAAGTACATAGGTATCTGGTACATAGGTATATGGCATCATAGAAATAATGAAAATAAATCTTAGTAAGGAAAGCCTCGTAAATATTGAGTAAGTAAGAAAAACCCATTTAAGAAACAGAGACAGCTGCGAAGTATCGATACAAAATAATCAGCCGGGCATATTCGATCGCGCGTTTCGATACGAGTTTTGGGCGAAGTGTCGAACGGCGATGCGAGTAAATGTTGGCGCGTTTTCTTTTTTCGAGATCGGCGCCCGTGGCCGAGTTAAGGGTTATTGTTCTATTTTCAAATTCACACCAATTTTTCGTGTAATTTCGATTTTACAGCGCTTTGAGCGGCGTGGATATTCATTTTGCCATAGGTTTTGATCGTTCAACTAAGCTTTTCACTCGTCTAAAAAATAGGAGGATTTATGTTCATACAGTCTCCTCATTTCATTAAATTGGCGTAGGTTATTTCGTTTCAGTGCAATTCAAATTGATGTTCTAATTTCAAAAGTGTGTACTTACATCATACTATATTACTTAATAATTCATAACTTTATTCAGTGACTACCTCTATGTTCAAATATCTATATAACTGTTTAATGTGCGAGCAAGAAGTCGTTTGAAGGGATTAATACGAGTATAAATAAACAAGATTTTGCAGTCTTTGCCTATGGTTGTCTAGCCCTGTACCTAAGTACTGCTTTTAGACATGAACCATAGACAATAGATCCCAACAAAAACCAACTAAATAATGATCACCTTACCGGTCTCGTCCGCCGCGTCGCAACACAATATAACTGAAAAAAACTCAAAAAATGAGCTTGATAGCGGCTTGGATACACAACAACAATTGTCCGATGTCAATGGTTTTCATTTTGCGTACACGTCTCGTATCCGCCATATGCCGTGCGTCTGCTCTTGAGTAAACAAACAAACAGAAATTTTACTTTGTGGTTTATACGCTTCATGGTCCGACTCTTCGATTTAATTATTCTGGTCATGCAAACCTGCCATATTATCATGTCAGTAAGTTAAAATCCTCAACATTTAACTTTAACTGGAGAAGACATACAACTGTTAAATAAATACATAAAAAAAAAAATTAGATTTACACCGCTACAAAATATCGACTGGACTCAACAAAAATCGACCGCACAGTGAAAAGTCTGCCTACGTACGAAAATTTCTTTAACAAAAGGCCACAAAAAAATATTTCTCTTAAGGCTCCGGTGACAGCGGCTCGCAATTTCGAGGTGCGATTGGCTATTATTTCATTTTATTTCATTTCGGGGAGGTTTTTTGAAAGAATAATTCTAAAGAAACACGCATAAATACTGTTCGAACACAAATAATACAATAATATAGGGGAAACATGCCCGAATCAGAAATCATTTTGGTATTAGTATGTTTGGTCTACGTTTACCTAATACCAAAATGATTTCTGACTCAAGCACATTTCCCTTATATTATTGTATTATTTGTGTTCGAACAGTATTTATGCGTGTTTCTTTAGAGTTATTCTTTCAAACAACCTCCCCGAAATGAAATAAAATGAAATAATAGCCAATCGCACCTCGAAATTGCGAGCCGCTGTCACCGGACTCTTAAGCCTTTGTGCATAAAGATCACATTCGTTGCTGTCCTCGCGTTTTTTACTAGAATTTTAATTGGTAAACTGGTTTTTGCACAGCCAACTCGGCTGCAATTTCTGTACAGGGTGTAAAAGACACACAGAAGAAGTAATAGTTTCATACTGATGACTTAGACCAACTCCCAACTCTATAATATACAGAGATTTAGGCTATACTACGGCTTTAAAAAAAAAACCATACCATATAAAATACGATTGTAGGTATTCTTTAGAGTTACAAATTTAATTACATTTATTTTTATAATTTTCGGGCAGCATGGCTTTTGAGAGAACTTTTTTCGCACCCCATGTTTCTGCAAATACTCCTGTATCTTTTTTGACACCTGCTATCAAGTTTTCCATTGAGTTCAATGGAAAACTTGATAGCAAGCAGTTGCTTGCACACCCTGTATACTGTACTACATAGCTGCAACTTGCTGCAGAACCGACCTCGGCGCGAAGGGTCCAACCCTATCGTATGTAACATAGGTCGCTATTCTTTGGGGAATGGTACATAGTTGACTTGCAAGCTTTGCTGTGTGTGGTTACTTTGTGAATATCAAATGTGTAATAGTATAATAGATCCTATCTATTATCTATGTCGTCTAGGTGCTGTATATAAATTGGTGAGTAATTTTGATATCGTTATTTAACAGACAAACTTGCCAGTGTGTAGTGATTCGACTAGTTTATATACTGATTAGTAAAGCCAGTCTATAGTCAAGTCACGTCAAGGCTTGCTTTTTGTTTTCTTCCAGGAATTTAGATAGATCTACTTGTCATTTCTTGTTCTTAGATAATCGACGATAAAAACGACCTCAGTGGCGCAGCGGGCGAGAGTCCGCCTGCGACGCAAGAGGTTGCGGGTTTGATTCCCGCCTCGGAACAAATTTGTGTACGATCTGCAGAAATTTGTTCCGTTGGTCTGGGTGTTTTCTATGTATAATAAAAATATCTATCTATGTAACTATATAATGTTTTAAATATATCAGTCATCTAGTATCCATTAACACAAGCTTTGAGTAGCTTACTTTGGGGCTAGATGGTGCTGCGGGGATTGTCCAGCATTATTTATTTATTTTTATTGACCGAGCGAGCAAAGCGTCTCAGTTTCCACATTGGCCAAAAATGCGTTTGTCCGGATGTCTGTCTGTCTGTCTGTCTGTTCTCCTCTACAGGTCGCATTTTTCAACCGATCTGGACGAAACTTGGTACACAGGTTATACGACTTATTAGAATTTTTTTGTCGTCGGGGATTTTTGATTGGAGGGGTACTTCCCCCAAAAAAAGGGCAAAAAGGGGGCTATTTGATATACTGGATATCTCCACCAAATGAGATCCGATTTCGATTATTCTTTTTTTATTTTAAAGGTTGTAACTATAAGTTGGTCTCATAAAAGTTTGGCGAAGATCTGATAAGGATCTTCAGCATGATGAACAGGATAGCTCATCAAACAATCGATGGTTTTCATTCAAATTTGAGAGAAACACAAAGGACCTCATTCTACACAAGATGATGCAAAAAAAATCAAAAAGATCAAAAAATCACAAAACGGAAAATGCACATTACATTCTTCAAATAGCTCACTTTTAGTATGCTCGCGAGGTCTACAGCTCCCAGAGCCACTAGTTTATTAATTTTCCTATTAGCTTCATCTATGATCCGTCATTTGAGAAACAATCAGACAATGTTGCCAGCGTCAAGTGAAATAGATATTAGTCGAGTCAGTCTATAGTTTTGTTTACAGTTTTACGACCATATAGGTTTTACGGCCACATCCTACCACTATTATAAACGCGAAAGTTTGTAAGTATGGATGGATGGATGTTTGTTACTCTTTCACGCCGGAACGGCTGAACGGATCTGGATGAAACTTGGCAGAAAGATAGATTATAGTCTAGAATAGCATATTGGCTACTTTTTATTCCGTGGGAATACCGGGATTTAAATCTGCGCGGGTGAAACCGCGGGGCGCAACTTGTTATTTTTATATACAAGAATAGCTCGTTTTAAGGTAGATTATAATAGGTAGCCATTGTTAGAGGGCAGGAAAAAACATTGCCTACTGCGAACGGAACCGTTCTAATCTAAATGTAAATCATGCAGACGCATTACCGGGACTAAATTGAACCTTATGGGGTATACCGTACTTTTAATACCCCGTTAGGCTCAAATGCGCAGGGGCATGGGCAGCGACATGGGCAATGCGCAAAAGGCAACGCGTGCGGTAACGTGAGAGAGAGTCTCTCTCTCTCACGTTACCGCACGCAGAGAGAGAGAGATTATTAGTTCAGATCTCTTAGTACCAAGTTGAACAGAAAACTAATGGGTGCACGACCAGTTTTGAACCCACTACTAAATTAGGATCGGAAGGCGGGGTCGCTACCACTAGACCTAGACTAGTGCTCTCAAGTTAGTACCAAGTACTAAGTAACTCCAGATTCTTTGAGGATGTCTAAGGGTGGTAGTCAGAGGTACGTCCAAACATTACGTAATTATGATGAATGAAAATGGTTTAAAAAAAATTAAGTAATTTTACTAGTTATAAATCACTAGTTGCGCCCCAGATTGAAATCCCGCTATTCCCACGGGATAAAAAGTAGCCTATGTGCTATTCCACACTATAATCTATCTCTAAGCCAATTTCATCCAGATCCGTTCAGCCGTTGCGGCGTGAAAGAGTAACAAACATCCATCCATCCATGAGAAGATTATCACTACATAGTATAAAACAAAGTCGTTTTCTCTGTCTCTATGTCCCTAGTATGCTTAAACCTTTAAAACTACGCAACGGATTTGTATGCGGTTTTTTTTAATAGATAGAGTGATTCAATAGGAAGGTTTATATGTATAATACATGCATGATATGTGCACCCGTGCGAAGCAGGGGCGCGCGGGCGGGTCGCTAGTTATTAATAAGAATAACTTGATATTTTCATTTTCACCATATAATTCGGATGCCATCTAGCTGTCCAAAATTATAGTACATTCTAGACGTGGTCACGTCACGTCCACGTGACAAACGAATTCAAAGCTTCTGTGCTATAAATTAGCATCTGCTGTCTGTTATTTGTAAAGATTTTTTATCTTGAAAATGATTTCAATAGCCAATTCCGATTCATTGTCAATTGAACCCTTTTATTCGAGGTCCGTGCAAACTCGCAATGTCTGCTGAACCTGTTTGCTTCACAATATCGTTTTAATCGGTTAAACAAGTTTCTAAAATGGTTTTGCAGCACTACGGTGCAAGCACTGCGCTGCAGACATCAGCTTAGTACAAGTTTCGGAACGCACCTCCCATTCATCGTACCTGACAATGGTTTCCGAACGCAATTGTGCACTTATCACTTTTTTGCAACAAATTGTGTTGTACCGAAACGGGTTTTCGGGTTTCAATAACAAAAATAATTTAAGATAAAATTACTTTGATACTTTACTATTGTCAAAAAATCTTTATTATAATAGACAGAAGGTCCATGAAAATAAATTAAGGCTTCCATTTGCAAAATTAGCATAACTTTTTAAAATACGAAAACATTCAGCAGAGCACATTTCAAAGCTCGAAAAGCTAAGAAACGAAACGAATAAGGTGAAAAACAGCAAAAAAATACTAAATGTGCATAGACAACATTTTTAAAAACGTAATACTCACATTTCCTGCTAAGATAACGCTCCGTGGAGCGAAATATGAAAGGAGTTATCAAAACAATCTCGCGCGCACTAAATCACTGTACATAAGGGGAAGAGGAGTTCTATTTACTCGGAATCGGACAAAATAAATGTTTTTATTACATAATGCGAGTTTTCTCCAAGTCTCATTTGAAAAAGCTGCGCGCAAAAACAAACTTTCGCACTTTTAACATAGAAGCCAGTTTTTATTGTAACTCCGCTAAACGATTGAACTTTGAACCTATTGTGAATGTAGACTTTGTGTATGTGGATTTAAAGTTGTGGTTCGTATGCTGTAAAAAGGGTAGAAAGTGTTGGTTTTATGTATACAAAGAGTATGGCGTAGAATTTTAAGCAGAGGGATTTGGCCGCGCGGCTTGCGTCAGTTTTCGTCGCTTGGCTGTAATTACCCTTTATGTCTCTGTGTCCATGCCTACCAACCAACGTACTAACAATATTTTTGTTTATAAGGAATTTATAAATCAACCTTAATTTTGTATAAGATAAATATATAAGAAATTCTTTGAAGAATATATTTTTATATAATAATATATTTATATAATTTTTAGTTTTGAATGAAAAAAAGCTCATTTGTGCACCAGAAATTGAATCATTTGAATAGCTTCAAATGATTTATTTTCGCCTTGGAACTAAGAGAAGAACAAGCTTAAGGGTCCGGTGACAGCGGCTCGCCAATAAAAATAATACCAAAATGATTTCTGATTCGGGCATGTTTCCCTTATATTATTGTATTATTTGTGTTCGAACAGTATATATGCGTGTTTCTTTAAAGTTATTCTTTCAAACAACCTCCCCGAAATGAAATAAAATGAAATAATAGCCAATCGCTCCTCGAAATTGCGAGCCGCTGTCACCGGAGCCTTAAGCTAAAAATTTCTCGCCCCTGAAAGTCCTGTATAAGTACTAAATTTCATGAAAATCTGAGCTGTTTTTAAGATTCAGATTTCAATTTAAATAAATAAATATACAAGAATTTCCCGTTATATAAGGTAATAGATACATAGCACAACGATGTTTATTGTTTACCCAGATGACAAATCCTTCGTCCCAAAAATACAATAAGGATGAAAGAGCCTCCCTACTCAGTACCTAATAAATTAAAAACAATGAATAAATAATACCTGGATAAAATAAAGCCGCTGCGAATCACCCCACGGCCATACACATTCCCATAGCGCCAGCCTATTCTAACCTCAACATAACTCTTCGTAAGCTTCAGAACAAAAAACCACAGACAACGCTCCAATTACAAAAGGCAGACCCGAAAACCCTCGGCTTAAAAAAAAACAAAAAGTTATTTAAATAAAACCCACGCCCGCGTTGTGTCGCATAAATTGCCTTCATTAATTTCCGGACCCTGCAAAATATTGTCTTGAAAGGATAATCAAATACAAAAACGGGGAAATGGCGGTGCGTCATTTCCATAACATTTCCCCCCTCTGTGCCCATTTTTGCCCCCTCTTCCGGTCCCTCTTTCCCCTTTATGAGGCCTCCAATTACAAACGGTTCAGCTTAAGGCCAGCATTAGAGAGAGGCGTAATGGACGCAATTATGCTCATACTTGGCCATTAAAATTTATATAATGGCAATTATTTGGAATGCGGAGTGGAGCGCTTTTCGCTGTGAAAAGTAAGGTTTTATTTTTTCCAAATTGCCAGTATTTTTTTTACTTATGCATTGTTCTAGAACTGGTTGGCTTACTTAAGCTTTTATCTGCAGCTTTCCCGTAATGTATGAAAACTGTGCTGTTACTTCGCATCCATACTACTTCTACCTATTTCTGAGTGGAACTGTGTGGATTGGCAATGTGTATCGATGTGTTTACTTTATATCCAAAAAAGTAAAAAAGCAACTATATAAATTAATCGGGCCTAAAAAAAAAAAAAAAACTGAAACAGCTTCACGACTTTGATCCCCAGGTACGGTAGATATCCCTTCAGATCTCCCAGTACCAAGTAGGTACTAATTCAAGATTCTTTGAGGATGTCTAAGGGGGGTAGTCAGAGGTACGTCCAAACATTACATTTGGCACATACCCACATTTTGCAGTAGTTAGTATTCCATACGTGACAGGTTGCAAACCCATCGCCGCTGTTAGAATACTAACTGGTTTCCTCACGATGTTTTCCTTCACCGTTTAAGAGCACTGGCATTGCGCACATAAATTTTTCTATAGAAAAATCCATTGGTGCACGACCGGATTCGAACCTGCGACCTTACGATCGGGCCTAAAATGTTTTATTAAGGCGAAAACCTTTTAATTAAAATCCGTCTCAACTTTGTCTCTATATAGAAATCATCGTAATTAATTGTAATACCAACATTAAGGAAGTGAATTCATTTTACAACCAAATAAAATTATCATTGGCATTTCACTGATTCACCGACTTTTCGCGAACTACCACAGAACTATTAAGGCTCCGGTGATAGCGGCTCGCAATTTCGAGGTGCGATTGGCTATTATTTCATTTCGGGGAGGTTGTTTGAAAGAATAACTCTAAAGAAACACGCATAAATACTGTTCGAACACAAATAATACAATGATGTAAGGGAAATGTGCTTGAGTCAGAAATCATTTTGGTATTAGGTAAACGTAAGACCAAACATACTAATACCAAAATGATTTCTGATTCGGGCATGTTTCCCTTATATTATTGTATTATTTGTGTTCGAACAGTATTTATGCGTGTTTCTTTAGAGTTATTTTTTCAAACAACCTCCCCGAAATGAAATAAAATGAAATAATAGCCAATCGCACCTCGAAATTGCGAGCTGCTGTCACCGGAGCCTTAAGTTGTCGGTATAACGCTGTGATTATTAAGTAAAGTGATTTTTATTATTAGTAAAATTAATAATACAAAAAATGCTAAATAAATGAAAACGTTACAGCGCGTAAAGCGCATAGACACGCCCCGGTAGTTATTAAAATAAATTATTTATGCAAAAATAATCGATCAAAGTAATGCGTTTCGGCATGGAAGGTTTGGAATTACTGTCAACAATCGTCATACACTTTTATAATGCTGTACAGTATTTTAGTTCAACAAAAAAAAGACGATAATTGCTGAGCAAGCCATCTCAAATATATGCAACGGCTGCTTACTTATTTTACCTAAAATAAAAGCCGCCAACCAATTAACAAAAATAAACACTTTTTAAATAGAACACATAAGGGCACACCGAAGGGAAATCTTGTGAAAACACGCCGGTAGGTAACCGCGGATCGGAGCCTAAATAAACACAGAACCTCTGTTTGTCCCCCACTTAATTAATTTTCTCATTTCCTATTAGCCAGGAACTGCCGGAGGATTTGCCTTGTTTTGTTTCGAACACGCTGGGATTAGGAGGTGAATTCTGCATCTGAAGGTACTTAAAAGAGCACTTTTCTGAATAGAAGTTATAAAGATTAAAACAATATATTTTATTAGTAAAGTAAAAGGATTGGCCTCCGTGAAGGGCTCGTCCGGGGAAGTACTACCACCACGCCTTTTTTTGCCGCCAAGCAGCGTTGCCTCTTTCGGTTCGAAGAGTACAAAATTTTTTGTTTTGTGAATAAATTGTTTTCTCCGACAAAAGGTTTTGGCATTTTTCATAATTAAATCAAATTTCAAAAAATTTAGCTGTTCAGCTAGAAGTTGTTTATCGTCTGTGGCCTAAACTGTCGTTAAGCCATGACGGAGGGTTTTTTAGGGCAGTCTCGAAACTCCGTTACGTAACTTGGTTACAAGCTCTTAATGAGGCAACCTTTTGTTAAAAGTGTAGGTATTTATGAAAAAGGGGCGTGTCCATTGCAGCAAGAGGAATATTAATATCTTTTTCAGGATTCAGGATAACTATTTATACCGCCATTTTATCCTACTATATTATAAACGCGAGAGTTTGTATAAATGGGTGGATGGATGTATGCGTGTTACTCTTACACGCCGGAACGGCCAAACGGATCTGGATGAAACTTGGCATAGAGTTAGATTATAGTCTGGAATAGCACATAGGCTACTTTTTATCCCGTGGGAATACCGGGATTTAAATCTGCGTGGGTGAAACCGCGGGGCGCAACTAATTTAGATATAAAAGAGACTTTTAAACAGTTTAATAACTGGCAATAGCAATAGTAACTGGTTATAGGTCGCGTCAACCAAAAATAACGCTGGAAAACAGTGGAGGGGATGTGTTTATGCATAAAAAACTCTCACGCCATCACACCCCCTCCCCCTCCTTCCAGCGTTATTTTTGCTTGACGCGATCTACCTCACGTTGTTTTCCTTCACGATTAGAAAGTGTGGTCAGTCCCAATAGACCCAGAGCTTTCGATAGATTTATAAATAGGAAATCTTATAGAGTGAACAAAGATTTTCTTCAAAATCTTAATCAAAACGGTCTTTATTCAGTACAATCACAGGCATCACATAGAATGAAAAATAGTACATTGTTCACCGAGAGGAGAAAGTGACCGATTACCGTCGAGGGTGTCGTTTGAAGCCCGAGCCGTAGGCGAGGGCTTTAAAACACCCGAGATCGGGAATCGCACTTTCTCTCGAGTGATACATAGTGCTTTATACTACACCTACGAGGAAAATAAAAAACTAAAACTGAATCCTCAAACAACACACAAATTGATAATGGCGTCAATGGCGTCTGCAATTTTCATATGTTCGTTTTTCAAATTGTTTATCCTGCCGCCGCAGGGTCGCACTGCCAGCCCGACACCATCCAACACACAGCTATGTGGCCAGTGTCATTTTGCGAACTTAGAGATAAAAATTCACTGTAAAAACTTTTTGGCTTTTGATATTTAGGTTACCGGCGCATAGTCTTACCCAAAATTAAAAAAGGAAAACCACATAAGAAATGGATTTTCATACACTTTTCTCTCCCGCTCAGATGCGTTTTCTCCCCGCATATTTGTTCTATATGCAATGACGTACTTTCTAAAATTAAATATAATTATATTAATTCTAAATTTGATAAAGTATCAAGGTACTTTCCAAGCAGGTGTAGTATAAACACTTTTTTCTATTCTTATATACCTACCTCTTTAGCTTATATAATAATCTACGTGACCTGCCTAGTTTTTTGGAACATTAATTCCACGACAGATTCGCTCCAATATCGGTTCTATAAAATAGAAACAACGAAACGTACCTACCCTCAATAAATTTACCTCTGCAACACTATAACAACTAATATGTATTCCGCTCCACCGCCATATTCCGCACACAGGCGCGGGTAAAATCACCAATTTAGACGCACGCACTTTTGGGGCAATTTGTCACAAAAAGTTGGCAACTTCGCCCCCAGCGTAGGCTGCGTCATTTATTACCCCCCCCCCCCTCCACCCTGCCCCCTCAAGGGCCAGTAATTTCACCTTCAAAGCTTTCGTGGGAATGCGTAATGACTAACGACGTGGCGTTAATCGCAGGGATTTACCCCTTGTCTGTTTGTATGCATATTTTATGTGCCTGTTTGGAATGAGTTTCGTCCTCAGGCTCTATACTTTTACATACTTGTTTCGAAAATTAGATTTGCAGCGGTTTTTGTTTGTTGTGTTACACACACATGTTCCCGCTTGTGTCTATGAGTACACCGTGGTATGTGTGGATGGAAATGTTGGAATAGCGCAAGAGGTTTTGACGTTGCGTAGTTGTCTCCACCGCGCATTTTTTAAAGTTTTTAGTTAAAAATGATTTATTAAAATAAATAGAATAACTAAAATAGATTGTGACGATATTGCTAAATTTCCATACACAATGTACGCAACTGCCTAGGAATTGTATAGACATAAAAGGTTTTTTTATCATATATAAACAGAGGTTGCGGGTTCGATTCCCGCCTAGTAACAAATTTATGTACGATCTGCAGAAATTTGTTCCGTCGATCTGGGTGTTTTCTATGCATAATAAAAAATATCTATCTATGTAAATACATAATGTATTCAATATATCAGTTATCTAGTACCCATAACACAAGCTTTGCGTAGCTTACTTTGGGGCTAGATGGTGCTGTGTGGATTGTCCAGCATTATTTATTTTTATTTAATTCATAACTGTTTCACTTTGTGAACTTTCCTGTCTTTAAAAAGGCTGATATCATTCCTTCTTTGGAGGCGCCCTGAATCCAGTCCTTAGTTTTTCTCATCCGGTGTTTGCCAGCAAAACTTGCTTGCAGACAACACGTTTTTCTAATTATTTTCAATACATTACTTACCAATACTATTACTTTTTCGGATACTATATGAATCATTATTATATCTAAGCTAAATCAATTGAACTAAGAGAAAAAAAACCTGTAATCATCGTTTACACACCTCATCAATACGGGTTGTTCCATCAGCTAAGGGCAAAATTGGATCATTGTTTTTCCTTCACTCAATATCCGATATACTAGGACGCGTTCATATCGACAATATTTAGATTTTTTATGGGACAAAGTAATGGATCGTAAGTCATAGTCAAAAGGCATTTAAATGGAATCCCAAAAAGTATGTAAGACGTTGTTGACGACAACACCTAATGTATCTCTCGCTCGCACAATTCGACATTTTGAAATATATAAAATCAGTAATCCCAATTTTGAAAAATCGCAAACAACCATTTTGGTTGCAATCACATTGCGCATATTTTATTAAAAATTTCGTTTTGAAAAATACAAGTTTTCCTATTCAAAAGTTTGCTTATGTACGAAAACTAGAAAAGCTATCTTTTAAGATGGAAAACTTGCATCTATCAAAATGGTTTTTTAACCATCATCACACAAAACGGTTGTTTGAAATTTTCAAAAATGGGTTTATGATTTTATATCTTTCAACAAGTCAAAACGTGCGAGAGAGAGTCACATTAGCTCTTGTATTCGCCTTAAGTGACTTGTGACGTATTAGTACTTATCCAAGTGGGCAGAATCAAGGGGTGTAAATAGTACGGGGTGGCGCGCAACACCTATGCTTGCTTTTAAAAACATCCTCTACAAAAATGTATTCCGTAACAAAATTAGGGCTTCGTTTTAAAACTGTACCTTGGCTTCAACTCCAAGGGTTAACAAATCCTGGGTAAAGTGGTACACCCTTTATACCCCCTACCACCCTTTATACTTCACCTTAAAATTATGTGAATGCTGCCTTATCGAGGCGTGACCGAACGGAAAACCGGCAGATTAGCATGGCCTTATCTAACTTCCATGTAAATGTGCGCCCGCCCTACGGACCTGTAGGTTCGCCGCCCGCCTTATAAATCCACATAGATTAGAATGCCACACGCCTAACCTTAAAGCGCTTCCTCGCCATAGTTTTGTTAAATTGAGAATAACAGAGCACACAGGAATAAAATACTAGTGACTAGTCATGGCTTCGCACAAGTGGACATATAAATGTTTAAACAAGAAGATTTATTAAAATAAGATTTTTATGTAAATAAGATAATGTTTTAAGATTGGTACTTTTTAATATTGAAATCCTTTCTTCAGTCTTGACGAATGATAAAAATGTAAAGATCGCAGACAGTCGGAGGCTCGCGTACCTATGTCCTAGCAGTTTACTGATGCCTGTGGTTGTACGAGTATAACTCATTTTGATCACTCTGGGGTTACCAGCATTCACATTTTTTTTATTACAAAACCTTAATATCTTCGAAACGGCTTTATCGATTTTGATGCGGTTTTTTCTAAACGATTTGTATGACCATAGGCAATGTTTTATGATATTATTTAGTATCACTCATGGCCTAGTTCACTAAAGTGACTTAACGAATTTTGCGTTCTGGATTTGTCTTTGAGGGTTTACTTTAAATCAAAAACTAATACATTATTTGAAAACACTTTATCACTCTCTTGATTTTGATACCCATATTGCTATGATAGCGAAAAGACTTTTTTTTATGTGAGAGAATATCGCTCCTGCTTTCCTTCCCACGTGACTTTTAGGGTTTTTTTTATTCTAAGGGCACTTGGGATGTTGCGACGAATCTTTTGATACCAGAATCATCAAAATCCATCCAGCCGTTTGGTTACTACGTGGTAATAAAGGAAATATCGAAGGAAGGATACATAAATATACCATGGATAGATACACGCCAAACACATAACCCTCGGCACTCGGGTAATAAAAAATATAACATAATCAGGAATAATGTAACATCCTAATGGTGCCAGAATTGATGAAACACGACCAGAGGGCCTATCACAAGTTCCGGTGCCGACCGCGATCGATCGTACATCACACCGATAGACACCGCATTTCAAGGAAATTCAATATTATATATTATTCTTATTCTGCTAATAAATTCTTATTATTCTTATCATTATTATTATTATAAATATTATATATTATTTGCAGCGTATTCTTTGAGAAGCTTAAGGGCAGCTTCTCAAAGAATACGCTAGATGCCGTTGTTTAATTTCCTTGAAATTCGGTGTAGATCGTTGCGATCTACGATCGATCGCGGTCGGCACTAAACTCATGATAACCCCTCAGTACCAAAAAAAATATGTTTTCTTTCTTTCTTTATTTTACCAGTTTTTGAGAGTATTCTTTACAACCATTAGAAATTTTTCCTCTTTTTATTATTAGTGTAGATATTTTAGAACCTTATAATAGATTAGAATGCCACACCCCTAAACATACAGCGCTCTCTGCTCGGCATATTTTCGTAGTTTACTATCAAGCACTGTGCTCATGTAACATTGATATTTTCCTCATATACTCACACATTTAAATTATAAAATGATATAAACATCATTATTTTTGATTCATCATTACGCTATTCATTCTGCAGTAATTATGCATTAAAACCCAAAAACATCGCTTGGGGTCATTAAAATTCTGACGTCGACCAGAGTGTATAATATAAAGTCATTATGTAAATGTTGCCGGCCTTTTTAGGGATCCGTGGGTGAACAAACCAACTGAAAACCATCGAGAGCACCAATATTCATATGGTAAAAATAATTACGTATGTTAATAGATACTGAATATACTTATAGTTTTATTCGGTGGGTTTATACGGTGAAGGAAAACATCGTGAGGAAACCAGTTAGTATTCTAACAGTGGCGATGGGCTTGCAACCTGTCACGTATGGAATACTAACTGCTGCAAAATGTGGGTATGTGCCAAATGTAATGTTTGGACGTACCTCTGACTACCCCCCTTAGACTTAGAATCTTGAGTTAGTACTTGGCACTGAGAGATCTGAAGAGATATCTACCGTGCCTGGGGATCAAAGTCGTGAAGCTGTTTCAGTTTTTTCAGTTTCAGTTTTATTCTTACCTTTTTAAATCATCTTTCCTGAAAGTTGATATTATACAACTAAAAAAAAGTGTGATTGTGGTCGGTTTGTCCACTCAACGCAGTAGCAGGATAAATATACAAATTAATAAATATTTGACTGTCCACACAATGCTATCTAGCCACGAACTAAGCCAAAGCTTGTAATAGTAATATGATTGTTTGTTCTTTGTGGAGATCGAACCTACTGTCTACAGTGCAGAAAGCAGAGCTACCAGCAACCAAGTTGCGAGATCTCTCTTCGTCTTTTATTGTTTAACTTTAGTTGCGAGTTTGAGATCATAGTGCGTGCTATAATCGTTGCGCTACGGGACCATGCAACTATTTGTGATCGCGCGCTTGACCATTTTCTTTTTGGTACAAGTTTAGGTAATTTGTGGAGAAAATGCGGCTTTTATATAAGTTAGATATTTATGTACCTACTGGTATGATTACGGCTGTAATTGCTTCCGCAACACTGGCTTTGGATGTACAGCTATAAAGTGCGGTGGGAAAATGGCCGCGATTTTTGTGTAACATAGACGAGATAGATAACTAACAGATAGATAGTTCTGATAATACATTTAGTACACGAAGTTAGGAAATAGAATGACAGTTTGCGTGTTATAATCCAATAAGTTAGACTCTTGCGCGGACCGTAAGTTCAGTGCTTTTCAGTATATACTTATAAAACTATTATATAAATTTAAACTTCTTATATAACTAAAATATTATAATTATATATATCTACTTTTAGTATCTATATATATATAGGGCAGCAGAATAGCAAAATAGGGTTGTGTATAGGTATATATATCTATATACATCTATATACTATATATATCTATATACCTATACACAACCCTATTTGCTTCTTCTTTCGTGCAATTGGTTATTATACAGATATTAATATAAACATATTTTGCTAATGCATAGATATACCTCTACCTCGTAATTGATAAAAGGCTCTCCGATTTCAGACTGGGCCATAAATCAGAAGTTTTTAATTAAGGAGCGCACACACCTATGTCATCCCCTTCCCTAAACTTCGAGTAGGTACATAATCCCTCGCCCCGGAGGAAAACATGACCTTTTCTAACAATTATTGGCCGTTACGCTTTATATGCATCTCCGCTAACAAGATACACATCAAACCTATTTATAGATACTGATGTGTACTGATCTAGATACTGATCACAGACTTGGAAGCACATCTGACCGACCCTTAACATTCTCAAAGTATCTTCAGGTGGTTTTTTGTTATTAAGAGATCTGAGGAGGATGCCGTGAAGACTTTTTTCTGTTTTTCCGCTTGTTATATTTTGTTGTATTTGTCTTTTCTTGATCCTAAAAAAGAATATCTTATTCCAGAGAGATCAGATTTTAAGCCCATTATAAAATAACTAGCGACCCGCCCGCGCGGCCCTTCTTCGCACGGGTGCACATTGTTTTTCTACTATATCATGCATGTTTTATACATATAAACCTTTCTCTTGAATCACTCTATCTTTTGAAAAAACCACATCAAAATCCGTTGCGTAGTTTTGAAGATTTAAGCATACATACATAGGGATATTGGGACAGAGAATGCGACTTTGTTTTATACTATGTAGTGAAGCCAATTATATAAAATATGTTATGGCGACCGTATTATGTAATGTTATACGGCCACCGCTTTTCAAATATCCGGGCATTATAGAATATTCATAAAACCACCCTTTACGACCTTGTAAAGGGCCACATAAAAATTTAGAGGCAAAAAACGTACCTAGCCCTTCGTGCTCTTGGGATGACCCAAAGTTTGAAATTGAATTTTTGCCTGGAGCCGCAGAGGGCGTCCCTGCTTAATTTGCCGGACTCGAAAAGGGTTGTGTGCTGGTGTAAGGCACGAGTTGATGAGGAAGAGCATTTGTGCCCTACATTTTTACATATACAAAATCATTTTACAATAGACACAGACATTTATTTATTTGCTACAAAGACAATACAATACAATACATTCCAAAATTATTTATTTATCATCATCGTTACATCCACAGCCCAACTTCTTCCACTGCTGGGTATAGACCTCCTTTTATGCATGCCACACGTAACATACAATTTATAAAAACCACCTGATTTTAACATCCGGGTTCTGAGTGCTGATCAAAACTGATCAAATCAGTTCTTTAATTCGCCAAAAAACGCTTAACAATTATAAAAAAAAATACTTTGTCGAATTATGAACCTTTTCTTCTTTCTAAACAGGCATAAAGTATTTTTTTATGCCGGTTTAAAATGCAGGTAATTTTCGCTACAGGTATTATCTTGCAGCTCAAAGGCACGAATTTACTCATATTGTTGTAATCAAAAAGAAATATTCATTTTTTACCCGAGCAAGGGCTGTTTCGGTCACTCTTTCTGCCTCTACGTGCTAAAATTTTATTGAACCGATCCGGATTATATAAAAATTTAGGTGTGATACTTTTTTTCGATTAATGTTCCGCGTTTGGGCAGGCACTTTGATACAATCTATTTTGTAGGTGGATTTAAAAACTCTTCCTTTTATTACGTATTTCGCGTTTTCGGTGAGTCGCTGTGAAACATATTATATTAGATACATACATGAAATCACGCCTGTGCTCATAAAGTAGGCAGAGACCCCGGAATCCCGAATTTCTTACTGGAAAATAGGTTGCACGAACGTCAGTCAACTATTAAATAAATATCTGATCACTTAACAAAAAACAAGTGAAATCACAGTTGATAGAATAGGCATAACCCAGCAAGCTATGCACTACGCCTTATGTAGGTACTTGTAGAGCGTACCTGACTTGTTCAATACAGGTATATATGTAAACTTAGGTGATAGTGTAGTTGCGATGCAATCCAATGAATTGCCTATCCTAACCAGACTAGACTTCCTATTCTGCAAGGATACTTTTACATAATTAATATCACAAAATGACTTTAAATTATGACAAAAATTCATCTTCCCACATGGTTAACCTAAGCGCCATAAGCTTCTAGTATTGTATTTATGAAGTAAATGAAATTGGCCTTTCAAAAAGTAAACAAAAATGACGTTGATCAAAATTTAATTAAGCCCTATACAAACATTGGCATTAATTTATCTCTCCGTATTCAGACTTCCAAAAAACGTCATTCACAATCTTATTTTACGCACAAAACATGGCCCGACTCAAAATCTGTCCCACACTTCGCTTTTCCATTTTCATTTACCATTCTTGCTTGGTCCCGCGTTTCATCTAGTTCCTGAAAAACAACACCGGGAAAGTGGGTGTTGTATGGATGGAGGGAGGTCTGGGTAAACTGGACTATTTCCCGTTCAACATCGTATGACAGATGATTATCTACGGCTGACGTCAAAGTGAATAATTGGACTTTAGAATGGGGATTTGGAAGAGTTGGCGTTAGTTATTTGTCTAAATTAATATTGAATTTTAGGGTATTTTGGATTGTTTAGTTTGGTTCCTTTTAAAGTTCTTATCTCACGGATTGTTGACGATAATTGGGTAATAACATCCTAGCGTTCTACTTATTATTTAATGCAAAGTAGATATTTCCACGTTTGTAAACGCAATTACTCGATCGATTTGGGAAAAACTTACAATCCTTAAAGAGCGCTTGCGAAAGTAACTGTTTTATAATTTAACATATTATATCATTGCCTTGGTTACATCGTAAAGTATCATTCAATATTGCCTGGACATTTATTTATTTATTTAAAAACTTTCACACAAAAACAATGTAGTGCTAGGAGGACTAATGCTAATAGCATTGTCTACCAGTCTTCCTGGGCATGCAAAAAGATGATGTGGCGTGTTACTATACTAAGAAAGCATTTGGTTACACATTTAATAGAATTATACATTACATTATATCGCCGCGAGAATCAAACCTGCACCTCTTGCGTCACAAGCCCAGCCATACTAGTCTCATATAGTGTCCTATTTTATATACCAGTCGATCAATACTTTAAGCGATGCGGGCCAAACGACAACAGCATAAAATGAACGCTCAAAAATAATATTATGTTTAGATTTTCCGCTGAAAATTTTCAGTAGGTATACATGAAATTCATAAATTTCATTGGGAAACAGAGCGTTTTACGAGTATACATTTTAGATAGTCCGCCTTTTTGCTTAAAAAAATTGTATTTTTTTTTATTGTAGTTAAAAGATGCTTAATTTTATATCGCTCATTTGTTTAATAGTAAGGTATATAGCAATTGAAATAAATACAAGGTTTTTTCATCGCATTTCCCTAACTACCTTATGTGCTCATTAAAATTCTTAAAGCGTCCAAAAACGCTCGCAAAAAAAGTCCAAAACATATCAAAGCACCCTCTAATTAATTCTACAAACCGTGACTCCCCCGCTTTACCCTAAAATAATTCAAAGGGAAATAAATGCCCAAGGAAGATTGTCGAAAAATTATGCCCAGTACAAAGGCCCACCCACGACCGCGCGGGCCGCGGGTGGCTATTTACCTCGATCTCCCCTACACGCACATGCGTGGTGGGCCCACCTCACCTAAGCCGCAGTCTTCCATTTTGTTTTTGTACTCATGTCTTTTTTCGATTTTATGGACACTTTTAGTTTTTTCTACGCAAGTTTTGACTAAGAGGCTTATAAACTGTCACTTGCCAGTACGATTGAAGCAAGGAATATAGATAGTATTCAAATTCCTTGGATTGAAGCACATTTATTGATCCTTAATTAATCCTTCGTTGACAACATCTAATGTACCTCTCGCTTGCACGATTCGACATTTTTAAAGATATAAAATCACTAAACTTTGTATGTGGAATCATATTGCACACAGTTACAATTTTTCGAAAATGGAAGTAGTGATTTGATATCCTTCAACAAGTCAAAACGTGCGAGCGAGATTCACATTAGCTCTTGTCTTCACCTTAATTCTTTACAATCGATAGTGATAAGTATCCCATTCGTTTTAGCGTAAAGACATAGACGTATCCGCCTTATGACGGATAGACACAATAAAAAAGAAATAATAAAAACAATGAGTAGTGCTATTGTTTATGTGCCAAATAAAACTTTTCAACTGCTTTCTATGTAAATCAAAATGTATATCTTATATTTTAAACTTGCTAACTTACTATGCTTTGTTATAGGCGATGGTTACCACTTAACATCAGGTGGTCTATCTGCTTGTTCCATCAGCTAGTGGTTTAAAAAAACCTTAAAATTTCTACGTTATTTTGTACATTTTATTTACTATTGTTATATTTTGTCCTATTTTGTTAGTTTTAAGGTATGCAATAAAGAATTTTCATTTATTCATTCACTCATTCATTCATTCATTCATTTCTGAATTCCAGATGTCCTCAGCGCTCGATGAGTGAGCTACGAGTAGTCGCTTCCATGCTCAGCCAGATTGCAGAACCATCAAGCTATTCTCTTCTAAAATCCCAAGAGAGCTCGAGGAGCTGATTGAAAGTGTGATTGCAAAACACAGGTTGGTCTTCTTCTTGTCATTTTACTAGTTTTTTCGAAACAGTGTGGTGATAAGAAAGCACGAGCAGGAGGTAGCACACGATAATAATAGTAGATAGTTTACCAAGGGAGCAAAAAACTATTTTGACGGCGAGAGTGTTTTTTGAATCCAGAGCGGAGCGAAGAATTCTAGAGTAGAATCCTAAGCGTAGCGAGGGATTCAAAGTACTTCACTCGAGCTTTAAAATAGTGTTGTTCCCGAGGTGAGCACTACTTTTTTTAACCCTCAATGAGAAAATAAGTAATTGCAACTTCTAAAGTAACAGTAACGGTAACGGTAACAGTCACAGTCACGAATTCACGAAGTCACGAAGCCATGAATTTAAGAAGTCAAGAAATCACGATAGTCACATGGTCACAGTCACGTAGACATAACCATAACCTTAATCATTTGTATTCTTTGTACTTTTTTTTATAAAACTAAGTAAAATCTGAAGTAAATAATAGAATTTATCAAAGGTGGAATGCACATTTCGCATGTATTTATTTTTTTGTCATCATACATACAACCTCCTTGTTCATAATGTTTGTGCGTGATCTCTTTGGTGATTGGAACTTTTTACGGAATTTGGAACGTTTTACTCATAAGCACATTCCAAATTCAAATCGCCTAGCCTAAGTACTTGCTTTTCATCCCTAGAGAGGAAAAGTAAGTTTTTGGCTTTCAGTTTGACATTTGATTCCTATAGTGTAATAACGGTAAAGAGTCCGTCGCCTAATCGAACGAATTCGAGCGTTTGGCGCGGACTGAGAGCTGGGCGCGTTGCGTGGCTTGATAAAAGTGAAGTTTTCAAAAAATCGTTTATAAAAAATAGTATAAGCTAGAATATATATTTTGTTATTTATAAACATTAGCCTGTTCTTTCATGTGGTATACGTATTTTTGTTTTAGACTTTGTAACATCGAAGAAATAACTGATAGTTTGAAGCGTAAAATTGCGCCAGAGCGGCATTTTTCAACATTTTATTAGATTTTTTTTATATTTTCTCTATGCATACCTAGAGATAAATGCAAACTGTTAATTATATTGCATTTTTACAAGTATAATGTGACTTCGTTTACGGGTCTATGGTGGGTCAATACAAAGGTAAAGAGTACCATTTTAAGAAATCGTGCGTTACAAATAAATTTATTAATCTGTTGAAAATAGTAACCTATAATTTTTTTTCTATAACTCCTTTTTATGAGGCATCAGACTTTTATTTGCTTTAATTTTTGTGATCGTGAAATGTAAACTGTAATTATACCAAGGGATAACTCAAGCTCGAAAAACGGCCTTGTTGTTCAAATCGCGCATGAACGTTCTTATATAGGATGGATGGGCATAAAATGTCAAACAGAAAGCCATCTTGATAGCCAGACATTAGCGTTATCGGGCCGCTGTTCCATTTTAAACTAGCTAAATTAAAAATTATTACAACTTTTGCTATGCTTGTTTTTCCAATGGACATTCCCTTTTTTCCCTCTTCATACACACACTACGTATTTACTTACTTTAGACAACGACAGCCTTCAGGAACCAACATATCTATTACACCTACGCGTTATGCCTTCACCGGACTTTGAGCCATAAAGTTATAAGAATAAGGGTGGTAGCTCCGCGTAGGGTTGTAAAATAAGGTGGTGGATAGCCCCTGGTGGTAATTTATCATAGTGACGTTTCTATTTATCTTGATGAGGGCCTCACTTCCGATGATAATGGACCTTTGTTTTTTTTTCGTTTGTGCAAGGAGGGTCTACGATACTTTAGCCTTGATGAACTTTTATGTGCTTTTACTTTTATGAAAATTACTGTTTTATGCATAGGTATATATAGATGGTAGAAGGTAAATGCGACCTTTTTGGAGCAAGCTCCTCCCAGCACTTAGGTTTAATAGCGCAGGCAGTAAGATGTCTTTTGAACACATAAAGCGTTTGAAGAAAACCGACTCGAAACGTTCGTCATGAAACCCACAAAGAGCTTATGCTATAGGGCTATGTTATTAGGGCTTATGCTATAAAATATATTTTTTTAATTAGGGTCGTCGTAATCGAAATCGATGAGAAGGAATATTATAGTCATCATTGAGGCTCAATTATTAAATTATATTGTAACTAAGGACATACAAAAGAACGGTAGTAGCTGTAAGTTTGTTGCTTTTTCTTCTAGACTTGGTCACGTGAGGCTAGCACCTACATTCACCTATAGCTTACAATAATCGTACTTTGGTCACAGTGTTCAGGCCTTGTTCAGGCTAACGCTTTCTCAAATAACAAAAGCAACGCCCATCAAGAGGTATCATGTGGACGTAAGGAACTATTCCTCCTACTACTATTATACACGCGAAAGTTTGTAAGTATGGATGGATGATGGATGGATGGTTGGATGGATGGATAGATGTTTGTTACTTTTTCACGCCGGAACGGCTGAACGGATCTGGATAAAACTTTGTAGAGAGAAAGATTATGCTGCACCACTGAGATCGTCTATATGCGCCTTATGCAAGGTACTAGCGACCCGCCCGCGCGCCCCTGCTTCGCACGGGTGCACATATCATGCATGTATTATACATATAAACTTGAATCACTCTATCTATTAAAAAAACCGCATCAAAATCCGTTGCGTAGTTTTAAAGATTTAAGCATACATAGGGACATAGGGACATGGGGACATAGGGATATAGAGACAGAGAAAGCGACTTTGTTTTATACTATGTATAATAAATAATAATAATAATAATAATAATAAACTATGTATAGTGATGAATAGCGTCCACCGCGCCGCATTCTCTCCCGCTTCGCAGTCGCTTAGGTCGCGCAGGTGTTGTCGATCATTTATCTTGCTAAAGCATAAGTCAAAGTCAATAGGTACTTATTCAATTTAATTAGGACCACTTCGAGAAGTCTTAAAACTAAATGAATAGCTAAATGACAGTTCCATGCGACCAAACAAAGTATGAGCGCGCCATTCTCAGAACACACTAGCAAGTATCACCACAAAAGAGCTCGTTAAATAGCCATTGTAATCCAGTTATTAAATCCGTTTAACTTCCTTTCAGAATAGAAATCGATATCTGCATTGGACACTATGATTCGCTAGATAATGGATTCAAATATAATAAACCATTTAAACATCCTTTGTTTAAACCGCAAGTCGGACGATTCGAGAACATTCGGCATCAGAACAATAGATTTTATTACCGCACTATCACCAAGACAAATGAGAAATAGACCATACCCAATGCTAGGTAAATAAATAGTAAATAGACTAGCGCTGTCTCTGTCATACCCGCAAAAGTGGCACCTTCTTTTAAGCAAGTAAAATCGAACGAAAGTGATCCCTAATGCGCAAGAAACAAAGGGAATATTTGAACTGAAAGACTGGGGCTTCAAAACTCCGAGGCATTTTCTTTTACATAGGCTATGTTTCACTGCTGAGTCCGAGCTAAAATCAGTTCTATTGTCTACAGTTAGAGTGAAGTTTTGGTTGGTGGATGCAAGCGCAGTGACGTCATTTTGGCTGGACGTTGGCGGTCAAAATTTATTGCGCATAAATGTACCTCTGGCTAACCCGGGAGTTAGGGGGTGTTGGGAGTAGGCTTAAAAATCAGGGTAAGGGGTAAAAGGGGTGCGTTTTTAGCGTTCGCAGCGTCGCAGTCGGCCTATTGGGGTGTTGATGGAGGCAGGGACGAACTGGGTAGGACTTTTCTAGGAAATAGATATGGGTGCAATGCGATGAAATAAATAAATATTGGTGGACATTCCACACAGCACTATGTCGCCTCAAATAAAGCCAAAGATTGTAATGTGGGAGCCAGGTATTATATAATACTAGTTGCGCCCCGCGGTTTCAACCGCGCAGATTTTAATCCCGGTATTCACATGAGATAAAAGTAGCCTATGTGCTATTCCAGACTATAATCTATATATACGCCAAGTTTCATCTAGATCCGTTCAGCCGTTCTGGCGTGAAAGAGTAACAAACATCTATCCATCCATCCATCAATACTTACAAACTTTCGCGTTTATTATAGTACCTAGTAGGATTAGATATAATACATTTTTTTGTAAATTCATAGGTACATATTGGAGAGGGTAGTTGCGGGAGAGGGTAGTTGCGGTTAAAGGAGAGGGTAGTTGCGGTTAAACGTTACCAGTCGTGTTGAAATTGCTCCGTAATTATAAAAATCGTTTCTAATAACAAACGCGCAACAAGCGACCTAAAACTGTTGTAAAGTGGTATCTAGTGACTGTGCTTTGAGTTTTACATAAAGATTTTGTACGCCAGTGCCCTTTAATACCTTTTTTGCAATCAAAAATAATTTAGTATTTGTGCCTACCTCCGCACGGCTCGTCTATATTTCGACTAGGTACATTCGTTTTGTATCCGATAGCAAATAATCTAAGCCTATCAAACGATGGTTAAGTGCGGTGCGTGTGGCAAATTTCTTGCTCAGAATGATGCCATAAAGTGTTTCAAGTGTTCAGCCACTTATCATCGTGCCTGTGTCTCGATACCTGTGACTGGTTCTACCAGGCCGACATGGGTGTGCTCAGGATGCAAAATCAAAATCCCACGGGAAGAAAACACGCACGTTAGAGGGATCAGTGCCATTCAAGATTCCGTTGCCGACCTGCAGCCCGCACCAGCGCCCGCGCTGCCGCCTATGCCGGTGCCTGCGCCTGTCGTCGGGTGTTCAGCGGCCGGGGACGAGGTCGCTCCGCCGTCAACGCCGCCGTACGGACCACCCGCGCAGTCAGCTAATCTTGTCGCAGAAATAAGAGCTTTACGTGGTGAACTTGGTGCTATGAGACGAGAGATTGGAGAATACCGTGCCGAAATACGCGAGTACCGCGCCGAGATGAAGGCCTACACTAACAGGATTGAATGTCTCGAGGCGAAGGTCCTGGCGTGGGAGTGTAGATTAGAGGGAAAAGCCCCCGGTATAGATGTCGAGGCGACCATCCAAGAACTTAAGTTGCAACTTAACGAACGCGACCAGGAGTTACTCCTAAGTGACCTAGAAATTACGGGGTTACCGGAGAGTAAAGATGAGAGCCCTGTGCATGTTGTGAAAATGGTAGTAATTAAGCTGGGCGTTGAGCTTGAGGACCGTGACATCGTTCACGTCGAGCGCACGGGCCCTCGCTTCCGGATCATCGTCGAGAACGCTACTGGTGCACCAGTGCCCCCTCGTCCCCGCAACTTGGTGGTGACGCTGGCCCGGCGTGCGCCCCGCGATCAGTTACTGCGTGCTGCCCGGGTACGTCGAGTTATCAACACTAGTGAGTTCGAGCTGACGGGCTCGCAAGGGGCTACAGGGGGCACGCCCGGCGCTTCAAGCCGCGTCTATCTGAACGAGCGACTCACTCGCACGAACAAGCAGCTGTTCTACCAGACCCGAGAGGCTGCCCGTCGCTGCAGCTGGAGGTACGTGTGGACCCGAGCTGGTAAAATATACGCTCGTAAGGAGGACGGCAAGGCTGCGGAGCGTGTACGCTCCGAATATGATGTGAACAGAGTTTTTGGTTTGGAAGTAGTTCGAGTGTAGATTCAAATATGGCAGTGCTTTTGGTAAAAAATAGTTTTAAAATATGTAGGTACTATCTGTGTAAAGTAGATTCTAAGAAACTCGTTATATTGTTGTCATCCATCTATGTTATCGGTTTTCTATTGTTTAACCTAGGTAGTTTGGTATATAACGCTCATGAAATCAATTTCAAAACAGATTGTGTCTAGTAATTATTCGCATAAAAGGTTTGTCGATACCAATTCACAACAACATAATTAAACAAATAAACTGTATTATATTTTTATATGAATTACATACATGTAGGTACACACTATTTACACCCTTTTTTACTCTCCTATTTACAGACTTATTAACATTTTTATAAACATAGTTCTAATGAAACTATTTACTTATCTAAAACCTAAATCAAAATAAATTATATTCTATTTGTAAACAACAACACATTACACATATTAGCATTATCTGTAAAGCGTTAGATTTTATTTTAATATCTAGATACCTCGTTTATTTACTACTTTATGAACGTGTTGTTGTTTTTTAGTTACGGCTACCCTCTCCCTCCTTGGTTTCAGCTGAAAATCAGCGTTGGGTATTAATATACCCAACATTTATGCTGAGCTGATAACCTTTATAGTATGGGTAGGTAGGTATAGTATGTACATGCTGTGCTGCAAAAAATTATTAATGTTACCCCCTTTTTAGTTTATTTTTACAGGCTTGTGCTTTTCACTGTACCTTTTTACGTATACTAAATAAAGAATTATTCTATTCTATTCTATTCTATATACTACGTAATGTCCCAGACAGAGAATAAAAATCTATGTTTATCACTCAAAAGTTTGTTCTCGGTTGGGTTCGAGCCCACGTTACGGTCTACGGCATAGAAGGTCAGATACCACTAAGCTGTAAAGGCTTTCATATAAAATATTAAACAAAATGTATATGAAATAGTGGGTTCAGGTTGCACACCTGCTTCGTAGCAACTGCATAGCATTTACACGGCTAAAACTCATATACGCTAAACCAGTTAGAAATTAATCCAACACTTGTCTTTTTCACAAAAAAATCCCACATTTTGTTGTATTCCATAGGTGACAGGTTGCAAGCCCATCGCCACTAAAGCTCCCTATTAATTCCCAATCCGTTCCTGGAACGCGTTTGACCCGCACCCTCTCAACCCCTACGCACGTCTCACTCACACAAACTCCAAAAAGAACTCTCCGTCGCTTTCCACCCTTTGCTTAAATTATCTCCTACGTCAAAGCTTTTCACTGATCTACAATAAACAACCATCCCACCTACAACATAAAGCTCAAAGTTAAATCAGCCAAACGATCGTAAGAACAAGTTTTTCCAAAGAACGTGTAGTCCAGGTGCTCTATCCCTTTAGCTACCAGCTCTTTGTTCTCATTCAATACAACACCGTATACATTTGTAGTAAAGTCGGTTTTGGCCTGTGTTTGTCAACGGAAAATTCGTCTTTTGAGAATAAGCTACGTGTAAAGGTGGTGTATTAAAAACACCCTCTGGGATGGGGTGGGTAACCGAGGGAGGGGATAGGTGTAGTCTCGAGGCGAGGGTTGCAAGACGCAGTGTTCGGGTGACTTTGGGAATGAAAAGTCGCGTCAGTTGATGATACTCGACGAATAGGTTCTGATGTCACCTAAAATTCATATCTTAGTTGATAATTTTATTTTTCATTGGCAGAGCACCTTTTTGCCTGCGCCTCCTGTTGGTACTTATACGTCATACAAGTTATTGTATTACAAAAAAACATGTCTGCAAAAAAAAGTCTGATATTAAACAATAATTGTTATTATCTCAATCCGAAATAACACAATTATGTATGATAAGGCCGCCCATTGTATTATTACAATTTTTATTTTTTTAAGTTAAAATTTTGTCTCGATGTATTTTGTAGTGATAATCAATAAAGAGTTATCTACCTATCTATCTATGTTTGTTAATACTATAGAAATATTCCGATTATTTTTATAAATTTGTATGAAATTAGTGCTTTAAAGTGAGATGTTTGTTATCTGTCTGGGTATTATATTATATGTACCTATGTATTTACAACAGATAAGTCTGGATTACTTATAGTAAGGGCTATGGGGGATCAGGTTAGGGGATCCTGGTGGCCGAGCTCCATTAAGCTATTTTATTTCTTCAACACCACTTTGAAACGTCTTAAAGCTGATAACCGAGCTTGGTGAGGCATAGTAAAACTAGAAACTGAAAAAAACTGAAACAGCTTCACGACTTTGATACCTAGGCATGGTAGATATCCCTTCAGATCTCTCAGTCCAAGTACTAAATCAAGATTCTTTAAGGATGTCTAAGGGGGTATTCAGAGGTACGTCCAAACATACCCACATTTTGCAGTAGTTAGTACTCCATACGTGACAGGTTGCAAGCCATCGCTGCTGTTAGAGTACTAACTGGTTTCCTCACGATGCTTTCCTTCACTATTTAAGAGCACTGGCAATGGTGTCGATTCTGTTGTTGCAATATCCTAAACTACCCTAATCTGACAGCTCTAAAATTATGGCCGTCCTTGTTGTTTCGGTCTTTTAGAAAGGGATGTAAATATTTTTAGTGCTATCAAATTAGGTTAAATTAGGAAAATTAAACAACAGAATTGGCACCACTATGCACATAAATTTTTCGATAGAAAAATCCATTGGTGCACGACCGGATTCGAACCTGCGACCTTACGATCGGAAGGTCACTTCCACTAGACCACCGGTGTAAAACTAGAAATATGTAAAAACAATCAAATTCAATACCAATGCAAGATGAAATTCCAATCTTTTACGGAGCGTCAACTGGAGTTTCCATGATTGGTAATATCGTAAGTGCAAAATGTAGGCGCGTGCCAAAAAGCGTTCAAAATAATGTTTGGACGCCCCAACTTTTCCCTGTAAACCTCCTCATTACTAAATAAATAATAATCATGCGTAAACCAAAAGTTTTTCTTTAGATATAATAAAATAAGTTTTTATTTTATTTCAGACTGTTTGAATACGTCTTAGTGATAGAAAAAATATTTTGTCTCATGAGCAAAGGATCAACGTTTGACGACAGAAAAGGTCACCACTGAATGAGCTCAAAAGCCCAAGCTCTGGTTTATAATGATCACCACTGTCATAATCACGTGGACCATGTCCTTGTTTCATATAAGACCACAGCGATCCGCCCTCGCGCCCCTGCTTCACACAGGTGCACATATCATGCATGTATTACACATATAAACCTTCCTCTTGAATCACTCTATCTATTAAAAAAACCGCATCAAATTCCGTTGCTTACTTTTAAAGATTTAAGCATACATAGGGACATGGGGATATAGGGACAGAGAAAGCTACTTTGTTTTATACTATGTAGTGATAGTGATATAGCGCTGGTGTTATGATCACCATTTCACATCAAGTGAGCCATCAGAAAATTGAAAAAAGCACCTGCTCTAAGTCAGGAACTGAAAAGAGGTAGTTAGAACGTTTCTGCAGCTGCATGCTTTGATGAATTTCAGTTGTAGTTTGTAACGAACAGCTCAAAGGGTTGTTTTGCCAAATTTCCTTCCCTCATAGCTACATAGGCTTTACAGGGAAACTCGCAACTCCCAAAACATTCCACCAATTGTATAATCTGACTGAAAAAAAAACTGAAACAGCTGGATCTTTGATCCCCAGGCACGGTATATATCACCTTAGATCGACCAGCATGAATTCCAGATTATTTGATTAGAATCTGACTATTTTGCGACGGAATTCTTTTACTGTCGTTTCTTTTTTGAGCACCGGTGGTCTAATGGGAGTGACCCCGCCTTCCGATCGTAAGGTCGCAGGTTCGAATCCGGTCGTGCACCAATGGATTTTTCTATCGAAAAATTTATGTGCGCAATGCCAGTGCTCTTAAACGGTGAAGGAAAACATCGTGAGGAAACCAGTTAGTATTCTAACAGCGGCGATGGGCTTGCAACCTGTCACGTATGGAATACTAACTACTGCAAAATGTGGGTATGTGCCAAATGTAATGTTTGGACGTACCTCTGACTACCCCCCTTAGACATCCTCAAAGAATCTTGAATTTAGTACCTACTTGGTACTGGGAGATCTGAAGGGATATCTACCGTGCCTGGGGATCAAAGTCGTGAAGCTGTTTTTTTTCAGTTTCTTTTTTGTAATTAGGCTCATACAAACTAATAGTAGGAACCAAGCGGTAATTTGTCACCTTTAGGCATACAGATATTAGGCCTCATAAGCCTTTTATTTCACTGGCATCCACACTCTTCAAACCGAAACACAGCAACGCTGCTTGGCGCCCGAACTGGGGTATGGTTGTAGTGCTTTCCCGGATAAACCCTTCACAAAGACCTCTGACTAAATCACGTAAGTCATAACAACGTTTTTAACTTAGTTTTTGGGTACGTTAAGAACAAAGGCTTAAAAACAGCGTGTTATCAGACGCGCGTAATTTTTCATTACCATTTCCTTGTAGCCAGGCGAACGAGAAGATAAAACCGTACTCCCCCTACCAAGTACAAGCGATACGAAAACGATACGTAATTTTTTGTTTAACCCGAGCAATGAGAAACGAATCAAAAATGACGGCAATCATTATCTCTCGCTTACACACTTTTTTAAACTACTTATCTCTCACTCGTGACTAAATAGCCGTTGACATTAACCAAACTGCGTGATAGATTTAAGATAAGATAAGATAAGATAATGTTTATTTCAGACAAAAAAGAGATACATATGAGTTGAGCCATACAGAGGTCTTATTCTAGGGATTTTAGCTTATCAGGCAATCTGGCACACTCTGGTACTCTGGTGCTACTATTTCTTATACCTATCTAGTGTTACAAACTTCTCCCGATGATTATACTTTAGCGCTCTGTCTGTGATGTTGTTGTTGTTGAGAATAATTTTCTTGGCCTTTCCGAATATATTCCGATTTCAAGCAACAAATTTGTTCGAGACACTTCAAAGCTACTATTTTTATAAAACACAATAGAAATATGTGCATGTATTCTTTTAGTTTGTTTATTTACAAAGGAAAATAACGATAGTGCATTTAGTTAGCTACGCGTCTACACTATTCTGTAAAAAATATTGCAATGAACAAAGTGGTCTACACATTGGTATAATAAGTAATATAAAAAATGCGTTTAGATAGTATCTGAATGCATGGCCAATGAACAAAACAAAAAAATGCGTTCAGATAATATCTGCATTTTTTATATTACTTATTATACCAATGTGTAGACCACTTTGTTAATTGCACTATTTTTTCACAGAATAGTGTATACGCGTAACTAGCTACGAAAAAAAAAATACAGGAAAAACACTACAAGCTCGCTTTTGTTTAATTTGCACAAATCTTTTGCACTTTGTAAATGTTGGTATGAACTTTAGAACACACTGTGGGTAGGTACTTGAATGTAGATCGCTTAAGGGCCCGGCGACAGCGGCTCGCAGTTTCGAGGTGCGATTGGCTATTATTTCATTTTATTTCATTTCGGGGAGGTTGTTTGAAAGAATAACTATCCAGTGACAAGCATAAATACTGTTCGAATAGAAATAATACAATAATATAAGGGAAATTTGCTTGAGTCAGAAATCATATTGGTATTAGGTAAACGTAAGGCCAAACATACTAATACCAAAATGATTTCTGATTCGGGCATTTTTCCCTTATATTATTGTGTTATTTGTGTTCGAACAGTATTTATGTGTGTCACTGGATAGTTATTCTTTCAAACCAACCTCCCCGAAATGTAATAAAATGAAATAATAGCCAATCGCACCTCGAAACTGCGAGCCGCTGTCGCCGGGCCCTTAACAAAGGATTTTTTCTTGTGATAAAGATTACGAATAGTTTTTTTTATTACTGTGATTTATTTACATTTAAATAATGCGAATTAAATAACCATTTTTATTAGTGCAGAATTTCATGTAACAGTCTATCTAATCGGAAGGAAAACTTAATGCGGTACAATTTTTTTTTATTAGAGTATAAAAATAACTACTCGATCCTATATTTACGCCACTAGGACGGTCTGCCTACGTCCAGCAGTGGACTAAGGAAGGTTGTTGATGATGATGATGATGACGCCACTAGGCCATTTTTTAATGGGACAAAGTTTATGTCAAAGGGAGCGTAGTGGGTTCAAATCTCACTCTTTTTAATTTCCTGGAATATAATAAAATGTCGATTATTATGAGATCAAACGAACTTCTTGAAGTGAAGTTCGATCATTATTGTATGAGTCGCATCATTCGAAGATACAGGGTCGAAGTCGATTATTCGTTTGATTAGCCCTTAACTATAAATCACATAAACAAATTATGTACCATAATAGTATATTCAGTACGTACTTACCTCATACCTACTTACACATCTTATTTTTAACCGACTTCCAAAATTTTTTTTTTGGACTTATTTTCGTTATCGCTATATTTCATGGTACGAGGGTGACGGGTGCAGAGTTCCCTTCGGAAATTTATAGCCGAGTCGGGGGCCGGGACCCTTCGCCAGGTTCGACCTTTTGGCGATAGAGGGCGACACTTTGACTAAAAAACTAAAATCAAAACCTTAACTTCAATTTTCTTAACAAATTTTAAAATAAATAATTTTGGTTTCTTAAATGTACTTTGTAAGCGTAATTATTTATTTATTAGAATTATAGTTTTTTATGATTAGGTAGTTAGGTATTATAATTTATGTTCACAAATTACATTGTACAAGTACCTACCGTGGTTTATTTTAATACTTGTATATTATAAAAAAAGGGAAATAAAGAAAAAAATTGTTATATCAAAATGTTGTTAATTCATTAGATTAATCATCACTACATTGTATAAAACAAAGTCGCTTTCTCTGTCCCTATGTCCCCTTGTCCCTTTGTATGCTTAAATCTTTAAAACTACGCAACGGATTTTGATGCGGTTTTTTTAAATAGATATATAGAGTGATTCAAGAGGAAGGTTTATATGTATAATACATGCATGATATGTGCACCCGTCCGAAGCAGGGGCGCGCGGGCGGGTCGCTTGTGTATAATAATGAATAATAACCGCTAAACTTAAAAAGCACAGTTAATTGACTCAGGCGTGACTTTGCGGAAGTCCATTGTTAAATATAAATTAACTTGAACAAAGCAATATGTAGTACTAATCCGCTGATCTAGATTTAGATTTATTTTTTCTGATTAGATCAGCGGATTAGTACTACATATTGCTTTGTTCAAGTTAATTTATACTTAAAAAGCACGTCTTCATTGAATAGGAAAATAGTATTTCGAAAACCACTTAATTAAAGACTAAATTCGGAGTTAGGAACAATGAAAATATCTGCTTACACCGAAATATTAAACTAAAACGTTGGCAAACTACGCCAGTTGTGTTAACATCGCAGACTGAATGCCTAGATTTTCTAAAATAGCGGTAGACGTCATATAAGAGAACATTTTTTCGTAAATACGAGACCCTATTACTCCGCTGTCCGTCTGTTTGTCTGTCTGTCTGAGGGCCTATCACGAGTTCCGGTGCCGACCGCGATCGATCGTAGATCACGCCGATAGATACCACATTTTAAGGAAATTCAATATTATAAATTAATCTTATATTCCTAATAAATTCTTATTATTTTTATCATTATTCCTATTATAAATATTATATATTATTCGCATTCCTTGAGAAGCTTCACTTAAGCTTCTCAAAGAATACGCTAGATGCCGTTGTCTAATTTCCTTGAAATTCGGTGTAGATCGTAGCGATCCACGATCGATCGCGGTCGGCACCGAACTCATGATAACCCCCCTGAACCAACCAACGCTAGGATGTAAAAAAGAGGGACAGGTGAATCGTAGGCAGGATGGAATCAAATCGAACGCCATTCTAATAGCCTGTTCCTCACAGGTTTTCTAACCTAGCGAGGCTTTTGATTATACCTACAAAATGTTACCCATAGTTTACCTATGTATTATGTATACATCGTAAAAAAATATAAGCCTCATAATTACTAAGTTTGTAACAGATGTTTGGTATTCAATAAATTTCATTTTATTTCATTTCATTTCATCTTCATCGCTCTGCGGTGTCCATTTGCTAATAAGTACCTTCACCACCAACTTTAATTCATTACCCACTATTACAAACAGCGGCTGAATTATAAAGCTTCCCGCTTTTCAGAAAATCAAAACTTTACTTTTAAATAGTTCGCGAATGAATTTAGATGCTAGTATTTTAATGCGAATTTTAGAAGCAGTGTTAACTGTTTGTGAGTGACTTTTGAAATTTATGTAAAATCCGTTACATGAAACGGTGTTACGGATTGTCTGCCATTTTTGACGTAGACAACTAGCAGGCAGGTTAAAGAGTAGTAGAGCTCTTTGTGAAGGGCTCGTCCGGGGAAGTACTACCACCACGATTTTTTCTACCGCCAAGCAGCAACGCTGTGTTTCGGTTTTAAGAGTGTGTGTTGCTGGTGTTACAGGCAAATGAGGCTTAACATTTGTATGCCTCAAGTTGATGGACGCAGAGCAGGGCATCGTAAGGCACGATCCTATTGTGCGTGACCTACGGGGCAATGTTTTGTTTATAGGTGATGGTTACCACTTAATATCAGGTGGGCCATCTGCTTGTTCCATCAGCTAGTTGTATAAAAAAAAAAAAAAGATCCCATCGTGCGTGGCTTACGAGGTAATGTTTTTTGATAGATGATGTTTACCACTCAACATCAGGTGGGCCATCTGCTTTGTTCCATCAGTTAGTTACTTAAAATAAAAATTTTGACGGCGGTGTACTCTAGTAAAATCCTAAAGTGTAATGTTATATTACAGTAGGTGCTTAATTGATTCCAACAATACTTCAAAATGGGATGGGATAAATTATACATGCACACAAATGTCTAATAAGAAAGCAAATGTTAATAGGGTTCTCGAACCCCTAACTCGACAAACAACAACTCCGAAACGGAACCAATCTCGATCGAGGAAGCGCCACAATCGAATTTCCTTCCTCCGAGTAGAAACCGCTGTTTGTCACTTTTAGCTACATGGTGCTCCAAAATAGGTATACATTAACCAGGAGAGCAAATTTAGTCCTAACTCAAAAAAATATTTATTGATAGTTTTTTACTTTTATGTGTTTCCTGCAGCAGCTGTATCAGTACTGGCAGAAGGCCGAAGAATAGTTTTCTGGAAGGGCTTCTGACTGGACATTAAAGGGCGGCACGCCGGCCTCTAAACTGCGGTGCAGAAAGCAAGGGGAAACTACTGCACAACACCTCCCAACAAAAAGTAATGATGCACAACAATTGATGCATCAATTACGCCGACAAGAGCATTGCTCTTAAATTAGAAGAAGAAGAAGGTTTCCTATATACCTGGACGCAGGACAGTGCATCGTAGGGCACGTTCCTATGTTGCGTGACTTACGTTACGAGGCAATGCTTTCTTATAAGTGACGGTTACCACTTATGATCAGGTGGGCCATCTACTTCCTCCAGCAAGCTGTATAAAAAAACTTTTTTTGCATGTTACGAGTATTTCATTCATTTTCACGTCTTCATTTCACTTTCAATTGATTTTTAGTGATTATATTTCTTACATACAATAGATTGCTGATAACATTGGGTAAGTCTGGGCTCTGACTGACTCAGAGATATTTTTACGTATTTCGCTAGAGAAATCTATACTAAGGAGCGGTTTGAGTAAGCGATAAATATTAAGTCAGTCGATGAAGTAAGTGTAAAGGGGCTGACCACCGTCAGACAGATTAGTCAGATAAGTAAAAAAAAGTAGCACGCTTACGCCCGCTTTCTGAAAGCGCAATTAACACTAATCGGCTTTTACTTCAAATTACATAGAGATAGCAAGTGACTTGACCGCCGAATAGTGTTGATCGAGCTTTCAGAAACCAGGGGTTATTCCCATATCAAGTCTATATTTAGTGTAAAAAAATTACAGTCATTTCATTTAATTTTCTTGAACACTCCGTGTAGTGTAATAGTAACTATTTCTAGTAACGCACTCTCAATTAGTAAGTTGCCCGAATGCCAGGAAAGTTTTCCCGCATATATATCCATTTGTATAAAATGCGAGCAAAGTGTGGAGTTGGACCGAGCTCCTATCCTTTGGTGGCTATAATTTATGTGCAACTTCTAGATGTACTGATGGCATACCAAACACAATAATTGGCCATAAATTAAAAAAAAAAATTAAGAAAAATATATGTCTATTCAAGCAAAAAGAACGCTGGAAACAGTGGATGCGTTTGCGCATACAAAACTCTCTCTCACTCGCACCATCACACCCCCTCCTTCCGGCGTTCTTTTTTTTTGATCGATCAGGTACAGGCACGCCAGTACCTGACCAGTTAAATTTGTAACTTGCATGCCCGCTGTTTCATTTTACTGGCATGACTGTGTATTTTCACCTTTAAAGGTGACTACTTGCGCCCCGCGGTTTTAACCGCTGAGATTTAAATCCCGGTATTCCCACGGAATAAAAAGTACCTTAGCCTATATGCCGTCAGCCGTTCCGGCGTAGAGTAACAAACATCCATCCATCCATACTTACAAACTTTCGCGTTTATAATATTAGTAGGATGGTTACCACAAGGAATGATGGTAAACATCAGGTAGGTTATCTGTTTATTCCATCAGCTATTGGTATCACTTGGCCGGATTTCTTATTTTCTCTAAGATTGTTACGTTTGTTTTGCAGACGGTGCTGGCGCTGGGCGGGCGGTCGCGGCCTCGCGGTAATTGTGCAAAAGTTATCATCCTCAGCGAATGGTGAATTTGTTCACGCTTCCTAAGGCGCCATGCACACTGAAGACATAGACTGGATAGACGGATCATCCTACTTTATTCTACTAATATTGTAAACGCGAAAGCTTGTATGGATGGATGGATGGATGTTTGTTACTCTTTCACGCCGGAACGGCTGAACGGATCTGGATGAAACTTGGCAGAGAGATAGATTATAGTCTGGAATGGCACAAAGGCTACTTTTTATCCCGTGAAAATATCGGGATTTCAATTTGCGCGGGTGAAACCGCGGGGTGCAACTAGTATTTGTATATTGGTTGACTATCCACACAAACTCTATCTAGTTCTCTCTAGAGTTTTCATGTTTAGGGTTTTCAAGTTGATGGACGCCGGCAGTGCATCGTAGGGCACGTTGTTATGTTGCGTGACTTACGAGGCAATGCTTTTTTAGATGATGGTTACCACTTAACATCAGGTGGACCATAAGCAAGTAGTTAGTATTAAAAATTATTATGACAACAGACTACAGTTCCTGTCATAAAATAATCGAGATAATTATTAATGCAGACCCAGGCTACGAACTATATTGTTCTTAAATTCATCCCAATCGGTAGCATTCCCCTCGGTTTCTGAAAGCTCGATCAGAACTAATCGGCTGTCAAGTCACTTGCGATTTCAGCTTTTACTTCAAATTAGATAGAAATAGTAAGTGACTTGACAGCCGATTAGTGTTGATCGCGCTTTCAGAAACGGGGGGTTTGTACTATGATAAGATGGAATACATGAATTACGAATTTGAAGATATCGCATAATTATCTGAAATGTCAGGGATTTAAGTAAATTAATGTCTACCCTCTCATATTTCGAATACCTGAAAAGAACTCCGTTAATGAGCTAGCCTTATTTATGCGATTTATTTACAAAGTCCCTACCTCTGGGACACAGCGCAAATAGCGGCCCTGTTTTTGTGTGCGTACATTTTAATCATGACCCCAGTAAGGGCTCGGTCATTACTTTAATTGATTGGGTGAGCAAGTAAAGTACCTACTTAATCCTTTATTTAGACAAGTACCTAATCATTAAGATGACTGCTGGTTTGTAAATCCTGGTTCACATACTTGTAAATGTAAACGCCTTTAAGACGCAGACAATATACCTCATACTCTTACACTTCAACATTTTTGAAGATATTAAATCACTGAATGAAGTTATGAAAAATTTCAAGCAACCAAGTTTCGGGGCATTACATACAAGGGTCACCGAAAAATTCATTTTGACCCAAGCAAGTTTTCATGGAAAGTTTTTTTTTAGTTTTCGATCATAATAAAACTTGTTGGCCATCAGCCTTTTAAATAAGAGATGGCAGTAGTTTCAAAATTGTTTAAATTTTTAAAGATTTTTATGTAAAGGTACTGACACACGTGCTCAAAAATAAGCATGCTTCTTTTGAGCATGCTCAAAAATCAACCGACGTACGACCAAATAAGCATGCTTATTTACTAGCACGACCTGTTCACATGTGCTTTTATTGAGCAAGGCTCGAAAAAACCATGCTTTTGACTCGAAAATAAGCACGTGTGTCAGTATCTTAAGACCTCATTTCTTCTAATGATCTCAATTTGAAGTCAAACAAAACCTCAAAATAGCCCTAAAAATTAGGAAAATTTAACCTAACAATGCGGTCCTTATCGTCGACACTTGAAACAACAAAAAACAACTCCTACACAAAAAATAAAAGGTCAAAAGTTGTCCTTATTTGAATTTTCATAAAACTTTCTCCCGTCAGGAACAAAGAACATTTATATTAAAAAAGTCTGACCACGGCCAGATAAATATCTGTAGTCTCGAGAGCGGGGCCGAATTTCAACTTTCGGACAAAGAGTGCGAAGAAAAATATAGATGAGACAAAGCTAATCAGAGATGTAATAATAATAAATGGGATGACCTTACACACAGCACTATCTTGCCCTAAATTAAGCTAAGGCTTGTGATACGGGTAAATATATTATTTATATACTTAATTTTTTAACACATCTATGTTCATCACACAATTGTTTGTTCTCGATGGGGATCGAACCGACGGCCTACGACGCAGAAGGCAGAGCCACAACCAACTGACCTATGAAGGCTGTCAAAAGAAGATTTTTTATACAACTAGCTGATGGAACAAGCAGATGGTCCACCTGATGTTAAGTGGTAACCATCACCTATAAACAAAACATTGCCCCGTAGGTCACGCACAATAGGAACGTGCCCTACGATGCACTGCCCTGCGTCCATCAACTTGAGGCATACAGATGTTAAGCCTCATGTGCCTGTAATTACACCGGCGACCACACTCTTCAAACCGAAACACAGCGTTGCTGCTTGGCGGCAGAAAAAGGCGTGGTGGTAGTACTTCCCCGGACGAGCCCTTCACAAAGAGCTCTACTACTCTTAAATCTTCTAATGAGCTCTTCTTGTCAGAAGTCTTGTTTCTTGTTGCTCATTAGAAATGGTTAGGCCGAGGAATTACAACCACCATACCTTTTTCTGCCGCCAAGCAGCGTTGCTGTGTTGCGTCGCTACCCGCTGGTTACTGAAAGCTCGATCAAAGCTCATCTGAATCACAGCAACTCCGCCTATTTGACTATTATGTTTAAGTATTATATCAACTATCGTTGTCATATCACAAGCTTTGAATTAGCTTGGGGCTAGATAGTGCTGTGTGAAAAGTCCAGCAATCCTTCTAACAATTATCCTACTTGTTTTGTAAGTATGGATAGATGTTTATTATATTTCACGTAAAAACGGCTGCACTGATCGGGATGATATTTGGCACAGAGACAGATTATAGTATGGAATAGCATAAAGGCTACTTTTTATCCCGTGGGAATACCGGGATTAAAAACTACGCGGGTAAAACCGCGGGGCGTAGCTATAGTATTTAAATATTATTTTTTTATTATTTAACCTCAAAGTTTGACAAATATCCTACTTCCTACGAATATTATAAATGCGAAAGTTTGTATGTATGGATGGATGGATGGATGTTTGTTCCGCTATAACTTCAGAACGGCTGAACGGATCTTGGTGAAAATTGGCACAGAGATATATTATAGTCTGGAATAACACATAGGCTACTTTTTATCCCGTGGGAATACCGGGGTTTAAAACTACGCGGGTGAAACCGCGTGGCGCTACTAGTAGCTTTATTAGACAGTCCTAAGCGAATCCATACCAACTCAGTTCCAAACTTCCTCCAGTTAGGCGAGCACCAATAGGCACTCTGTGTACACAAACTACTCAGCACTGCCCACTCCATTAGAAAGTTGTGGTCCATCTGAGCTAACTCCTCGATCCAACTCATTACCGCCCGCCCTGCCGCAAGACCCGCCCAGCCCACCGCTTGCCTAACTTCCACTACCCAGGGTTGCCATGCAATGAAAAAGTTCTACCTAAATACTAGGGTTATTTTATTTGACACCTATTTGTTTAAAATACTTGATCTGGGTTACCAGGGTTGTATAAAGTAAAAGTACTCGTGTTTTTATCATGGGTAATCGGTGAAGGAAAACATCGTGAAACCAGTTACTGTTAGTATATTCTAACCGCGGCGATGGGCTTGCAACCTCTCACGTATGGATACCAACTACAACAAAATATGGGTATGTGCCAAATCTAATGGTTGGACGTAATTCTGACTACCCCCTCAGACGTCCTCAAAGAATCTGGAGTTAGTACTACTATTGGTACTAATGATTAGGGGATATCTAGTTTTTGACAGGAAATGTATGTATTTACAAAAAAAGGATTATACTTACTAGATCAGCTATGTTGGTTCCCATAGGACGAGCTTTGCCTTAGATTGGGGCTAGATGGTACTGTGTGGAATGTACTACAATATTTATTTCTTTCATAAAGAAATCCTGTCAAGTCGCAGACAATTCTCGTTGACTAAAACTGTAAGGGATACGTGTAAAATAATTAAAAATTCCAGTCAGCCCTACTAGTGGCGGGTACATAACGGGCAAGCGTGTCAACTCTAACCGCCCCCACTTGGGCCATAAAAGAAACTTTGTTAACACAATCTCTAGATGGAAAATGCTAATGCAGAATTTTCTAGATTAAAATTTTGATTACTACCAAACTGACCACGAAGCGAGCGACACATTATTATTATGACGACCTCAGTGGCGCAGCGGGCCAGAGTCCGCCTGCGACGCAAGAGGTTGCGGGTTCGATTCCCGACTCGGAACAAGTTTGTGTACGATCTGCAGAAATTTGTTCTGTTGGTCTGGGTGTTTATGTATAATAAAAAATATCTATCTACGTTAGTATATAATGTATTAAATATATCAGTCATTTAGTACCCATAACACAAGCTTTGAGTAGCTTACTTTGAGGCTAGATGATGCTGTGTGGATTGTCCAGCATTATTATTATTATTATACGTGCCCTCCGGGTCCAACTGCTGGGCAAAGGCCTTCCCCTATTCCTTCCACACGTCGCGATCCTGGGCTATGTTTGCCCAGTCCGTCAGAAAACCATCCAGCTCGTGCCGCTATCTCCGCTTTGGTCGGCCGCGTCGCCTTCTCGCTGGGTTACGATGCCAATTAGTGGCTATCTTTGCCCACAGCTCATCTGACATAAGGCAGACATGACCAGCCCAATTCCACTTCAGCTTGGCGGCTTGCGAAGCTACGTCTGCGACACATAAGATAAATTAAGATAAAGAGTAAATTCTTTGTAACAGTACATTTAATATACGTAGTTTTTCACTTAAATAAGACGCGCATTCTCAAATAATTACAAACATATGTTTATTGAAGAGTGAAGTAACAAAGAAATTATAATTATACTAGTAGCGACCCGCGGTTTCACCCGCGCAGATTAAAATCCCGGTACTCCCACGAGATAAAAGTAGCCTATGTGTTATTCCAGACTATAATATATCTCTCTGCCAAGTTTCATCCAGATCCGTACAGCCGTTCCGGCGTGACAGAGTAACAAACATCCATCCATACAAACTTTCGCGTTTATAATATTAGTAGGATACTGAGTTATTATAGTGAGTTAATCCACAGGTGTAATGGATCACTGATGATAACAGAAACCTAACATAAATTTTCTAATTTCAGGAAATATGTGGGTACTTATGTGCCAAATGTCTGACTCCTCTGACTACCCTCTTTATACTGCAAGTGTTATACCTCTGACCCCCCTTTAACCACTTAATACTAAGGGGTCGAAGCATTATCAAAGATCACTTACTTCCAAAAGATCTGAGGGCATATCTACCGTGCCTAAGGATCAAATTTATGAAGCTGCTTCAGTTTTTCATTTCAGTTAATTTCAAAAGAGCGCAGCCCTAATCACTTGCAATTTGTAAGGGCCGGTAATGAGATTTCAGGCTTCGATGGGCGTTAGGCGTTTGCTAAAGAAAAGTCGCGATTCCACGCCGGAAATGGAATCATAATGCGATAGACGCCTATTTGGGCAGATGCTCATTCGTTTATCGCCTTATGACACGATTTTTGAATTCAGAACGCTTAAAATTCATTTTTTTATTGGACCTCTTTCCTGGAATTCTCTTTTTAAATTTTGTGCGTTTCGTTCTTTATCTTTTAAAAACCTTGATAGGAAATCGGATCGTGCTTTCAAGATATTGCCAAGATAATTACGTTTATGTACGATAATTACGTTTATCTATTAACATACTTCGATAATATAATTTGTTAATTATTTAATGCACAATTTTTTTATCGTCCACAAGCGTATGTACCTATAGATATACCTTATATACCTAATGGAAGTGTAGTTTCGAGAATCAAATTTATTATCATGACTTCAGTATAAAGCAATAAAATAATTCTGCTCCAAATCGATTTCCAACACATTAGGCTAAAAAACGACCCGTTCTGTGTAAACCACGACCCAACGCCATGTTAACTTCGACCTTTTCCCGCGCAAAATTAAAATTCTCAAACAATCCACACTTTGAAAAAGATATATGAGGGTGTTCTTTCATCTTGTACCGCCAGAGTGCTCATTATGTAACACGCGATTGCTTTGCTGTTGTTCAGCGATTGCTAGTAAACCAAAATAAATTTTTCATTTAATTATTTTGAATTTGAACTTTTTATCAAATACAAGTTAGATAAAGTAGCGAGTGACTTGACATCCGATTAGTTTTGATCGAGCTTTCAGACACTACCGGTTGGTAGTGAAAGAATGTCAGAACACCATTTTCAGAATTTTTACGCCGCGTGTAAAAAAAAACGCATTTCCTACAGGAAATGCGTACACCGGTTGCTATTTCAATTTACACAATCACTTAGAATAACCTTAGTCGTTTGCGGGTTTGGCTGAGGGGGTGGCCGGGTCCTAAAGGGGTTGTGGGGGGCTTCGGGTAAAAGTTGGGGCCCAGACCTGTGTGGCGGTTATTTATGGGCCTCTCGGGTCCGGTGAAGTGCCCACCGAATATAAATCCTGGGAAAGACGTAAAAGTAAGGGTTTAAACCCCTCATGTGAAATAGGTCGGGTAGTGGTGTGTGGTTGGACCTTTTTGTTTTTAGATGTAGATTTAGATGAAGATAACAATTGCTTTAATACGATCTTTTGATTATAATTTTCATTTTTGTTTTGTGAATAATCATGATTCGAATCCTTTGTGGATGGATATAAATTAACAAGGTTTTCTTTCTAAGATATTTAAAATTCAAAATAACGTACAATAATTTAACATTGTACAAGATATTACAAAATTGATTATTTTTAGGGTAGTCTGTTATGAGAAACCTTAATTGTTTCACCATTTCATTTATTTACCTGGCAATAACCTTGCTTCACTGTCACCTTCATAATTTACATCACTGGCACCTGGAAACCTAGTTTTAAGACGTTTCAAGATGATCCTTGTAATTTTATTGAATATACATATTTTGACTTTGACATAACCACTTATTATACCACCAGATAAAATTGTTTTTTTTACGCTGAGCGGCTACACTGCTCTATTAAATTGTTGTTACATAATAACCTATAAAAAGTATAAAATTAATATATCAAAAATGTGTAACAGAAGTTCAAATAATACATAAATATTTAAATAAATTTTGCATACGCTCGCTTAACAGTTTTTATAAATTACATAGGCAAGTTACTGTACGCAATTTGGACTAAACATATGTTTGGTTAGGTCACCTTTGGTCAGCATATAAGCAGCGCAATATTTCAGTATAAGCAAGTACATTAATATGCGGAGTGGTAAGTAATCTCCGAAAAACAGACGTATTTGAACTTCGCAAGCACTGCGAAGTGCGCGCACTTCACTGGTGTTTCGGAGGCGGCGCGAGTCATAAGTTTATTGATACTTTTCACCATCATTTGAAGAAGTTGACATGTGAATGTAGGCATCCTGATGTTCTGAAACTTATTTTCTGAAACAAAAAGAAAGTGAGTTTACATCAATTACTAGCATTTGCATATCTTTACGCAACACAAAACTCCATTCTTCTTTTGAAATTTTAAGGATCATCTCATAATATCACTACATAGTATAAAACAAAGTCGCTTTCTCTGTACCTATATCCCTATGCCCCATGTCCCTATGTATGCTTAAATCTTTAAAACTACGCAACGGATTTTGATGCGGTTTTTTTAACAGATAGAGTGATTCAAGAGGAAGGTTTATATGTATAATACATGCATGGTATGTGCACCCGTGCGAAGCAGGGGCGCGCGGGCGGATCGCTAGTATAATATAAGTAAAAAAAAAAGTCTGTCATGAATCTGCCAGCCTGTAACTTGAACCACAGCGCACGTCGTGATGTCGCACACAATTCCTCATTAAACCGACACGAGCGTTTACGTATTACCGTACCTACCTATATAATTTGTGCGCGACTGTACAGAACACGAGAGCCCTTTCACACAGCAACTATTGTAACGCTGACGCCAACTTTTTGGTACGATATAAACAAAGTTTTCGACAAAACTGTACCTGGCTTTAGAAGTGCTTATTTTAGACGCATCGTGAGCTGGCATGTTTAATTTCAGTACATTTTAGTGCAATGGTGATAAAAGTTATCCGTAGTTATGGGAAATTGTAAAAACTTCGTAGTTATAACGATGTTATGTTTATAATTATTACACCTTTGCTCAGTTTGGGGCTGCTGTGTCGAATGAAACATAAAAACATTTTTTATCGCTTTCATTTTAAATTAGGTATTGTCTCCATGTTGTCTCACGTTCGGCTTCGTTCGCGTATTGGGTTTGTTCGTACATTATTTATACCTTCTCTATAATTTTACGAGATAAAAAGTAGGTTATACAGGGTTACAGGAAAAAATCTTGCTAGATCCGAGAAAGTATAAAATAGTGAAATAAGTCAGAAAAGATGGGTACTCCACGCCCTTAACGGATTTAGCACGATTTTTCCTGTAACCCTGTATGCTTCAACTCCTCTGTATAGTGGATACCTTTTTCTTGCCCCGGTCTTCCCCATTGATTGGACAAACTCGTCATCCATACTTCGGGTCGGCCTGCCTTTTTACTGTTTCCACCTCGAGGGTACTAGGTTCAGATGATTTTGCAGTAACATCTCCTGTGGTCGGCATTTTATAACTGAAAATCGTTGTCACTCAAAGATGACGTTCCTGTACTGGAGTGGACTGCTTGTATCCAGCGCTTTCGATTTGTGGCCATTCGGATCACTTCGCAGAACTGGTATCTCCCTTCATTAAGCTGGTCCATCTAGTTGGAGATCTGCTGCGAGAGCGTTTTTCCTCCACGTTACCAACGATGACCAGCTTTTCGAGGTTTCCGTCGCCGTGTTTTGCAATGCGACCGAAGTAGGAAAGTGTACGGCGGTGACAGATCATAGAAAGCCTATCCCAGCTGCGTAAGAATTGAGACGTTGGTGCGTTTTACGGTCCACGGTATTCGCAACGCCTCCAGCACCAACACCATTATTCTGCAGTAACATAGCGTAACTTAATATCCAAAAAAGCCTGTTAATCTACATAAAGTGCCAGTGGCCATTTTCAATGTACAATTTCAACGCCATGTCAGCATAATTTCATCCTTTCTCCCGCTGACGTAAGCCTCGCATGAATATATCTTATGAAAGAATTCATAATGAGGACGTTGAAAAGGGATAAATTGATATGAATTTGCCGGCCGAAGGCTTTGTGAGGGACAAAAGGAATTATAAACAAGTACCCGAGGATAATAAGGGTTTGGGACGCTGGTATATTGTTAGGTAAAGGCTTTTTGGGGTAAGTTTTGTGTTTTTCGAGATTATGAAATTATTACTTGGATTTGAAACACAGCTTTGGTTGGCACGCTTACAAGTATGCGTGGTTAGAAATTAATTATGATAGAATTCAACAAAGGTTAAAATATGTGATACCAATTATTAATATGCCAGTGAAGTACATCAGTTAAATCATCAATGGCAGTTCAAAATATACCTCTTTTAGGTTATATTTAAATATACCTCTTTTAGGTTCATTTTATTTTTGTCCTTGCCTATATTTCAATATTCCTTCTATTTTAACATTGTCATGACGAGATAATTTTATCTTTCAGCTTTTACGCTCTACGCAACCTTTACAACAGAATAAATATAACACAGCTATTCATTTTACATAATATTGGTTCTATGACTTATATCACTACTATTATATTGTATAAGTCTTTATATGTCCCTCTACATCTACATATAGGCATAATAGGATGAATGATTTTGAGCCTGTACTCTTCCAACGAATTTTCGCGGCAATGCCGTCATTCTATTGGAAATGGGGGCTTACGGGGGACTTAAATTAATGCAATAACCAAAATACTTAATAAACGTACCTAACTCCACACCAAAACGCATGAATACCTACTTGAGTGGAGAGGAGACGGCGTTTAGGTAAGCGTGGTATAAGACGCCCTCTGGCACGGTGGGGCGACGATATGAGAAATGCAGCAGGTAAACACTGGATGAGGAGAACCAAAGACACTGCCCTACGTCCATCAACTTGAGGCATACAGATGTTAAGCCTCATGTGCCTGTAATTACACCGGCGACCACACTCCAAACCGAAACACAGCTGCTTGCTCGGCAGCCGAAGAAGGCATGTAGTTCTTACCCGGACGAGTCCTTTACAAAGAGATCTACCTTCTTTTTATACAACCAGCTGATGGAGCAAGCAGATGGTCCACCTGATGTTAAGTGGTAATCATCACCTATACAAAGCATTGCCTCGTGCGTCGCGCACGATAGGAACGTGCCCTACGATCCCCGGCGTCCATCAACTTGAGGCATACAGATGTTGAGAAACATGTGCCTGTTACACCGGCAACCACACTCTTCAAACCGAAACAGCAACGCTGCTTGGCGGCAGAAAAAAGGGTGGTGGTAGTCCTTCCCCTGCCGACCCCTTCACAAAGAGCTCTCTAAATGCAAAATTTTCTAGTTCCATTGCAATAGTTTAATTGGAAAACAATCTCATCTTAATTATCCCACCAGTGCAGTAGTACTGCACTGGTGGGCAAAAGAAAAAGCTGATCCCTCAGAGGAAGAACCCGCACGACACGCCGTCAGCATTTTTCTTTGCAAAGAGAACCCAAAAAGAGCTAAACCATTGTTTTAATTCGTGCACCATTGTTTGGAGTCTTCCGTTAAATTTTCACTGAGAATATACTTTTTAATTCTCAAAGCTAATGTTATTCAAGAGATGCTTGCATTAAATATTTGTTATGAAAAATTTAAGAACAAAAAATAATATCTAAAATTATATAAATCTAAATTAATATAATCTGAGTTTTTGTATTCATACATTTATTTTAACAAATTATTTTTATTGTTTGTATTTCATTGTTGAACAACACATATGGATGTATAGATGGAAGCGTATGCGCAGGTGTAAATAAGTATTGCGAGATATTCACTTTACATCATCGCCTGAAGAAGTGGGGTAGGGCATATGCCTCGCCTCCCTGTATTTTATAATTAGTGACGGAACAAGCAGAAAAATATCGCTGGTATATCAGCATGTCTCATCATCACAGGCCTTTGCTTAGTTTAGGTACCGAGGTGAAGACTCTGCAGAGCAAAGCGTGCTTACATACGGGTTCAAACACCACCAACCTACCTGTATATTATAACACATTGGCCGAAAGATGGGCCTGGTGACCTGTTAACATGTTTTAATTTAAAACCTTATTGGGCACACGCCCCTTGATCACGTAACTTTTGTTGCATTCAAAATCCGGTTGCATATGTCAATTTTGGCAGTTTTGCCATCGCAAATCTGCCAAAATTGACATATGCAACCGGATTTTAAATGTAACAAAGGTTACGCGATCAGCCTGCAGGTCTTAAATGAGTTTAACAAAAAATCGTGTTCTAGATTTAACTAGATCTTAGATTTTGTATGCTTATGTGAGAGAAATAAATGTCAATGCTTCTATTAAAAAATTCAAATTTCGAAACGCTTGCGATTGGTAGACGCGAAATGTACGAACGTTTATTTGAAAAGGATTTAAAATAGGTAACCCTTACATATATCTTCGACTTCGTATTAGGATTCTTCGTTTTATTCAATTTATTAAATAAGCTTGTATCTGTTTTTTAATATGTAACTATTCTATTACTGGACCCTGGATAAGGTTACCTTCTAGTTTCAGTTTTAATTCCTTGTCCCAGCATGTGGTCGGACGACGCCTAATGAGAGAGGTTTCAATTTGCCGACCAGCTGCTAGAGCGCTTTTTGCAATGGATTTCTCACTTGGCTGATTGTGTTCAATTGTGTAATTTATTTCTTGCGAGGATAGACAATTGTTTTTATCAAAACCAAATCGATTTTTTTATCATCCAGAATACCTTATGGTTTCCACCTGAAGGTCTTGTCAAAGGTTACCAATCCTAAGGGCACGGGCTCAAAGCCGGTCGTGCAAACATGTGATTTCTGTTCAGAAAAATATGCAAAGTGCCAGTGCTCGAACGGTCAAGGAAAACTTCTCGAGGAAGCTAGCTGAAGTACTCAAAAGGAGCCTCTAAAATACATAAATACTTTCACCACAATACGACAAACTGTGATTTAGATTGTAGTTAGGTTACAGCGAAAAGCAGTAATTGCTGACGATCTGCGAAATGTAGCTGGCAAACGCTAGACGAGAAGAGCCGAAGACGGCTCAGTGACACGTCTTGGGAGAGACCTACGTCCATCAGCGGGCTAATATAGGTTGATGATGATGTCGATCCGAACAGCAATTCGAATATTCTAACCCTCTTATTCATAATCCCTGCCATTTCATTACAACTCAATAGAGTATTCTTGTCACTGTGACTTCCATGCAAATCCATAAATTAATATCGGGGCGAACAAGGAATATAATGTGTGCGAATGTGGAATTTTACATGTGGGACAAAACTCTGCGGGACGAATGTGGAACAAATCAAACGAAAAGAGAGGCAGCAACAGACTTATCGGTCTGATATGCTATTGGCGGGCTCAAAGACAAGAAATCATTATGAATTGTTGTCTTTGAGCCTAAGAATTTACTTTGCAAAGCTACCTTAGACTCAAACTCTTCGCTTAAACTCAACATATAAATACCCCGAAACGGTATCAATTGCAGTCCAAAAACAATTATTTATTTACTGCAACAATGCACAGCGAGCAAGCAAGACGCAAATAAATTCATCCTATTTGTCGGCGTGTTCAATTAAAGCCATCTCATTTAGCCGGCGAAGCCGAGCGCATCTGAGCCACGACAAGACAGACGGCCAGCATACAGTGCAAGGCTTTTGTTTACTAGTTAAATGTATCTAGGTTTATATTTAACTTGATAGGATTATTACTGGGAGACGTGGTCGTTTACCATGGCCTCATTAACTAACTTAAAGTGTACATGCTGATGATGCTGGGAGTTTCACTCACGCCTTACCCGATAGATCGATGACATTTTGAGGAGTGCGAGGATTTGGTAGATGGAGAAGGCTAAGAATTCTTTCTGGAAATGTATAGGGGAGGGCTATTTCGAGCAGTTGACTTTTGCAGGATGATGATTATATAGCCTGGAATGTGTACTCGTTTATTCCGGGATCGAATTAGATTAGCTCTTACGAATGTTAGTGCCAGTTATTGTAGCGAGTTTCTGGCGTGTTTTGTTTTTTTTTATATTTTGAAACCATTCATTTGTTTTTTTTTTGTTCGGAGATTTAATGCAGTAATTCTTGTGCAAAAAATCTGTTATTTTTCGTGTGTTCATATAAATAATTTAAAACCATTTGTTGTTTTTTGCCCTGATATATAAACAGGGCATTGCTTATGTAATTCTTGTTAATATCAGTTTTTAGTTTGACGGATCAATGAAATTTCAGCATGAAATATGAAACGTCCAAAGTGGTATAGTAGACATAGACGTTGATTGAGTCCTCTCCTCTATGAATAATTTCATAAGATTCATATTCAAGCGATGGAGTCTATAATCATTTCCAATTAGCGCTTGAACCTCCCATTAGTTATTGAACTCATATAGCTGGTATGCTATTTCGAAACTGAGCTTAAATCAAAAGAAAATTCAATTTAGTTTTTAGTTACAATTTTAAAAAATCGTCTGAATATATCCACATTACGGCCGTCCATAAAAAATTACTGAAATGTTTATATATCTGAGGAAATATTAGCCATGTGGTCTAAATTCCCATCGTAAAACATCATCTATTAAACGTGTGGTACCTTATAGGGCTTTACTATAACAAGATTTTGTTGAAACAATGATGTATTCTTTCAAACAAGCAATCTTGTAACTATATGTAAGAGTGTACACATAATTAATTATATACGATGTGCAAAAGATCCGGAATAATGTTTGAATCAGGAAAACCTTTTTTTTATATTTAATATATGCTGGACAATCTATCTAATAGCCCCAAAGTAAGCTACTCAAAGCTTGTGTTATGGGTACTAGATAACATTATATACTTACATAGATAGATATTTTTATTATACATGGAAAGCACCAAGACCAACGGAACAAATTTCTGCAGATCGTACACAAATTTGTTCCGAGGCGGGAATCGAACCCGCAACCTCTACCGTCGCAAGCGGTCTCTCGCCCGCTGCGCCACTGAGGTCGTCATTGACATCACTGACATTTGTTATTTGATGTCACTAACATTTGTCCTACTCTGAGAATTACACCCGCACCATTTGTTTTGGGCCTTTATTGGCGCAAAAATTAGTTGAGTTATAATGAAACCTCCACAATATTGACGTAAAAACATTGGCCATTAAAATTCACAATGAAAAAAGGTTGGACTTCTTATTTTCTCGTATAAATCTTCGTAATCCTCTTAAAAATTTCCCCATCGCGTTCTGGCAAAGCCGAGTCTTCCATCTGCTTGCATAAAACCTCAAGATAAAACAAACACACTGAATGCCAATCCCTACGGCAACTTCCTCCTTACTATCACGTAATAAGGCTCAAAATGGCTCATTTCAGATGATTAGGTTTATGCTAGGCTCTAGCTAGACAACGAAACGGTTTACTCCAAGTCCTTGCTTTGCATTTAAAGGATTTGCTTGCCGAGAAAACGTAATAAATTCTTACAAGCTCATATTTTACTATATTCTCCTCTAAGCTTGAGTTTTTATTGTACAGTACAGATTACTATTTTTAATAAGTAAATACATCAAATATATTAACGAAAATAAAAATCATTTACCTTTTAGCTTTCGCTTACCACCATTCCTTACCTTAACCATTGGTTGCGTGATTAAAAACGTATCACAAAAACTATGTTTCCCAAATTGTATCCATTGAAAAAAACTCCCTATAATACTATCGCATTTTCTTACTTGAAAGTATTTTACTATAAGAATAAAATATTCTAATAAGATCAAGGACCTCAGGAACATAATTTAGGAAGATCAGAAACTTATTACTAACAATTTATTATTATTATGTATGTTTTTTATCCAAATCCTGTATGGATTTGAATAAATACATTAATAATTACATTATTATCATTTACAACACGACTGAAAAAAAACCGAAACATTATCCGATGAAACCTTTGATCCTGCATAATAGCAAGTTGGTTTATAAACCAGAAGATCTCAACCAACGCATCAACTGAAATAGATTTTCCATCGGCTGTTTCAATATTGATAGTGTTTTCACCGGCCGCGTTCGTCAAGTCCTACGTCCCTCTATAGGTACCTGTGGGGAATTTTACTCGCATTGAGAAAGGTCTGCAAAACAAACTTGTGACGATAATTCCTTTTTGGAATAAATACGATTGTATCAAGAAATTTGTTCCGTTGGTCTGGTTGTTTTCTATGTATAATAAAAAATATCTATCTATGTATAATGTTTTAAATATATCAGTCTTCTAGTACCCATAACACAAGCTTTGAGTAGCTTACTTTGGGGCTAGGTGGTGCTGTGTGGATTGTCCAGGATTATTTATTTAAGTAAGAGTACCGGTGGTCTTGGGAGTGACCCACCTCCCGATCGTAAGGTCGTGGGTTTGAATCTGGTCGTGCACCAATGGATTATTCCTATCGAAAATGTCACAAAGCCAGTGCACAAACGGTGAAGTAAATCGTGAGGAAACCCGTTAGTGTTCTAACAGCGGCGATGGGCTTGCAACCTGAGACGTATGGAATACTACCTACTGCATAATGTGGGTATGTGCCAATTGTAATGTTTAAACGTACCTCTGACTACCCCCTTAGACATCCCAAAGAATCTGAAAGTCGTGCCTGGTACCATAAGATCTGAGGGGACATCTACCGTGCTTGGGTATCAATGTCGTGAAGCTGTTTCAGTTTTTTCAGTATTACGTAATTTTTACGTGTTTTTCTCGGCATTGGATCATGATGCGCTAACAGGTACACACGAATACAGATCAAGATATACAAAGCAAAAAAAAAAAAATCTTTATTGTATTGTAATACAAATTGTATTTTTACACACAGCTACAGAGATACATAATCGAATAAAAAGTAGCCTTGTTAATCCGGATTTATTATTACTGTCAATTTGTGTTCTATGTTTCAAATAATTCCGCTACAAAGCTGCGTTTGAAACAACACACTTCGCAAAACTTTTCGCATAATTATTTATAATATTTATGTGATATGTATATGTTAGGATTTTTACTCAAACAAATATCTTAGTTGTTCTATTCCCGAGTACAATCACAGATAAACGTGACAGTGCGCCGCCGCTGCGCTGCCGCGTTCTAATATTATGCTGACGCTACCCACTCAGACTTTCTAAACTGTAGAAGAGAAGTAACGAAATCCTACTACTATTATAAACGCGAAAGTTTGTATGGACGGATGGATGTTTGTTACACTTTTACACCGGGACGGCTGAACGGATCTGAATGAAACTTGGCAGAGAGATAAATTATAGTCTGGAATAGCACATGGGCTACTTTTATCCCGTGGGAATACCGGGATTTCAATCTGCAACTAGTAAATAATAACTAAATTAACGCCTCTTTTTAAAAGAATACAATATCAATGGAGTTTCTGTGTATATTTTTTTAATAAGATTCTCTGTTTCATAAAAAACTATTAGCTTGCTGTTTTCCAGCCCGACAGTCTTATTAGAATGTGAATGATGAAATTATGTTTTAATTTATTATGAGTTACGATGCCATCTTGTCCAGAACTTCCAGAACCATTGTTTTTTTTATGCTTTCAATATATTAATTGTACATACATGTTATACATGTTGTACATGTTGATAAATTCATACAAAAATACGCTGAAGCTCACGAAATAAGACTTCATCACCATGTTAACGTCGAAGCCATCCAGCTCCTCGACAATACAGACCTAGTGAGAAGACTCAAAAGGCAAAAACCTTTTGAGTTAGTGTAGTGTTAATATCAGTAAAATGTAGTGTAAAAACAAGTGATACATATAAAGAACACAAAAACAAAGTGTCTTCCCCTTAAATAGAGACAGTAAGAAAAGTGTTAGTGGACATATTCTTCGTTAAGTTAAGCTAAAAATTTAGGTCATTGTAAAATTACTCATTAGCCCGCTATTGTGGCTAGATTGAAATATAAGTAGAGTACCTTAGTAAAGTACACTATTAAAAAAAATATATATATATATTAATTGGACATATGTATATCATGAGTATTCATGTGTGCAATGAGTACAGAGAGTTAGAGGAGAGTCGGCCTAGTAAGTATGGGTAGTAAACCATCCTTGTATATTGTGTAATCCAATGACGACCTCAGTTGCGTAACTGGTGAGTGTCCGCCTGCGACGCAAGAGATTGCGGGTTCGATTCCCGCCTCGGAACAAATTTTTGTACGATCTGCAGAAATTTGTTCCATTGGTCTGGGTGTTTTCTATGTATAATAAAAAATATCTATCTATGTAAGTTTATAATGTATTCAATATATCAGTTATCTAGTATCCATAACACAAGCTTTGAGTAGCTTACTTTGGGGCTAGATGGTGCTGTGGGGATTGTCCAGCATTATTTATTTTATTTAGAGCACCGGTGGTCTAGTGGGAGTGACCCCGCCTTCCGATCGTAAGGTCGCAGGTTCGAATCCGGTCGTGCACCAATGGATTTTTCTATCGAAAAAATTATGTGCGCAATGCCAGCGCTCTTAAACGGTGAAGGAAAACATCGTGAGGAAACCAGTTAGTATTCTAACAGCGGCGATGGGCTTGCAAACTGTCACGTATGGAATACTAACTACTGCAAAATGTGGGTATGTGCCAAATGTAATGTTTGGACGCTGACTACCCCCCTTAGACATCCTCAAAGAATCTTGAATTAGTACCTACTTGGTACTGGGAGATCTGAAGGGATATCTACCGTGCCTGGGGATCAAAGTCGTGAAGCTGTTTCAGTTTTCAGTTTCAGTTATTTATTTTATTTGTTAAAATTTCAACGTGAAGTGCCATCTCTAGCCCATTGGTAAGGCAGAGCGACCTAAGCTTTTAGACTTGCACGGCCAGCTTCTAAACTTTAAGCTGCACTCATATATAATTCTAACCCAGCTTTTGTACTCTCGGGAAATGGCCGAGAGTTCTGAGTTAAATAATTTATCCGCTGCCTCTAGTTAACTGTAGACGAAGTTAAATACAGCCTCGCCATATTATTTAATGAGTTCAACAAGAATTTCGTGTTTTAGGATTACGTATATGCGAAGCACTGCTTTGTTTAAAAATTACATTTTGAATGAGAAGTTATTTCCATAGAATTTTATTACTAGAATATAATAGAATGAGTTTTATTTGCAAGTTTTGCAACACACAAAAAATAGATATAAAACAGTTAAATCTAAAGGCACCTACTTAGGCTTGTATTATTTTACTGGAAATAGTATCAAGTAATAATTTATTAGGTATAGCAATACAATATTTAAATATAGGTAGGACATTTCGTTCTGCAAAAAGGAACCTCACACAGCGTAATGCGGGTTGGCAACAACCCACGCTGATCTTCCGTTAGGGCCGAATAAGTAATAAGTAAGCCAAATGTACAAAATAACAATAGTACAGCAAAAAATATGTACCAGCTTAAATAACCAACATCTAACTTAATCATTGTCATTATGATAACGTAACTCTCTTGAACGCTTCAATATGTTAATGTTTGTTGAAAATATTTCTACCCCATTTAATTTCAGATATTTAGGTACTATTTCATTTGTGAGTAAAAGCTGACTTTACGAGCATTTACGCAAATTCGATAGTGGTCAAATTAAAACGTACCATCGACCACAAAAGTGCGACCAGTTTTACGTCCAACTAAAAAGACCGTTTAAATGTGGCCACACCTGTACTCGGCTAAAGTGTTGCCGAATTTCAAAACGGGTTTAATAGATAGAGTGATTCAAGAGGAAGGTTTATATGTATAATACATGCATAACATATGCAAGGTAGGGTCGCTAGTATACTTATAATACTTAATAACACCCAGACAGAGAACAAACATGTTCATCACACAAATGTTTTTTTCATCCCACCATCTCGGTAAGAGTATTTTTGCTCTTCAATATCTGAGTGCAAAAGCCGTTTTTATTCTCTAGAGGATTAAGTAAATTGAATTTAGAACATCGTGTGCACTGAGTTTGTGAATTAAAAAAAACATTAAACCTATTTACCTCTATGGTGCCGAATATATCATACAACTTTTTTTTAATTTGTTAAAAACTCAGACTCGGAACCTTCTTCGTGTTCTTTTTTCAATTTGCTTTGTACGCGGTTCTTAACGCGGCATTTTTTCACGTCATTGTTAAACCTTATATTAAAAACAAGAAACTTGAAAACAAGTGAAAAAACTAAAATGAGTGATTCTAGCGACGAGGAAGTTTGTTTGACGCCAACATGTGATTGTAAACTTTTTTTTTGCATTTACTCATTTCCTCGCTGAGGTGGAATGAAAAGTTACGTGTTGCACTCGAGTGCAAAGATTTTTCACCTCGTGCTCTTTTGATTCCCTCGCTAACGCTCAGGATTCTAATTTTGAATCACTCGCTGCGCACGTGATTAAATTTTAGCGTCCTTCGCTTGCTCGGTCATCAAAATTGAACACGCGGTTAAAAAGCAACTTTGCACTCTTGTATAACAAATAACTATTCTCGGTGGGAATCGAACCCACGACCTACGGCGCAGAAGGCAGAGTAACTACCAACTGAGCTGTGAAGGCTGTTGGTCATCTATTTATACCTATGGCTAAAGCTTTTCAAACAGGCTACTTCAAAGTTTGTTGCAAGTAACCAATGGCGATCATTTTAATCGACTGCTAATCGACCTAATGAAACCATGTCCAATTACCTGGAGCTGAAAAAGAATGAACATTTGAAATCGGAAACCTCTCGTGCGAACACTACTCGAAAGAACTCAAATATAAAGGAGAAAGAATTTTAAACATCGATCGCTTGTGCATGAACTGGGTCTATGGAAACAGGGGTAATGGCGATCGTGTCGGGTATAACTGCTCACTCCAATAACTTATTAAATACTAGCGACCCGCCCGCGCGCCCCTGCTTCGCACGTTTGCACATATCATGCATGTATTATACATATAAACTTTCCTCTTGAATCACTCTATCTATTAAAAAAAACCGCATCAAAATCCATTGCGTAGTTTTAAAGATTAAAGCATACATAGGACCATGGGAACATAGGGATATAGGGACAGAGAAAGCGACTGTTTTATACTATGTAGTGATAGTGATGTAGTGATAGTGAAGGTGCCTTGAGACACAGCGAGCACGCTGCAGCGCAGGGGTTGTGACGATTGAGCAGGCAGGCTCTAAACCTCAAAACTGAAACTGAAACTGAAACAGCTTCACGACTTTGATCCCCAGGCACGGTAGATATCCCTTCAGATCTCCCAGTACCAAGTAGGTACTAATTCCAGATTCTTTGAGGATGTCTAAGGGGGGTAGTCAGAGGTACGTCCAAACATTACACTTGGCACATACCCACATTTTGCAGTAGTTAGTATTCCATACGTGACAGGTTGCAAGCCCATCGCCGCTGTTAGAATACTAACTGGTTTCCTCACGATGTTTTCCTTCACCGTTTAAGAGCACTGGCATTGCGCACATAAATTTTTCGACAGAAAAATCCATTGGTGCACGACCGGATTCGAACCTGCGACCTTACAATCGGAAGGCGCGGTCACTCCCACTAGACCACCGGTGCTCAACCTCAAAACTAACATAAGACAAATAAAAAAACAAATAGAGCATTTTTCTCTCAGGTGATCGGCATTCCCCTGTCTTCCTCTATGTACCGTCTCTATGATTTCTATTTTTCTCTTATGATAATCAACATAGTTACACGCTACACCATTTTTTTGCACGCCCGTGAATACTGGTAGACAATGCTATTAGCATTAACTCCTTAGCATTACATTGTTTTGTGTGAAAGTTTTTATATAATTAAAAAATAAAATATTGACTATTTTATTTTATAAACATTTGCACTACGATCGCACTTTACAACTTCTGTCTCTGAGTCCGAGGGTACGTCCCTAATTTTGCCTACGAAAGGATCGAGCACAAAAGAGGCAAAACTACCAAACAGTTGCGGAAATAAACTCTCAATCCAAAACCTTCTTTATGCTCTTCGAAATAAGTGCGAAGATTCCAAAATAATCCATTTGCGCAACAGCAAATCTCTTTTGTTCTTGTAATCGTCTGTTTCAGGCAGAGGGTGGATAAGGGTACCAAAATGGCGGCGTAAGATTTCGTTCGGTAATATTAATTCAATCTTCATAATTTACGAGCTCGAGTAGCAGATGTGCGTGATTTATCGTTTTTGCGAAATGAATCCTGGATTAAGGTTGGTTTTAGGTTTGGCTATAATATAATCGTATGTGAAATTGCGAGGAAATTATATTAGGTTAAAACGGATAACCTATAAATACAGAAAAAATAGAGCAGGTACTGGTGGCATTGGCAATGACCCGGCGGTGTTCTTATCGGAAGAACGTGGTTTCGAAAAGTGTCTAACAATATGTGCAATGCGGCAGCGAAGGTGAAATAAAACATTGTGAGGAAACTTTAGTGTTCTAGCAGCGGCCATGGGCTTGTTACCTGTCACTTATGGAATGCCGTATCACGCGTGGAAGTTGATGAATATGGCGATATAGTTTTTAAAGTTCCCTCAGAGGTTTCGTCATGGCTTAACGTCTGCTAAAGCTGGACTTTACCATAAATATTAGAGAATGTCTAGTATTAAGTGAAGGGATAAACCTAGTCAAAAGTTCAGTGAAAATATCAAAATAAAAAAAAAATCTAAATTTTACATAATCATGCATATGATCCGAATCAATTTCTTGATGTCCGGAAGAAGAAAAACTTTCAATTCAAAAATTCTTAAGAAAAAAGAATTTATGAATTGAAAGTTTTTCTCTGTGATTTTTTACAAAAGGAACATATTTGTAAAGCCATCAACACACGCATCCTTAACAGAAAGCCTTCATAAAAGAGATTTCAAACTCAAAGCTTCAGTCAACATTTATATCATCACACATAATACATAAAAGGCTCCAAAATGAAAGGCTCTTTTATTGCCCAAGATCGGCCATAGATAACGCCATCACAAAACCCATCCTCTTTTGAAACCTCAGAGGGTTACACGTGAAAAATTAGGGCAACCCTCCCCCACCCCCTTTTCGACCCGCGATAACTCACCCGCCATGCGCGGCCCTTGAGAAAAATAGCTCGAAAAACAGAGAAGATTTAAATTCGACCCAGTTTTTTTGGGTTTGACTTTGAGTGACGTTGTCAAAACGGTCCTAATGAGCGACAACGTTTTATTTTTTTAAATAACCTTTAGAAAAGCAGATTCAGAAAAATTCAAGGATATTTTTTTTTTAGTAAGAATCTTTGTATGAAAGTTATGTTACTAAGCAATAAAGAAATAATTTATAGCAATTACAGGGATGTAGGTACATGTGGAGTGGTTCTTAACGCTAAAAATGATCTCTTGAAATCCTTTAAAGCTGATAAGTTAACAAGTTGTTAAGTTTTTAAGTTGATATTTTTCTACCACAAGTTTTTAAGGCACCATAATTGACCGAGCGAGCGAAGCGTCTTAGTTTCCACATTGGCCAAAAATGCGTTTGTCCGGATGTATGTCTGTCTGTATGTCTGTCTGTCTGTCTGTCTGTCTGTTCTCCTCTACAGGTCGCATTTTTCAACCGATCTGGACGAAACTTGGTACACAGGTTATATGACTTATTAGATTTTTTTTGTCGTCGGGAATTTTTGATTGGAGGGGTACTTCCCCCAAAAAAAGGGCAAAAAGGGGGCTATTTGATATACTGGATATCTCCACCAAATGAGATCCGATTTCGATTATTCTTTTTTTATTTGAAAGGTCATCAAACAATCGATGGTTTTCAATCAAATTTGAGAGAAACACAAAGGACCTCATTCTACACAAGATGATGCAAAAAAAAAACAAAAAGATCAAAAAAATCACAAAACGGAAAATGCACTTGCACATTACATTCCTCAAATAGCTCACTTTTAGTATGCTCGCGAGGTCTACAGCTCCCAGAGCCACTAGTAAGTAGGTTTTATGGTAACAAATTGCACTATCATCTTGTGTTTTGGTTAAAAAATGCTATGATTTTGTTTTGTTCTAACCTTGCGTTACTATCAGATACCATATCGCTATAATATCGTTTCTCTGCATTAGGCCAAAAGGCCGGGCCCTTAGTGGGCCTTTAATCAAGGCAAATGTAGCGATCCCAACCCACCTAAGCTGTTTGATGTTTTTGCTCACCGGGTTTCGGTAAAAACTTTGTTTATTTAATCCCGGGATACCCTACATAACCTCTTACGTAGGTATGTATAGGTAGGTATGTTTGGATAGGCCTAGGCAATTTAACCGACTGAAAATTTCGGTGCTTTGTTAGGTGGGATTACGACAACTTAAAAAAAAAGAATACACAAATCCATCGCATAGATTTGGTTATCTAATCTTTTGTAAGTATGGATGGATGGATGGATGTTTGTTACTCTTTCACGCCAGAACGGCAGAACGGATCTGGATGAAACTTGGCAGAGAGATGAATTATAGTCTGGAATAAAACAAAGGCTACTTTATATCCCGTGGGAATACCGGAATTTAAATCTGCGCGGGTGAAACCTCGGGGCGCATCTGTCCACACTATATGCAGACGTTTTTAAATTGTGTACTACTGTATAAATAATTAATTTTCACTTCAAATAATAGTCTTTTTCATTTTACATTTTCCCATAATCTTAAACACAAACCAACAACCAGCCTGTGGCTCCAATTTAGCTGTAGTGAAATGTCAATCTGGCAATACTTATTTCCAGTATAAATACTGCTCAACTTGTAGTCTAAATGACAAACTTTTTTAAAAATTGCTGCAGCCTTGTTATGCATTGAATATCCTTTTACACCTTATTGTCTACAAGCACTAGGTAATTGGTAGGGATGTCAGCAAGGTAAGGGTTGTCGAAGATGTCAGGTGTCTCACACACGCGCCAACCCTCAACTCAAACGTTAGGGCCTACTACTGTCTAAATCAGTTATGATTAGGCTACGTTTGACGAATTCAATGACTTTTATTCCGTCGCCATACGGTCCATGTTTGGCAATTTATTTTATGATAGCCTAGCAGCACTGAACACACGGTCCTGTTAGAGATCATGGTAGGGCCTCTGGTCAAATTGACCCTACGTCCGATTAATTAATCTTGTTTTGCACCTGTGTGTGCTCGTTACGTGGTTTCGGGAGACTGCTAGGGTTGTCAAAGCAATCATTCGCAAGTGGTTTTAAGATCGGTTACGGACTTGTTGACTTGTTTTGTTCTGGTGTTTCCAATATCATGTTAAAATTTGAATCTTATGGCATACTGATGGCACAGAAAAAATAATATTGTTTCAAAAAAGCATTGTCTGGCACAAATGACACTGTATAAAACATCATATTTCCGCCTTTATCTCACTCTTAGTTCGCCATATCTTGTTTTCTTTTTCTACTTTTATTATCTGTCATGTACTGCTCACTTCTTTCTCGTGTAATTTATGTTTTTTTATTGCATTAATTTTGACAGTGTATAAAATGTCACAGAGGTTATTTTCCATCCAAGAGACTATTATTATTTTCACGACTTTAAAATATTATACTTTCGCTTGAAATAACTTTTGTTCTTATTCGGTCCTATTTCAGGACAATCATAATTTTGCTTTTGTAGGTTATACGGCCGAATACTGAAACGCAACTCAGATTTAATTTAAGCACATCTCATGTGACGAGTTTTTGACTGAATTTCATTAAAAACTGTAAAAAAACCACTTGAGACGTGCTCAAATCTGAGTTGCGATGAGTATTCGGCCGATAGTCTGCTTATCCTGTCTAGCATTTAGCTCTTTTTGGCTTGTTTAGTGCAATAAAGAATTAAATATTAATAGTCCAATATTTTAAAGCTCAGATTTTCCTGCAACGCATTTATTCAAAGCGTTTGTAACTCAAACTATCGAGCGAAAATTCTATTGTCCAAACATTTCAGTATTTCTTTCTATTTCTGACCATCAACTCGGTCAATAAACTGGCTCTGTTGGACTCAAAAAGGAGGAGAGAGACCAAAAAGGTTGAAGTTCAAATAGTAGTGGAGGTCAGCGTGCTCTTGAACTCACTGTGTACTGGTTAAGGAAAAAAGTTCGGTCGATTATGACTACTGCGAGTTCTCGATTTGAAATACTACTGTTTTCGTTTCGTAGCAGGTTTGTTACCGGCGTTTCGGGACTCGGTTGAGTGATTGGCGGTTTTTTAATTAATATTTTGTGATTTTACCGATATATTTTTGGTATTTTTTTTATCATACAAAAACTGAAACAGCTTCACGACTTCGATCCCCAGGTCAAAGTTAAAATATGTTTATTTAATAAAATCGCAAGGACCATCTTGAATAATCATGCATGGTAAATATCCCCACGTATCTCTAAATACCAAATTCTAACTCCAGTTTGTTTGAGAGCGTCTGGCGGGTAGTCAGAGGTGCGTCCAAAGTTTGGACGCACCTACGCTACCGCGACGCCTACGCTCCTACGGCGTAGCGGTATCTACAATTTGAGTAACAAAATAATTATTGTGTACGGTACCTATGTATTTTTATTACCTCCAAAACGGCGAAGTACAATACTTTTTATAAAGAGCTTTTAGCTAACAGTATTATTTTCATGCTGCTTTTAGTAGTTGCAGCTTATATTGTTTTATTATTACGTTTGTGAACATGATAATGAAAATAAATCTGTTAACAACGTTATATTCAAATAATTACCTACCATTTTGTTTTATATGTAAACACGATAAAGTGAAAAAATAGTTATAAAAAAAGTCTTCAAAAGAATTTCATAAAAAAATGCTTATCGTTTGATGCAATTTTCTTGGCTTTGATTTTTTAATGGACGTAATAAAAGGTTTTTCAAATATATATTTTTATCCTCGTAATCCTCCCCTACAAATTAATTAAATGTGACTAAGGAGGGTAGTCATAGTAGTACGTCCATATAGAATACATGCTTACTTTTATAAGAGTCCATTGAAGTCCCATGGAAGTCCTTGGGGGAGGCCTTTGCCCAGCAGTGGGACGAAATAGGCTAAATTAAAAAAAATGAGTCCATTGGCAAAAAAGTTACTTCATAAAACACTGCATCGGTTTTATGAATTTTTAGCCAAAGATGTTAATTTACTAGAATTTCATCTAACATTTTAAAGTTCAGTATTCAATATGTATATTTGCCCATCATAGGTTAATATTGTCGGGTCTTAGGACTCAGTACTTTTAAGTTCAATGCAATATATCGAGTAAGGGGGTTCCAATAGAGAATAAGCTAAGAGTACAATTTCAACTTTAAAGTCCTATCGAAAAAGACCCAGTGCATTCTGAATGTATTCTAAACAAAAACGGAGCCCTGAAAGTGCAACATTGAAGCGCTGCACGGAAGTGGACCACTTGTCCACCCATAACACTCAGCGCTTTCTGTTTTCAATACCACTTGACAGGAACTTTCATTTAACTCATCCCATACATTTTTGACCATCGTAAAACTGACTGCCGCTCAAACTAAATTTAGTCGTGTTTTTTAAGGATAGTTATTAGTAGTATTGATCGGTAGCGCTGTAAGAATAGATAAAAATGATGTTTAGTTTGATGACCACATGCTGGCATTTATGTGGCAATATATTTTTGGCAAGAATTTGCGCGTATTTTTTAGTTTGGAGACCAACTAAGAGTCCATTTTCGCTGACTTTCGTCAACGTAACTTAAAGGTTTACGGCTCTTAGAGCCTGTCCAGATGCCACGTGTCGCGTTTCCGCGATCGCGTAGCCGAGTTGCTAGAGCTACATACCTCCCGTCCAGAAGCTCCTGCGCGTTTCCGAGCCTACGCGCGTAGCCGAGATACTAGAGCTACATACACCCCGTCCAGAAGCTCCCGCGCGTTTCCGAGCCTACGCGCGTAGCCGAGATACTAGAGCTACATACACCCCGTCCAGAAGCTCCCGCGCGTTTCCGAGCCTACGCGCGTAGCCGAGATACTAGAACTACATACACCCCTTCTAGAAGCATCTGAACAGGCTCTTACGTCAAGAAACGAGAAATAACAAGCTCATAAATGCTTTAAACTGCTATAGTTGATGAATGCGGGGCAGTGCATCGTAGGGCTCGGTCATATCGTGCGTGCCTAGCGAGGCAACGCTATGTATTGAATGGTAACCACTTAACTGGTGGGTCATCTGGGGCCTTTTTGTCTAACTTGAAGCCCATTACCATGGCGATATTCTGGATTTCAAGTGTCAAACTTTCTGTACTCCATATCAAGTTCATCTGTGACATTACGATACTACATATTCCCTCATCTGTGCCGATTACGATTACCAGCGAGTTAGACAATTAGACCCCTGCTTGTTCCGTTAGAAAGTAGTATAAAATGACAACCTATTTTCTGATACAAACAAAGAGAGCGTAATCTGGATGCAGCCTCCGTAAAATCAGACCTTTATTACTGCTAACGAAATCATCCCGACCCACATCTAAATGTAAGGCCGGGCGAGACACATCCCCAGTGCGTAGCAAACTGGATTTTACAATCTCCTATTGAACTGTATTGTACGAAGTTTGTTGACTTGTGTGGTGCATTCTTAGAGATTTTCTTGTGTTCTCTGCTTCTTTGTTTTCAGAACATAATTTATGACGTTTTTGATAGCAGTGGCCAATCGATCAAGGTATTTAAAGAAACATTGGGCAGGTGGTAGGTGTGATATTGATTGAGAATCCATGTCAAAAAAAGATAAACTCAATTCATGCCTGTCGCACGATTACGTCGCCTACACGTACAGTGGTGACAACGCGCCGTTGTGATGTGCCCCAGCCTTAAGACCCACATCCACCGAAGCGCAAAAAAAGTTGATTATAACCGCAAATCCCCAGTCGAACCCTTTTGTTATTGTCAAATTAGGCAATCCTCAAGATAACAAAACATCCCTTTATTCGCAAGGACAAAAGCCCTTTATTGACGGGCGGAATTTATTCAGGGCGGGTTTAACTATCTTCCATATAATCCAGGGGAGGAAAGGATAGGGATGCGGTCTCTTCTCTCCCCGTTGTGCTCTGGATTTGAAATTACGGGAGATTTGGGAGGATGCTATAATATTTCTGTTGTCTGTAATTTTGGCTGTGGTTCCGGTGGGGATAAACTTACCTAGTAGCCGCTGTGGTAGTAAAATTGTAACCATATTTTCACAGCTTAGTGAAAATATGACCACAATTGTACTAACAAATACTTAGTTATTTGCAATATTTTTTTTCATTTGCGTGCGTCATAAACTTGTCCCAAGATGTTGCTGTTCAATTCACTGAATTCTTTTCGATCACGACCACTGTGTGTTCTAGTAGTAGCTATCCCTGACTTCCGATTCTAAGATCATAGGTTCAAAACCGGTTCAACACTATGGAGTGTTTCTGTTGAAAAACTTATCTGCATAGCACCAGGTACCCTCAAACGGAAAAGGAAAACATTGTGCTGAAATCAGCATGATGTAATCTAAAAAGTTCTAAAACATTGTCAATGGTCCTTGAAGAGAGAGAAGAGAGAGAGAAGAGGGTCCTCTCTTTGAGGTGCACTTATAATCCTTTCACAACACTGTTTCGAAAGAAACTAGTGAAGATAAGAAGAAGAGCTTTTTAAATCGCTGTAAATTGATAAGCTCCATGACTTTTAATACTGTCTAGTTGTAACTAAGCTAAATTAAACTAAAGTAAAAATACAGACATACTGACATAAAATAAATTTAATTAACTTAAACCCATGTACTCATCTATTTACCTACCTTTCAAAAAGAACTAAGAAACATTTAAAAATAAAAAAAATTATAATAATTATATTTTCAACATAGCTACGTATGCTGCTATGCTATGTATATCATACCAAACAGTGAATATACTTTATAGGAGAGTTGACAGTGCTAAAGTGAACCTGACTTTAAAATATTTTTAAAAACAAAACTAAAAATTTTGCATCACTAGACAGGCGCGCTGAAACTCATAAACCAGTGAATAACGCACTCAAATTTTAGTACCGCCCGAACCCCGTTTTATTAAAGACATAAAACCTTGCAATTCGACGCGGGGGAGAGTGGGGCAATTTTAACTATCCTTGTATGTAATGAGAAGGGTGGGGATTATGAGGGTGCGTCTTGCAAACGGCTCTGCGTGCCGGCCCGCGGCCGCTGGCGATTTGTCCCAAACATCCCCCGCTTACCCTTGCGAGTATCTCAATGTTTGTTGTTTGTTTTGCATTAAATTTACCTGCAGCATTTTAAATCCTCTATTTTAAGTTAGAGGCTTGCTTTAGGTAATTTAGCACTTAGTACGCACTTAAGCACTATTGATGACCACTGTGACACTACCCCCGGTTTCTGAGAGCTTGATCAACACTAATCGGCTGTCAAGTCACTTGCTATCTCTATCTAATTTGAAAAAAAAGCTTGCAACCTGTCACGTATGGGTTACTAACTACTGCGAATGGTGGGTTGTGCCAAATGTAATGTTTGGACCTCTCTGACTACCCCCTTTAGGCATCCTCAATCTTGAGTTAGTACTGAGAGATCTGAAAGAATATCTACCGTGCCTGAGAATCAAAGTCGTGAAGCTGTTTTTTATGATTTGATTTTGCCAAGGTTGATGCATATTTTTAAGACTTGACGACCTATTACTGTTTGTCTGTAATATGTCGTCTTCTTAAAATCTGATAAAAGTATTTTTTAACAAAACAAATAAAAGTTAGTTCCTAGTTCAAGCTTTGTTTAGTACAGCTGAGTGATAAATCTAGCAATATATTATACATAACAATATTTATTTATTATTTACTAGCGACCCGCCCGCGCGCCCCTGCTTCGCTCGGGTGCACATTGTTTTTCTGCTATAATTATCGTGCATGTATTAAACATATAAACCTTCCTCTTGAATCACTCTATCTATCAAAAAAACCGCATCAAAATCCGTTGCGTAGTTTTAAAGATTTAAGCATACATAGGGACATGGGGACATAGGGATATAGGGATAGAGAAAGCGACTTTGTTTTATACTATGTAGTGATAAGGTCCCACTGATGTGTAAAATCACATTCACATCGACAATGCATAATCAAGAGAATAAAATGTTTAGAACCGCTGGATCTGTCAGCGAATGTTTACGTCGTAAAAGAAGGTCGACAGAGGAAGCCCTTGTGAGGGGCCTACTCGACCCTACCTCCCCTTCAACAGTAGGTAGTAAATGAGGGGGGATAATGTGAGCACGAGCTGAGACTTATCTATGAATATTTGAGTAAATTACGTCATTATTTTTAATTTGAAATATCAAATTATGGTGTTTACACGGGTGGTGGTAGGATTCTAAAAATGTTCGTCTAGGTGACGATAACAGATAGAATAACCCTAAGATAGCGGGAGATCTTAGAAGATGGGGAGTCAGTTCATGAAACTGAGAATCGTTAATCCTGGATAGTCTACCAATGATAATGCCCATTAAAGGCCATTTTAGGCTGTCAATGATTATTATATAATTAATAGGTACACTTACATGTTAGACCGAAGTAGGCAGGTATGTTTTGCACAGTTTCTTAATACATAATTTAAATATGAACAAAACAAGTTTTTCTTTAGAAAATCTTCATTAACAAAAAACACTTAAATAACACTCGCAAATCTATCAGAATTCGATTCTTTAAGATATTTTAAGATGATAAAAAAAAAACACTTCTGATAATTCTTTGACAAAATATTTATATTTTAGAATATAGAACGGGCTCTTCGCTAAAAATAGATTAACCCTTAAACGTCAGCGCGTGTCTCATATGACTGAACCGGTCCAAACGGTCAGGAGTCTAAGCTCAAACGTGACCAGCCCGACCTTTTGACCTCTCACCCTGCCTGCCCTTTCCTTACTAAATAAGACAGGTTTTTAATAGATATGCAAATGAAACGAAACTCGCGGAGTCTCCGCAGTTTCGTACGCACCACACATAGCAACATACACACATCACAACAAAATAAAAAGCATGTTAAAATGTAGTGAAAAACTGGAACATTTACAATCATGAGTGAGCTCATTGTGAAAGTGATAATGACATTGAAAATTAAAATCCGATGCATCGTACCATTGACCGGCAACCGCTCCGAAAAAAAACCAACACGCAGCCCAATAAAAACGTAAAATTGCCGGCACTGACATTATCCTATTACGTCATCATTCCATTCATGAAACGATGAGCGAAAAAACAATCGCATTGGAACACGTGTTAAACGAGCCAATTAAACGGCAGCCGTCGAAAAATATTAATTATTAATTAGCGCGCGCTGTGTCGAATTAAAATATTTTTATCGGCGCCAAAAGGCAAAAAGTCGGGAGTTAATTCTGTGGGCGCGATGGCATTGTTTGTGGGCGCGTGCATGAAAAACCAAAACGAGTTCGCGGGAAAAAATACAGACGAAACGGCGGGAAATAAAAAAAGCGGGCGCGCGGAGCTCGGCCGTGATTTAAAAATAAAAAACTTCGGATGTCCGTAATGAAATCGAAAGGCGGTTCGTCGATACCCATTGGAAAAAGGTAAAAGAAGCACGGCACTTTCACGCGTGAGAATTTTGGCTTTTTTTGGCTTCAGCCGCGGTTTTCACGACCGCACGTTACCTATAGCCGAGTTTGAAGGGTTAACTTACTAAAGACACTCGGCTGCTTTTTGAAAGAAGAAAGAATGAAAGAAAATACATTTATTTCGGACACACACGATACACACACTTAATATAATAATAGTTATAGCAAGAACATAAAAATATTACCTGAAAGCACGACAAAAAAACAAACACAAGAAGACAAGGAAGAACAATTTCAGAATAATAAACAGTTGGTAGGAGCAGTAGAAATAAAAACAGAGAAGGACGTGTGTAGATAGGTATAAGATTGATGTGCAAATCAGTTCTATCCAAGTGCGCGATCCAAAAAAGGTACAATCTCAGCTTATTGCCGCTCCACAAGTTTTTGAAGAGAATTGTGGCCAAAAGACAGTCTATCAACAATAAAAAAAAAGTTGAACAAAAATTATCAACAGTAAATAATTCAAAGCGCATAGAAACAGTCATATCTCAAGAAAAGAGTTCTAGTGCTTGTATAAATAAGTACGTCGTATCTAATCTTATACCTATATCAATTTCAATTAGGGGTACCTATTTATTCACCTATCTACACAATAACATAAAGTAACAGTAAGCTAAAAGCAGCAAAGTAAACATAAAGCTAGGTAAACAGTAACTTTCTGATTGGAATTTTTGTAGAAAAACAAATGAATGGGGGAATACTCAAACGCATCTCAAAGTTGAACACGTCTCAAGTCGCGGTTTTTTGATAGTTTTTAATGAAAATCTATCAAAAACTCGTCTCTTGAGACGTGCTCAAATCTATGTAGCGTTTGAGTATTCGGGTGGAAGTCTATTCGATTTTTGTGTATATCTTAGTTGTGTTTAAAAACCCAGCAACACAAAAACGCTAACCGTGAAAAATTTTTATCTTCTTGACAATTGGAATAATAACCTATTAATTTTAATTAAAATCCTAATTAACGTGGGTGCGACAGCCCAAATTGCCCAGCTTCGTCTCTATGCGGCCGAGCCCGGCTTAAGGGGGTTGTTGCCAACTCTACCTAATTCAGTTGGGTCTCGCCATTTTTTTAGAAAGCGTGTGTCCCCTAAAAACTCTTTACATGCAAATGGTTTTTTGTTAAAATTGTATCGTTTTGACATTACGATTGTAGATTGTCAAAAAACAAAAAAGGGTACCACAACTTAGTACGCTGAATATTTAACTGCATTTAAATTTTTAGTAACATTATAGAAATTTAACTTGTAAACCTACATGATGTGTGAAAATCTGAAGTGTCAAAATCAATGTAAGGTTAGACTAAATTGATTGATTGGGCGTGATTGAGCTACATCCAAACATCGTAACTTTAGCATTTATATAATTATAGGATAGGATAAGACATTCTGTAATTTCTATCGAGAACCGGGATAAAAACAGCGGCGCTAGTCTCACGCCAGCTGGTAACATTCCCCGAGGACGGTCTCCGCCAAAAATATTCTTAGCCACTCCATCAATTAAAATTTTCGAAACGACTCTTGCCGCTTAATTTTTAAACGAAAAATTGGGCTGACTGTGAATGTACGTTATTTTTTTAAATGCTTAGCTTAGGTGCGTTTAAGATAGTCACTGCAACGGTAAAAAAATAAGTTACTAATACGTATTTAAACTTACCTTAAAAAAATACAAATACGTTTTAGAAATACGAAACTTAGACAGCGCAGAATCAGCACGCTAATTTGGCGCAACACGCATAGAATTCATAACTAGCGATCCGCCCGCGCGCCCCTGCTTCGCACGGGTGCACATATCATGCATGTATTATACATATAAAACTTTTTCTTGAATCACTCTATCTATTAAAAAAAACTGCATCAAAATCCGTTGCGTAGTTTTAAAGATTTAAGCATACAAAGGGACATGGGGACATAGGGACAGAGAAAGCGACTTTGTTTTATACAATGTAGTGATGACCAATCGCTATTAGTCATAAGTTACTAAACTATGTATAATCTTTTTCTTTTACTAACAAAACGGACCTTGAATTGTGGTATGTAATAAATAAGGAATAAAAAAATTAATTATTATTATTAAATGTAGTTGGTTGGGTATAAAAGTTAGTGGATTTATAGACCAATATAAACATTTCAGTATATGGAATACAAACATTTCAAAGTTATTAAAGGTGGGCCATCTGCTTGTTCCATTAGCTACCTAGTTGTATAAAAAACACCGCGAAATGAATATGCCGAACCCATTTTCATACAAATTTCTCCCCATTATCGAACTCAAGACTTTATTTGTAGGTAGTTATTCTCGTACGCAACTCGTACACTAAAATCTTCTTAAATTAGAAATTATATGTATATAATCAAAACAACCAATGTTCTGATATTTGAATTCAACCTTTTTCTTCACCACGCCTCATTTCAAGCATTTGTACGCTGTATAAATAAAAGATTTTTACATAATAAAGGTTTGCCGTCACCCAAAATTACCACTTATACGAAAACATAAAAGGAACTCATTATACTTTAGCAACGTCAGCTACCTATCCCTTCACCACCCACTAACATAATAACCCTCCCCCACCCTGGGCCATAAAGGCCGCCCGTCCCTTCAAATATTCTTTCAACAGAATTTTCCGTCCCTTTGGGATAAAAAGGAAAACGCTGCATCACGGTCATTTTTAATTTTAACCCTAACGACGCCATTGAAGGCATTTACCGGCCCGGCCATTACGGGCTATCTCGCGCGTGCATCTTCCTGCTAAATGTGCCAGAAGGGGTCTGGAAACGCGGATAGACTTTACCGATTAATGTTTTCAGGCTCTTATTTTGGTGTGTAATCGTTGGGCTTTGGACGTGATGTGCGAGAAACGACAAAAAGCCATTTTGTATTCTGTATTTTCATATGCTGCCATAATATAAAACTTGATCAGGCCAAGTTGAATAATAAAGGAAACGACAAAAGTTAATAATATATGTCGTGAAGGTGTCATGGGTGGGTTTATGGCAATTAGTTTTCTGCAAATTCAATTTGTATCTTCATACACAAAACACGCAAAGGTTTACCTGACTAGAAAGTCCTCTTTTATGCTTATGTATGTTACTTTCACTTTGTTTTGTGCAATATAGAATTATCGATCTAAAATACATATAAAATCTATGTCTATTCCACAAGTATGACCGTATCCAAAATATGTATATGTGTTATTCAAACATATTAATACATCGTTATTTGCATACCCCTTCACTGGAACGGAAAAAATCTCAAAAATGACGGACGTTGGGTAAATGGCGCGAAAAAATTGCGCCTGTCGCAACCACGCGCGGACATTAAGGGACGAGCGTTACTTTTAAGTGTTGTATTTCAAGCGGCATTCTTGGGTTAATGTGTTTTGTGTTCTCGAAAGTTCTCATTTAGAATACGTCATGAAAACATTTATTTTACTCTGTGTTTCGGGTGTGTAAAGCGTGAACACACGGTAAGGCCGCTGGACCGTAATGATATAGCTCTAAAAAAATGTGTGTAACCGACCTAAGATTCTTACCGCTTGTTTCTGAAAGCCCGATCAACACTAATCGGCTGTCAAGTCACTTGCTACCTCTATCGAATTTGAAGTAAAAGCTGAAATAGCGAGTGACTTGACAGCCGATTAGCTTTGATCGACCTTTCAGAAATCGGTATACTACGGCATCAACTAAGGTTTACTTGATTCTTGTGGAATGGGAGTATTTAAATTTAACTGGACCGAAATCTTACAGTGCTTCTTTGAAGCAGGTAGATCAAATGAAAGAAAATTATAATGGTTCATCCATTCAAATGGCACCACGCTGAATGTTGCTTATGTCAGTCAACCGTGGCCACCCAGCTAAGTACTATCATCCTACTAATATTATAAACGCAAAAGTTTGTATGTATGGATGGATGTTTGTTACTCTTTCACGCCGGAACGGCTGAACGGATCCGGATGAAACTTGGCAGACATATTGATTATAGTCTGGAAGAACACATAGGCTACTTTTTATCCCGTGGGAATACCGGGTGTTGGCAGATATTTAGAGCATTTTACCGTATTTAGCTGATACATTTTTAGTTCCTAAATAATAACTAGATGTCGCCACAGGAAAGATTAGCACGCGCTATCGTTTTGAGCAATGAGTGATATCAGCAATCGTAGTAACTGTTTTCCGATCACCGGCATTTAAATCTGCGCGGGGCGCAACTGTCGAACATACATAAATCATTTACAAAGGAAAAATCACCCGCAATTTCTCTCTTACTGTAAGGGGTACGTATAAGGCTGATCTTCCTAACTAATGACTAGTAAACACGGGTATTCGGGATCGGCCGTAAATGAGCCCCGATTATTTGCCGAGCGGGTCTGTTTGCCCTCCCCGTGCTTGCACTAATTGATGGTACCCCGGCTGTTTCACCCAAGAACTAATACAAGCTCTCTCTACATTAATCTTACCCAACATAAAACGGCTTTTTCGACTTTAGGCATGGTAGATATCCCCTCAGAGCTGTTAGTACCAAATACCAACACATGATTCCTTGAGGATGCCTGAGAGAAGTAGTCAGAGAATTCCAAGAAGTCAGAGAATTCCAAGAAGTCCAAGAATTACATTAGGCATGGTTCAACGAAAAATATACTTTTGATTCAAACACCAAAACTGACTGGATCTAACATTTAGGAAAACTCTTTTTAACTTTGAATGTTTAAATGGTTTTCTCCCAAACGACGTTTTTGCGATCTAAATAACTGTTTTCATCAATGTTAAAATGTGCAAGCGAGATGTTATTTCACGGTTGTCAGCCTTTTTATATGTTTGAGACCGAGACGCACAGGACAAGGCGGCTGGCAAAACATGAAGGAGGCATATACCCAGGGTGAAACCGGGCTGAGATCATGATGATGGATTTCGTTATCGAAATCGAGGCCTTAAGACTCAGAAGAGGGTTCTAGACTCAGCAGTGTTATACCTGGCTGAAATAATGATGCTGAAGAGATTCGTTTACGAAAATAAAATCCAGGGCATTATTCACTATGACCAATCCAGTCGCGTTTGCGTTTAAATCACGTTGTTATGTAACACGGCTTAGGCAAAGTATCTCCTATGTCATAAAGAATAATGCCCAAGATCACGCTTTGACGTTACACGGATGGGGCAAGGAATCTCTTGCCATAAAGAATAATGGCCCTGTGAGGGATAAAATTCAAAACAACGGCGCATTTATATCCAAGATTGGTAGGTACCAAATTGTCTATTTACAGTAAAATATCTTTTTCGGGTTTGGTAACGGCAGAGAACCCTTCGGAGTTTGGGTTAATGTGTACAGAGGGAGTAGTCGGTCGTGAAAATATTTTTATAGGATACCGTTATATTTACCATCAAACGATAAAGAATGACAGAAAGAAGAAAACATACGAAAAAAATACCAGAAAACAAACAAATTATTAAGTACATCATCAGCCTGAAAAATTGGGTCTTCTTCTACTTGTCTTCCTTCAGTTTCAGTTTCATTTCAGTGTGCAATAAAGTATTTTCTATCTTCTGATCTATGTGTGGTGAATGGATTTTATGAGAGCTTAAAAGAGGCACTTTTCGAGCACTAGACACAACTTTTCGAACTTAGAACTTCAACGATATGCCGGTTTCCTCTCGATGTTTTCCTTCAATTTGAAAGTTATTCAAGGTCAGTTGATAAAAATTTAGTACAAAGTCAAATCCTTCTTGCTAATTTATAAATGCGAAAGTTTGTATGTATGGATGGATAGATGTTTGTTACTTTATAACTCAAGAACGGCTGAATGGATCTTGGTGAAAATTGGCACAGAGATATATTATAGTCTGGAATAACACATAGGCTACTTTTTATCCCGTGGGAATACCGGCATTTAGAACTACGCGGGTGAAACCGAAGGGTGCCACTAGTCAAATATAAAGGTCAGCTTTAAATTGTCAAGAACGCTTAACTTACTCGATTTACGTCTGCATTGGACAACTAAGCAATTATTAACTGAGGTAATTTTTTTATCCCTACACGACCAAACCCAATTTCGTTCTAAGTTATAATGACTTTTACTCCCAGCCCATTCCTACGGGCGTATTTAGGTAAAAGGCATGTGATATACCGGTGTATACCGGACTTACACCGGTAAGTACCGGTAAATACCAGTTTCTGCGCTGTACTTACTAGTAAGGGCTCTTTAGTCGACTGGGCTCGGAAAAGCTTTGGCTGTATGGGAACAGTCGACCTTTAATTTATTACTTTTCAGGCCCAGTCGACTAAAGATCCCTAGTAAGCCAGAGCCCCTTTTTCCCATTGGGTAGTATGAGAAGTTTTTTTATGCAACTAGCTGATGGAACAAGCAGATGGCCCACCTGATCTTAAGTGCTAACCATCACCTGTAACAAATCATAAGTCACGCACGAACGTGCCCTACGATGCACTGCCCTGTGTCCTTCAACTTGAGGCATAGAGTTGTTTAGCCTCATGTGGCTGTAATTATACCGACAACCACACTCTTCAAACTTGACAGAGACGTTTTATTTCCTATAAACATCTATAAACTCCTTTCTAATGTTATTTATTTTATTTTACTCTATACGCCTGAGTAAAAGAAAAAAGAAATGCCTTTTCTGCACTAAACTAAGGTCTTACGAAGAAAAAAATCCCTCATATTTCCAAATCCGACAAGCTAGACGTATATGTATTTCTACGAGATTACCAGCTTTTACTCAAACGAGGCTTACCCTTTTCGGGCAGTTTTAAAACAAATTTGTTTAGATGGGCCCTTCCTGCCTTCCGTATAATTTGCGCTGGAAATTTACATGTGTCGACTTATCTCCCCTCCAGTGATTGATGATGCATTGGAAAATTATATTAGCAGTTGAAAATAGATCCTTTTGGGCGTTGGTACTTTGCTACCCCTTAGGTACAGGGTGTACAGGGGTGTACCATTAGGTGGGATCTTGCGGATGTGAGGAAAATTAATAGCATTTTTGGACGGGTCGGCGATGGTAATCAATCGTTTTTACCATGTAAGTGCCTAGATTCAGTATTCAGTATATTTATTGCATTATTATGTATGTATGTATGTAGATTTTACATTGTCAGGCCTTATGACTAAATAATGTTAGATCAATACATAATGTACCCCGTTAGGGTGTTGCAATAGAGAGGAGCGGACCAATATGAACAATCATCCAAATTTATTAATCGCTAAAGACATGCATCATTTAAGTATTCTTCTAGTGTATAATATGATTTTTGTTTGTATTTTTGTTTTTTGATGTTATGGGCTAATGGCTATTTCAGCTTTTACTTCAAATAAGATGGAGATAGCAAGTGACCATCGACGGCTAACATATCTGCAATGTCTTTACTATTATGTTATTAAAAAAAAGTTTTTTTTTTTTTTTTCATTGTTGTTTGACTTACTACACTTCTTACTTATGTATTAGTATTATTGGTTTGAAGCGTGTGTTCTTTTATGAATCTGTTTACTTTTCCTTTTCTGTTAGATTACTTTGTATTATATAGCTTCAATAGTGTAGGTATTTTATTACATTGTAACGAGGATCATATAAAAGAGCGATAGATACCAAGCCGAGTTTGTTGCCTGTTCTTCTCGGTGTTGGTCGCGTGGAACTGGCACTAGAGTCACCTAGTATTAAGACGGTTCAAGATGGTCCTTGTGATTTTATTGAATAAACATATTTTGACTTTGACTTTGACTTTGACTTTGACTCGACAGCCGATTAGTGTTGATCGAGCTTTCAGGAACCGAGGGTTAGACTTCTACGCAATAAAGCCGTAGGCAAATAAAAATACGAATATCAAAGTGAATTGTCAAAATTAGAAAAAAAATGAGATGCTATTGAATTCATGAGCTTAATTTAAAATAACGGTCATTAGACTTCCTTGGGCTGATGATGGCGATTGATACTTGTTGATCTATAAATAACTTGCATCAAATGTATACCAGATTTTGAAATGCGCTGTTTAGATAATTTGCTATCATCCCATAATTGCATTAGCCACTAAATCGGGCGGTTAAGTGCTAAACAAATTATTGGCCTAATGGAGTTGTGTCGAATCGATGCGTAGGGCACTGTACAACGGCCCGAACCTCGCCTTGGAAGGACCGATGGCAGAAACCATTCTTCATGAGTTTGATTCTTTTTATAATTTTTTATTCTTTTTCGCCCCTGCTTCGCACGGGTGCACATATCATGCATGTATTATACATATAAACCTTCCTCTTGAATCACTCTATCTATTAAAAAAACTGCATCAAAACCCGTTGCGTAGTTTTAAAGATCTATGCATACATAGGGACATAGGGGCATAGGCACATAGGGACATAGGGATATAGGGACAGAGAAAGAGACTTTGTTTTATACTATGTAGTGATGTCTTGTTCATCCCAAAGTTGCCTAGAAGGTTTGCCAGCTGCAAGCAATCAGTCGTGCTCTCAACAGCTTCTTAATTATTCTTAACATTGAAAGATTATGCACAATGCCAGTATTATGCTCTCAACACGGTTAAGGAAGACATCGTTAGGAAACTAGTGGCAATACAAGAAGAAGGTGGGCCATATGCTTGATCCATCAGCAAGTATAACTCTTTGCAAGAAAAAACCCACTTTAAATGCATTGGAAAATACACTCATACTATTATAACTCAAATACTACTCGCCATATCTGACTCAAATTGGGACTCATAAATGGAACCACATGACAAGTACCAGCTTTCAAATAAAGAAATAATCATCAAAATCGGTTCACCCAGTCGAAAGTTCTGAGCTAACATAAAACTAGTAGTCACCCCGAACTGAGATTTTGTGAAGCGACGCGAACGCTCCGAGAATATAAGGAAGTAAGTGGTAGTCAGATGCAAGTCCAAACATTGTGTTTGGACTTGTCTCTGGCTGCCCACTTACTAACTAATTATGGTAACCAAGTTTCAACTGAATTGGCCTATTTATTGAAGAGTTTCGTCTTTTTTTTGAAGTCGGTTAAAATGTAAAGGTCTTATAGGTAACCAAGTCCTAGCTGTTTCTGCGACCAGTACGGTAACATAGTTACCCAGCTAATGTTCTAATCACTGACCTATGACGTCATGTACGACCACTTTCACTTCGCCACACATACAACAGGTACCTACTGTATTAGTTTACATGTGGTCTATTCGCATGTTATCACTGTGGTTAATACATTAATACCAATGCATCGGTCTTAGGGCGGGTTTTACTCACAAAGTATGGTAGAAATCCCTCATTATCGCACAAAGCGCTTTGCTTCCACTTTCCTGGTGCAAACTGCCAAGGAGTGGAACACTTTACCGTCGTCGGTATTTCCGAAACGATACAACTTAGGATTTTTTAAGACAAGAGCGAATAAGTGGATTATAGCTAAGCGTGCTCCACCTTAGACTGCATCTTCACTTTACATCAGGTGAGATGGCCGTCAAACGTCTAGCTATCAGCTAGTTCTATGTATTTAAATTGTTCTGTAGTCTTCTGTAGTGACGTCATCCTACTCAAGGCTCTGACTGAAAACCAGCGCTGCTTGGCAAGGTAGGCTACCTACTTTGTTAAGCAGCAATTGCTGAGTCAGGGCCTTTTTGGCGTACAGTTATGTTTTCTTTTGTTTTTGGTACTGTTTCTTCTTTCGTTTTGTCTCTGTTTATAGCTGTAATTTTGTATGTACCTATGTATTTCTTTTCTTGTTGTGTATGTCAAATAAATGTATTTTCTTTCTTTCTTTCTTTCTATCAAACAATAAAAAAAAAAAGTAGCAACGTCCATAAATGAAAGAAGGAGCGCAGATTATTAAAGTATGCAAACTGTCAAAGACTAGTTTTCAGATGTAATTTCATTTAAAATATGTTAATTTTATTTATTGTGTGTTGTGTTTGTTTCACTTCAAAAATTACCTTTTTTTGACGTGCACGAATTGGGGGATGTCCTCTGTGATAAACCCCCCCCCCCCCCTTCAGATCGCGCCTGGTTCTTTATGCAGGTGTTGTGTGAATGTCAAATAAGCAAATTCTTCTAAATCGCGAGCGAAGCCGCGGGCAGCTAGTAATAATAGACTTGGGAACATAGTGTTATGTACTTTCACTGTCTGTGACCTTTGCCTTTACGTCACAGGCTATATCTTAAGCACATAACTTGCATTCACGCGTGCGGTATAGTGATGGGACAAATATCGATGTTTCATACATCGATAATGTTTGACTTATCATTGCTATTTATTGATCATCGATATTTGACGTTGAAGCATGTTTGTGTCTTCAAAAATTACGCACGGAAAATAAACTTTTAATTAAATTTTTTGTAAAATATCAACGTAATTATCTTCGTAATCAATCAATCCTTATCAAATTCATCAGACAAACAGAGAACCATACATCTACCGTAACTGAGGTACAAAGTCTAGAAGCTGATCCTCTTTCTGTGATCTAATATGACATCATCATTTACATTCACATTATCAGTTTTAAGTCAAGAGTGAATAAGTGGATTATAGCTAAGCGTGCTGCACCTTAGACTGCATATTCACTTTACATCAGGTGAGTTGACAGTCAAACGTCTATTATACAATTAAAAAAACATAATTAAATAATTAGTAGTACTACGATGAATGTACTCTACCAGAGTTCACAAAACATATTTTGTTGTACAACTAGATGATGGAACAAGCAGATAACCCACCTGATGATAAGTGGTAACCATCACGAAATCATCAACCATCAGCAAAGCATTGCCTCATAAGTCACGCACAATAAGAACGTGCCCTACGATGCACTGCCATGCGTCCATCAACTTGAGGCGACTCAACTCTTCAAACAGAAACACAGCAATGCTGTTGGCGGCAGAAAATGGCAGGTAGCTCTTCCCCGGACGAGCCCTTCACGAAGAGCTCTACTACTCTTAAGGCGTTGACAACACCTAATATTTCTCTCGCTCGCACGATTCGACATTTTGAAAGGTATAAAATCACAAATTCCAATTTTGAAAAATCGCAAACAATCATTTTGTGTGCAATCACATTGCGCATAGTTTGGTAAAAATTTTCTTTTGATTGAAGCAAGTTTTCCTACTCAAAAGTTTGCTTATGTACGAAAACTAGAAAAGCAAACTTTTAAGAAGGAAACTTGTATCGATCAAAATGATTTTTTTACTGAACTGTGCGCAATGTGATTGCACACAAAATGGTTGTTTGCGATTTTTCGAAATTGGGTTTAGTGATTTTATATCTTTCAACAAGTCAAAACGTGCGAGCGAGAGTCACATTAGCTCTTGTCTTCGTCTTAAAATCATTACATTTATTTCAATAAACACGTGATGCAATTCCATTAATGATTAACAAACCTGAGCCCAAATAATGTAATTCAATTTGGCTACAGCCTATTCATTATAACTAAACACACCGCCACCACAAACCTCCCTAACACCGGTCTAATACACTTTCACTGTTGCACTATATCTACGTACATGTAGGTATAGTGCAAGACTATTCTCGATGTATACGTGTATACTAATGTCTGGGTCATGCTGTCGCTTTCACTGTCTTTGATGTCAAACATGTTACACAAACATATCCAACACACACTAACCTACTTCTAACATGTTGTTGTTTATAGGTAGGTTTTAATTACATCCTTGATATTATTAATTTTATAGTGCTCCTCTCCATCCAAAGGTTATCTGGAAGAGATCGCTTTTTAGTGATAAGACCTCGCAGGGTGGATTCAACTGAATCCACTACACACTCTTTAGCACGCCAGCGTGCTTATGAAGAGGCCTATGCCCAGCACCAAAGTGACTATATATGTTCACATGATGATTACGATGATTAGATATATAAGTATATTACAACAGATAATTGAAATACGATATATTATGTACGATACATTGTGTATCGACGATACACAATGTATCGTACGATACGATTTACGATATATTGTGTATGTGAAATAAGATATATTATAATTATCAAGAACGCCAGCCAGGCGTATACCATTTTAAATAAAATCAACAAATATTGGATTTCATACACACTTACACATATTCCATACATAAATAAACATTTATGCAGTAAAGCTACATTTATTTGGATGGGTGACTAACGACATTTACAAGAGCATTTCCGAGATTTGGAAGGCTGGTTAAACTATCGGTCTCGACTTTAGCAGTCAACCGTGACAAAGGCCTGGTGGGCGGCCTAAAAACTCTTCCCAGATGCGGCCAATAGCTTATTCAAACTCACCTTTTATTACATAGCGAAGCAGAATACCAAATGTACCTCGCTATTGCTAAAAACAAAAAACAAAACAATTTAAGCCCAACCATACATTCTACTTAAAACCCAATCATCCAAAAGCAATTCGGGCGTCTATAACAAAGATATCTAAAACAGAATCGGCAGCCCACCCAGCGCCTACCGCGATTAAAGAAAATTATGACGCGGGTATTATCGACCAGAAGCAAGCGTTGCCTAGCAACCAGGGCCTACCTTCTAACCCTTCAGATGCCGTGCTTACGAGCTTACTTTCCGGGGGCGGTTGGGGCCACTGTCCCCCGTTTTTCGGCATTGATCCGGAGCGCACCGCGCCTGCGTGCTAAACGAAAAACGAACCGGGAAAAGCAAGGTCACATCACCAAAACTTCTTTTTTCAAATTCGAATATTGAATGGAAAATTATTGCGTTCAGAAATGTTGGAACGTACGTTTAGGGACAGTAGGATGTTTGCATCCGAGCCAGCTACACGTCTTGTTCAAACTTTAAAACTATATTTAACTATGAACTATTTATTACCTACAATAAACTGTCAAGACACCTTCAAACAAAACGCTAATCTCGAAATTTATTACAAACCTTTTCCGACTACAATAATCATTTGATCTTTTATGTGTAAATAAGTATCTACTTAAAAGAGTCTAACTTAAAAGAGTGACGTTAGTTCGCTCTAAAAGTAGGATTTCTAAATTTTGAATGGAAACATTTGACCGCCATCTTTATTTTTTGACACAATTACACATTGCACTATTTTAACAAATCATTAAAACGCTCATTAACAATTCTCAAAGTAATTATTAATAACGCAATCCATTTGAAATCTAAAATGAAAAAGCTAATAAAAAACTGGTCACCGGAACGTTCATTTAAAATCTAATTACCTACCGATAACGCGAACCAATAGGAAATTAAATTATCTAATAAATTACCGATCCATTATACGATCGAAAGGCAGAGACAAAATCGTTTTGTACAATTGAGACTTTGCATGCGACTAATGAATATTCAGTTTTATCGCAGACATAGGATAAATTATCCCAACTAATCCCAACTAATATTATACTACGCTTTCCCGCTTAAACCTCTCAACCGATTTTGATGAAATTTGGCACAGACAATCTTTAGACCCTGAGAAAGAACATAGGCTACCTTTTATTGTGAAAAAAAAAGATGAAGAGATTAAAAGTACGCAGACGAAGTCGCGGGTACCAGCTAGTACCTAATAATGTTACCTCGTACAAGTGAATGTCGTAGGATCGGTATGAATGGCATAATCTAACCGCCGGATTCTGAAAGCGTGATAAACACTAATCGGCTGTCAACTCACTTGCTATCTCTATCTAATTTGAAGAAAAAGCTGAAATAGCAAGTGACTTGACAGCCGATTAGTGTTGATCGAGCTCTCCGAAACCGGGGGTAAGAGAGCTAATATTACTCAATCAGTAGTGTGATTTTTGAATTTGAGCAGTATAATAATCTACTTGCAAAATGGACAAACAATGGGCCCGTACGATGTTAAGAACTTACCATCATCTATAACAAAGCCAAGCAGTCACACACGCACGCAAAGCATTAATTATCTCGTAAGTCACGCATGATAGGAACGAACGATGTACTTCATCGTGAGGCTCGTTTCCATGATGCGTTTTCTTTCTTTCTTTCTTTTCTTTCTTCTTTTCTTTTCTTGGCGGCAAGTAAAGTCGCGGTAGTAGTACCTACCTGGACAAGCCCTTCACAAAGAGCTCTACTCTCATAAATCTAATTTAAATACTAATATAATTGACTCCTGAAATGCCGCATTCAATAACAATTTGTCGCACACACTTTGAATCCTATCTGATGCAGCACTATCCATTCAAAATTCATCCCATTGAATTTGCAGCCGAAGGCACATGCGAAGCTATTAGCGAAATGAAAGGGACAAACAAATAGGTGTGTATTCACATTCTCGCAATGAATACTTTATCGCACCGTCTAGGCTAAGCCGACATCCACGTATTCCGTAGATAATAATCGGCTTTATTATAAAGACGATAAGATCACACGAGCAATTTTATTATCGTTGCTTGGCGCCTCGAGTTAATTTAAACGTATAGTAGCATTTCATGCACGCCTTCACACATGAACATGCGTTGCTCTAAAAGAAATAGTATTAAGAGTCCGGTGACAGCGGCTCGCAATTTCGAGGTGCGATTGGCTATTATTTCATTTTATTTCATTTTGGGGAGGTTGTTTGAAATAATAACTCTAAAGAAACACGCATAAATACTGTTCGAACACAAATAATACAATAATAAAAGGGAAATGTGCTTGAGTCAGAAATCATTTTGGTATTAGGTAAACGTAAGACCAAACATACTAATACCAAAATGATTTCTGATTCGGGCATGTTTCCCTTATATTATTGTATTATTTGTGTTCGAACAGTATTTATGCGTGTTTCTTTAGAGTTATTTTTTCAAACAACCTCCCCGAAATGAAATAAAATGAAATAATAGCCAATCGCACTTCGAAATTGCGAGCCGCTGTCACCGGAGCCTTAATGATCTTCCATTTGCTGTTGCAATAAGGATTATGGTTTACCTACATGGTATCAAGTGGTAGATAAGCATCACCTAACAAAGCAGTGTCTCACAATTTACGCTCGAAGAACACTGCGTACACCACCTTAGCATACAGATAATGAAAAAAACTGAAACTGAAACAGCTTCACGACTTTGATCCCCAGGCACGGTAGATATCCCTTCAGATCTCCCAGTACCAAGAAGGTACTAATTCTAGATTCTTTGAGGATGTCTAAGGGGGGTAGTCAGAGGTACGTCCAAACATTACATTTGGCACATACCCACATTTTGCAGTAGTTAGTATTCCATACGTGACAGGTTGCAAGCCCATCGCCGCTGTTAGAATACTAACTGGTTTCCTCACGATGTTTTCCTTCACCGTTTAAGAGCACTGGCATTGCGCACATAAATTTTTCGATAGAAAAATCCATTGGTGCACGACCGGATTCGAACCTGCGACCTTACGATCGGAAGGCGGGGTCACTCCCACTAGACCACCGGTGCTATTACCAGTGCGGTAATAAAAAAAATGTGGTATGGTATGCTGGTCATAGGACGATTGCCAACAGCGTTACAGGCTACTGGCGAGCGCAGAAGGCGCTCTGCCATACAAAAAAGGGTTTCTAGGCGACAACGCAAGGCGGCTCAGTGCTTGTATTTTCGTCGTAATAATTCAGTAATTTCATGTAGGTACCGTTGCTATGAACAACTTTAATTGCCCGTGTACAGTAAAATGAGACAGAATTAGTAGAAAATAGAGAATCGCGCTCTGCTTTTTGTCTTTGCTCGTTGCCTCTTTTTGACAACAGGTTAGTCAGCATGTTGTTAAAATATTACGTGAGTCGAGTTTTATTTGTGAAAAAATACAGCAGTCGTGGCTTTGAAATTGAAACAACTTTTATCTTATTTTATCCTACTGATTAGAGGTTTATTGCTTTTAAATATTCTGATATTGGAAATTGCTATGGCCACATAATTATCAATAACCAATATCAATATCTACAATTTGCAGTAGTCATACGTGACAGGTTGAAAGCATGCTAAGCCTGCTATAATACATACTGGTTTCATCACGATTTCCTTTTTTTTTTTTTTTACCGCATCGTCACTTAACATCAGCTGAGATTGCGGTTAACGTTTTTACCTATAAGTTGTAAAAAAAAAAAAAAAAAAAGCTGATGGAACAAGCATATGGCCCACCTGATGTTAAGTGGTAACCATCACCTATGACAAAGTATTGCCTCGAAAGACTCCTTCACTAAATAAGAGCACTGCGCATAATAATTATATCAAACCTACGTAGCTCAGTTGATAGTAGCTATGCCTTCTGCGCCGTAGGTCGTGGGTTCGATTCCCACCGTGAACAAACATTTGTGTGGTGAACATAGATGTTTGTTCTCTGTCTGGGTGTTATATAATATTATAAGTATGTATTTACAAAAAAAAAAAGTATTATAAGTAGTATATCAGCTATCTGGTTCCCATATTACAAGCATAAGCTTAGTTTGGGGCTAGATAGTGATGTGTGGAAAGTCCACCAATATTTATATTTATTTATTTATTTATAAACATAACTTATAATTTTATTCTGAACTCGCTCATAAAACCACCCTTAAATTTAACGACATCTTATCCCCGGCACAAAATTAAAACGGCAATCGCTTTCATCCCATCTCGAAAATCGTTAAAAATAACGAACAAACCGAAACGCTGCATCAGACGGTCCAGCAAAAATTAAAAGACGTCATTATTATGTTAATTTCATGAGAAAAAGTAGCACTTCGGACAACTTGTATAAAATCGAGAATAAATGCTGTAGAAACAGGTGGGGTCAAGCCAAGGGGTCCATTTCGCCACTACAGCAAACAAATGCAAATTGACAAGTTTTTGAAAATTCACACGCCTTTTGAATAATTAGAATTGCAGTTGGTGCATTTTAGAATCATCTCGTTTTATATCTACGTGTGAACTGTTTTGCGTTGAATATTTGAAACAGGTGCCAGATAATTTTGTTTGAACTATTTGAAAGGGTCGTAATTGAAAAAAAAATGGAGCAATACTTAGCGTGGTATGAAAAACAAATACAAATGGGCATGTCATGTGCTGCTATCTGATGGAACAAGCAGATGGCCCACCTGATGTTAAGTGGTAACCATCACCAAACAAAGCAGCCTCGTAAGTCACGCACGATATAGGAACGTACACTGCCCTGCGTCCAACAACTTGACACAGATATTAAGACTCATTAGCCAGTAATAACATCGGCTACCACACTCTTCAAAACGAAACAGCAACGCTGCTTGGCGGCAGAAAAATGCGTGGTGGTAGTACTTCCCCGGACGAGCCCTTCACAAAGAGCTGTTCTACTCCTGAAGCGAAAAAGTGTTAGGAATGTGGGTGGATTAAAGATTAAAGAAAATGAATTTATTAAAAAGTGAGATTACGGATGATAGAGGAAAGTGGAGAGAAATGACCTTACGTACTGACCTGACATGAAGTGGGATAAGGTCAGTACCTAATACCTACATTAATGCACAAAATTCCAAATTATAAACTGTACGTTTTTGTTAAAGTCTTGTTGCTATATTTATTTCTCATGAACTTCTCGCTGACCTTAAGCATATAAATATAAATAAATTATAAGTTTTTAAAAACGTTACCCTTGCATACTAATTCTCTGCAGAATCTTAGCTTCATGCAAATCAGTTTGAGAGCCATCGTCATGTTAATGTGGGGTTATCTTTATGTTAATCGGCACACGTGGGGTCAGAGGTCTTGACCTCTTCTCACATCTTATGAATATTCCTGACCCCAACAGATTCAGTCATAGTTACTACTAGCTAGGAGCGTAGATTAAGTAAAGATAGGAGATAGGTCGAGCATCGCTGTGACACGATGCTTGTCACGGATTTCACGTCAATCGCCTTCACAGCTCAGTTGGTAGTTGCTCTGCCTTCTGCGCCGTAGGCCGTGGGTTCGATTCCCATCGAGAACAAATATTTGTGTGATGAACGTAGATGTTTGTTCTCTGTCTGGGTGTAATTATAAGTATGTATTTACAAAAAAACAGCTACGAATAGAATAGCAGCAAAAAATTTGCTTTGCCTTAGTTTGGGGCTAGATAATGTTGTGGGGCAAGTATTTTGCATGATTATATTTTCACATTATATTTAATAGATAATTAAATAGGTGTTTATATTCTATCATCATCAATATCATAAACATTATAATGATGTGGAATGATCTGGAAATAAACATTCTCAGCAGAAAAACATCTGTAAATTTTGTATTTTCGTTATGTTTTTTATGACCGTAAAAGTCATGAACATCGCAGCTTTTTTTATACAACTTGTATGGTGAAACGATCTTATGGCCCACCTGGCAAAAGCATCGTAAGTCACGCTCGATAGGAATCTGCCCTACGATGCTCTGCCCTGCATCCAGCAACTAGAGCTATACATGCGTTCTCCTTATGTTTATTTATCGATGGCTAAGACTGTTCCCACGAAGCACCCTTTATAATTTGGTGAAACTTCTAATTGGAACAAGTTAAATAAAGATATTTATCATAACAGGTCCAGAGATTATGCAAAATTCTGAGGATAAGAAGACAAAGGATGGGACGGCTTTTAACTGCCAATCTTTAGCCAGTAGATTTGTTTAGCGTCCGTGGTATGGTGTTGTTTTTAATATCGTGACTTTTTGTCATGTCACTAATTGTTTTGAAATAGTGTGGTGAAAGGATTTTAAGTACGCCTCTTTTTTCGAAGAAGCTCTTTTCTTTTTCTTGATAGTGGTCTGAAATAGCATTAGCAAATAGCATTTATTTTTATTTATTAAAATCAAATTTTGGACGTTTGGTAAGTTACTCCCCAAAATGTGGTAGTTTGTGATTTTTCAAGGATTTTTCAAAAAAATATTTCTAAAATAATGTTTTCTGTCTCTTCTTGTTGCTGAAATATCCTTTTTGCTTGAGAAAGTATTCGAGATTTTCATTCAGTAGGTAAAATTTTGAAGTAAAATATATATTACCTGCTCAATGTACCCATGCCTTTTTTCAGGCTTCAGTAAAAATTTAATATTTCAATTTATAAAAAAAACAGGGTTTTCGCGTATGACATTAATAAAGCAGGGATCATCCCACTGAAAACTGCTGAAATTACAAAAACCTACACGCATGATTAGTTAGTGAAATTCAATAACGAAAACTCATCACATTTTACGAATTAATTTTCCAAAAAGCGATTTTACAACTAGTGGACCGTGTGGTTTTACAAAACTAAAATGGAGACATTACACGCATTACTAATTAATTAGGATGTAAACATTTGTGGAATTCTATGGAATTCGGAATCAGGGACGTGGATCTATCATTTTCATCATTTTCATCAACAAAATGCGATACTCATTTTTGCCAGTAATTATCTCATATTTCTATACTGTTCCAACTAAGTACTTGAAAACCGTGATTAAACAACCTACACCACTATTCATTATCTATACTATACTGTATCTACGTACGCCACCCCTAAAACATTGCACGCAACGCGGTCGTTACCCGCCTTCACCCTGCCACCCCAAACGCACCGTTTTTCTCCCCGCAAGATAAAGACCAAATAAAAAAAGAAAACGCGAAAAATCTTTCTGTCACATTCTGGCGCGCGCGAAACGAATTGGTGCGAGCGGTGCGTCATCTAAGCTATGAACGACTCACGAAAACTTGCGCCCCGCCCGAGACGCCCGCCTCTATCCGTCTCTCTCACTTTTTCACACTTTTCATATCAACTCTTTAGCTGCGAAGGGTCGTAACTAACCCGTTCGTTGCATTCGAAAATAAACTTAATTTTCAGGAGCTAAAACACAGTTTGTGTTGACAATATGTGGGGTTTGAAAATATTTTAGAATGCAAAACGCTAGGGAGTGTAGGTCTCTCTCGCTCGCAAAAAAGCAAGCCCTCGAGGGGTGGGGGGTTTAGATGGCGGGGGAGGGGGAGGATAGTGGCTGCCATGATGCCCGACGGCGTACGAAGACTGCGTATTAATTTTGGCATATTCACGCGTCGAATCCGAGTATTTTATTGGTGTTTTGAAATAAAATGCCACAAAATAAAATATAACAAAAACATAACATAATACAATATCTATAATATTATTATCACTTTCAACGTAGCTAGTTTAATCTTCGGTTCAATTTTCATTGGACATTATTAAATAATAATCATACTGGGAATTTCATATTTTTTTTTTTTTTTTATACAACTAGCTGATGGAACAAGCAGATGGCCCACCTGATGTTAAGTGGTAACCATCACCTATAAACAAAACATTGCCCCGTAGGTCACGCACAATAGGAACGTGCCCTACGATGCACTGCCCTGCGTCCATCAACTTGAGGCGTACAGATGTTAAGCCTCATGTGCCTGTAATTACACCTGAATTCTCATATTTACATACCTGAAGATAATTACAATGAATTCAAATCAAACGATATCTGCAGACAGATAGATAGGTAATGTAGGTACCTACCTATATATAGAAATATGTAGACTATTGTTATTCTTATTTTTTATTACAATAATAAATAGTAAGCAACGTCACTGAATTTTAAACTTTATTGATTAACTTACTTACCAAAAAAAGTAATTGAAAACGGTATTTTTTTTATTATCATTGCATGATTGCATGGCTAGGAGTTTTTTTAATAATAAGTACTAGTTTCGGGTAGGGCACTTGGCAAGAAGGGACGACGGGAGATGGACGAAGGCGACAACAGAATGGTGGCCAAGGGACGCTCAAAGACCTAGAGGCAGACCACCCGCTTGTTAGTCAAATGACATTGAAGCAAGTGCTGGAAATGGATGGATGAGACTCGCAAGGGACCGGAAAGAGTGGCGTATTAAAGAGGAGGCCTATACTCAGCAGGGGGTGCAAACGCGCTGAAATGATGTTGATGATGAAGTACTAGTTTTCAGGCAAAGATTCTACTTGTTTGAGCTGAAGAGCATAAAAATGCGTATTTTATAAAACACCTTTCAAACATTATCCGATCTTTCTAAGCAACCTTTAGTTCACAAAAGTAATTACTTTAGAAAGTACATCATAATCTACACTATTAATATTATGAACGAGGAAACCTCTGTATATTTGTATGTTTCGAATAGGCTCAAAAACTGCTCGTCCGATTTCAAATATTCTTTCATCTTATGAAAGCTATATTACCCCTGAGTAACATAGGTTACATTTATTACTGGAAAAAAATAGTGATCCCTACTAAAACATCAAAAATTTAACCCGAGGTGTAATATAAAATGTCTTATTTATTTATTTTTTATTACATCATTATCTACAAATAAGTCGGCGATAGCATGTCCTATTGTTGTTGTTACTATAACTACTTTTCTACATTTTAAATGTCGACCAAAAACAGACCATGCTAGCTAACTATAACTTTATATTAATCCTTATCCAACTAAATCATTTGGTATGCAAGGCTGTTTCAATACTTGCAGATGACTTCTTTAATTTTTTAAATCGGACATTCCATTCCATATATAGTACGATAAAAACTTTAGTGCGCTGTATATAGCGCGAAAGCGAGGCGAGTTTTCACTTAGCACGAGGCTTATGAGTCGTCTAAGTTTTTACTAAAACTAGCTGATCCCGCGGCTTTGCTCGCGCTCGTTTATTTTGAAAATCTCATACAAACTTTCATCCCCTTGGGGGTAGGATTAATCGAAATCCTTTCTTAGCAGATGCCTACGTCATAACATCTACCTGCATGCCAAATTTCAGCCCGATCCGTCCAGTGGTTTGGGCTGTGCGTTGATAGATCACTATGTCAGTCAGTCAGTCAGTCACCTTTGAGTTATAAATATATTAAGATGTTTAAAAAAAATGTCGGACCACGCGATGCTGAGACAGGCCGCTAGAAAAAAATAAAGGCAAGATTTGATCGAATTCAAAGTCAAAGAAATCGGGGGTTACAATCACAAACATTCACAATCATTTTGAAAACTATTGTAATTAATTAATTATCTAGAATTTATTTCGAATATTACTTTCGTATTGTAAATAAATGGAGGAGGCCTATACCCGAGAGTTTTTTAATTTTAAATTGCATTTTTGTTGTATATATGTTTTTTTATTTTATTTTAAGTAATATTTTTGTTAAATGTTTACATTATGTGTTAGGATTAAAAAGGCTTTTTTTTTATTTCATTTCATTTATTAATCTTTACACATATTACATGCTCTTAGATATGTCAAGTAGTTACAATGAAAACCAGTAAAATATAGAATGAAAGTTTCTTAAAACTAGTCAGATTCTATAATATATAACATAGGTAATTTTATAGCATAGGTAGTTTATTTGTTATAAATAAATATTGCTAGACGCCAGGGTCCCTTTTGCCGCTCTAGGTTATTTTTATTTGTTTTTTTAGGATGTTTTATGTTTTAGATCTAAGTGGCTGCAAATCAATATGTTTTCTTTCTTTCTTTTCTTTCATCACAAACTAGCCCCAAACTTACCAATATTGTTAATACTTTTTTATGTTCATACAATGCCAGCGCTCTCAAACGGAAAACATCGTGAGTAAACCGGCATGTTGTGGCAACCTAATAAATTCTAAGGACATAATGTGTCAAGTGCTCCAAAGGAGTCTCTTGAGGCTCACTTAAAATCCTTTCACCACATTGTTTCGAAAGAAACCAGCGATTCGACAAGAAGAAGAATACAAATACAAATAAAAAATTATTTATTTCCATAAAAATGTGCGTACACTATAAAATAGCAGACTGTCTTCTATTTTAGTTTATAAACTGTGTTACAGAAGACAGTGCATTCTCCCTACAATGTTTACACATAATATAGAGAAACAAAAGTTGATCTAACAAGGTATGCTAAACAATATGTAAGTGGAAAAATAAACAGTTAGGCTAAGTATGACAGATAGAAATATAACAAAAACAAAAGTAAAGTGAATACATAAAATTTTCATTGTTATTTTCTTTGTAAATAGATACAATACAAGTATTTACAAAATGTAGATTTTAAAAGTTAGGAAATCTTTGTGAAGGGCTCGTCCGGGAAAGTACTAGCACCACGCCTTTTTCTGCCGCCAAGCAGCAACGCTGTGGTTTCGGTTCGAAGAGTGTGGTCGCGGTGTAATTACAGACACATGAGGCCCTCAAGTTGATTGACGCAGGGCAGTGCATCGTAGGGCATGTTCCTATCATGCGCGACATGCAAGGCATAATGCTTTGTTAGGTGATGGTTACTTCACTACACTACACTTAACATCAGGTGGGCCATCTGCTTGTTCCAATAGCTAGTTGTAAAGAAAATGTAAACAATCTAAAGATATCTCTTATTAATTTACATATTTATTACTTATTTAGATATTTTATTATCACCAAAAATGTGAAAATCTGCGAACGAGGAGTACTTAGTAATAGACAATTAGAATTTATGACCCAGAAAATGTGGTTACTGTAGGTAGGTAGTCCAAGTGCATTAAATTTAATAAAAATAACACCATGCAAATTGTGAAAATCACATAATTATGAAGATCTTTGAAGGGTTCAGGGATCTTCATAATTTTCTAATCTATGGTTAAAATCCAATAAGAAAAACCAAAACGTCTAAGTATTTCATATTTTTATAAAAAAGGATTGTAAAACCTTATACATACTTATATATATACTACATACTTACTACTACATACTACATACTTATATACCTTATAAATACAAAATATTATTATACGATTAAATTCATATTGCATAGATAGAATGGGTAACGCCATCTATGAGTCAGTAGCCGTACACAAATTCACATAATGTACCTACGTACATTAAAATAGGTAAGTAAATTAATATAAAAATAAATATGTAGGTACATCATCATCATCTTTCTGTTGAATTTTTTACTTATTTTGACTAGTTATCTTATAAATACTAATACCTATTTGTTTACAACGCTGTTACACTTCTCAAATCCTAGAGGGCAGCACCATCTTTTACATTATGCAGTTTATTTTTTGTTATTATTTTATGAGCTAACATTATTAAAAAAATTCATAGATTCTTGTTTTTATTTAAATAATTTAATTACTCACACGCACGTACACGCAAACGAATTTAAATTACTTGCATGAACATTAGTACTGCTACTCCACAATAGATGGCAGGCTGAACACAACTTGAAGACCAAACAGGAATTTGTTGGTGGGATCTTGTTAGGACTCAAACTTTATAAATGTAACAAGAAAAAAAAATGGAATTGCGAGATTTTTCTATTAAATTTACACATATCCTACTTCGAAACTAAATATATTGAAAGAAAGTTAAAGCATTTATCTTGGTGATCATTAGCTTCCTACCCTTATCCCACAATAAGTGGGGTCGGCACAACAGGTTTTACTTCTCCAAACTCCTTTATCATTCATCCGTTTGTTAGAAATAATGTGACCTATTTTAATAAAAAATCTAGTCGTTCAGATATTTTACGTAATAAGCACAAATATAATATCTGTATTCCTCAAGTAAATAATACAATATTTTACAAAAGTACCTATTATACAGCTATTAAAATATATAATCACTTACCAACAGATTTAAAAGAAACCAAGGGAGACTTATTTAAACATAAATTAAAAAAATGGCTTATTAGTAAAGTTTATTACAATTTAGAAGAATACTACCTAATTTAGACTGTGATATGCTAAGCTAAGTATGATAAGCTGTAGTGTTAAACCTAGCCCATAACAATATTGTACGTCCGAAATGGGTAGACTGTTGGAACTATGCCTATTTTAAGATCTTTTTTACACAGTTTTACAATAAATATTTCTTATTTCTTATTTCTTATCATTTGTCATCTCGGTGCTCACTCCATACTCATGTCATCTTTCACACAGTCCATCCATCTTTTCGTTGGCCTCTCTTTTTAATACTAATCACATTCATTTATTCTGGACATACAAAACACAATTGCCTATTTTTTTTACAATTCCCTCAGTCAGTTTTATTTCTAGCTGTTTGTTTTACTTTTTCCGTATCGTTAGGCCGGTTTTGTATGGAGAACTACATACAAATATCCATTATAATTAAATTTCAATAGTAACAATTATAAATGTTAATGCGTTGCTTATTTATTTCCAGAAAGAACGACTTCCCTTCATCGATCGATACTTATCATCTTAGCGCAGTTTCTACAACATGTCGGTCTCCCCACGATGTTTTCCATCCTTCACTTTTGAACAGAAAAACTCATTGGTTCACGATTGGCTTTGAACCCACGACCTCAGAATCAGACAGCCACCAGTGCTCTCAGTCATTTATCAAAAGGAGCATTTCAAATCCTTTCAGCACACTGTATCAAAGAAACTAAGTATCTAGATAGCAGGCATTATAGTATCAGTATAGGTACATATAGCACAAATGTCTACGATTTTTGCACAAAAAGTAGAAAGTGAATTAAACCGAAACCAATCGCGTTACGTAAAACGTCACGTCAGTTGGTTCTACTATCACCATCCCTAAGGGCTTCGCCACGCTGTGGTTTTAGAATCTACATTTATTAAAAGAATCGGCCTCCTCCATCTTTTCCGTCGGTCAGTTATTGGTCTAGAAATTTTTTGAATAGAAGAAACAAATCTATTATAAATATTTTGTATATTTGTATTTATTTAAAAAGTAACTTAATTATTATTACAGGTTACGCCAAATACAATACACTAATCAGCAAACTTATTACTTACTAGTTGCGCCCCGTGGTTTCACCCGCGCAGATTTAAATCCCGGTATTCCCACGGGATAAAATGTAGCCTATGTGCTATTCCAGACTATAATCCATCTCTCTGCCAAGTTTCATCCAGATCCGTTAAGCCGTGCCGGCGTGAAAGAGTAACAAACATCTATCCATCCATCCAGCCATACATCCATACAAACTTTCGCGTTTATAATATTAGTAGTCACTTATTTATTATACACATATGATTACATGAAATATAGTTTTGATGACTAACTATGATAACTCAGATTCACAAGAATACATCCCGTGTGATGGCGGCACCTTAGCGAAACCCACCCTTCGGGCGAGGGGAGGGTTGCCCGCACATTCGCCAAATCATCTTCACCCCGCATTTTCACTGATGAAGATATGCTAATGCTCCGAGATAGTTGTCCGGGACCTTAGTTTAGTTTAATGGGTCCTTGTGCGTGTGTGTATGTTTATAGGTACATGGTCACATGGTATGTGTGAAGACTGAAGATTGAATTTAGAACGAAATTCTCAAGAGCGAATCGGGATCAAAGTCGAGAGACTAGTTACTAGTGGCTCTGGGAGCTGTAGACCTCGCGAGCATACTAAAAGTGAGCTACTTGAGGAATGTAATGTGCAAGTGCATTTTCCGTTTTGTGATTTTTTTTATCTTTTTGATTTTTTTTTGCATCATCTTTTGTAGAATGAGGTCCTTTGTGTTTCTCTCAAATTTGATTGAAAACCATCGATAGTTTGATGAGCTAATTTGTTCATCATGCTGAAGATCCTTATCAGATCTTCGCCAAACTTTTATGAGACCAACTTATAGTTACTACCTTTCAAATAAAAAAAGAATAATCGAAATCGGATCTCATTTGGTGGAGAAATCCAGTATATCAAATAGCCCCCTTTTTGCCCATTTTTTGGGGGAAGTACCCCTCCAATCAAAAATCCCCGACGACAAAAAAAAGCTAATAAGTCATATAACCTGTGTACCAAGTTTCGTCCAGATCGGTTGAAAAATGCGACCTGTAGAGGAGAACAGACAGACAGACAGACATCCGGACAAACGCATTTTTGGCCAATGTGGAAACTGAGACGCTTCGCTCGCTTCGCTCGCTCGGTCAATAATACCTATATACTCGTATGTTACACTGTCCACGAAGTGGTAAAAAACACTAATTCTCACTTGGAAAAGCGAAGTGTGCTAATAACTGTTCGCAGTTTCAAAAAGAAAGTTCATCATAATCTTCATTTCAGCCCGTTTGCACCCAATTGTTCCCAATTGTCGGTGAGTATCGGCCTCCTCTTTAATACGCCACTCTTTCCGGTCCCTTGCGAGTCTCATCCATCCATCTCCAGCACTTGCTACAATGTCATTTGACCAACGGGTGGTCTGCCTCTAGGTTTTTGAACATCCCTTGATAGTTCAGTAATTATATATTTATCTTTCTCTTATAAGTGTCACTAGTTTGTAACAGTGTGGTGAAAGGAAAAAAAACAGTGTAGTGCACTTCAAGAGGCTCCTTTTCTTGCAATTTTTAGGTTCTACGTTATCTCTTCAATATGCCGTTGCCATGTACCGCTGAAAAACTGTATCCCAGCGCTGGTCTATACAAGCACCCACGTACCGAAGATCATTATCTGCTAGTACGAGAAAGTTAGGAGGAATCTAGTTAGCCCCCCTCCCTAACTTGTTATAACCAGTTTAGTTGGCCACCTGCGAAACAAGGAGAAGTTACCGCGGGCTTGTCTTCAGCTACGTGTTTCAGCGGACTTGTTATGCTGTACGTGCTGCTTAGTTATTAATAGAATAGAATAAAAACACCTACATATTAAACAACAATGAAGTCCACTGATGGAAGTCCACTGCTGGACACAGGCATCCCATTTACGTTTCCAACGAAAAGATGGATGGACTGTGTGAAAGATGACATGAGTAAGAAAGGACACTGAGATGACGAATGATAGAGGAGAATAGAGGAAAAAACCTGTTGTGCTGACCTTATAAAAAGGAGGTTATGTCAATTTGACTGTTTTTTTAATGTTTGTTACCTCTTAACTTTTTTTGATTATTATACATTATATTTGATGATTATTTTTTTAATCGAAAGCTGATGCTTGTCAGTTGGCCCATTTAAATTTGAGTCAGTTCTGACGAGTAGTTTTTGAATTATAGCAGTACTAGTTGCGCCCCGCGGTTTCACCCGCGGAGATTTAAATCCCGGTATTCCCACGGGATACAAAGTAGCTTATGTGTTATTCTAAACTATAATGTATCTCTCTGCCAAGTTTCATCCAAATCCGTTCAGCCGTTCCGGCGTGAAAGAGTAACAAACATCCATCCATCCATCCATACTTACAAACATTCACGTTTATAATATTAGTAGGATGCGTGTATTTTCCAGTGCATTTGAAGTGGGTTTTTTCTTGACTTTAAGTCGCTTAAAAAGTATTTGTCTTTCTGTACTGGTGCAAAATAATATCCTTGAGGTGGTCGAGGGTCACGCAAGTGCGTGTGTGTGCATGGCCGCATCGACCTCAATGCTGGCTGAGCGTGTAATCTGTGAGGGGGCTGAAAGGTGTCTTACTGTATTTTTAAACAGCTTCATAGGTAAGAGTTTACGCGTAGTGGCTATGTAGAGCTACGCAGGACAGGGGACCAAAATCACAAGCAAAATTACTTCACTATCACTACATAGTATAAAACAAAGTCGCTTTCTCTGTCCCTATATCCCCATGTCCCTATGTATGCTTAAATCTTAAAACTACGCAACTGATTTTAATGTAGTTTTTAATAGATAGAGTGATTCAAGAGGAAGGTTTATATGTATAATACATGCATGATATGTGCACCCGTGCGAAACAGGGGCGCGCGGGCGGGTCGCTAGTTACAAAATAAAAGAAGCAAGCAGTTTAACCCCCGGTTTCTGAAAGCGCGATCAACACTAATCTGCTGTCAAGTCACTTGCTATCTCTCTTGTTTTAAATAAAAGCTGAAACAGCAAGTGACTTGACAGCCGATTAGCTTTGATCGGGCTTTCAGAAACTAGGGGTAAGTATGAGGAATAATTTATACATATTATCCGAAGAAGAACTTACGGGACCGGCATATATTACAGAATTAGCAAGTAAGGAGTACCTAAGTAAGTGAAGAAGCAATGGGTAGGTCACATAGCTCGAAGAACTGACAACTGCTAGGGAATTCAGGTTCGCGATGGTGATCAAGAATTAAAAGAAAAGACGTGAGACTTGCCCCTTGATCACGTAACTTTTGTTGCATTCAAAATCCGGTTGCCTATGTAAATTTTGGCAGTTTTGCCATATTAAGTTACGTGATCAGCCTGCCGGTATATTTAGCAGCAATAATACCGCACATTGTACTTCACTGTGACTTAATGTAATGCAATAAAAAGTTTATCTACTATCTAGGTATCTAGTCTAGAAAATTTGTTATGATGATTTGCGATGTTTTACTTCACCGAGAGAGATTGACATTGGCAAGTATATTATACTAGCGACTCGCCCGCGCGCCCCTGCTTCGCACGGGTGCACATATCATGCTTGTATTATACATATAAACCTTCCTCTTGAATCACTCTATCTATTAAAAAATCGCATCAAAATCCGTTGCGTAGTTTTAAAGATTTAAGCATACAAAAGGACATGGGGACATAGGGACAGAAAAATCGACTTTGTTTTATACTATGTAGTGATTTAGCCCGACAGTAAATAATTAAGCAAATACTTGGCTTAAAATGCATCGTAAAGATAGTTCAAAAGGTTCCAGGATTATGCAAATAAGCCACACTAATATAACTCCTAATGCTAGAACAAAATATGGCTAGACGGATTTGTGACCATAAGACTTTATGAGCCAGACGAAGGTTACAAAGTGAAAGGCTGGGAATTTTCTACAAAAGTTTCATAATAAACAAAATCTACGAACAATAGTTACAACTATCGTTGAAATAGACGATAGACGCCCTATATGAACAGGCAAACAATCTACACCAACTGAACTTACTATCCACTAGCAAAACCGCCCTCTATAGTCCCATTCGATCGACGAAGAAATTATTGCAAATGTAGCAACTAGGAATTCTAACACAAAGTCAGGCTAAAAGGCAATAAAATGTAGCCTGGCTATCGGCGATCGCGATAGTCGAACTACGCACATAAAGGACCTGCACGCACATAAACTGTTTATCTGCTTGCCTTGGGCGAAGAGTGGTGGTGGGAACCGGGTATAAGCCGCAGCGGGTCTATTAATGCTAGCTAAATCGACACCAAGAGAAAGGAGGTGAACCAGTCTGGTCGTTCTACCAAGAGCGAGCGAAGGCGGGTTCGGTTGGTGTGGATGCTACGGTGAAGGCGAGCGAGCGTGTGGCCACAGCAGCGAAGCTCCGCAAAAAATTATTATATACCAAGCGTGACAGTGAAATAAATTTCATTCTAGCCGTTCGAACGTTATGAATAGTATCAAACATAGACATAGACAAACATCTATTTGCAGAAAACACAATACATATACAAAACAATAAAAGAAATGACAATCAAGTTAATAATAATTACAGAAGGTATGTATGTGTTTGTCTACTGCAGCAGCAAAAGGGTCTCGACTCAGCGTTATGCCTACCGCATATCTTTTGCATATCAGCTTATGTATATCTTCTTGTCTTCTATTATCGTAAGCTGTTTACTTATACGTTTATTAAATAGATTCTTGTACACACGGATACGCATCAGAATGTACTCTTTTCGCTTATTTATTTCTATTAGGCGTCATTTTTCTTTGGCTTTTTGTAGCTTGATCTGTATCCGTGTACGTTTAGGTATTTATCGCTTCAGCTCGTGAACTGCCCCTCACAAGAAGTAATTTGCACGGAGCGATAGAAAAGTATCGTTATGGTGATTACATTGTTGTTCCTAATTTGTGCTGGACCAAGTTACAGATCGAGCGTAAGCACAAGACAATGTCCTTGGTGGAATTGCAATCACATCACCTGGGTTTATGGAATTTGCATGTCAATGTTAACATTGTTGTGTGAACAAAGACGTTTATTCTCTGTCTAGTTGCTAATACAGTATGAAGAGATCTTGGAGGGATATCTTCTCCTCTCTTTTCGGATCTCTGGCATATTTTACCACTTTCAAGAGTCAAGTTCGTAATGACATCGTGGGCTTTTCGAAGCCGTTTTTTTTATATTGCATTATATCTATAATGTGTATTTTAGTAAATGTATGTATGTTTTAGTCAGTTCATCAGTTATAATAAATGTTTTAGTTTCCTGGCACATACCGTTGTGAATAAATACATTTTTTTTTTCTCTGACGTTCTTTCTATACCTATTAAATCTACCTTTTATTAACAACATAGGTATCCTTTTTAGAACTGTGACATACAGAAGTTGCGAATAGCCTGGACCCTCCTACCTCTGTTCAGGTTCATTTCCTGCTGCAAATCGTCTTGCATCCCCCCTCCGCCCGCCACGTTATGGCCCCACTCCATGCTGATTATAAATCTCTACACAATTATTGCCTTAGTGATACAGTGGATACAGTGTATGGCTTTTGAAACTATAAGAACTATACGAGTGTCACAGTCCCGTTCAAAACAGTGCAATGTGGTGACATTTTATTAAGATCCAGAAGATAAGATTCCATCCAGAAGACGGACGTGTCACTAGTTTCCTCCGAAACAGCACAGTGAAATATCAATTTCAAATTACCTAGGTACTTTCAATTTTAAGAGTACTGTCAGAGTACCAAAACTATGTTTTTATACGATTTGGTAATCCTGTCTTCGATTAAGCCCAAGATCGAAAGGGTTCTCCAAATCCATAGTCTATTCCTTAGCACCGTCCCATAAAATTCCCACAGAATCCCATCACATCAAGAATCCCACGACACGACTCCAAACACTAAAGCTCAGGGTCAACCTGGCCACGGGTCAAATCTGCCCAAAAAGGGATGCTGCACTATCTTATTTATATGCACACACCTTTTCCCATCACCAACTTACCGCATCATCGAACTATTCAAACTCAAAACAATCCCAACCTTACTGCAATAGACTTAGAAGTTAACACGATTATAGATAGGGTTAGTTAAAGCTGGCCACTTACTCAGCACCCTTAATTTGTCCGGATAACCGGTTCGGTATACAATAGTAAGGCTTATTAACATAACTCCTTGACCGGACACCTATTAATATTTATGAAAAAACGATTTTTGAAGGTAACGATTCAGTAGTTGCGTGATCGTGGTACAGTGATCTGTGAAGTGCTGTAGCTATAACTAAGAATTTTGCCTACAAAAGTCTAGGTAAGTTTCTTTCATCTCATCTCAACAAAATTGAGCATGTATATAAAATAAATAAATAAACAATGCTGGACAATCCACACAGCACTAACTAGCCCCAAAGTAAGCTATTCAAAGCTTGTGTTATGGGTACTAGATAACTGATATATTTAATACATTACATACTTACATAGATAGATATTTTTTATTATACATAGAGAACACCCAGACCATCGGAACAAATTTCTGCAGATCGTACACAAATTTGTTCCAAGACGGGAATCGAACCCGCAACCCCTTGCGCCGCACGCAGGCTCTCGCCCGCTGCGCCACAGAGGTCGTCATAACTATATAAATAGAACATATTTTGTATATCTTTTGATTTGTATGGAGGTACGTATTGTAAGTTGGTAAATACCTATTTAGTTTAATATTAGGTTTTTACGTTATAATTATTATTTTTAAAAGTTTTTCTCTATTGTCTCAAAAAACACTACCACCCACTCCACAAAACCCAAAGGTTAACTGGAAGAAAATGCTAATTAGCATTAAGTTCGCCTATATACTTTATTTATATGCAATAAAGAATTTTCTTATCTTATCTTAAGTTTTGCATTGATGCTCGGCGATTTAACTGAAAACTTAGTAATACAAATGTTTTTCATAATTTCCAGATTTCTCTTTGGCTACAATCGCATCTGAAAGTAAAGCGAGTAATTTTTTTTGATATTTCTACAGTAAAAAAAGTTGAGTGTAGACAATCGTGTAAAAAACAGAAACAGTTTCACGAATTCGATCTCCAGGCACGGTAGATTTCCCCAAAACTAATATCAATCGTATATCATACCAAAAGATCTGAAAAACTTCAGCTTTTATAATTTCTCATAAAACTTTAATACTTTGTATTATCCAAACCAGAAGACCTAACTAATCTTTTTTCGGTAAAATATCCCTTAATATAAGCAGAACAAATATTTATTTTCAAGCATTAATTGCAATAAATAATATGCTTGTGCTCGGCGGGGAACGAACCCGCAACCAAAAACGCAGAAGGCAGGGCAGAATAATGATATGGCAGATCAAACGGTAGCATTATAATATGTTACCAATCGTGTATGTTCACATTCTTATTTATTTAAAAAATCATTGTTATTTCGGTCTAACTCAAAATCAATTCAACAGTTCACCAAAATCTGTCAGAATCATCAAATCTTCGACTCGTCTGGTCGAACTATCAATAAATCGATAGTCGCGGGCGGCTCATCACTAATTTACAATTTTATGGGCAGGGGGGTCCCGCTACTCTGATAGCTGACCCCCCCGCGGCACGGTTAACCCTAAAGTACGGTTCGCAAAGAATGGGAGCTTTGCCGTGTGAGGGTTGAGGGTTTGAACTAGTATTTGTAGTTAGATTTACGTTATTTTTGACGCCAAGAAGCATTGCTGTGTTTCGTTTTGAAGGGTGTGGGTGCCGGTAAAGATCCCACTAATCCTAATCACTACATAGTATAAAACAAAGTCACTTTCTGCCCCTATATCCCTATGTATGCTTAAACTTTAAAACTACGCAACGGATTTTGATGCGGTTTTTTTAATAGATAAAGGTGAAGGTCTATATGTATAATACATGCATGATATAGTAGAAAAACAATGTGCACCCGTGCGAAGCAGGGGCGCGCGGGCGGGTCGCTAGTAATATCATAAATGCCAAAGTTTGTGAGTATGGATGGATGGATGGATGGATGTTTGTTTCTCTATAACTCTAGAACGGCTGAACAGATCTTGGTGAAATTTGGCACAGAGATATATTATAGTCTGGAATAACACATAGGCTACTATTTTCCCGTGAGAATACCGGGATTTAAAATTACGCGGGTGAAACCGCAGGGCGCTACGAGTAATATCATAAATGTGAAAGTTTGGATGGATAGATGTTTGTTACTCACCCACGCCAGAACGGCTGAACGGATCTGGATTAAATTTGGCGCAGAGATAGATTGTAGTCTGTAATAGCACATACACATACTTTTTATCCCGTGGGAATACCGGGATTTAAAATTACGTTGGTGAAACCGCAGGGTGCAGCTAGTTCTAATTACTTGTATGCCTCATGTTGATGGACGCAGAGCTATGCATTGGAACATGTTCCTAACGCCAGATTACAAATAATAGGTGATGGATATCCCATGTTAGTTCCATCACTTGGTTACAGGAGACATTCTTTAATTATATAAAACTAGTTGTGCCCCGCGGTTTCACCCGCGCAGATTTAAATCCCGGTATTCCCGCGGGATAAAAAGTTGTCTATGTGTTATTTCAGGCTATAATGTATCTCTCTGCCAAGTTTTATCCAGATCCGTTCAGCCGTTCTGGCGTGAAAGAGTAACAAACACCCATCCATCCATCCATCCATACTTACAAACTTTCACGTTTATAATATTCGTAGGATTTATATATGTGAAATAGAATATCTTTAGGTACAGCATTAAACTATTTCCTTGTGGGCTTTTACTTTTATATGAATTTTAGCTCCGAAAGTTATCAATAAAATAAACGATACCAATTTGCAAACGCTACATTTTCACGCCTCCCGACAAGAAACGCGTGCAAAGGAGAAAGGAGAAAACTGAGACGGCAGAGAGGGAGATCTTTAAGATACGTTACCATGGTAACCGTGGCCCACGCACACATGCACAACATCACTAGTTTAATGATAGTTGGCTAGAGACGGCCGCAAGCACGATACAGAACCAAGACTGCTATGGACTTTTGTGCAGCAAGACTCAAGGACTTTGGATGCCGTTGATGTGTCAATACACAATCACATGAATAAGATCAAACATTGCTCAAAATTTTATACCTACTCTTATTGTTTATATTTTGATTGATTATAAGTAAATGCATAGGTATTTTTTTAACCAAGCTTATCCTTTTCATCAGAATAGCAAACTATCAGAAAAAATATTTATTGATTTTTTTGTTTTTTAACCATTGGATTACCTTGACCGCTCCCGAACTCTCATATTTCAAGAATCTCGGTGTCCCCTCCCTAGAACCCACACTAGTGAACAACTAGGCATTAGGAGTATTCGACCCCCGCCCCCGAAGTTTTAGTTATTAAGCAAATGCTTTGTAAACATTTCGGGCGGGCACCTTTAGTTTCGCTATAAATAGGTAGGGTTCAGCTAAGCTTCAATTAGCTAAATGTAGTGTACATAACTGGGTATATACTGGGTTAAAAGGTACAAGAATTTTGTAAGGATTCGGGGTGTAAGGGTATTCGCCGAACGATAGCTCGAGGTTTGATATCAACTCTCTGAAGTTCGTTCTAGAATTCACTTTAATAGGCGTAATATATCTGTTTGCCTGTCCCAATAACCGCCGGTTTCTGAAAGCTCTATCAAAGCTAATCGGCTGTCAAGTCACTTGCTCTATCTAATTTGAAGTAAAAGCAGAAATAGCTAGTGACTTGACAGCTGATTAGCTTTGATCGAGCTTTCAGAAACTGGCGGTAATTTTCTACCGGCACCGCACTGTAACATCATTATACAATAGTTTTCTAAAAATTATCATACAAAAGAACCAAACCGTAAGTTTGCTGCCTGAGGGGTTATCATGAGTTTGGTGCCGACCGCGATCGATCGTGGATCGCAACGATCTACACCGAATTTCAAGCAAATTAAACAACAGCATCTAGCGGATTCTTTGAGAAGCTTAAGTGAAGGTTCTCAAAGAATGCGAATAATATATAATATTTATAATAGGAATAATGATAAAAATATTAATAATTTATTAGGAATATAAGAATAATATATAATATTGAATTTCCTTAAAATGCGGTATCTATCAGCGTGATCTACGGTCGATCGCGGTCGGCACCGAAACTCGTGATAGGCCCTCTGTTCTAAGCTTGGTCTCGTCGAACTGGCCTAGGAGTCAGACTCATCTAGCTGTGTGGGGTTTTAAAGTGTTGATTTGATTCAATTGAATTAAATAAAATAAATAAATAATGCTGGACAATCCACACAGCACCATCTAGCCCCAAAGTAAGATACTCAAACTTTGTGTTATGGGTACTAGATGACTGATAAATTTAATACGTTATATACTTACATAGATAGATATTTTTTATTATACATAAACGGAACAAATTTCTGCAGGTCGTATACAAATTTGTTCCGAGGCGGGAATCGAACCCGCAACCTCTTGCGTCGCAGGCGGACTCTCGCCCACTGCGTCACTGAGGTCGCCCTGCGTCAATTTGATTCAATTGAATTGTTTGATCAAGTTCGATCGTGGACCAATGGATTTATAACTTTGAAAACTGATGGTTAATAAAACAACGTGAGGAAACCAGTTACCTATAGTATAAGTTTTCTATAAACTTAACTAAATAATGTGTAGTCTTAAGTGCTTTTGAATCTAATAAATATAATAAAGAACAAAATAGATCAGAGACGACATCTACCGTGCCTGGGATCAAAACCGTGAGGCTGTTACAGTTTCATATCATCTAAAATTTCATGCTAAGAATACCGGGCTGAAGGTTCCCCAAATCATAATTGGAATCCCTCTCAGTCGGTGACAATAGAATTTTCTCACGGCTTCAGCACGCATACTTACGCGAGGGTCAAGGGACGCAGCCCTAAAGAATGGCAGCAATCTTGCGGTAACCACCCTTCTACCCTCAGACAAACTATCATCTAGCTACGTGTGGTGTTGGTGGACTCACATGGACTCACTTGCTAAAACTTCACTTGCTTAGGAGGAGATTTTTAACATAAAATAGTATTATCGCATTACAAATTGTGGACAAAGAAATAAATATTGGTCAATATAAAGAAATGTGTTTTAAATTCAGCGTGCGCCAATTGTTCAGAAGTGGGATAAAGTACCCTCTTAAAAAGAAAAATTATTACTTCACTCTGCGTTTCGTAGTTTCGTATTAACTTTCGCTTAACGACGTGTCCATCTGCTTATTCCGTCAGCTGTTGTTTAAAAAAACTTTTTTGTCATATTTCGTAAAGGTTGAGAGGTAGTATGGTATTAGGACATTGGTATACTCGGAGAGGGGCAAAAAAAAAATTGGCGTTTTGCTCAGACGCAAGGAATTTGGTATTCAAATTCCTTGCTCAGACGTTATCTGTTTTGTTTGTGGCATTTATAGCGGGTGACATCGATAGCGTTATATACTCTTGGGACATCGAGCTGAGCTCAACGATCTCAATTATCATTATGGAATAATCACTACGCATGGACTAGATTCCAGTGACTTATTCCCATCTTCCAACCTAGCTTTCCACCCTAGGTTGGATATTGGGAAACAGAGCTATCTTCCAACCTCCGTTAGGGTGTTACCACACCAATCGATCAAATTCAATCGACGCCGATCGATGCCAATGCGATCACGCTGAACTTATCTAAGAAATTAGAAAATGTCTGTGATTCCGGCGCAAGCGTCACCTGCGATTCCCTCAGATCTTGCAGTCAACATGTTTTAGTTATAATCAAAATAGCAGGAATAAGAATATTACCACCCCATGTTAAATGGATACCTTTGCCTATGAGAAGTGTATTCTCACAGACTATCCTTACAAAACATGACGAACAAACAGACACTGCCACGCTAAGTTGAGCATTGTATAGAGAGAAGGTTGTTTGTTGAGCGTTTTCATTAAAACTTGCTTGGCTTCGCCGCCCACAGCGAGGCAAGTTGTGTAACTACCCCGATGATGGGACACGGTGCGGTGTTAAGATGGCGCTACCTTATCCTACTAATATTTTAAACGCAAAAGTTTGTAAGTATGGATGGCTGGATGGATGTTTGTTACTCTTTCACGCCGGAACGACTGAACGTACCTGGATGAAACTTGGCAGAGAGATAGATTATAGTTTGGACACACATAGGCTTCTTTTTATCCCGTGGGAATACCAGGATTTAAATCTGCGCGGGTGAAACCGCGGGGCGCATGAGGTAAGATTCATTATAGTCCGCAGCTCTGTCTACAAGTATTAGTTCTCAAAACATACTAAACTGAGAAACAAAAACCGATCACAAAGATTTTATAATGTCCAAAAAGTTATTCTCCGAGCGGGATTTGAACCCGCGACCGCGAAGAATAACTTTTGGGACATTATATAATGTTTGTGATTTCCTTAAGTGTAATAAGCACTATAAATCCAATAAAAATTATAAAACCGATCATCAGAGTTACAGCTTAAGGTGAAGACAAGAGCTAATGTGACTCTCGCTCGCACGTTTTGATTTATTGAAGAATATAAAATAGCTGAAACCATTTTCGAAAAATCGCAAACTACCATTTTTTGTGCAATCACATTGCGCACAGATTAATAAAAATTTCATTTTCATCGATGCAAGTTTGCCTACTTTAAAGTTTGCTTTTCTAGTTTTCGTACTCAAGCAAACTTTTGAGTAGGAAAACTTGAATCAATCAAAATGAAATTTTTACCAAACTATGCGCTATGTGATTGCACACAAAATGGTTGTTTGCGATTTTTCAAAATTGGAATTTGTGATTTTATATCTTTCAAAATGTCGAATCCTGCGAGCGAGAGAAATGTTAGGTGTTGTCAACGCCTTAAGTGTAAGAAGCACATAAATCCAATAAAAATTGAAAAACCGATCATCAGAGTTACAGCTTAAAAGTAATTAGTGAAAGCCAGATTATTTCACATAACAAAACCTAAAATTAGAGGATGTATTGTTGAGGTCGCCTCACGTTCGCTGTATATTATTTACAGGGTGAAATATTGCTTAAAGTTGGAGCTCCGGGCGGTAGTTAAGGCGGAGTTCTCGATGAAATATGTCTTGGGGGGAAAGGAGCCTTAAGCCCGTAATGTGCGGGTCGATAAGGAACTTAAGGACAGCGTTTCGGCTTATTTATGTGGCGGTTTTAAGCTCCTTTTAGAATAATCTTAGCGAAGCTTGCAGAGGGAATATTTGGGCGAGACAAATGTTCTTGAGTATTCGTGTCTGTACTCTTGGTACTTACATAGGTAGGTACCTTCGTAAATGGTGGGGATCTCCACCCGATAAACTGACGACATTACGAAGGCTGAGATGAAGTGTGTATGAAAGTGGATGAAAGGCTTAAGGAAGACAAGACCTAATGTTGCTCGCACGTTTTGACTTGTTGAAGGATATAAAATCACTACTACCATTTTCGAAATCGCAAACAACCATTTTGTGTGCAATCACATTGCGAACAGTTAAGTAAAAATTTCATTTTGATCGATACATGTTTTCCTACTTAAAAGTTTGCTTTTCTACTTTTCGTACATAAGCAAACTTTTGAGTAAGAAAACTTGCATCAGTCAAAATAAAATTTTTACCAAACTGTGTGCAATGTGATTGCACACAAAATGGTTGTTTGCAATTTTTCAAAATTGTGTTTAGTGATTTTATATTTTTTAAAATGTCGGATCGTGCGAGCGAGAGGTAAATTAGGTGTTGTCAACGCCTTAAGGTTGACCGTCCTCATAGGAAGGTAGAAGACCAGATGTAAACACCTAACTGCCCTGGTCCGTTTGTTAACATTTTGTGGAAGAAACGACACATTTCACGAAAACGCAACTAAAATACAATGATTTATGGAAATGAACAAGAAAACTGTTGAAGGCATCATGATTTCAAACCTATACTTTTTTTGTGTGTTTAGATAAATAGTATAGAATCTATATTCCAAACTTTGATGAAAATGCTTTTACAGAAAAAGATTTTAGTTGCACAAGGCAATTTTCCTTTTCCGTTAACATTTAAATGACCCTTTCATTTCGGAAGCAATTAGGGCAGTGTGTCGGTCAAATAAAAGTAGTTCCCCTACGAAAAAAGGTTTAGCTATTTTAAGCCTTATATCCTATACGTAAGATCTATAATGACAGTTCTGGGTGAGCAATCATCTGGAACTTTTTTGACATGCTTATTCCAGTTTTTTAACAATTAGGTCAAATACGTGGCTACCCTAACAAAGTCTAACTATAGACATCTTTCTGTTTGAACTGAACACGGATGAACAAGTTGTTAATCATTAGAGTCAATGAGATAGACAATTGGCTTGAAATCTTCAGCCACGAGTGAGGTGGTGTTGTATTGGATTTTGGCTACTTTGTTTAGATTATTACAAATATTATTTTATTACTATTATTCTATAGTAATAATATATATCTAATATAGTAGTCTAATATGAATATTAGATTATAGATATATACCCAGATTCTTTAAAGTGGCTTACTAATTATGTTAGCTTTGTTTGGTTTATTTCGAAAGTTAACCTGTCTATCATATTCTCGGCTAATGCTCGTTAAGCCATGAAAGTACTGACACACATGCTTATTTTCGAGCTAAAAGCATGCTTTTTTCGAGCGTTGCTCAATAAAAGCACGTGTGAACAGGGCGTGCTAGTAAATGAGCATGCTTATTTGGTCGTACGTCGGTTGATTTTTGAGCATGCTCAAAAGAAGCATGCTTATTTTTGAGCATGTGTGTCAGTACCTTGATGGATAGCATACTTGTACACTAGCTTTCTTATTCAAAAGTGAGGGTACAAATTTCTCGCAGTGTTTTTAGGAGTTAGTTTTATATATTAATAAGAAAGGAGCAGTTGGCTTAGATATCACTATGGAAAGGTGTTCTTCTTTTCCATCTTCTTCTTCATTTCTGTCATTTGACAATCTTGCCAGTGTCAAATTGAATAATATTTTTTTTATGAAACGTCACATTACCCTAACATGGCTCGTGCTAAAAACCGACATATTTTTTTACAAACATCGGAAAAAACTGATGACGGTTTCTTAAAACCTTCGAAACACATTTCGTTTAAAACGTAACAGCCAAACATCAAAAAAACACAAAGGTTATCTGGTAGACAATGCTTTATACCATTAATGTATGTGCAATAAAGTATTTTCAATCAATTCAATCAATATCAGTATCGTATATTTAAAAAAAAAAAAAAAAAAAAAGTATCACTACCTATTATAAAACAAAGTCGCTGCTTTCTCTGTCCCTATATCCCCATGTCCCTATGTATGCTTAAATCTTTAAAACTACGCAACGGATTTTAATGCCTTTTTTTTTAATAGATAGAGTGATTCAAGAGGAAGGTTTATATGTATAATACATGCATGATATGTGCACCCGTGTGAAGCAGGGGCGCGCGGGCGGGTCGCTAGTATTATTATAAGGATAAGATAAGCAGTTTTTTTTTACTGCTTTTGTTTGATAGAACATCATCTCTTCTCAACATTAGTAGTACGTCTCCGAGCATAGGCCCCTGGTCTCCTGACTCCCTCCGGGCGAAGGTTGCCGAGGGCCGCGGTACACTCAAGGAAATTGGGTCATCAGGCCCTCGCGACCGACTTCATGGCAGATTGGGTTCTTGTTTGACTACCCTAGCGGGCCAACCGCACCCAAGTCTGTTTTGACTTTCGTTTATCGTATCGTCAGGCAGTTTTTGTATGGAAACTCAATCAGCGCCTCTATCGGACGTCCTGAAAACTCACGAGTCTCCATACAATAGCTCTTTCAAGAAAAAAACTACTTCAAATGCACTGGAAAATACACTCATATTATTATAAATCAAAAACTACTCAGTAACTAGCCAGGGGCCCGATACGCTAATGTCTGGCTATCGAGATGGCTTTCAGTTTGACATTTGATTCGCATAGTGCAAATTAATTATATAGGACGAGTTGTTTCACCCGCGCAGATTTTAATACCGGTATTCCCACGGGATAAAAATCAGCCTATGTATTCCAGACTATAATCTATCTCTCTGCCAAGTTTTATCCAGATCCATTCAGCCATCCCGGCGTGAAAGAGGAACAAACGTGAAGTTTTAGACTTGTTTTCTCACAACCACAAAAATCCACAACGTTTTGCTTCACCGCAACGATTGCAATTTTAATTTTACAATAATTTAAAATACTGGAAATAATGACTCATTTACCATCACACACATACCTATGCACTAGCAGTATGTATACCTTGTTTATGTTAATTGCTTGTTTATTTACTGCAGACCTTTTTCTCATTGTTTTTCGTTTATCTTGCTATGCGGGTCGAGTAAACATTTTTGTGTCGTAATTTTGATTATTTTAATGGCAACACCACTTATTTCTGTTTTGTTGGCTACTTACATAAAAAAAGATTAAGAAATTTGCGCAAAAAATAAAATAAAAGAAAAAACTGTTTCCTATTGTACTTTTCACGGGTTTCGTAACTGTCAAACATCTGACATTCGTTAGGCAGGCGGTACGAAGTTCACGGGGTCAACAATAGTAATAAATAAATAAACAGCTTTTTCTTGTAGTTTCTATTGTAACAGTGTGGTGAAATGAATAAAGTTTGAAAGTGCTGGCATGTATACCTAAGGGGTATGTTGTTAGTTCTGCAGGTCAACCATGAAACGATAGCCGAAGTTTCGTATTAGGACGCAGACAACCGACAACCAAGTAGTTTTTGAGATAAATTTTAAATTCAAAACATTTATTTCGGAACATTAAGAACCATAGATTTTAGTAAAATACATGCAAAATTTAATACAATCATTCATTAAATAACAAAAGTCACAAAATAAAACATTCAATAATATAATAAAATTATAAAATAGAATTGTAAACCGTATATAAAGAAGTTGTTTTATTCTTAAAAGAGTTATTTTGAAGTCGGTTAAAAATTATTTAGGTCCTTCGTACAGAGAACCTACGTTTTATTTCATTGAAATATAAATAAATAAATAAATAAAATAAATAATGCTGGACAACCCACACAGCACCATCTAGCCCCAAAGTAAGCTACTCAAAGCTTGTGTTATGGGTACTAGATGACTGATATATTTAATACATTATATACTTACATAGATAAATATTTTTTATTATATACATAGAAAACACCCAGACCAACGGAACAAATTTCTGCAGATCGTACACAAATTTGTTCCGAGGCGGGAATCGAACCCGCAACCTCTAGCGTCGCAGGCGGACTCTCGCCCGCTGCGCCACAGAGGTCGTCAAATATATATCGTCAATATAGCGAGAACTATCTCCAGTTTTGCAAGCCCTAACCATTTTAATACATCAATTTATCTTCATGCAGTTTGAACAAGTAGAATATTCTTAACTTGGGGGGAAGTTTCTCAACCCCTCCTTCTTACCACCATCTGGGGTCGACGCCCACGTAAAACTGCGCCTCTTGCCCGCCTTAATATTGGGGTGGCAGCCACCCTCCGATTATTGCTTCACCCTGTCAATCTTTGCCTGCATGTTCTGCGAGTTTTGCAAGATATTATTATCATGATTGTTCACACAATTTTAGGCTTAGGTTTTTAAAATATTTTAACATTACCTACCTGAGCGAGCGCCACAGTCGTCTCCTTGGTATTAGAAATATTTGTTGTGTAACTGAAGTCCAAACAAGAAGATTTATTATAAAATTGAAAAACCCGACTGCACGAACTATTACTACTATAAAAAAAAGCATTTTTTTACATATAATGAAGCTGTTTCGAAGATATTAAGAGTTCTTAATAATAATAATAATCAATTTATTTCAGGCAACATAGTAAAAAGATCTTAAAAATACAGGGTCCATATCATAAATACCTAAACGACAACTGACCTTCGAAACGACTTCATCGATTTTGATGCGGTTTTTTTAAACGATTTGTATGACCTTAGAAAAGGTTTTATAATATTTTAGTATCACTCATGGCCTAGGTCGCTAAAGTGATTTAACGAATTTAGTGTTTTAATTTTCTCTGAGGATTTACTTTAAATCAAAAAATAATATCTTATTTTAAAACAGTCAATCACTCTCTTGATTTTGATACCTATATTGCTACGATTGCGAAAAGTTTTTTTTTAATGTGAGATAATATCGCTCCTGCTTTCCTTCCCACCTTACTTTTTGTTTTTTTTATATATAAATCCATCCAGCCATTTGGTTGCTACGTGGTACTAAGGAAATATCGAAGGATGGATACATACTCGTACATGGAATGAATGAATGAATAAGTGGATGAATGTCAAGTTATAATGTTGTTGCATTCAATAGCAACAGTAGATATTAAGTAATAGCAATAAAAAAAATAAAAACTCGTACATGGATAGATACACGTCAAACACATAACCGGGTGAAAAGATCTAATACTAATGGTTAGGTATAGTTTTAACAGTTTGTATGTTCGAAACGATGCGTGACTCGAACAATGCCACCTAGAACGGCAATGCAGCAAGGGTTGTGTCAACTTTGATTGGTATTAATTTGGATCGGCTTGGCTATCTCTATCGCTCAGCTCTTTCAGTCATTAATTTATTAACTTTCTTGACATTATCCCACTTTATGTAGGGTCGGCACAACAGGATCTTTCTCTCCTTTATCAACTCAATTCTTAAGAATTCTTAAGTATTTAATTAATTAAATACTTGAATTGGTTTTAATTTATTTTGATACTAGCTGCGCTCCGTGGTTTTTTTTACGCCGGAACGGAAGTTGTAGGTAAGTATGGATGGATGGATGTTTGTTACTCTTTCACGCCGGAACAGCCGAACGGATCTGGATGAAACTTGGTTGCGCCCCGCGGTTTCACCCGCGTAGATTTAAATTCCGGTATTCCCACGGGTGAAAAAGTAGCCTATGTGCTATTCCAGACTATAATCTATCTCTCTACCAAGTTTCATCCAGATCCGTTCGGTTGTTCCGGCGTGAAAGAGTAACAAACATCCATCCATCCATACTTACCTACAAACTTTCGCGTTTATAATAGTAGTACGGATGGTACGGAACCTTACGTACGCGAGTCCGTCTTGCACTTGACCGGTTTTTGTGCATATAGATTTACCAGTCGTCGCTGTGTTAGTAAGGAAGCAAGTCTAGGAGTAGTTTCGAACAGCCAACTAGCAGAGGGGTGTGCAAGCTTATTATTATTATTTTTTTTTTTGCATCATCTTGTGTGAAAAAAAAAAAAAAAAAAAAAAAAAAAAAAAAAAAAAAAAAAAAAAAAAAAAAAAAAAAGCCTATTATTCTCGCAATGCGGTTAACGCACTTTCAAACTACACGAATATTTGAATTTATTGAACAAGTACTGATCTTTGCGTCCCCAAGGTACACATACACAGCGACAAGTATTTTTTTATATAACCTTCTATGGAACAAGCAGATAGAGGATGTTAATTAACATCTATTAAAGCAGCATCGTAAGTCATGCACCATAGGAAAGTGCCCTACGATGCACTGTTCCTTTCTCGCACTAGGTGTGCTTCTACATGCTGATGATGAGGAGAAGTAGAAGCGCTTTTCACCTTGCAAACAATCATTCATTTCCCAAAGTTCCGTTTTAAAATTAGGCGCGGTTCCGCTCCGAAGTCCCGCCCTAGGCAAGTCCCACAAAAGGGCTCAATTTAAAGTTTTCAAAGAGCCGTCTCATCAAAACTAAGGAGAACAAAAAGAGGCCGAACTCTCCTTTAAACTCTTGAATAAAACGGATTTATATCGAGGGCCTTGAAACACTTGCTTCATTCAGGATTCTAATACTTGAATCACTCGCTTTGCTCGTGGTTCATCTGTGGCCCTCGCTCTAAATTCGTCCTTTATTCACTAATTGTATAATATTCTACGAAATATATATATTATTTACTATACTATACTATACTATACTATACTCTGTACGAAGTACCTACATAATTTTTAACCGGCTTCAAAATAGCTCTTTCAAGGTAAAAGTTTTAGAGCGGTTCTGGTCCGAAGTCCCGCAACTCGAAATGGCTCAATTAAAAGTTTTCAAAGAGGCGTCTCATCAAAACTAAGGAGACTGAACTATCTTTGTCGCCATCGTACTCGCAGCTGGGAACAGTGGACCTTAGGAAGAAAGAAAGAAAAGACATTTGTTCATACATATACTACACATGACAGCTAAAGGACACGAGACACGAACAGACCCTCTCCCCGCGGTCTAACATGGCCTTATGAGGACATCTTACAGGCCCCAATTCCTACTTCCTTTCCATTACACAGTCAGCGCTGACTAAACATAATCGGCGAACTTCCTTACGACTCTACCCTTCCGGCTATCTGCTAGCAAACAACCGCAAGTGAAAGCAAACTCTAGCACTAAACAAACAAAGTTGAGTATACTTCGGGCCGCTGCCGAATCCACTATCGCCGCCCATCAAAGAAATAACGACTTAACTACATTACGACAAAGTTGCTTTTCAAGCGGCTAAGTTGAAATTTCCAATTTTCCTCGAACGACCGCCGACGCTCCAGAGTTAAGAACATCCACGGACAAGTTGCGCTGTTAGCTGGGAGCGTTTGAATAGTTTTCGCTGTCGAAACTTGTTCGGTGGGTTGTTGCGGGTGTTTTCTTATACAAAAGATGGGAGGGAGGGTCATGATAAATAGCACAATATTAATACCCCGGGTCGGTGGTGTATATAGTTTTATGATCTTAGTTGGGTAGTAATATAAATCTGCTTTTCCGGCCCTCTACTCCACAGTTGAGTTTAGTGCCCACTGGAATATCTAAGTAGTAAAATGGTAATGGAGTCTGTAGATAAACGACTCCAGCATGGTTTGGATGATATGGGAGGGTCGTAACCACGTCGTGGAGCTTTGCGTGCTTAGCTATAAGTTAGAGTTTTTTTTTACTAAATTTGTTTAGCGCATGACATGCGGTACCCTAATATCATTACAATCTAGCCAAGTAGGCTAATGAGTAATTTTGTTTTGACTTAATTTTATAGAATAAGTATTACTAAGAATGAGTCCATTGGAACTTTTCCAGTCTCTACTTAAGGCGACACATTGTTCTTGTGTTCATTAAAAGTATCACTATCACTACACAATATTATGTTTGTCACTGCAATAACTCAAAAGGTTTGGTTCTTTTGAGTCTTCTCACTTTGTCTATGATAAGTTAGAGTGACTACAAAAATAAAATAGTCACTTGTCTTCATAATTAGTTTAAAAACTACCTTGATCCCCAGACACGGAGAATATAAATAAATAGATAGAAAACTCGATATTTCACACCACAAGGACAATAACTCATTTATTATCACTCAGAATCGTCGCATTCCTCCACCATGTCGCTAGGAGGGGCGGGTTGTGCTGACGGGCCCCAGTTCAAGAACATGCTCTCTGTATAGATCAGCATACCAAAGGAAAAACACCACCATAGAACACCGAGGGCCAATATCTTGTTGTAGAAGGTCTTTGTACCAGATGTCCCAAGGTCCACAGGGTACAGGCAGCTCATTCATGTGGGCGTCGCAACGAGGTGGTTTTCCATATTTTCGGATGTTTGGTTGTTTGACACTTATCAGGTTTCTACGTATAACACGCAGTGCCCTCATTTTGGCTGAAAACAAATCTCAGTTTCTCAACTTTCACAAAAACCTGACATTTCAACAACCTTAGCGATTTGACGAAAAACAAAACAAACATAACATAACAAATTCATTAAAAACAAACATAACGTTCAAAAGTTTCAGTGAAATAGAGTGAGCGTCTTCGCTGAGAGCAATCTCTTTCAGACATCTAGATGTAGATATATATAGATTTCAGTTAATCTATCTACTTATATAGATCGTTAACAACGGTCTGCAGATAGCTGAACTGTTTCATATGTATTTTGTATACTTTGTACATTTTTTTTAAATAATTGTAGCTATTAGTTGAAATTTCCTTTGTAAATAAAAGCCTATAGATATCCTATGAGGTCTTAGACCAAGTATCAATTGAAGACACTGAATACTAGCTATAGAATAAATCGTACAACTAGCTCGCATCGTAGAGGTCAAATAATAATTCGTAGGTACTCGTAGCTAAAGAATTCGTAGCGCTACGAACAGTGCTACGAGATAATTGAGTCGGTGCGGTGTCTTGTCGCGTAGCATAAACAAGAACGCATTTGTTGTAAGATGAAAAAATGATTCTTCATCTTACAACAAATGCATCACAATAAATAAATAAAAAAATCCTCTTTAATAGCTTCAAAGTCAAAGTCAAAATATCTTTATTCAATAAAATCACTAGGACCATCTTGAAACTTCTTAAAACTAGATGACTCTAGTGCCAGTTCCACGCGACGATTAGAGTTACTTCACAGTTACGTAGTACAGAGGCTACCGAATTATTTGATAGGTTTCACCCGCGTAGTTTTAAATCCTGGTAGTCCCACGGGATAAAAAGTGCTATGCCAGACTTTAATCTCTATGCCAAATTTCATGAAGATCCGTTCAGCCGTTCTGGAGTTATTGAGTAACAAATATCCATGCATTCATACATACATCTATCCAAACTTTCACATTTATAATATTTACTAGCGAACCGCCCGCGCGCCCCTGCTTCGCACGGGTGCATATATCATGCATGTATTATACATATAAACCTTTCTCTTGAATCACTCTATCTATTAAAAAAAACCGCATCAAAATCCGTTGCGTAGTTTTAAAGATTTAAGCATACATAGGGACATAGGGATATAGGGACAGAGAGACGACGAGACGACTTTGTTTTATACCATGTAGTGATTATTAACGTTTAGATAACGGCGTGCTTTAGTGCGCCCGTGAAACAACTCGCACATTTCAACAAGCAAATTCGCGCTGCGAGTATAGTCTACGCTCGACGTCTCTCGAACTCTCTAGAACTTTTATCTTGAACTAATCTAACACCCGACTCCGCCTGGCACCTTATCTCGGCAATATTCATAAAGCTCCGGTCGCTGGCAAGATTTTATTGCACTCCAAGAGCCTGGGAGGAACGCCATAAACTATGTAATATAGTGCGCTGTATAAAGTAAGCCAGGGGTCGCCAACCATCGCGAACTACCATCCTATCCTACTAATATTATAAATGTGAATGTTTGTAAGTATGGATGGATGGATGGATGTTTGTTACTTTCTCACGCCGGAACGGATCTGGATGAAACTTGGCAGAGAGATACATTATAGTCTGGAATAACACATAGGTTACTTTTTATCCCGTGGGAAAACCGGGATTTAAATCTGCGCGGGTGAAACCGCGGGGCGCAACTAGTATTTTATAATACTTATAACAGAATTAACGGCAAATAGGTTTAGGTATTCTTACGGTGTATAAATTAAGCCAGGGGTCGCCAACCATCGACCAAACATGAACTCTCAGTCAGCTTCCAGTCATCCACAAGTAGATGCTGATTAAACTTAGGCTTAAAATTATTATTAAATATATAGATAAATGTAATAACTCAGCTCCAAAATGTTGTCGTCCCCTGCTATTGATCGCGGAGCACTGCAAGATCGGGCGCTTTCTACTCAACGATTAAGTCTAATTGCTCCTGAATTTATCGTCTCGTTGTCTTCTATTAAATTTTAAGCCTATATTTATGGCTGGCGGCTTTCTGGCGTTCGGTCTGATTAATTTTGTGGAAATGCCTAATTCATAAGATTTTATAATGTACTAGAAGTTTGTGTATTGTGGGATTTGTACTTTGAACTTATCTTTGTGATTTCATGTAGATTAACCGCCGGTTTCTGAAAGCTCGATCAAAGCTAATCGGCTGTCAAGTCTAGCTAAGCTATTTCACCGTTTACTTCAAATTAGATCGAGATAGCAAGTTACTTGACAGCCGATTAGTGTTGATCGCGCTTTCGGAAACTGGGGAAACACTAAGGAACTAATATAGAATTAGATACTGATTCAGATGAAAATATAAAAATTTATAAAATAAATAAATAAATAAATATTGGTGGACTTTCCACACCGCACTATCTAGCCCCAAACTAAGCTTATGCTTGTGATATGGGAACCAGATAGCTGATATACTACTTATATACTTTTTTTTTTGTAAATACATACTTATAATATTATATAACACCCAGACAGAGAACAAACATCTGTGTTCATCACACAAACGTTTGTTCACGGTGGGAATCGAACCCACGACCTACGGCGCAGAAGGCAGAGCTATTACCAACTGAACTACGTAGGTTATATAAAAACGGTGAAATGAGTTGGTGATCAAATAAATAAAAGAATCCCCTTGGCAATGTCAGAATAAGCAAGCTAGTGCATAGAAACTGAAAACTGAAACAGCTTCACGACTGTGATCCCCAGGCACGGTAGATATCCCTTCAGATCTCCCAGTACCAAGTACTAACTCAAGATTCTTTGAGAATGTCTAAAGGGGCTAATCAAAGGTACGTCCAAACATTACATTTGGCACATACCCACAATTTGCTGTAGTTAGTATTCCATACGTGACAGGATGCAAGCCCATCGCCGCTCTTAGAATACTAACTGGTTTGCTCACGATGTTTTCCTTCACCGTTTAAGAGCACTGGCATAGTGCATAGGTAGGCCATATATAGCTCGTAGAACCGACAATCGCTGGTTAATGACGACTAAGAACCGAATAGTTCGTAGAACCGATAATCGCTGGACAATACCGAAAGTAGGAAGTGTAGGATGGATCCACCCGATGGAGCGATGACATTATGGAAATCGCGGTAGTCAGTAGATGGAGCCTCTTTGAGGCGCACTTAAAATTCTTTCACCACACTGTTCGGAAAGAACTGGAGAGACGACAAGAAGAAGAAGTGGATGTAGAGATCTTAAAATCGAAGTTAAGTGAGGTGCGTATCCTTAGTGCTAGAGATCAAATAGACTAAGATATCACCATGAAGATGATATCTTGGTCTATTTGATCACCAGGAAGAAAATGAATTATTTATCACAATATATGGGAACCTAGTCAAATCCCTTTTTTAACCCTTCATAACCCGTTACCGGTCCAAAATGACCCGCCGGTCGCGGCACTGACCCGCGTGACCTTACAGTCAGCTTTGACGGTTGATGATCGGACATTGACACAGATCAATGAACAGGTCAATCTATAATAAAAAATATAAAATAAATCTGTCAAAAAAATTTATTATAATACCTTAAGCAATTTTAGAACTTACTAGTTGCGCCCCGCGATTTCACCCACGCAGATTCAAATCCCGGTATTCTTATGTAATAAAAAGTAGCCTATGTGTTATTCCAGACTATATCTCTCTGCCAAGTTTCATCCAGATCTGTTCAGCCGTTCCGGCGGGAAAGAGTAACAAACATCCATCCATCCACCCATCCATACTTACAAACTTTCGCGTTTATAATATTAGAAGGATTCATAAATATAAGAGTACTATAAATAGTACTAGTATAAATATATTTTTCGGTTGAATACGACACATTTATCTCAATACATTTGTCCAGTAGTGACCTAAGGTCATGTAGACCCTCTTTATCTCTCAGATTCTCACGAGAAACGCAGCTTCTTGGAAGGGTTGAATCTCGTTTTTCTAGTCGATTTTGGAATAATATACTTTCTCACGGTTTACTAAGCTTAAAGATCTCACAACTGTTGTAGAAAAACTACTGAGATCAGTGTTTATCTTAAAATTGAGCTTATCGTGATGAATAAATAAATAAATAATGCTGGACAATCCACACAGCACTATCTAGCCCCAAAGTAAGCTACTCAAAGCTTGTGTTATGGGTACTAGATAACTGATATATTTAATACATTATATACTTAGATAGATATTTTTATTATACATAGAAAATACCCAGACCATCGGAACAAATTCCTGCAGATCGTACACAAATTTGTTCCAAGGCGGGAATCGAACCCGCAACCTCTTGCGTCGCAGGCAGGCTCTCGCCCGCTGCGCCACAGAGGTCGTCCATAAATCGGTATTATTAATTAGAACCAGGATACATTATCTTTTAAGATGAAACAAATTTAATTTTACAGCTGTCAACTATTTACTTGGGCAAATATGCGCCCGAAATATTAAAAAAAAAAAAAAAAAAAAAAATCACCCCCGGTTTCTGAAAGCCTGATCAAAGCTAATCGGCTGTTTCAGCTTTTACTTCAAATTAGATAGAGACAGCCGATTAGCATTGATCGGGCTTTCAGAAACCGGGGGTCAGTTCTGAAAATCTGAAAACTTACGATACCTTTCAAACGTTGCTCATATTTAAATATTACTTGAATTATCTCTGTCATTATAACTTATTCTTATTAGGCGGATGTAGCAATAGTTAAGAATTTGTTTGTTTTTGGACAGTGTTTCTAAGGTCATAATTTATTTATTTATAAAAAAAAACTGAAACAGCTTCACGACTTTGATCCCCAGGCACGGTAGATATCCCTTCAGATCTCCCAGTACCAAGTAGGTACTAATTCATGATTCTTTGAGGATGTCTAAGGGGGGTAGTCAGAGGTACGTCCAAACATTACATTTGGCACATACCCACATTTTGCAGTAGTTAGTATTCCATACGTGACAGGTTGCAAGCCCATCACCGCTGTTAGAATACTAACTGGTTTCCTCACGATGTTTTCCTTCACCGTTTAAGAGCACTGGCATTGCGCACATAAATTTTTCGATAGAAAAATCCATTGGTGCACGACCGGATTCGAACCTGCGACCTTACGGTCGGAAGGCGGGGTCACTCCCACTAGAACCTCTATTATCCATGTATAACATTAAAATTAAATTCACATACTACAGCTAATAATAACATTTTCTCTAGGCACAATGTCAGTAATATTACACCAAATTTCAAAACATTCGCGTACAAAATGAAGTAACCCAACGCCACACACGTATAATTAGATCGTGTATAGTAAGGCCGATAAGACCTGGGGGGGTTCGTAGGGGGTTGAGGCGTACGTGAAGACACCGCAGCGAAGACGTGTCTCTAACGAGTTGATAATACCACTTTCATACACCAAAATCAAAATCAAAACGGTATTTATTCAGCAAAATCAAAGGGAAATAAATAAATAAATTTCTTTGAAATAAATTTCTAAATAATACATTTCCAGGAAAGTTAAATCTCCTCTATCCACCGACTTCTCTCGATTTTCAAATTTTGTCGGTTTATTAAGCAGGAGCGTCTTAAAAGCTTTTTACGGTAGGTACTTGGTCACCATGTCAATTCTAGTCAATTCTATTCTAGTCAATTCTATTCGACCTCCCACTGCCGCTTTTAAATTCTGTAGACTTTAGCGGTAAAGTGAATTACGTATTTACTATTGTTTCAGAACTGCCTTTTTAAGTACTTTTATGACAGCATCGGTAACACCAGATTTAACTCGTAGGTACGACGACTGAATATAGTCCAGCAATGTTAAAAAAACTTACAAGACCACTTACCACATCCGATCCGTTCACTGGTTGTTTAATAGAGGTCTCGTCGAAAGTAAGAATTATAATTGCATCAAAAACTTAACTTATTTACTTATCTCTCAGATTCTCACGAGAAACGCAGCTTCTTGGAAGGGTTGAATCTCGTTTTTCTAGTCGATTTTGGAATAATATACTTTCTCACGGTTTACTAAGCTTAAAGATCTCACAACTGTTGTAGAAAAACTACTGAGATCAGTGTTTATCTTAAAATTGAGCTTATCGTGATGAATAAATAAATAAATAATGCTGGACAATCCACACAGCACTATCTAGCCCCAAAGTAAGCTACTCAAAGCTTGTGTTATGGGTACTAGATAACTGATATATTTAATACATTATATACTTAGATAGATATTTTTATTATACATAGAAAATACCCAGACCATCGGAACAAATTCCTGCAGATCGTACACAAATTTGTTCCAAGGCGGGAATCGAACCCGCAACCTCTTGCGTCGCAGGCAGGCTCTCGCCCGCTGCGCCACAGAGGTCGTCCATAAATCGGTATTATTAATTAGAACCAGGATACATTATCTTTTAAGATGAAACAAATTTAATTTTACAGCTGTCAACTATTTACTTGGGCAAATATGCGCCCGAAATATTAAAAAAAATAAAAAAATAAAAAATCACCCCCGGTTTCTGAAAGCCTGATCAAAGCTAATCGGCTGTTTCAGCTTTTACTTCAAATTAGATAGAGACAGCCGATTAGCATTGATCGGGCTTTCAGAAACCGGGGGTCAGTTCTGAAAATCTGAAAACTTACGATACCTTTCAAACGTTGCTCATATTTAAATATTACTTGAATTATCTCTGTCATTATAACTTATTCTTATTAGGCGGATGTAGCAATAGTTAAGAATTTGTTTGTTTTTGGACAGTGTTTCTAAGGTCATAATTTATTTATTTATAAAAAAAAACTGAAACAGCTTCACGACTTTGATCCCCAGGCACGGTAGATATCCCTTCAGATCTCCCAGTACCAAGTAGGTACTAATTCATGATTCTTTGAGGATGTCTAAGGGGGGTAGTCAGAGGTACGTCCAAACATTACATTTGGCACATACCCACAAAGTCAAAAAGTCAAAGTCAAAATATGTTTATTCAGTAAAATCACAAGGACCATCTTGAACCGTCTTAAAACTAGGTGACTCTAGTGCCAGTTCCACGCGACCAACACCGAGAAGAACAGGCAACAAACTCGGCTTGGTATCTATCGCTCTTTTATATGATCCTCGTTACAATGTAATAAAATACCTACACTATTGAAGCTATATAATACAAAGTAATCTAACAGAAAAGGAAAAGTAAACAGATTCATAAATTGATAGTATAGTCAAACAACACACACACATTTTGCAGTAGTTAGTATTCCATACGTGACAGGTTGCAAGCCCATCACCGCTGTTAGAATACTAACTGGTTTCCTCACGATGTTTTCCTTCACCGTTTAAGAGCACTGGCATTGCGCACATAAATTTTTCGATAGAAAAATCCATTGGTGCACGACCGGATTCGAACCTGCGACCTTACGGTCGGAAGGCGGGGTCACTCCCACTAGAACCTCTATTATCCATGTATAACATTAAAATTAAATTCACATACTACAGCTAATAATAACATTTTCTCTAGGCACAATGTCAGTAATATTACACCAAATTTCAAAACATTCGCGTACAAAATGAAGTAACCCAACGCCACACACGTATAATTAGATCGTGTATAGTAAGGCCGATAAGACCTGGGGGGGTTCGTAGGGGGTTGAGGCGTACGTGAAGACACCGCAGCGAAGACGTGTCTCTAACGAGTTGATAATACCACTTTCATACACCAAAATCAAAATCAAAACGGTATTTATTCAGCAAAATCAAAGGGAAATAAATAAATAAATTTCTTTGAAATAAATTTCTAAATAATACATTTCCAGGAAAGTTAAATCTCCTCTATCCACCGACTTCTCTCGATTTTCAAATTTTGTCGGTTTATTAAGCAGGAGCGTCTTAAAAGCTTTTTACGGTAGGTACTTGGTCACCATGTCAATTCTAGTCAATTCTATTCTAGTCAATTCTATTCGACCTCCCACTGCCGCTTTTAAATTCTGTAGACTTTAGCGGTAAAGTGAATTACGTATTTACTATTGTTTCAGAACTGCCTTTTTAAGTACTTTTATGACAGCATCGGTAACACCAGATTTAACTCGTAGGTACGACGACTGAATATAGTCCAGCAATGTTAAAAAAACTTACAAGACCACTTACCACATCCGATCCGTTCACTGGTTGTTTAATAGAGGTCTCGTCGAAAGTAAGAATTATAATTGCATCAAAAACAGACAAAGTCAAACAAATTAGTTAATTCAATAGAGCTACTTTAAAACGTCTTAAAGCTAGGTGAATCTTGTTACAAATTTCTCGCGAAAAAGCTTTAAAGAAACGCAAGCAAGGTATTGCCTATTTAGCAGTTGAATCAAAAGAGTCTCCTTATAACGTCTCAAATCTAGGTGAATCTGGGTGCCAGTACACAACCAAGCCTAAAAGTAACAGTGGTACCAAAAAATATTGCCATCCCTTTCTGAAAGACCGAAACAACAAGGACTGCTATTACGCTAGACGGCTAGACGGCTATTTATATTTTGTCAGATATAAATTGAGAGCTGTCGCTCTCAATTTATATCTGACAAGATTGAACTAGTTTAGGATAATGCCACAACAGAATGACCTTTAGCGAAGGTATCATCAGCTCTATGTAGATATACCAGGGTCCACCCGTGTACAGTCCGAGCGACTTTCGTGAGGGTGAAAACAGTTTGAAAGTCGGGTCGGTATTGATCGAGTGTCTTACCCCCTCCCCCGCCGCCCGTCTCGACCCGCCCCGCCCGTAAGGAGCCCCAAACTCTGTCTTACATTTTAGGCACAAGTATTACACCTACTCGGAGGTTAGAAACAGGCTCGACTAATGTATAGATATAATGTTAGATAGATGAGATTGTAGATACTGCAAAGACGCATATCATCACTATCACTTCACTACATAGTATAAAACAAAGTCGCTTTCTCTGTCCCTATATCCCTATGTCTCTATGTCCCTATGTATGCTTAAATCTTTAAAACTACGCAACGGATTTTGATGCGGTTTTTTTTAATAGATAGAGTGATTCAAGAGGAAGGTTTATATGTATAATACAAGTATGATATGTGCACCCGCGCGAAGCAGGGGCGCGCGGGTGCACATATCGCGGCGTCGCTAGTACGAAAAAAACGTAAGATAAATGACAAGCACTGACTGACGTTTGATAGCTATCCTACTACTATCATAAACGTGAAAGTTTGTAAGTATGGATGGATGGATGGATGTTTGTTACTCTTTCACGCCGGAACAGCTTAACGGATCTGGATGAAACTTGGTAGAGAGATAGATTATAGTCTGGAATAGCACACAGGCACCTAGGCTACTTTATCCCGTGTGACTAACGGGGTTTAAATTTGCGCGGATAAAACCGCGGGGCGCAACTAGTTTGACAATAACATTAACACCAACCAGCGAAAATCGAGCGGTTACAGTTCACGTCATTTTAACAACTCATAAGGTACAACTCATATCAAAACCTCTGACTTAACGTAATAGATGGTGCAACTCACGCTCAAAAAACATGTTTTAAAATCCCTTAGACGTCTAACAAAAGAAGTGACATTCAGCAATGAAGAAATCATGGTGGCACACTTTCTCGGAATAAAAAGAGTGGATGAATACAGGGCGAAAATACAATCGTAAGTACCTTACTTTGTGACCAAGCGCTACTGAAATCGAGCGGTTACAGTTCACGTCATTTTAACAACTCATATGGTACAACTCATTTATAGCAAAACCTCTGATTTAACGTAATAGATGGAGCAACGCACGCTCAAAAAACATGTTTTAAAATCGTCCAAGGGACGTCTAACAAAAGAAGTGACATTCAGCAATGAAGAAATCGAGGACATGGTGGCACACTTTCTCGGAATAAAAAGAGTGGATGAATACAGGGCGAAAATACAATCGTAAGTACCTTACTTTGTGAGCAAGCGCTACTGAAGCCTACTCACGAGTAATGTAGCTATTGTTAAGTTACTTAGGAAAGCAGAACGGCAGCACTTTGGGGAGGCAAATACCGGCTGGACCAACCGTACCTTGCAAGTATAATTATTGCAGTGTTGAGTGTTTATTTGTTTATTTATTTATTTGTTTAAGGAAGACTAACAGCACACCATACATATAAATCAAGAATACTATATAAAACAAAAGACTAATAATAAGTCTCCACATATAGACATAGAATAAATGCTTATTTGAGCACAAAAAAATCGGGTGCAAGCTACATACACACAGAAAAAAAAAATACAAATTTCAGAAAGCTATATGATGTTAATGATAATTATGAAACAATATATAGTAAAATAATAAAAACATATACATAAATCTAATCAGCCGAAGAATTGCGAACTCATTATGCGCCTCATCCGCGCTATGCTACAGCTGAATAAGTCAACATTGACACTATACTTTTTATTGTAAATATCCTACACATTCCTAGTCACCCTTCGAGAACTTATTTTCCAACGGTTGTAGATTGTTCTAGCTATAAAGCGACTTACATAGACGTCGTTCTAGCTATAAAGCTATAAAAATCAACAACTATTGAAAATTATTAGGTTTTTTTTTCTTTATTTTATCACTATTGACCCGCCCGCGCGCCCCTGCTTCGCACGGATGCACATATCATGCATGTATTATACATATAAACCTTCCTCTTGAATCACTCTATCTATTAAAAAAAACCGCATCAACATCCGTTGCGTAGCTTTAAAGATTTAAGCATACATAGGGACATGGGGATATAGGGACAGAGAAAGCCGCTTTGTTTTATACTAGTCTACTGATGAGCAATTACGCCCGCCTATAATCCATTCGAACTAAATGTAATGATTGAACGTACTACCCGTCTTTCGTTTCGAGGGTCTGTTAGGGAACAGTCCCTTCCAACAGATTCAAACCTTATATCTTTCCTTCGTTTCCTTCATCCATTTTACCCGCTAACTTGACTATATCGTCCTGCCATCTTTCCTGAGGACTACAATACCTACAATAATTTGTATTATATTCGGGTTACGTGACGCCCTCGCTAAGCCGCCAACGGCTCAGCGAGGAAGGTACTATATAAGTTTCGTAGACGACCCATATAAATTAACGTGAAACCCTATTACCGCTACGTGATACTTGAGAGGCAGCCCTTGAGATATTAACGGGACGACATTAGAAGCACGCGCTTATTCTGGCAATGGTGTCAATTCTGTGTTTAGTCTTCTTAATTTGACAGCACTAAAAATATTGCCGTCCCTTTCTAAAATACAGAACAGACTGGGATGGCTATAGTTTTAGAGCTGTCAGATTAAGTTAGTTTAGGATAATGTAACAACAGAATCGACACCAATATCGTTAAAGGGCTGACTCCCGTCAATGTGCTTCTTACTATTATTTATGAAAAACTAGCTGTGCCCCGCGGTTTCACCCGCGTAGTTATATCACTACATAGTATAAAACAATGTCACTTTCTCTGTCCCTAAATCCCCATGTCCCTATGTCCCTATGTATTCTTAAATCTTTAAAACTACGCAACGGATTTTGATGCGGTTTTTTTAATAGATAGAATGATTCAAGAGGAAGGTATATAATGTATAATACATGCATGATATGTGCACCCGTGCGAAGCAGGGGCGCGCGGGCGGATTGCTAGTAAATAATAAAATAATAAATATTGGTGGACATTCCACACAGCACTATCTAGCCCCAACCTAAGCCAAAGTGTAGTATTGGAACCAGTTAGCCGATATAATGCTTAAAATACTCTGTTTTGTAAATACATACTAATATTATATAACACCCAGACACAGAACAAACATCTATGTTCATCACACAAATGTTCAACAGCAGCAACAGAATTAGCAAACATTTTAGTGAGTGGAGCGCTCAGCGACTAAAGAATAGAGCTCAAACTGATAGTCAATAATACTCATTCCTAATTAGCCCAGAATAGGGCGGTCGGACGCAACTCAATACTTTCGTCCGCTCTCGTCTTACTCACTCCACTTGATTAATGTGTGTACGCACGTTCATCACACTCGAGATGCCATCGTTTGATCCTTTATCTAGCATGGGATGACCTACTGAGCCGACTGATATACCTACGCAGAATGCCTAAAATTTTTTTTATTAATTTTTTATTCGTATGGCAAATGGCAATGTACAATTGTTATATAAAATATAATTATATAATTATCCTTCCCATCTACATGGAACCAACAACCGAGCTGGTGCGGCTTGTGAAGCGGCGGAAAAAGCTAAAACGGGCAAATACAAGGGTCTAGGCTCCGAATACGGCTGGTGGCTGCGGTGGCTGCGGTGGCTGCGGCTGCCCTTGCATCACGATCTACACTTGCTGCACCAAGATCTGCTAATCAACAGTGAAGATTTTCTAATCTTCAAAGAAGCATGTTTGCGCTTATTAGGACGCGTAGGCAAGCCATGGTGCCTGCGGTGTCCTCGTATGCGCAACAAGCATTTTACTGTGTTGGTGTACTTACGTGCCGTTCTGTGGAATACGATTTGGTCCCATTCGGTGTCGAGACCCTTGGTCCGTGGGGTCCTAGCGCTATTAGGCTTTTTAAAGAAATAGCAAAGAGGCTAGTCGACTTCACAGGAGACCGAAGAGCTGGCAGCTACCTCGGACAAAGAATTAGTCTGACTATTCAAAGGGGGAATGCTGCCAGCATCTTCGGTACCTTGCGTAAAGGGACTCATCTGAATAATATGTTTTAGTTATTATGTTTATTGTATTATTATGATTATTTTTAAGGTATTTAATAAATAAATTTATGTTTTATTATTACATAATTCCTGCATTCATTGGATAGCGTCGTTTTCAAGGGTGAACAAGTCAGCTGGGTTGCCATCGTATTTTGTGAGTGAACTACTACTATAATGTGTGCAACATCCTGCACCAGGCTTCACACTCCTATTTTTTTTTATAATTAAAATTTGTTGATGGAAAATGCCCGATTTTAATTTAAGGTATTTAATAAATAAATTTATGTTTTATTATTACATAATTCCTGCATTCATTGGATAGCGTCGTTTTCAAGGGTGAACAAGTCAGCTGGGTTGCCATCGTATTTTGTGAGTGAACTACTACTATAATGTGTGCAACATCCTGCACCAGGCTTCACACTCCTATTTTTTTTTTATAATTAAAATTTGTTGATGGAAAATGCCCGATTTTAAGGGGCAGCATACGAGCGCCGCTATCTCGCTCGCACAATAGATTTTTTTTAAGATATAAAATACTGAATGTATAAGTAAAATTGCAATCGGTCAAGTTGTGGACGTAGGGGCCTTAAGGGCATCACCTAAAACGAAGCATTGCCTCGTAAGTCACGCAAGATAGGTCTACCCTACAATACACTGCCTGCTTCCATCATGTTCAGGCACCAGATGTTGAGCCTGATGTACCTGTAATTAGACAAAGCAAGAGATAAAAACACAATCTTATTTATCTCTTTTTTTATAATTCTAGTGAACAAAATGAACCACTTTTTTGCGGATTTTAATGTACCAGTATCTATCTATCTTCTAAATATATATAACTCAAAGGTGACTGACTGACTGACTGACTGACAGACATAGTGATCTATCAACGCACAGCCCAAACCACTGGACGGATCGGGCTGAAATTTGGCATGCAGGTAGATGTTATGACGTAGGCATCCGCTAAGAAAGGATTTTGATCAGTAGTAGTAGGGGATAAAATAGGGGATGAAAGTTTGTATGAGATTTTCAAAATAAACGAGCCTGAGCAAAGCCGCGGGAATAGCTAGTTTAGGTATAAGCCTATAAATAGGCTTGACATTTGGTTCGATAGAAGGAAACGCATAGATTTTATTTAGTCAAGTTATTTTTGTAATAAACAATCTCAGACACCACTTCGTCTAAAACCGTCGGAAATACAAAATAAGTAACTATAAATGGCAAAAAATATATTTTTTTACCTACAAATAAAAATAAATAATTAAATAAATAATGCTGGACAATCCACACAGCACTATCTAGCCCCAAAGTAAGCTATTCAAAGCTTGTGTTATGGGTACTAGATAACTGATATATTTAATACATTATATACTTACAAAGATAGATATTTTTTATTATACATAGAACACACCCAGACCATCGGAACAAATTTCTGCAGAGCGAACACAAATTTGTTCCAAGGCGGAAATCGAACCCGCAACCTCTTGCGTCGCAGGCAGGCTCTCGCCCGCTGCGCCACAGAGGTCGTCAAAAGCTTGCCAAGCCAAAATGCCAAGCAAGATGCTTCAGAATCAGATAGCAGCTAGGTCGTACTCGCAAAAACCTATTTACGAAACAATGCGACAACCGAATTCGGAAATTCGGAATCCGACCCTTTCGCAATCGTCCGATCGTCTCCGGGCCCGCATAATTAATGGACATCCTACGAACTGGGCATTAAGAATCCCTCCTCCCGATCGATATGGGTCCACTTTAAGGTTCCTTAGGCGTAGAGATGGTTATGAGGTTTCGGAAAGTCGGAAAATCATTAAAAAAGCCGTGATCCATATTTTTTTTACATACGACTTAAATGATTTTGGTATTATATAAAAAAGTATTGAGAACTAATTTGGAAAACTTATCCATTATGGTGTTATGTGGTAATGTTTCGCTAACCCCCGGTTTCTGAAAGCGCGATCAAGACTAATCGGCTGTCAGCCACATGCTATTTCAGCTTTTACTTCAAATTCGATATGAAGTAAAAGCTATGTTGATCGCGCTTTCGGAAACCGGGGTAAGTGTCATTAAAAAAAATCGCCCCTATAACCTGAATCATTGAATGATGAAAGCAATCTCATGCCTTTAAACGAGATTTATATAAAAATTTTATATAAAAATCTTTTATATAAATAATCTGAATCTCAGAAACGGATCCAACTATTTTCATGAATTTTGATAATCAATGGGTTTCGGGGGCGATAAATCTAGCTAGGGTTCAGCATCCGAACAAAGCTCGGTCACCCAGATTTTGATCATAAAACGCACTCATGCTTAAAACTTTAGCTAAAGCCCTTATCTAGGTTCTATACCACTTTGAGTATATGTGCGGATAGATACAGAAGTCCAATCTGGATACCGGGGGTCGTTAGAACCTAAAATAAATACCTAAATAGGAACGTTAACATTTTAAAATAGCACTGAGTAAAGTAAAGTAAAGATCCAAAAACTATGGAAACCAAATACATAGTTGATTGATTACTTTTTTGTAAGCACGTACCTATTTTAACACAAATATTCATCACACAAATGTTTGTTGATTGAATATACGTATAAAATGAATAATTGACCGAGCGAGCGAAGCGAGCGAAGCGTCTCAGTTTCCACATGGGCCAAAAATGCGTTTGTCCGGATGTCTGTCTGTCTGTCTGTTCTCCTCTACAGGTCGCATTTTTCAACCGATCTGGACGAAACTTGGTACACAGGTTATATGACTTATTAGAATTTTTTTGTCGTCGGGGATTTTTGATTGGAGGGGTACTTCCCCCAAAAAAAGGGCAAAAAAGGGGGCTATTTAATATACTGGATATCTCCACCAAATGAGATCCGATTTCGATTATTCTTTTTTTATTTGAAAGGTAGTAACTATAAGTTGGTCTCATAAAAGTTTGGCGAGGATCTGATAAGGATCTACAGCATGATGAACAGGATAGCTCATCAAACAATCGATGGTTTTCAATCAAATTTGAGAGAAACACAAAGGACCTCATTCTACACAAGATGATGCAAAAAAAATCAAAAAGATCAAAAAAACCACAAAACGGAAAATGCACTTGCACATTACATTCCTCAAATAGCTCACTTTTAGTATGCTCGCGAGGTCTACAGCTCCCAGAGCCACTAGTATTAGAGAATGATATTCAAATCTCCACTGAGAACAAACATTTGTGTGATAATGTTAATGTGTTAAAATAGGTGTGTTAACAAAAAAAGTAATAAATCAGCAATTTGGATTCCATAGTTTTTGGAGCTTTACTGGCTTTACTTATAAGTTTGTAGACCAAATAATGCTATTTTAGAATGTCATATATCCGAAGGTCGACAAAAGTCGGACCAGCGACACCTCTAGTAGCGGGCGGGCAGTCCCGTTCTCTGCGGCATCCCGTGGGTATTTCTTCTTGCGCTCCTTAGGTAGTCAACCCCTTTGCGACCAGCTCACCCTGACCTGCCAAAATACGTACTCTCCGCGCTCGCCGCCGGTTTTGACGATGTTGGAAAGTTCAGCGTACACTGGCGCAGTTATATCTTCTTCTGGCCAGTGGGTGGTGGGGGCTTCTGTCTGTGTGTGTGCTCCTCAACTTTAAGACTGTTAGCGGGTCGCAATCAGAACTGGAGCTTTTCATTATAGGATGGTTATCGCTTGTTTCGCCAGTTTTGTTTGTTTAGTACAATGTTTGATCATTGTTACGGCTAATTTGTATTGATTGGTGTGTGAGCCGGGTTCTGAAGTAGGTATATCTGACCGAGATCATTTTTTGTTAATAAATATCAGTTGAATTATGGTCTATTTATTAATTCACACACTGAAGCAATAATATATTTTTAACCGACTTCAAAAGGAGGAGGTTCTAAGTTCATCTGTTTTCTTTTGTTTGTTAGGTAGGTACCTCATACCTTTTTACAGAGTGGACCGATTTTGATGAATATTTTTTTAACGAAAGCTAATGCTTGGCATGTAAGGCCCTAAGTCAGATCTGACGAGTTGTTGAGTGTATGATCTGACGAATATGAGTTATAGTAGTACTAGTTGCGCCCCGCGGTTTCACCCGCGCAGATTTAAATCCCGGTATTCCCACGGGATATAAAGTATGTGCTATTCCAGACAAAGTATAATCTATCTCTCTGCCAAGTTTCATCCAGATCCGTTTAGCCGTTCCGGCGTGAAAGAGTATCAAACATCCATCCATCCATCCATACTTACAAACTTTCGCGTTTATAATAGTAGTAGGATTTTGTAACCAGGCTCATACCTATACAAAAGAACTTGTTGGCGTTAAAAGGGCACCTGCATTTGTCTAACTCTAAGACGTTCGTTTTAAAGTGATTCTCCAATATTATGATTTTGTCTTTTAATCGAATTCCACGTGTGTTAGTTTGATCACAGGAGTATGTAAATAGTATGGTTTGACTTCGGGTCTTCGTGCGTTGGCTTATCTCGCATCTCATTGGCTGATGTCACAAATGACAGTTTAAATGCACCAATGAGATAAAAGAATGCAGGTCTGACAATAGTCTACCATTATTTTTCTTTTTTTATTTGTCTACGCCCTATGTGACGTAACTCTGCAGTGGCCATTAAGACCTACACATTAAAATTCTGCGCTCGCGGCGTGCACTTCTTTAATTCAAAGCGACTCATAAACACTGAATTTTCCTCTCGAGAGCAGCTCGTAATGGCAAATGGCTCGTAATGGTTTATTTGAAAAAAAAAAAAAAAAAACCAGATGTTTCCAAATGATTTTAATGATTTAATTGAATTTTATTTTGACCTTATTACGAAACCTCAAACTTTTTAAACATCACACAAATTTTAAACCAACTTTGAGTACGAAATCTACCTATGTTTTGAAAAGTTATTATTAGAAATTATTTATTTATTTATTATAAAATTATTATTGTAACTACTTATTTCTTCTGTGGTAATCTTTCTAGTTGTTCAGTAATATCACAGTCTAAATTATTATATTCAAAAAAGGCATTGAAGATTAAACATAGAACATACCTAACAATTCGAAGAAGAATAAACAAAAGCTCTGCTTCGTACAACTTCGCAAAAAATACCTCTTTTCATCCTTTGTAATGACAAAGAAATTCTCTTTTACATAACAAAGAAATTCTTTCGCTACCTACGAGAGATGCATAAGATAAAAATAATTATAATCTGAGAAGGAAAACTTCAGTATATTTGCATACAAGAGTCTGGGGAAAATATATTTGAGCTTAGTTCGAATAGGGCTGCCGCGGCGGCACTAGTTGGATTAAAATTATAAAATAAATGAAGTGTAATGACAAAATAATCTCCACTTAAGTTCCATTGAGAATGTGTATATGTGTTGTCAGAGACATGCCAAAAGTGATATAATTTAACGGACCACGATATATTATTATGCGGTTATGTCAAAATGGCTTAGGAGAATGTTGTTGTTTCTGACGTGTTTGAGTAAATTATTGTGTGTTAACTTTTTTACCTCTTATTTCTATCTACCTAATACCTACATTTCCTAGCATTTCTAGGCTGCCTTTTCGCAGTGTTTACGCATGAGCTATTGAAAATTAATATCCTTTTTTTATGTTACATACATAGATAGCTATTTAAATAATGCTGGACAATTCACACTGCACCATCTAGCCCCAAAGTAAGCTGCCAGCTTGTGTTATGGGTACTAGATGATATTTAATACATTATATACTTACATAGATAGATATTTTTATTATACATAAACACCCAGACCAACGGAACCAATTTCTGCAGATCGTACACAAATTTGTTCCGAGGCGGGAATCGAACCCGCAACCTCTTGCGTCGCAGGTGGACTCTCGCCCGCTGCGCCACTGAGGTCGTATGTACCTATTGTTACAATACTTAATGCTAGTAAACTTTTATTGTAATGTTTATTATTATTACAAGCCCTCCCGGTCCCACTTCCTCCCACACGTGTCGATCCTGGGCTATTTCTGCCCACAGCTCACCTGGCATACGGCAGACATGATCAGCTCAATTCCACTTCAGCTTGGCGGCTTTCGAAGCTACGTGTGTGATTTGTGTCTGTGAGCGCAGGTCTGTGTTACGGATTTTATCCAGTAAATTGACACCAATACTGCGCTCCATCGCACATTGGCATACCTTGACTTTAATTTGGTGTTGCGTCAATGACCACGTTTGCGCACCATAGGTTAAAACGGGGAGAATGTATGTGTCCATCAGCTTACGCTTTAGTGACAGTGGGAAATCTGGATTTTTCATCAAATCTCCCATGGCCCAATATTGTATTGTTATAATGCAAATAAGAAAATATAAACCCTTCAGCTTTGTGGCAACCCTACGGTACACGTCTGTTGCTCGAATGCTAAAGTGGCGGAAAAAGATTTGCATAAAATTTTCTTCTTATAAGGTCCCAGTCTCGACGCTAATGCGCTGAATATTTTTATCGTTTAACTTTTTACGCTTTTTCTTTTTTACTTTTAGTCTCGCATTTCAAATTAGACTTATTTGTCGGAGTGGATTCCTGGGTAAATGCTAATTTCGTCTTAAGCTGAGAACGATGATTTGTTAATGTGAAAGAACAGATTTTATTTCAAGGAATTTTGCATTGTATTTTATCTGCAAGTGAACTCTGTTTTCTCGTGTAACCAAGAAATAAATAGCTGCATGAATTTTCAGTCAAAGTCCAGGCACGGTAGATATTCCCTCAGATCTCTCTGTACCGAGAACTAACAAATTCATTCAGAGGATGTCCAATAGTTTAAAATACGTCCAACATGTAACGAATATTGAAAGCACAATGAAAATTTACAGTACTTTATGGCGCATATAATTCATCGATATTTATTATATCTGTGAGGGCATAATCTCTCAATTGGTGAAAGAAAACTTTGTATTCTAGAAACGGCGTTGGGCTTGCAACCTGTCACGTATGGAATACCAACTACTGCAAATTGTGGATATGTGCCAAATTGACTACCTTCTTTAGACATGCTCATAAAATCTTGAGTTGAAATTTGGTTCTAAGAGATGAGATATCTACCGTGTGAAGGAATAAAATACCTAAGAATTTAAATGTATCTAAAAATTGTGGATCTTCTTAGAGAGACACAAGTTTTTTCGTAGCAGTGTGGTCAAGGATAGAAATGAATAAACCTGACACGTTATTTAAACTCAATGCTATTTCCCGATTAGATTCTATAAATGTCCATAGTTCCTCCAACAGCTTACGGACGTGAATTGACAATCGGTATTCGCATTTCCGACGACATTCCTGTTCTGGCTACAAGTACAGTCAACCGCACACTTAATAAAGAAATTCCGAATAGTAGCAAACAACGCTCCGCAATAGAAATCTCTAAGTGTCCCGCGCGAAATCGTAAACGGACAAGCGGGTTGAATACAAAACAGGCCGGACCCACCCCATCTCCCCTTCCCCTTCAGCCCTTCTTCCTTGATGTGTAACAAAGACACCCCTGTTACGCTTGAATGTATTTGTGTAGTTTTATTGAGTCTGTGTGAGTTTAGTTCGTTCGTGAACGCTGCGGTGGTGTGTAGTTTGAAATATTTCATATTAAATTTCAGGCCTTCATCAATAATGCTCGGGTTATCTTTTGTTGAGTTTCCAACAGTTTATATAGAAACTAGAGAATGGTTCTAGGTAGGTTTTGCCCTCGGAAGATTCAAATTTAGGCCAGTATTATAGATGAAAATCACTAAACACGTTAATTTAGAACGCTACGGGGCTTCGCTACAAACTCAGTTTGTAACGTAGCCCCGTATCAAGGGGAAGGTCGCAGGTTCAAGTCCCGCTCGGAGAATAACTTTTGGGACTTCATAAAATCTTTGTGATTTCCTTGTGCACTATAAAAATTATTTAGAAAACATTAATTTAGAATCATTCCTTAAGAGGCTGATAGGCTGACAGTGATTTTTAACCGACTAAAAAACGGAGGAGGTTCTCAAGTCAACGCATATTTCTTTATTAACAACAATGTTAAAATGTGCGAGGGAGAATTGTTTGCTGGTAGTCTGCGTCTTAACCTAGGTTAGCCGCTCCTGGTCATGATAATAAAGAGAAAAATTCGCAAAATTTTTCCACAAACCCAAATTGAAGACAGAAAACATTTTAAACTAAGCGGGCCATATCAGAACTAAATTACTTCATCTAAAGTCCCGTAATGCATACGAAAGTTGTAATTAGCTAAAGAGTTCCAATAAGAGGAGCTCCTACGCAAATTGCCAGCAGTCACGCTTGGGGGCCTTTACATACTGCGGCACGTAATGAGAACGGGGCGGGATTCTTCAAAATATTATAGGTCGCCTCACGGTTTAAAGCGCTGACTCCAAAAAAGCGCATATCTCCACTTTTTTGGGCTCAGCGCTACAAAAGTTTTCCATCTCTTTTAAAAACGAGTTCTGCGCATTCAAGGTCAGCGCTATTAACTCGTGACGATACCTATCCTACTAATATTACAAACTTGAAAGTTTGTAAGTATGGATGGATGTTTGTTACTCTTTCACGTAAAAACGGCTCAACGGATTGGGATGAAGTTTGGCACAGAGATAGATTATAGTATTGAATAGTACTTAAGCTATTTTTTATCCCGTGAGAATACCGGGATTTAAAACTACGCGAGTGTAACCGCAGGATGCAACTAGTAACCGATAACATTCAAGTAAGAGTATCGCAAAATTCTTATAGGATATGGCTACAGCGGAATAGTGTAGCCTCGCACTATGGAATCGTGCTCTAGAAGAACTGCCATGCCCTGCGTCCATCAACTTGACCATATAAAGTTTGCTCATGGCCGCTACAGAATACTTTCTGGTTTCCTCACAATGTTTTCTTTTATCTTTTAACTTGTCTGCTTGGGAATCGCAGTAGTTAACGTTTTTTTTTTTTTTTTTTTCAGAGACACGCAATACTGGTCGCATGGCTGTAAAACACCTTAATTACGGTAAAGAGAACCCGTTGCGGTGTCCGGGACACTTTGCGGTGCAAAAAGTGGAAAAAGTTGGGAAAGTGTGAAAACTTCCCGCGGGTGGTTTTGCCCCATCCTCCCCTACGATCGAGCTTAGAACTTTATACTTTTTTTATTATTTTGTGATTGTTTTGTTAGAGATGTTGAATGTTTGGTGATATTGACATTTTTGTTAAAAAGATTTTAATACTTTTACTAAGTTAAATTGTTAGTTTTCATAGATATTTTTTTATTCAGAATCAAGATATTAACATGATTAGTGAAAAAATGATATTTTTAAAGCAGTTTTACTACCAATTGATGTGTTAAGACAACGAAGCGGATTTCACATTTTAGGTCTAAATGTAACAGCAGACATTTATGTTATATAAATAAGTAATAATGTGTACATAAATAAAATTAAATTTTAGACAACAGCCATAGCAACTACATCATTAGACAACAAAATGTCGGAAAGGAAAGAAATAAATCAGAAAGGCGACTGCCCCTTTGAAAATAATTAAGCTATTTATAATCGGATATAAAGGTGAAGGTCCCAGAGTGAAGACCTGTCGCATAAACCATTTCAATGTTTAAAATTACAAATACCTACCCTTAAAAACTGTTTTTTAAGAAACTGAATTCAAAAAAACCTGAATTTAGTTTCTAATAATAAAATTCAACTTCAACTTATACTTAGGTATATTTTCAAGACAAGGGTTCAAGTCTGAAAGATAAGCACAGGTTCTTACAGATTAAAAAATTCTGTAGCCCTAAAAATAATATAGAAACGATACCTAAAGTATTCCTTTTAGAAAGATGTTTCTTCCATAGGAAAATTATATCACAAGCTATACCCGAAGGCATTATTAATTAACGTATTAAGGGTCCGGTGACAGCGGCTCGCAATTTCGAAGTGCGATTGGCTATTATTTCATTTTATTTCATTTCGGGGAGGTTGTTTGAAAAAATAACTCTAACGAAACACGCATAAATACTGTTCGAACACAAATAATACAATAATATAAGGGAAACATGCCCGAGTCAGAAATCATTTTGGTATTAGTATGTTTGGTCTTACGTTTACCTAATACCAAAATGATTTCTGACTCAAGCAAATTTCCCTTATATTATTGTATTATTTGTGTTCGAACAGTATTTATGCGTGTTTCTTTAGAGTTATTTTTTCAAACAACCTCCCCGAAATGAAATAAAATGAAATAATAGCCAATCGCACTTCGAAATTGCGAGCCGCTGTCACCGGAGCCTTAAAGCAAACGTGTGACCACGACCCAAGACTATTGAATTCCCATCACCCCACCACCACAGCCTTCCGAAAATTACCTAGTGCCAGTTTGTTTTGTAACCGCATTAGTTTCAGGTCATGGATGGTAAATAAATGTCTGAAATACTAGTAACTACTGTTCAGTAAGCGCAACGCAAAATAGACTCTAAAACTAGAGGCATGGGTGTAATTATTAATAAAAGTAGCGGAAAAAACATGTTGGCTAAGGTATTTTCAGCATGTCGGTCCGGTAAATTTCTTGGAAACGCTCCGATGGCGCGAAAAATTGTGTTTTTCAAGTTGGCAACGTGCGCGCCGTGGAAAGTGAAAGACCTAATTCGTAATCAATAGAAAGTGTTTTTCTAGTAACTTACTGAAGATGATCGGGGTGCGGTTTCTTTCAGAAATTGTTTGAGAATTTGTTTCTGCATCGGAATAGGCGCACATCAGTGGGTGGGTGTTAAAGGCGTCAAAAGGAACGTACTAGGAAATATATGTATAAAAGATTTTTTTTCTGAATAGGTACCTACCTATTTACTAATATCAATGTGGCCAATTCGCCTGACATGGTGGCTGGTGATAAGTCGCCAAACAGAAGGAGGCTTATGACCAGCAGTCAACTTTTTGAGGTAGTTTTGAATTATAAAACGTAACTTTACAATATTTGTATTTGTTTTATTTTATTATTCGAAATGCAATTATTTATTTTTAAGGAACACACTGCCATCTATGAACGAGTAGCTCTACTTTTTAGTTCGGCTAGTCCACGGCAGACGGCGCACCTATTTATTTTAGTATCAAAATGTTCCGAAAGAGGCGCTAGCGAGCGTTATTTTTAGCGACATCCAGCGGTGAGTAGAAAAAGTCTGAGAACAATAGTAATATATTTAAATAATTATGTATTTAATACACACATCACATTATGAAATAAATGAGCAGCATGGTATGAGAGTATATAAATTTTATTATTGCTTTTGATTACTTAACATTTTGTTATGTCATATTTGTTATTTTTATTCTCTTTGTTTATATGAGTAGTTAATAAATAACTATCAAGGTACCTTCCTACTACCCACTAAGGTCAAGTAGTACACGAATATTTATTTTATGTACACGAATATTAGTACTGTTATTTTTCTGTTTTTACACCGGTTTCTGAAAGCGCGATCAACACTAATCGGCTGTCAAGTCGCTTGCTATCTCTATCAAGTTTGAAGTAGAAGCTGAATAGCAAGTGATTAGTGTTGATCGCGCTTTCAGAAATCGGGGGTAAGTCTCTAAAATACTTGTTATTCACCGTACTGCTCTAATATAAAAAAAATCCTCATAGGTAAAAATAAGGTTATCGATATAATTGTATTGAAACTACGAAATAAACACAAAAATATAACGTCCGCTCTCCGGCATGTCCTTACAATAGAGCATTAGAATGACAACAGACGGACAACGCAGCTGCCGGACCGGTTGCCACAGTGGACACCGGCTTTTTAAACTTATTTATCTTAAAATTAAATTGTTATTATTATTTTTTTAGAGTTATATAAGATGTCCGCAACGCGTTATAATTATATCTGTGGCATACATTCCTTGATGATTTCATGGATTGATGAACCGAGGCTGATCTTTAAATTTTAGCCGAAATTTTGATCTTGAAGCTAGTAAATACTTCACCAATCCGTATTTTAGCTTGGTGACAGCAAACATAAACGCTGGTATTTTTATGTTATCCACCAAAGTCGCAATTAAATAAAAAACCTCTTTTCTAATAACAGAAAGGACTGGTTTTATATTTAATTTTGAAACAAATTGCGCTTTGCCTAGCAATATAAGTTAAAACCGCAGTTATAGACGATAACTGCGTTTTTTATAGAACTTGTCACTATAAAAATCATCTTGAGATATAAGTGCTAGGAAAATACAATGGTACACCCACAACCGAACCATTTACTTGTAACAGCCGAAGACGTTTCCACTATGCCACCAGTGTTCACACAATTGGTAAAACTTAAAACATATAAAACATGTCACATATAAAAAAGCAGTGTGAAATGGTAAACATTGAAACCGAGGACTAAGAAAATAATACAAATCGGGTTAAGATACAGCCGCGGAGAAAAGCGATTGCATGCGTAAATATATCAATCAACATTTTTTAATGTTATTTGCGGTTCATACATTATTCATTTCTATGAAAATATTATTATTTTTTGTTTAGCGTATTATTATTATTATATAACGCAGAAATAATTAGTATTTGTTATTAAATAAATGCTATTATAAGTATACTACAAAATAGTTTTATTTAGAGCATTTAGTTTTAGTGGCACTTTTGTTATGTTGTGCTTTTGATGTTGAATGTGATGTGTGAGATGCTTGTCATGAATATTATGGTTTTAATAATGTTTAACATTATTGGCTTTTTTATTTAAGTTACTTAGAGTTAGGGTTTGTGTTGGTAAAGTGTAAGAAAAGCGTCGGAAACAAATCAGGGAGTTTGTTTTAAGTACATAATTGTATTCATATAATTTCCTTCTTCAAAGTTACAACCAAACAGGTTGAGCTTTCGCTCTGTGTTGTGTCAGAACTGACAGCTGTCATCACATAAATAATTCAAGTTCCATCACTTTTCACCACAACTGTACCTGTTGAGCGCGCGTTATCTTTTTATTTTCCCATACTCCACTCGCGCACTAAAAATCGAATAAATCAAAATAACCGATCGCGCACAAAGCTCATTCACGATTTAAACCGGTTTTTTTATTTTTTTTTATAAAGCCCGCAGCATCCGCGGACATCTGAACTGATCTTTTGTGCGCATAGAAAAAACAAAGTTGTTTGATGAACTGGTTTTTTTTATTATGTCTTTTCTAAGGGTATTTAGGTCAGCAACGGCCAGTTCGCGGTATCCTGAACTATATCAGTTTGAAATGAGATTCGGTGAGGGAAGATGTTTTTTGTAAAATAAAAAGTTTTGTTTCATTACGAAAATTAGATTTAAAGTTATGCATAAAGTACCCTAGTGATTTTGTGATAATTGGTCGATTGTTGTATTATGATTTACCTTGTTGAGTTGAAAATGTGTTTTGTATGTATTAAGAGAGCATAGTTTAAATTTTTTTAAGTGAGTAAATTTTTTATGAGTAATCCTAGGTTTTGTTACGAAATCACAAAACACATGAAGCTATCGAAAATCTTTGTTGGTAAGTAACAAATTTGGGATTTTGTCTGTATAGTCTATAATCATGAATTATTGATTTGCGTGAAATTAAGTATACAAGACTAAAGTTGTACAATAGGTCCTATCGCTGAAAGCGATCTCTTCCGGATAACCTTTGGGTGAGAGGATTTTAAAAGTAGGGAAGATTGGTCACTGGTGCACGAGGATAATTATAAGTACCTCTTAATAAAGTACATCTTGCTTGCACGTTCAGGAAAAATATCATTAAAAACAAACAAGTACCTACTCCCATTACAAGGTTAGCTGTAGGTACTGATTTTTTTACAACTAAAACTAAAAACGCTTAACCACAATCTCACCTGATATAAAGTGATGATACGGTCGACGATGTGGTACGTTTATCTTGAAAATACTTGTTCATTCTTCTTTTGAAATCATCCAAATTATATTCTTTTTTTTTTATACAACTAGCTGATGGAACAAGCAAGATGGCTCACCTGATGTTAAGTGGTAACCATCACCTATAAACAAAACATTGCCTCGTTAGGCATTCAGGAAAACGGAAGCCGGTAAGGAATTCCATTCGACTCAATTCAATCCCATTTTGAAGTCACCGTAATTATGCAGCCTTTTTAGTAGAAACCAATGAAGAAGAAGAATGAGAAAGAAAGAGAGAGCCACGCTCGATCACCTAGATGTAGGCCAATCGTTTCAAGCTATTTATGCTCAAACTTGTTTATGCTTTCCAATCTACAATTTTATTGATCTTAACATCCTATATTGAGTACCTACACATCTTTACATGACATACTAATAGTTGCGCCTCGCGGTTTCACCCGCGCAGATTTAAATCCCGGTATTCCCAGTGCATAAAAAGTAGCTTAAGATAATAGTTTCATGAAAACTTCTGGATAACCCAGATAAAATTATATAGAAATAATAAATTTAAAGTGTTTTTTTACGCTTTTCAGCTTATTGCAATATTACCTATCTGCTTATAGATAATATATACAAATGTAGAATAGAGGCACTACACTGGTAGTTGCCTTGCCTAGACTTCTAAAGAGAATTTCCTTGCATTTCCAAGTTTTTCTAGTAGTATCCAAATAACAGTGTTTTGTCGAAGTAAATCCCTCTTTAAAAAAGATCCTCCTAAATTATGAAGAATCTTTTTAATCCAAAATATGACAAAATAGATGGCAATTAAAACAACATTTTCCGTAGCCAATATCAAAGAACAATAACGTTCCGAAAAAAACCCAAAACAGTCAATACATACCGCTTACAATATCGATTTTGGCATCCCCTTTTCTGCAATTTTTCTACATAACAAAGAAGAAAATAAGGAGGCGTTTTGCAAGGGCCCGCACCCCTGTGTGCGCGTGTGTGCGTGACAGCGTGCATGTGTGTGTGAGCTGAGACGATCGGCCGGCTCGAGTGAAATAAGGGGAGTGATTTGTCGCTGGGTCTTGTGATCTTGATCATTTTGCAATGAATCTTACAAGAGTAGAGTGACACTTTGTGTGTGGCTTGTCCCCGGGGAAGTACTACTCGTACCACCATGTCTACTGTTAAGCAGCGTAACTGTATCTCAGCAGTCAGTTAGTTACTGTGTGTCAGTCAGTTTTATAAACAACTAAATTGATGAAACAACCAGATGGGCCAACTGACTGAAGTGGTAACAATCACCTCTAACAAATCACTGCCTCGTAAGTCATGCCCGATGGGAACGTGCCCTACGATGCGACCATTTACTTGAGGCATAAAGATGTAAAGCCTCAATTAAGTGCTTCTAATTTCTGTATTACTCGTATAAGTTTTAATCATTGAAGCATTAATTCATAATAATATTTTTTTCAGCTGTTAAGGTGAATACAAGAGCTAATGTGACTCTCACTCGCACGTTTTGACTTGTTGAAAGATATAAAATCACTAAACCCATTTTCGAAAAATCGCAAACAACCATTTTGTGTACATTACGCACAGTTTAGTAAAAAAATCATTTTGATCGATACAAGTTCTCCTACTTAAAAGTTTGCTTTTCTAGTTTTCGTACATAAGCAAACTTTTGAGTAGGAATACTTGCATCAATCAAAGTAAAATTTTGACTGTGTGCAATGTGATTGCACACAAAATGGCTGTTTGCGATTTTTCAAAATTGTATTTAGTGATTTTATATCTTTCAAAATGTCGAATCGTGCGAGCGAGAGAAATATTAGGTATTGTCAACGCCTTAATTGGACGTTTTATATAAATCTCAAAATAATAGATAAGTTATTTATATTACTTAAATAAATTATCCTTATTACGAGGCCCCGTATTAAGAGGGAGGTCGCGGATTCAAATTGTACTCGGATAAAATCCTATCGGACAATATAAAATCATTCTTTTATTTTTTATTTTCAAAGCATCAATTCATCTCGCACCGTCTATAAGAAACGAGGGGTCGAAGAAAGCATCTCTTAGCATCACCCTCTTGCACTCACACACGGACAGCCTCCGTTTGTAAATCTAAAAAAATACTCAAAACATACACACATAAACTGAGCTATCAATAGATTCATTAAAGGCATTTCTTTGATAGAGCTCTGCTTTTAGCCCGCAAACCACTTCACACATCCCAAGCGGCCAAGCGATATTGAATCTTATTTGTTATAGATACGATAGAACGATACTTGCGCGGTTGAAATATTATTTTGGCGTAGAAGTAATTGCGTCTTTGCTTGAGGGCCGCACGAAGCCCTTTCAAAAGTCGAAAAAATCTTCGACTTTTGGTAGGGGCGCGTGCGGCCCTTCGCTCGCTGACTTTGTTTGATGTATTTCGTCTTGTAAGACGGATTGAGGGTTGCGTAATTTTAGCAGGTCTTGCCTGGAGGACGTGCCTATGAATAACCAACTTGGACCTCTACAAAGGCCTTGAAAGATAAGGCTGTTTTGAGGGGTCTATTTACTTTTGGCTGTTTCATGAACTAAAGGATTCCAAGCGAATTTTTTTTCGCCTGAGGGTATCACTACATAGTATAAAACAAAGTAGCTTTCTCTGTCCCTATATCCCTATATCCGTATGTATGCTTAAATCTTTAAAACTACGCAACGGATTTTGATGCGGTTTTTTTTATAGATAGAGTGATTCAAGAGGAAGGTTTATATGTATAATACATGCATGATATAGTAGAAAAACAATGTGCACCCGTGCGAAGCAGGGGCGCGCGGGCGGGTCGCTAGTAGGTACAAAATTTATTTTTGTATTATTGGCATTGGTAAGCCAATTTCGCCAATTTCACGTTGCAAGTTAGGCCATAACTCAGAGGAGTAAGATAAAATCGGTGATTCTCTTTTCAACCACTCCAAGTACAAGTTAGAGCGCCTACACTATGCCCTTGAATGTCTGTATCAAATTTCAAATAAAGGTTTACATGTGTGTGTTTATGTATAGATTCTACACAGCAAAATATGAACGCATTTGAAATAGCATTGATAGGGGGCCTTACCACCGTAACTGATCGATTTCAATAATAGTATAATTTGGATATGAGGCAGGACCGCAAACCGCGCATTGCGTGGGGGAGTTTAAGATTAACGTCTAAACATAAATTTCAATAAGCAGACAAGCGTAAATACCTATTTAAGTTATTGTGCGTAGACGATAAAAAGTTGCGCACGATCTATTATTTAAATCTTGTTTTTTTAAACACTTATTAGAGGCTAGAGTAGATAAATATTCAGGTGGTATTTATGTGGCACACACAAGAAAAATAGCTGTATCTTAGCCATTACCTAGGTTTTATTTAATAAGATAAGGGAACGTACCCATACTACGTGACCCGTTTAGGGGGGGGGAGCGGAGTCTTTAAAATACTACGGTCAGTCACGGGAGCGGGGGGGTGGCTCAGGTTTTTGTCACGGAAATCTGTGATTTTTTTTTTTAAACAGAAAATAATTGTTGTGTTCGTAAATTAAGTTACCTACTGTAAGTTACATATGGTATACCAATATGTTTTCACAAATATTGTTTTTTTCTATAATATATAATTCACTAGTAATTTAAGTATGCATGCAGTCTTATGCAATAAAGACGAGTATGAGCCAAATTTTTTTTTTTAATTTTGGCCTGTGAAATGATTAAAAATCATATTTATGAATTACTATGTGAAAACTAAAGGGGGAGAGGGGGGTCTTGGCATATACTACGAGTGGTCACCGAGGGGAGGGAGGGGTCGAAAAAACTAAAAAAATAGGTCACGTAGTATGGGTACGTTCCCTAAGGTAGGTATCTCTTATCTTATCTTCTCTCGTGAGCGGTACTTTCTTATTTCATTACTTACTCCAAGAAAACAAGAGATATTTTTGAGTGTAGAGTTATTATTCTATGATGATTGATTTGGTTTTATTCCAGTAACATCGAAATAGTTTTTACCAACATGACATGTTGTATGTACACATAATATACGAAGCAAGCTACACAAAGCCATAGGAAAATGACATTTACTGCAAGGACATAAAAGCGAGCCTGATGCGTACCCAAGTGCGTCTAAGATAAATAAATTAAATAATACGTTAATCGTAAGTAATTTTTTATATGTAGAGAGGCCACCCATGCCTTTAAATCGGTCAATCTAATAAAAACTGACTTAGTTCAATGAGGAGTTATCCTACTTCCTACTAATATTATAAACGCGAAAGTTTGTAAGTATGGATGGATGGACGTTTGTTACTCTTTCACGCCGGAACGGCTGAACGGATCTGGATAAAACTTGGCAGAGAGATTATCTCTGTAATAGTATATATAGGCTTTTTATCCCGTGGGAATACCGGGATTTAAATCTGCGCGGGTAAAACCGCGGGGCTAGTTTTTTTTTATATAGAGGTGCCACACATGCATTTAAATCTCTATTTTATTCGGTCAGTCTAATAAAAACTGACTCAATTTAATCAGTTATCGTTAATAAATTAAACGATAAACAAGCATTCAAGAACCCTCCGCGCTGTCACATTGTGGTCAAGCGAACCGTGTAACGGACCCGTCTGCCGAGCCTGCTATTGAAGGCGGCGACCTGCTGAGACGAGCTACTTGCCGGACGCACTGGCGCGTGTCACTGGCGCCAGCGGTTATTCATTAAAATTCATATGGGCGGACATACCACCAATATTATTCCCAATACAGCCGGTAACGGAGACAGAATTACAGAAACACTAGATACAGACATTGGTTTTTTTTAATTAATCTCTTTTTACTCGTTATCACCAGGCGGTATACATAGATTCTAGTTTTTGGAAAACTGACCCCTGGTTTTTGAAAGTCAATACTGATCGGCCGTCAAGTCACTTGCCATCTATATAATTTAAAGTAAAAGCTGAAATAGCAAGTAACTTGACAGCCGATTAGTGTTGATCGAGCTTACAGATTCGGAGGTGATAATCGCAGTAAGTATATATAAAAATGTGTCGTGATTTTCAGCGCTCGATCTTTTAATTAGGAAAACATAGGACAGGACACATTAGCTAATCACTACATAGTATAAAACATAGTCGCTTTCTCTGCCCCTATATCCCTATGTCCCTATGTATACTTAAATCTTTAAAACTACGCAACGGATTTTGATGCGGTTTTTTTTAATAGATAGAGTAATTCAAGAGGAAGGTTTATATATATATGATATGTGCACCCGTGCGAAGCAGAGGCGCGTGGGCGGGTCGCTAGTTAATCAATAAAAAAGATAAGAAACGTAGATGCCATCACTTGGACCTCGGGATAAGTTATATCTAGCCCACCTACTTGGCAACTGATAAGTGGACAGTCGGTGGGCGGAAACGTGACGCTATCTACCTGCAGACATAGATACTCATCACAAACAGGCACATTATACATTAAGGCGAGGATATCCCAGAACCTCCAACCTCCAAGACTTGCAGCACTTGAACAGCTAGATTTCGTTACATTTTCTTCTCAGAGATTAATAATAACGAAATTTTAAATTTTTTTTACACAGCGCTAGTATATATTAATCCCTATCTTTTGATATAACTTTGACATGATTTCAAGAAAAACATGTTTGAAATATCGATTTAGTGTCATCTTTATGATTTTTTTTTATCGACGATCATTATTTACTTTTCTATCTTTACACAGCGCTCGAGTACATGTTGAATTTTAAAGTTTTCGTTTTTTTTTCATGTATTTTTTTACATTTTAGTAGTTTTACAGCTGTTCAAAAACCAACCTCCCGTGCCACCTTAGGCGGCACGGGAGGTTGGAGGTTCTGGGATATCCTCGCCTTAAATAAAGTATGCTTTGCTTCTACTCATATAATGCGAACAGCCAAAGAGTGGAACTCCTTACCAGCGTCTGTTTTCCGGATGCCTGTAATTTGGATGTTTTCAAGAGACGAATGAAGTATCTTCTAGGTAAGCGTGCTACACCGTAGACCGCATCGTCACTTACCATCAGGTGAGATAGCGGTCAAACGTTTTACCTATAAATTGAATAGATTTTTTCAATTGCGTCGAATCATCGGGTGCGGGGTGTCCATGCTAGCCTAGGTTCTCTGGTTCGTACCGCACTTTTGGAACTAACCAGCAGAGAACATCTTTGTTACTAATAAATAATGGTTTCAAGTTTCTTTCAAAATGGGTGAAAGGGATTTAGGTGCACAAGATGCTTTTCTAGCACTTGACACGTTTTATAGAACTTTTTCCCTCATACTTTAAAATGGTGCTTATTAAATTAAATTAAATAATGCTGGACAATCCACACAGCACTATATAGCCCTAAAGTAAGCTACTCAAAGCTTGTGTTATTGGTACTAGATAACTGATATATTTAATAAATTATATACTTACATAGATAGATATTTTTTATCATACATAGAAAACACCCAGACCAACGGAATAAATTTCTGCAGATCGTACACAAATTTGATCCGAGGCGCAACCTCTGCGTCGCAAGCGGACTCTCGCCCGCTGCGCCACAGAGGTCGTCGTTATTAAATAATGCTTAAAATTAGCGTTGTCTCTGTTTGCCATTACACATTGGTAAGAGATGGCAAATTTCTGCGACATGTCTGTTACCTCACGATGTTTTCCTTCGCCGTTTGAGAGTACTGACTATTTATATCTTACTTAGTTCTTACAGACGTATCAACTAAGATGTCTGCTAAGCAATATCAGAAATGATTAAGTTAGCTAGTTGATTTGCAATTAGAGAGTACCGTTACTACTATTTCCGCCGGAAGAGCCGCCCTCCAGCCGCGGCCGCCCGCCCAGAGTCGAGCCGCCCCAGCTTACAGAGACATTTGTCAAAATATTACAACCTATGCTTGTATTCTCCTACGACGTGCTTCCAAATTGTATATATTTATGTTATTAATTATAATAATAAAATACAAATATAATGTACATTCATCTGTATCCGTGAACGACATAACGAAAATCGCAGGTCGGACATGGATTACACTGGCAAGGAAACGTTGAAGAATTTGAAGTGTATGAGCGAGAGGTACATTGGCAGTAGTCTTCACGTCAAGTTTTTAGGACATAATCATATCATGTCATATATCAGTATACAATTTAAAATTAACAGTGTAATAAATAATAATATAAAAAATAATAAAAAACGATAAAAAAAAATGTCACAAATTTTAAATAGAATAAGGGAGTTACCACACCAACCTCAGTGGGCGAGTCTGCCTGCGACGCTAGAGGTTGCGGGTTCGATTCCCGCCTCGGATCAAATTTGTGTACGATCTGAAGAAATTAGTTCCGTTGGTCTGGGTGTTTATGTATAATAAAAAATATCTATTTATGTAGGTAAGTATATTATGTAGTAAATATATTAGTCATCTAGTACCCATAACACAAGCTTTGAGTAGCTTACTTTGGGGCTACTAGATAGTGCTGTGTGGATTGTCCAGCATTATTTATTTATTTAATCGATCGATGGTATCGACGTCGATCAGTTTTAACATACCAATCCAATTGATCAACTTCGATCGTCGATCAATGCCGCCGATTGACGTTCGATCAATTGGTGTGATTGGTGAGATTGATAAATTTATGATCTCTCTTTTAGAAAGATGAAAGATGAAAATAGTTTTTTTGAGGATTCATCTTTACTACGAAATATGTTTAATAGTATCCCAAATAACCATTACTTATTCATCTATCCAACCGTATTTAAACAAAAGGCTTGATTCCAATTTCTTCTCAGACATATACCCACTTACCCACTCGGTGTACTACAAGTCTGGGCCGGTTGCGTTGCGACAGATTTAATTTATCTGACAAGTCTTCTACTGGGCACCGTTTAATTTAATTTACATAAGATTAGGGTTGCTCTTAAATTACATTGTTTTGGTTTATTTATTTGCTAATATAAAAACAAGTGAATAATACGCAATCTAAAATAATTTGTATTAATTTTACATACGTGTAATACAACACCCAGACAGAGAACAAACATCTATGTTCATCACACAAATGTTTGTTGTCGGTGGGCATCGAACCCACGGCTACGCCTCAGAAGGTAGTTACTACCAACTGAGCCGTGATGGCTGTCAAAAGCCAAATGCCGAATATCAGCTTGCTTTGTTGTTTTCTAAAAAAAATTATCCGGTTCTATTTCATCCAACGCGCTCAACCTACGCCCACGGTGGCGTGCACGATTGCGATCAGTTCTGTACAATGGGTTTGTACGTGCTTGTCCACACCGAAGCGTCCTACAAATCGCAGATCGCCATTTTGGACGCAGGTTGAACGCGTTAAATGAACATACTTAGGTTCATAAACCATACACACTTGTACCCTAATATTATGTGTTTTGGTTTGGTAGGCTGAATAAAATCATGATTTTTCGATAATAATGGTGCCGCACTGCGACTTTGCACAGTCAACGATTTTACAAATAATTTTAGTTTCGAAGGGTGAGAGACGAAAAAAATACCCCAACTTTCGAAATCACGCAATGAAACGTTGGCTGAGTGAGCGCAATGAATTCGCAAATCTCAATACGCTGTTCTCCCCTTCGATATTCAAAAATGTAAAATGGCGGCTAGGGGCCCGCGTCTTGGCTTTATCTTTTCCTTATGTAAATGCAGTGAGTTATTGGTTATTTAATGAGGTTAAGAACTTTCGAGACAATGCCGGCGCCATCGCTAGAGGCGCTCGTTAAGCCACTTCCTTGTTTTTCAGAAAAAAAGAATATTATTTTCGATACTGCCATGATGGACTTGGCGCTTTGTTTTTTGGGGACCGATATTTCAAAGGTCTGATAGGGTACACCTCAGTACAACATTACAATGTTGTTACTACGGTTTTTTGTACATGCAAGAAGGTTTAGGTAGAGGATTTTTAAAGAACTTTTTGTGTGTGACTCTTTTCATGTTATATTTATTTAAAAGTATAGCCCGTGCCAGAAATACAGTTTACTTTAGGCGACGCGACGGCACAGTCATTTTCTAATGATATTGACTGCCAATAATAAATATCATTGCATTGCTTGCTGTAGCTATACCTATGGCAAAAAAAAGTACGGTATATATCTTGAGAAATGATATTCATATGACCTTTGTAATTGTAATGTCATAAATAAATTCAGCTATTTTGTTTTTTCGTAAAAATATGCGAACGAGATATCTAACTGTTATCAGCATCTTAACCGTTTCCCTATTCGAGAGGGATAGGTATAAGGTAGGTATACTATAGGTTAATAATAAACACTTGATTTCAAAAACCCGTTAATAATTCAACAAACACGACCCAAATGAGGTCGCATTCCAAAACTATTCAGGAAATCTCGACATAATCTGTGTAGTGACTAGTGTACCTACCTACGAGTGGGTTGCCAAAAGCCCCTTGCAATTTATACTCCAAGGAAGTCTTGGTACCCGCGTCACAATGGCGTCGGATCCGCTTCCTGTGAACCAAGTATTCATATTAATGCTTCCTTGGTCTTAGTATTATCTGTCTTAATTCATACACGTTATATATTCATGCTTTGAGACACCGCTCTGCGGGTAGATGAATGGTACGACATTTTCCTCTAACGAACTGAGGTGAATCCATACAGATAAATGTTTTTTTTTTATATTTGCCAAGCAGCGTTGCCGTGTTTCGGTTTAAAAGTCAAACTGAGAGAGGAGAAGAGAAGAGGTTGTCGATGAAATTACAGGCACACAGAGCACTGGTCATCGTAGCGCACGTCCCTATCGAGCAATAAATCATTGCTTGTTATAGTTACCACTTAACATCAGGTGGGTCATCTGCTCGTTCTATCAGTAAAGTGTAAGTAATAAATAGCCTGCGTTATTTGGCTTCGGAGTGATGAGTGATAGTGATTTTTACGATTAAATCTTTTATTATTTTTAATCAATGACTTCACTACGGTTTTCCCTATTTATTATTTTATTTTAACTTACAAACACAGAAACAGCTAAATCCACAAATGCCACAGAACCTGTACCTCTTACAAGTCCAAGTCAAATACCTCAAGTTCCAGATTTATATCTCCCCAATACAGTTGTCGGCATTCAGAGAAGACAAACTATAAATTCCGCTGTGTTGTGAACTGTTCAATAAATCGACAAGTTTCGAAGTTGCCAAACACCGGACTTACGGCTGAAGAAAGTATACCAACTCGCTTACTGACCGTCCAGTTTCATAGGGAGGGGAAGATTTGAATCGATAAGTTGGTTTTCAAAAAATATAAGCAGCTAGTATACGCGCCCGCGGTTCTCTTCGTATTTATATTCTCCGATATTACCTGAGTAGCCTATGTTTTCCAGGTAGATAACAAACATGTATATTACTAGTTTTATCTAAATCCGTTAAGAACAAACTCACACACACGCTCGCACGCTAACCCGAGTTTTCGATAAACCGTATTTTTCTACATATTTCAAAAACACATAAATAAAAGCGGTCACGTGATACCCACGGTCGCATTCTAAAAGATCGACAACATTTTGAACCAACAGAATCTTTTTTTCAACTACATTTTAGTACCTACTGGTTGTTTCGCCATCACAGATTCACAGGTCTTTATGGACCAAAATAAAATTTCATATACTTAAAAATACTTTGGTATTAACGATTTCCAACATAGGTACTTTAAAACTTGGAAAAATATCGATATCGATACTTTTAAAACACACGTCCCTAAGCAATAGAGTGCGGCGTTTGCGAGGCAAGTCTGAGCATTTAAGCTGAAACAGTAGCTTACTTATTACCTGAGAAGGCACAACTTCTACCTCACTTGACATGTATAAGGACGTAAGTGAATAAGCACGATGAAACATAAAATATAATGCGAAATACAAGTGTTTTGCGACATATTTTTTTAAAAAGATTTGGTTTAGATTAGATCGAAATACGAGTGTTTTGCGAGTTTTTAAGAAGATTTGATTTAGAAGATTAGGTTAGAACGAAATACAAGTATTCCATATACCCACTATGTTGGTACTATTATTCATTTCTCCTTTTTCATCCATTTTTGTTATGGGGGCAATAATGCAAATTTTGCAATACGTGTAAAGTAACTAGGGAATGAGGCCTTTGCCCAGCAGTGGGACATAGAAGGCAAATAATAATAATGCTTTAGATAAAGATAGATTTTAGAGGTTTAAATAAACAGAGGGCGGGTTCTGTGAGGTAATACAATCCCCTATGCAGATGTAAATACTTCACTTATTCCTTCACTTTTTCCTTATTATTCCTTCACTTTACAAATAAGGTAAATATTTTTAAAACTATTCATATTTAATAAAAAAAATGATAAACGTGCAGTTACCTCCGTATACTGTGCAGTCGTTAAACACTTAATAAGCCAGGCTCGCCTCGACGGCTCTATCTCCTAAACATCGAAGTATTAATAACTTTAAGACTTCCAAACTCCACCAGGCGCACATTCTGAACAAGTTGGTCCTTTTGTTCGTAGATATACACAGTTATAGTTTGCCTATGTTGGTTTTATGAAGAGACAAATAGTGCCTAAATTTATGAGTAGTAGACCTCTGGGAAAGGCTCGGCCGGGGAAGTAATACCACCACGCCTTTTTCTGCCGCCAAGCAGCAACGCTGTGTTTCGGTTTGAAGAGTGTGGTCGCCGGTGTAATTACAGGCACATGAGGCTTAACATCTGTATGCCTCAAGTTGATGGACGCAGGGCAGTGTATCGTAGCGCACGTTCTTATCGTGCGTGACATGCGAGGCAATGCTTTGTTATAGGTGATGGTCATCACTTATCATCAGGTGGGCCATCTGCTTATTCCATCAGCTGGTTGTATAAAAAAATGCTGATTAGATTTTTCCAGGAAAGAAAAACATGATGTATCTAACAACATATAAGGGTACTTGTTTGTCTATGCAGGTCCACATTTTGCAGTAGCTGATATTCTAATACGGAATATGTTGAAAGACAAACGTTATAGCGTTGAGTGAGACACTCAAAAAATCTAAATGTTACTACTATTAAATTTGACAACAAATGTATTAGTACCTATAGTAATATATATTTTTTATAATAATTTACCAGTAACTAAATTTATCTTCGAAATTAAATCATGGAAAATGGATAGTATTCGAAAAAACTATTTTAAAATAATTTTAACGCAAGTAAATAAATGGCTGGGTCTATACCCAGCCATTGCCTATGCCTCCTTAATTTTCTGTCATTCTCCTCTGTCTTGTCTGCCTAAGTTTAAGCATTCAATCAAAATATCTTAACTGAGATGATAGTATACATTCACCTTCATAGAGAAATGGCCAGTCGATACGACACGACCAGTCAGATTCGTAATCAAAGATGCGGGCTACGCGAATCTTAGCAAATTAGTGGGGGAACTTCCCCTGCGACCAGGGGTGGCGATATTAAATATTGAGGAAATTCAATTGTTTTATTTTAATAGTACTTTTTTGTCTGCAACACAGAATATAATGTAGGTACGATACCGCTGGGAATAAAGTGTCATGAATGGCGACCATGTACCGGAGACGAAGCGTAAGATTGTTTAGGGACCCGATGGACCGACGACATAATAATAATATCGCTAATGAAGTCGGTAGATAGAATCAGTCGTACAGTAAACGTATAGATATAACTTTTTCGGGCAGTCGCTGCTCGATAAATCATACATTTTACTCTATCGCTCTGTCATCAATCAGCCATCATGGTCTGAAATCCTACTAATATTATAAATGCGAAAGTTTGTAAGTATAGATGGATGGATGGATGGATGGATGTTTGTTAGTCTATAACTCCAGAACGGCTGAACGGATCTTGGTGAAAATTGGCACAGAGATACATTATAGTCTGGAATAACACATAGGCTACTTTTTATCCCGTGGGAATACCGGGAATTAAAACTACGCGGGTGAAACCGCAGGGCGCTACTAGTATAGTCTATTTATTATTTATTTTAGAAAGCACTGACAACCCTAAATAGTAAGAAGCCATAACGGGCTGTCTTGAGTGGACACCGCCGCTAATGTCCCGTCTCAAAGCGATACGTACCTACCTACTTACGTACCTCCTAATAACCATCCATGGCATTGCCAACCCTTGGTAATGAATTAATTGCGACCCGTCGGAACTTGGTTTTGTGCTCGAGTGTACTGTCTTGTCTACGGTTGTCTTGTTAGGATTTATGTTATTACCACTTTGTGGTAACTACATCTTATGAATATATTGACGAACTCTGTGGCGCAGCGGGCTAGAGCCTGCCTGCGACGCAAGAGGTTGCGGGTTCGATTCCCGCCTTGGAACAAATTTGTGTACGATCTGCAGAAATTTGTTCCGATGGTCTGGGTGTTTTCTATGTATAATAAAAAATATCTATCTATGTAAGTATATAATGGATTAAATATATCAGTTATCTAGTACCCATAACACAAGCTTTGAATAGCTTACTTTGGGGCTAGATAGTGCTGTGTGGATTGTCCAGCATTATTTATTTATTTATTATATTATGTAGGTATAATAATAAAAATAATAATAGCCTTTATTCAGATAAAACAGTTTTTTCCATTTAATCTAACTTTATCTAACACATCATCTGTTTGCCCTAGTTTGGCATAGGCCTCTTCTAAGTTTTTCCACTCATTTCTATCTCTGGCAGTTCTCAGCCACAACTTGCCAGCAATATCTTTGAAGCATCTTCCCACCTCTTGAACGGTCTACCACATTTCCTCTTTTGGTTTATAGGTCGAACTATGTAGGTATAAGAACATCCAAATCTTATCCTTTTTTATCCTTGTAATTTTGTGTCTTAAAAAAATATTTTCTATTCTATTTTATTCTAAAACTTGATCTACATGAGACAGGTTTTTTAAAGTACCTACCGGCCTAATATAGGTATTGAAAATTATTAAATTATCTGATTAGAATTCACGTTATGTTACTTACATACTTCTTATTTTAAAAAGATTATTGTACTTTGATTTTTTATTCTACCTGCTGATGTAACAAACATACGGCCCACCTGATGTTAATTGGTAACCATTACCTTTAACAAAGCATTGCCTCGATCAATTCAGCCACGATAGGAACGTATCCTAGAACTTGGGCATACAGAATGTACACGAAGTTTCACCGGCAATAACATCTTCAAGCCGATTCACAGCAACTCTGCTTGGCGGCAGAAAAATGTATTTTAAAGTTAAAATATTGTGTAGTTAGGTAATGGGTTTCGTAGTCGAGTAAACTGTTTTGCCTGTGATTATCACATAAGATCAACTTTATTGATGTCTTCAATAAAGTTGACGGCATAATATTAACTGTAAGAAGTGAAGCATATTTTTTATAAATAGCCAAAAATTACTAGAATCTATCGCGCGTTTTGATAATAAATAAATAAATAATGCTGGACAATCCACACAGCACCATCTAGCCCCAAAGTAAGCTCTCAAAGCTTGTGTTATGGGTACTATATAACTGATATATTTAATACATTATAAACTTACATAGAAAAATATTTATTTATCATACAAACACCCAGACCAAAAGAACAAATTTCTGCAGATCGCACACAAATTTGTTCCGAGGCGGGAATCGAACCCGCAACCTCTAGCGTCGCAGGCGGACTCTCGCCCGCTGCGCCACTGAGGTCGTCGATTTGATGTTTGTGGTATTATTTCCTTTCCCGTAATTTTATTATTTTTTATTAAAATATATGTAATAAAATCACAGTCCAAAAGTGCAAAAAGTTATTAAAAGTATTTATAAAAACTACAATTTATTATCATTGAATATTGTAAAACTGAGCTATATTTTTCACAAGCTATAAACACTTAAAACATAGATAAACATCAAAATAACAGGTATTTAATACATTAGAAATAGAAATTAAGGAATCTTGTGTCAGAAGCGACACCTTGTGGTGAGTAGCGTAACTAAAAAGTAAGCGCCATCTATTGTTGAGTAGTATTTATTAGCGACATCTAGTGGCAAGTCATTCAAATAGTTGAGTGCCATCTATTAGTGAAAAGCTATATACAATAAATATTTTTCATCCCACCATCTCGGAAAGAGTAATTTTGCTCTTCAATATCTGAGTGCAAAAGCCGTTTTTATTCTCTAGAGGATAAAGTAATTTGAATTTAGAACATCGTGTGCACTAAGTTTGTGAATTAAAAAAAAAACATTAAACCTATTTACTGCTACCTCTATGGTGCCGAATATATCATACAACTTTTTTTTAATTTGTTAAAAACTCAGACTCGGAACCTTCTTGGTGTTCTTTTTTCAATTTTCTTTGTACGCGGTTCTTTAAGCGGCATTTTTTCACGTCATTGTTAAACCTTATATTAAAAACAAGAAACTTGAAAACAAGTGAAAAATGTAGTAGTTAATATCTAAACTGAAATAAAAGTACCTATCTTGTGATTGTAAACTTTTTTTTTTGCATTTAGTCATTTCCTCGCTGAGGTGGAATGAAAAGTTACGTGTTGCACTCGAGTGCAAAGATTTTTCACCTCGTGCTCTTTTGATTCCCTCGCTAACGCTCAGGATTCTAATTTTGAATCACTCGCTGCGCTCGTGATTAAATTTTAGAATCCTTCGCTTGCTCGGTCATCAAAATTGAACACGCGGTTAAAAAGCAACTTTGCACTCTTGTATAACAAATAACTATTATAAGTGGGTACCTAAATATATACAAAATAACACAGTCGATAATGAATAAATAAAAATCATTACTATTTAATTTAAAATAATTTCCTCGAAAATACTGTAATTTTCAAGGAAATTTTTTTGTACAAACGAAATAAGTCCTTTTTTTTATTTAGAAATCTTCTGCCAGTGTTGACAGCAAGTGAAAAAGAAAAGTATTTCAAGTGCAATATTGACAAAAGAATTTCTGTCTAGATTTTATGGTTTATTTTCGTATTATTTACTCAAAATCTATTTTTCTAAGAGCATGTTAAAATTGTTACGCTGCGTGAGTATACAATTTTGTATTTTTTTACAATTCTTGTTTTTTTTTGTGCTCGGTGAGTGTTTAGCTTCAAGGTCCGTGTGTGTTTAGTTTGACATTGATGTTCATACATCCGGTAAGGTGAAACCGTGAAAATCCGACAGTCTGTGAAACCGTGCTTATGTGATACCCGAATAAATAGCAGCCACTCTCGTTCCAGATTTTGAAATATAGAGGAAGTAGAGGTAATGGCGCTCGCCTGGTACCTCAATCACCCCACTAAGCCTTGAAACACAGCGAATACGCTTTTTCTAGGCTTTGGTCGCGTATAACTGGCGGTAGATTCACCTAGAATAAAAGACGTTTCAAAGTGATCCCTGTGGATTGTACTAAATAAAGAACGTTTTGATTTTGCTGCAGCGCAGTGGCTGTGACTCTTGAGTAGGCAGCATCTAAACTCTAAACCTCAAAATTGTATCATTAAGGCTCCGGTGACAGCGGCTCGCAATTTCGAGGTGCGATTGGCTATTATTTCATTTTATTTCATTTCGGGGAGGTTTTTTGAAAAAATAACTCTAAAGAAACACGCATAAATACTGTTCGAACACAAATAATACAATAATATAAGGGAAACATGCCCGAATCAGAAATCATTTTGGTATTAGGTAAACGTAAGACCAAACATACTAATACCAAAATGATTTCTGATTCGGGCATGTTTCGCTTATATTATTGTATTATTTGTGTTCGAACAGTATTTATGCGTGTTTCTTTAGAGTTATTTTTTCAAAAAACCTCCCCGAAATGAAATAAAATGAAATAATAGCCAATCGTACCTCGAAATTGCGAGCCGCTGTCACCGGACCCTTAATTATGACAAACTATGAAACAGAAAAACATTTTTCTCTCAGGTGAACGGCATTCCCCCGTCTTCCTCTATACATTTCAAATTGAATCCAAATTGATCTAGCCACCATGGGGTTTGATAAACATCTAAACTTATATTTAGTACTTATTATAAAAGATCCTGCCATTGTCTTAGTAATTAAAACTAAGGAATACTTCAGGAGTTCGGTTTTTGTACGATATGATAATGCAGCACAGCAGCTTGAAAATCGGTGCAGCTTATCATTGACAAAAAACTATATAGCATACGAATGTTACATTCGCATGCTTTTTAGTCCACCCAGATACGGTAAACACCCACTCACGTAAAATACCTTGTCCTAATACCTAGGTACATGTTTATCTTTATTTTAGATAACACAAGAAAAGGATTGGTCTGGTTTTTTCAGAGCACGATACCTTGGAATAGCTAAATATGACCATCGAAACCTTTCTATCAAATTAATCAAGTAAGTAATTCTTGAATAGCTTTAAAGAAAGTTTTTCAATGATTACAAAACCTTTCTAGCCATGTCGTGGTGTCGTCATAGAACAGTTAGGTCATGAATAAATAGGCTTTGTAACAACTATAAGCTCTGTCTATTTAAATGCCATATACTCTGAAGAATTAATAAGTTTAGTAACCCGTGGTAAACGGTATTGGTTGCACATTTATCCCATAAATATAATTATACAATATAAATGTAACATTAGTGAGTACACAACAAAAACAACATTAAAAATGTTTGTTCTCGGTGGGGATCTGATACACGGGCTACGGCGCAGAAGGCAGAGTAATACTATATTTACCCCCGGTTTCTGAAAGCTGGATCAACACTAATCGGCTGTCAAGTCACTCACTATCTCCATCTAATTTGAAGTAAAAGCTGAAATAGCAAGTGACTTAGCCGATTACTGTTGATCGAGCTTTAAGAAACCGGGGGTTATACTATCGTATTTGGCACTAAGACAACTTTTGTTTTACAGGCACTCCTCCTTCGCCAAGGAGTGGCAATGGCGCGCCCACACACCTCACAATATGTTGAACAGCATCAGTCTCCACACAAGTGCTACCTTACAAGCTGTGGAGGATGTAAAAGCTCCCACCTTCCCAGATTCTGTGACCAGTGGAGATGTCAAGTAACTTTTTTTACCTAGCTATTACATTACCCATCAAAGAACATACGTACACTAGGACTGCACTAAAGAGTCAATTACACTGTTTGTGCGTTTTAAATATATAGACGAAAGGCCTCATCTACACATATCCAGAAGAAATACTAGAAAGACACTAACTCCCTCTCATAGAACAGTCATCATTCGATCTACTAAGGGGGCGTCTCATTGCTTCGTGGTTGCCATTTGAGATTTTTTATTCCAATTATACCCTACTTCATAATATATATTACGTTATACACCTAGAGCAAAAAAAAACACGTATGGATTCAAACAAGAAATACGTTTTTTCTATCTGGTAATAGTATCTGCTGTGTCGAAACTTTAAAAAGGAAACTACGTCATTCAGAACTTTCCTCATAAGGAACAAACATACGAGTTAGTTTATACAAAGTTTCCTTGGCCGTTAAGGTTCTATTAAACGGGATATCCTGTCCTGCTTACTGCTTGAGATTGCCGCAATTTCTAACCCGTTTACAGGCTACTAAGGTAAGGTCAGTCGTATAGACTTTTGATTGCACTATTCCAGACTGATAAAGAAAGAAGGCGATCCCGTGGCCATGGACGAGATTGTAATGGAGATTGAGACCGACAAGACTGCTATCCCGGTCATGTCTCCGGGCAACGGCACTGTCGTCAAGCTCCTCGTGAAGGAAGGCGAATCTGTCAAGTCACAGCAACCTTTGTTCCAGGTAGATATTATAAAGAAAGAAAGAAAAGCCATTTATTCATACAACGCCTCATGGCTGGGTTTGGGTTGACGCATTCTATCCCGAATTTCTCGATTGTTTTGTAGGAATACCTCATAACATCTTTTTTTTGGATTCAGGTTAAATTTGCCTGATTAAGAACATAATGATATTCTTATGTTCTATAAACTGTACACGACTAGGTACAGGACTAACGCTCAATAACGCGTAAAAACGCTTTCGAAGACGATCGTAGAGCCATCGTAGATCCTTCGTAGAGGCTCTACGAAGAATTCTTGTAACTGCTTGTAACATACATTAGAATGGTGTCGGTATAGATGGGATATTGTTTTTTTATACAAGTTGCTGTTGGAACAAGCAGATGGCCGACATGGATTAAAGTGGTAACCATCACCTAAAACAAAGCTATGCCTCGTAAGTCACGCACGGTAGTCTTTCCTACCGTGTACCGACCCTATACGATGCACTGCTCTGCGTCCATCAACTTGGGGCAAACAGATGCTTGGTAAGCCTCATGTGCCTGTAATTAGATCGGCAACCACACTCTTCAAAATGACACACAGCATAGCAACGCTGCTTGGCGGCAGAAAATTTATTGAACCAATTATTTTAATGTGTGTTTTTCATTTAATTTGGTGTCTACGATAAATTTTATTTTAAAGCTTTCTTGAAAATAAATAAATCTATACAAGTGATTGACTGATGACAGCGCACAGGGCAAACCCTTAAGGCTAGAAACTTGAAGTTTCGCACACGTAATTTTCAATGTAAACGAGCGCCAGCAAAATCGCGGGATCAGCTAGTCCTACTAATATTATACACGTGAAAGTTTGTAAGATGGATGGATGGATGGATGGATGTTTGTTACTCTTTCACGCCGGAACGGCTGAACGGATTTGAATGAAACTTGGCAGAGAGATACATTATAGTCTGGAATAGCACATAGGCTAATTTTGTAACCCGTGAGAATACCGGGATTTAAATCTGCGCGGGGCGCAACTAGTTTAATAAAACCATGGCTGATGTGATGACTCTTTGCATCGTCCTTCCAGGTGGACGTAACCGGAGTAGCGCCGGTCAAAGCAGCGGCGCCGGCAGCCGCGGCTCCCGCTGCCGCCCCGGCTGCTGCCAAGCCCGCGGCCGCTGCCCCGGCCCCGGCCGCTGCCAAACCAGCGGCGGCGAAGGCGGTCAAACCTGCCGCTAAGGCCCCCGCTGGAGCTACGGTACGTAGCTTGTTAAGGTGAAGACAAGAGCTAATGTGACTCTCGCTCGCACGTTATGACTTGTTGTAGGATATAAATTCACTGAACCCATTTTCGAAAAATCGCAAACAACCATTTTGTGTGCAATCGCATTGCGCACAGTTTACTAAAAAATTCATTGTTTTCCTAACTTAAAAGTTTACGTTTCTAGGTTTCGTACTTAAGCAAACTTTTGAGTAGGAAAACTTGCATCGATCAAAATGAAATTTTTTCACAGACAAAATGTTTGTTTGCGATTTTTTTAAATTACTGATCTTATGGCTTAGTGATCTTATATTTTTCAAAATGTTGAATCGTGCGAACGAGAGGTACATTAGATGTTGTCAACGCCTTATGTACCAGCGTGCTTGTACTTTACACACACTATGTCGGTCTGCTCTATAAGAAACTAGTAAACCATGGTTATGTACAAGCGGCTTCCGTTATTTCACAGCCGTGAAATATACAAAAGAGAATAATAACCAAAACGAATGAAGAGAAGGAAGGGAGTCCTTTGCCTTGCAGTGGGACTAAGAATAATCTGATGATTATTCTTTTGCACAGCTTCTTTTGCTTTTTTTTTTGACAGTTTTGGGCTGTCGTCACCAGTCATCAGAACATTATAATGATGATTCATTATAATGTTCTGATGACTGGTGACGACAGCCCAAAACTCTGGCCCCGGTTTTTTTAGTAGGTAGGTACATAGGTTTTCATAATATTGTATAACACCCGGACAGAGGACAAACATTTATGAACCCACAACGGCCTACAGCTCAGAAGGCAGAGCCTACTACCTACCATTGAGTTGCGACCTGATTACGATAATGTCTGGCTATCGAGATACTTATTATTATAAACGCGAAAGTTTGTAAGTATGGATGGATGTTTGTTACTCAATAACTCCAGCATGGCTGAACGGATCTTGATGAAATTTGGCATAAAGATTGATTATAGTCTGAAATAAAACATAGACTACTTTTTATCCCGTGGGAATACCGGAATTTAAAACTACGCCGATGAAACCGCGGGGTGCAACTAGTCCTATATGATTGCTATTACAGTAACTATTACACTACAAGTTAGTATTCTAACAGCGGCGATGGGCTTGCAACCTGTCACGTATGGAATACTAACTACTGCAAAATGTGGGTATGTACCAAATGTAATGTTTGGACGTACCTCTGACTACCCCCCTTAGACATCCTCAAAGAATCTTGAATTAGTACCTACTTGGTACTGGGAGATCTGAAGGGATATCTACCGTGCCTGAGGATCGAAGTCGTGAAGCTGTTTCAGTTTTATTACACTACAAGCAGCGCCCCGCGGTTTTACCCGCGCAGATTTAAATCACGGTATTCCCACGAGATAAAAAGTAGCCTATATGTTTATCCAGAGTTTATGTAGATCTATATGCCAAATTTCATCAAGATCCGTTCAGCCATTCTGGAGTTATTGAGTAACAAACATCCATCCATCCATCCGTCCATACTTACAAAATTTCGCGTTTATAATAATTAGGATGGGAATCAAATATCAAACTGAAAGCCATCTCGATAACCAGACATTACAGAAATCGGGCCGCTGTCAAGGAGAGTTGTTCCATCACTATCACTATCACTACATAGTATAAAACAAAGTCGCTTTTTCTGTCCCCATGTCCCCATGTCCCTTTGTATGCTTAAATCTTTAAAACTACGCAACGGATTTTGATGCAGTTTTTTTTAATAGATAGAGCGATTCAAGAGGAAGGTTTATGTATAATAGGTTTATATATATTATATTATATATATAGGTATGTATAATACATGCATGGTATGTGCACCCGTGCGAAGCAGGGGCGCGCGGCGGGTCGCTAGTAGAAGATATTAAAATCTGCCGCTGCCTGATTTGAAATTCTCTTGTCAGTTGGCAGCTCAGAAGATCGGCGACCCAACAAAAACTATATCCGGAACTAGGACCGAACATCCGGTGCCTATGAACAAAATGCGCAAGCGCATCGCGGAGCGCTTGAAAGAGGCGCAGAACACAACTGCCATGCTTACTACTTACAACGAGTGTGATATGAGGTATGTACTTACGATTTCTTAGCTCATGACTGATTGATTGACTAATGGACCAACAAATAAATAAATAAATAAATAATGCTGGACAATCCACACAGCACTATCTAGCCCCAAAGTAAGCTATTCAAAGCTTGTGTTATGGGTATAGGTACTAGATAACTGATATATTTAATACATTATATACTTACATAGATAGATATATTTTTTTATTATACATAGAAAACACCCAGACCATCGGAACAAATTTCTGCAGATCGTACACAAATTTGTTCCAAGGCGGGAATCGAACCCGCAACCTCTTGCGTAGCAGGCAGGCTCTCGCCCGCTGCGCCACAGAGGTCGCCAAACAAATAAATCCGAAACACGACGGTCAGATTGGCAACACGACATATTTTACAAAATATTCTTGGGCCCGGCGACAGCGGCTCGCAGTTTCGAGGTGCGATTGGCTATTATTTCATTTCAGGAGGTTGTTTGAAAGAATAACTATCCAGTGACACGCATAAATACTGTTCGAACACAAATAACACAATAATATAAGGGAAACATGCCCGAATCTGAAATTTTTGGTATTAGTATGTTTGGCCTTACGTTTACCTAATTCCAAAATGATTTCTGACTCAAGCACATTTCCCTTATATTATTGTATTATTTGTATTCGAACAGTAGGTGCGGTCGACGCGTACCTTTAGAAGTGCAGTGTGAAATGTCCACCAATATTTTATGTATTGTTCATTCAGTAATCTAATGGCGTTCCGTAAAGCGAACCTGGAGGCTTTCATGAAGAAATACGGCGTGAAGCTCTCCTTCATGTCTCCGTTCCTGAAGGCGTCTGCCAACGCGCTCATTGACCAGCCGGTCATCAACGGTGTTATTGTTGGCGATGACATCATTTACAAGTAAGTTTTAATAGTACATAGTTACCTTTTTTTTACGGTCTTTCGGCCCGAGGAGAGCCGAGGGTGTCTGTCGGACTCACCACCATGCAGCAGTGCAAGTACCGTTCTTATCGATCGCTTAATTTGACATTTAGAATCGTCAAAATTCGTTTTATCTATTGTTGAAACCATTATTAACGAATTTTTGACGATTCTTAATGTCAAATAAGCGATCGATAAGAACGGTACTTGCAAGGCAGACTAGTGGCATACCGACTAAAAACCCATCGATATAGTGCCACTGTGTCCTCAAACCGGTGAAAGTAGGGGGGTACTGACAGACGTGCTAATTTTCGAGCTAAAAGCATACTTTTTTCGAGCCTTGCTCAATAAAAGCACGTGTGAACAGGTCGTGCTAGTAAATAAGCATGCTTATTTGGTCGTACGTCGGTTGATTGAGCATGCTCAAAATAAGCAAGCTTGTGTACCATGAGTCCCGAGACGGGATTTGGCGCGCGAGCGTAGCGAGTCAGTTGAAAACAAGCTCTTCTATTCTCTATCTCTCCCGGGCTGCAATGCATTACTTCCAACCCGCTTCTCAAGCAACTTCAGACCTACTTTTTTTCTGCAACAAGGAATAAAATATTATTATTTTTATCACTTATATTCGCCAAGAGCTAGTTATCTTTGTAAACAGGAAGGGAGATAGAATGTAGAGTCCAACTCGGAAACAATATTAGGTACTAGAAGCGCCGCGGCGCCGCCGTGCGGTTTCACCCGCTTAGTTTTAAATCCAGGTATTCCCACGGGATAAAAAGTAGTCTGTGTTATTCCAGACTCCAATATATCTCTGTGCCAATTTTCACCAAGATCCGTTCAGCCGTTCTGAGAGTAACAAACATCCATCCATCCATGCATCCATACTTAAAAACTTTCGCATTTATAATATTAGTGGGATTAGTGGGATGTTGAGTGCTGTTTGAATCCTTCGCTACGCTTAGGCTTCTACTTTCGAATCAATTACTTCACTCAGGATTCAAAGAAAGACTCTCGGTTTTAAAATTGTTTGTTCCCTAGGTCGACAATCTACTATTTCGGCCTGCTTCATAGCCCATTGCCTGGGGATCAAAGTCATGACTGTTGACTGATAAAACTATTTACTAATTTGCTTACTACTTTATAACTACATTATATGACTACATATCTACTAACATTATTTGAAATTGTGTTTCAGAGACTTTGTGGACATTTCCGTGGCTGTGGCGACCCCTCGTGGCCTAGTGGTGCCAGTGCTTCGTAACGTGGAGTCTATGGACTACCCGCGCATCGAGCTCGCGATGGGCGCTCTGGCTGAAAAGGCGAGAGGCGGTAAGCCCTTAGGCCATAGCATTACCTAGCCACTTAACCATGATTCCATCTACTTAGTCCCTATGATCCAAACTTGTTTTCCTACTCAAAAGTTTGCTTTATTAGTTTTCGTACATAAATACACTTTTGAGTAGGAAAGTTTCATCAAAATTAATTGCCAAATTGCTGATCGCACAAAACTTTGTAGCTTCCGATTATTCAGCTCGGTTCCCATACCACAAGCTTTGGCTTACTTTTTTTATTTTTTTGTTGTAATGTGCGTGCGAGAGGTTCGCTACATTAGCAGGATGTCATCACATTAAACGCATTAACTAGTTTTTTAACTTGCAGGTAAGCTGACACCTGGGGACATGCAAGGAGGCACATTTACCATTAGCAACGGCGGCGTATTCGGCTCGTTGCTGTCAATGCCTATCATCAATCTGCCGCAGTCAGCCATCCTAGGCATGCATGGAATATTCCAAAGGCCTGTCGCTATCAAGGGCAAGGTACAGAACTCTTAAAATTGGTGCTAGGGAGCCAATAATGCACGGCATGATAATGTACACCCCAATAATGCACAACCAATAATCTGTGTCTACTACTTAATGTTAATGTTAATGTAATTGGACTCCTTTTTCCGCACTTAGACTCAAGGTTGGTCCATTGTGCGTCAGTGTCCACTACTTTTTTTTGATGGATTTCCAGTTAGCTTGTTAGGTTTTCTTTTTGAATCTAGTTTACCATTTCCTCTTTAAAAAGCTATTCACTGAAAACAGGGAATAAAACTCGCTAGAGTAAAAGTACTTTAACTTAATAGTGAGTAAAAGTGAAGGTTCATAATGTTCATTTTCGCCTTTATCTTTCTTTCTCTTGTAGTCATGGTATAAAGTACCTATATAATAATATACTATTGCATACTATACTTTATCTACTTTTTTCTAGAATAAAACGCATTTATATCGAGGGCCGTGAATCACTCGCGTCGCGTCGCTCACATTCTAACACCAGAATCACTCGCTGCGCTCGTGATACATCTGTGACCCTTACTTTCAATCCGTTCTTATTCACTAATTGCTATTACTAATTAATAGGTAAGGCCGTCTTGAGTTTAAAATTTATGGAAATATACTTTTTGAGATACATATAAATATATACTTAATAAGATACATGACATTGAAATACTTAAAATATATACTTAATAAGATACATGACATTGAAATACTTAAAACTGCAATATTTCATTACAATATCACAACGAACCAAGAATTTGGTTTATTATTTAACCCGTTTTTTTTTCGATTGTCAAAAATCCATTTTTGTGATGACTGTACTTTTATGGACCCGCGAGTCGATGACAACAAAAATAAGTAAAAACGGAAGGTCCCATCTCGCGGATTCAAGCGAGTTTGAAGCCCGCGAGATCACGAACGATCCATGTACATACATTTTATTTTTGGTTCTTCTATTTTGATTTTTTTTCAGGTGGAAATAAGACCAATGATGTACCTCGCACTTTCATACGATCACAGATTGATAGACGGTCGTGAAGCAGTACTGTTCTTGAAGAAGGTTAAGTCAGGAGTAGAAGACCCGACGACAATACTAGCAGGCATTTAGTAGGTAGGTAGGTACCTAGAGGGATTTGTGTGGAATCACTGGAAGTATTTTTGAGCAAGGGTTTTAATGTAAATGAATAGATTAATATCATGTCATGCATGTGTAGGTATGTGTCGCATTTATGTAGGTAGGTATCTAATGAAACATTGTCTAACTTGGGTGCTGTTGGGGATACGTAGGTACGTCGTAGGTACCTACTTACTAGGTACTAATGTAAATAAATAAACAATTCAGTACTTACCTATTTTTCATAATGTTGTTTTATTTGTGTAAGTAAGGTTCCAAAACACTGCCAAGTTACACTACCTATACCTAATAGGTAGGTAGGTAATTCTTCTTTTCATCCCATCTATTCGAAAAGAACGACTTGGTTCGCCTTTATAATAAATAATAATAAATAAATAAATAATGCTGGCCAATCCACACAGCACTATCTAGCCCCAAAGTAAGCTATTCAAAGCTTGTGTTATGGGTACTAGATAACTGATATATTTAATACATTATATACTTACATAGATAGATATTTTTTATTTTACATAGAAAACACCCAGACCATCGGAACAAATTACTGCAGATCGTACACAAATTTGTTCCAAGGCGGGAATCGAACCCGCAACCTCTTGCGTCGCAGGCAGGCTCTCGCCCGCTGCGCCACAGAGGTCGTCAAATGTGCACCCAAGTCTTTATGTGCACCCAAAGGTGGTGTTTTCTATAAGAAACTATACAGCGTGTAACGGAAGGGGGGTATCAACCCTGAAGGAGGTGAATGTGCTCATGAAACTCAACAACTTTCCCCAAAGAACATAGGTCGAAATATGAAAAAAAAATTTGGCCCTCCCTTACAAAACTGACTACCAGCTGATTGATTTACTATGGGAGGGCCATATTTTTTTTTTTCATATTTCGACCTATGTTCTTTGGGGAAAGTTGTTGAGTTTCATGAGCACATTCACCCCACCCATGAGCACATTCACACCCAGTTGATACCCCCTTCCGTTACACGCTATATAAGAATCAAAGTCCTGACTGACTAACTGACATAATAGACAACGCACAGCCTAAACCGCTGGTCGTAGAGACTTGAAATTTGAGGAGTACCTACATATGTAGTTCTTACAGCGTAGACGTGTACTAAGAAGGGATTTTTCAAAATTCAAAGGGTGTAAAAAGGGTTGAAAACGTTTGTATGAAAAATCGTATTCCTTCAACCTAGGAACTTGAAACTTAGAGGACATCAAAGTCAATAATTAAGTTTGTCATTTTTAGTTTTTGAGAACTACCCCCAATAAGGGTGCAAAGGGGTGTTGTAGATTGTATGGGAGTTTTTTAACGAGTGGTTCGATTGATTTCAAACTTGGAGTAAATATACTTCTAAATATAAAATAATTAAAAACTACATTTTTAGTTTTTGTAAACTACCCTTAATAAGGGTGCAAAGGGATGTTAAAGTTTGTACGAGAATTTTTGTACGCGTAGTGCGATTGACTTGAAACTGAAAGTAACAAAAAAATATACTAATTTAGGGTTTTATCTCGGGTGGAATGCGCGAGCGGCTTCCATGTACTTGTATTCAAATTCCTTGATTTCACTTCACAAAGGACTACCGTCTAGGGTGTTCTGTGGTAGGATGGTAACAAGGAATTTGAATCTTATCTATATTCCTTGGATGGTAATAATATACTCTATCTATGGCAGTGTTGCCAATGCTACGGCAATTGCCGTGTACGCGGTGTTTTTTTTTTTTTTAATGCCAAAGCAGGCAGACGAGCATACGGGCCACCTGATGGGAAGTGGTCACCGTCGCCCATGGACACCTGCAACAGCAGAGGCGTTGCTGATGCGCTGCCGGCTTTAAAACGGTGTACGGCTTTCAGGCCAAAGAATCGCACTTTTAACACAAAATCCACGGTCTACGGCCGTATCCCTGGGGCCTGTGACCTGTGCAGCAGATTTTACGTCTTTTTGCAAATTCTACGGTAATTAATCAATAGTTGGTATGAATTATGGTGTTACTCCGATGCACGAAATTTGACGGTCGTATGGTGCCGTCCCACTCACCCAAATAATATAAAATAATGGGATAGATTTTGAATTCAATAAAAATGTTTGGTACAACATAACATAATACCATCAATTTATTTTATACCAAGATACAATTAAAATATTTTTTAATGTTAGTTCACAAATAAATATAATGTTTGTTTTGTCTATTTAAAACATCTAATCACTTTATCTACATACTTAATATGTACTTTATTCTTTATTCTTTATTGTACACAAACTGATTTACACAAAAAATACATAATAGTCATGTACAAAGGCGAGCTTAACCCTATACAGGGTTACAGGAAAAATCGTGCTAGATCCGTTAAGGACGTGGAGTACCCATCATTTCTGACTTATTTCACAAACAATTGCCATAATATTTTTTTTAGATATCCCTTAGAGAAAAATAAACTTTCTAGTATTTTTTCTTATTTCTTAACTTTCACTTGTCTACTACGGTCTATTCAATTAACTTATGCACTATTTTAATGATTGACATCCTAAAGCATCTTATTACACATGTAAAAATGCAATAATAATAATAATTAAGGTGCACAAAATTTTCAATAAAAAAATTAAAAGTCGAATTGCTTGAAAAGGGTTATGTTTAGGGTAGGGTGTTTCATAGTGAAATAAGTCAGAAATGATGGGTACTCCACGCCCTTAACGGATCTAGCACGATTTTTCCTGTAACCCTGTATAGAGTTTTCTTCCAGCAAACCTTAGAGAATAGAGAGAGCTGATTATAGTGGTGGGAAGGTGTACAACATACTTTAAAGAAAAACATTGAAATAATAGGAGAGAAATCCTAATAAATTATAAATAGTACCTACATGCAAAATGAATATAATTATATATATATATGATATACCTACACATATTGATAAATATATAAACATAAATACTTAAAATATAATAACTAGTCTTATATAGATAGAAACATAAATAGACAAAAAATAAATAAATAATACATACCTACATAATAATTTGATTACAAGGAGAGATAAGATATGTACTTGTTTTTTTTTATGAAACGCTTTCGGGATTAGTAGATTTATAAAAGTATATTATTTTGTTATGTTGTTAGTGTACCAATTACTAAACAATTTGCAATTTGCTAACATTTAAGTTAAATCTTAATCGGCAGAAACAGAAAAATAAAAATCATCTTATTGAAGTATAAAATACGTAGATTCATAAAAGGCTTTATATGTTAAAAACGTTATCTAAAACGTTTTTCCTTATTATAAGCAGTGGCCCATGGCCCAACGTTAGTCATTTTCCATAGAAGCACGGCTTTTTTACCACATGTACACGGCTGCCTAAAAATTTTCATTGGCAGCACTGATCTATGGCCTGTTTTAGTTTCATTCATTCATTCACTCGCTCGTTCAATGGATTCCTTATTTTTATTATTCGGCGTGTGACATTGATTATATATTTTTCAGCTGAATTTTATCTTTGAAGTAATTAGGTCATCAAATCAAAACAACATCAACAAAAGCAAATTAAAGTATTCGTGGTTGTGTAATATACTATGCAAATAAAGTAACAAAATGAGGCGAGGTCATCCTGGCATTGGGAACTGGCGCGGAGAAAATCCAAGACATTTCAGGCCCAGAGGTGGCGGGACGCCGCATCTGAGGCCGTTGATGTCTTTCGGACCATTAGATTCACCCAGGTATGAACATTATGGTTTAAGCATGTAAGGTAGGTATATCTCTGAATTGCCGCGCCATTTTAGGTACATGCTTAGATAAACAAAAAATTGTTGTGAAAAAATATGAAATTGGAAACCACATTAATATGCTGCATGTATCAAATTTCTCTGCTAAATTTTATTTACTTTAAATTTATTGCAATAATAATTTGGTTTTCATAATATTTTTCAGATTTCCGCCACCCATACAAAGGTATAGAGGACCGCGGCCTTACAATTCGCATCCCAATCACACAGAGGGTTTAGGACCATCAGATCATGAAACACAGTATCGAGGTCAAGGTCATCCAAACAGTCAGATGAGGTCACAAGAAAGACTTCATGATAATCATACAATAATTCATATGAGGAAAAACAACCGTGGTGGCCACTTCAATCAACCAGGTTTCTTTGATGGAAATAATTATAGTCAAAATAATATGGGTGATATAGATCATAGAGTGTGTGATGTAGATCAAAGGCCGCAAATATATAGCCAATCGCACATGTCTCCATGGAACCATCCACCATTTGAAAGAAGGAATTACAATAATGACAAAACTCCCAAACACTATAACATGGGTGATTCATTATTGCCCCAGCCTGACTACACGGGTCACAGGCCACCATCTTCTGATCATTACTCTGGAGATACAGGCCCTAATAACAATAATAACCCATATTCCCATTCAGTTGATGACACTGTCAATATTGTGAGAAAGCGACTCATGAACAGAGACTCTCAGGATCCCTCAGGTTCCATGGAACACATGGAAATGGACATAGATATGAGAAAAAGTTCAGAAAAAGTCTACCATGACACCCCTCAAGAGCAACCTGTCAAGAAAAGAGTTCAAAGACAAATCAAGTCGAATTGCGACAAGATGAAAAACAAAATAGTTCATCAACTGTTCAAGATGGACAAAGGAAAGATCCACAAGTTGATGGACAACCCCAACTCATCATCTAAGTTTGAATATGCTATAAGTAGCCTCATAACGGAGTCACAAAATAGCTTCAATAGGCATATGAGGAGTGTGGCTGAGAAATCACTAAGTACAACTAATTCCAGCTCAGATTTCATTCATGATGACAGTAATACTATCTATGAAGATACTTTCATGAGACAAATGCAAGGGATATTAGACCCCCAAGATACAGTATTACTGGAAGACATTAAACCCTTAGTGTTAGCAGAACTAAGCAAAGTTCTGTGTTTGGATGATTTTGATAGATGTGAAGAAATAGATGACCATTCAAGACATCCCAGAGAAGAGTATTACAATGAGCATGGAAGTGATTACTCTCATAATGCTTTCTATGAATGTTATCCAGAGCCTAACCAAGGTACGGAAACTATCACTGGCGATCTGTATGATGACAGAAAATATGATTTTACACAAGAGCCTACTTTCGATGAGCCTACACCACTTTTTGAAAGAAGACAACCAAAGCGTGACATGCATGATGAAAGATCTCGATCCAGGAGTACTGAGAGTTGGCAGAATAGGAGAAGTGTTGAAAACAATTCAGTTCACAATAGATCAAATGAAGAAAAACCTTTGGAAAATCCAGAGCCACGACCACTCTTTGATGGGAACTGTGATCAACTCTCAGGTGAAGATGACCCATTTGCTGATTTAGATAATCAGTATCATGTAGCTGTAGACCACAACTTTATTGAACAAGAAGATGGAGAAATTGTCTCTCCCATCCCTGATCATGTTGACCATAAAGCTAGTGAGCCACCTCCCATAAAAAATGAAATAAATGACACCAAAATAAGTTTGACAAAACCAGAAACACCAGCAAATGATATAATCAAGAAAATCGACACTCAGCTACATAGTATTGCAAGTTCACAAATAAAGCTATTCACAACCTTAACAAAAGAAAGAGAAAATTTTAAAGCATTGAAAGTAAAACAAGAAATTGCTGAAAATGTAGCTGCTATAAAAGATAATCTGGAGCAGAAAGTAGTTTCTGAAAATGTTAAGGTGAAAAAAGAACATCAGGCTAAAGAAGATAGTGAGTTGGTAAAGCATGCTAATGATTCAGGAAAGCACAACTCTCGAAAAAGATCTGTAGACTCAAAACCATCCCATCGTAAAGAAAAACGAAAGAAAAGCTCTCACTCTGAATGTCATGAAGCAGCCACCTCTATTTTTAATATGTTTTATGATAAGCCGGAAAAAGATAGCAGCCCAGTTGACAAAAAAGGATATTCAGACAAATATGTTAAAAGAAAAGAACCTCCAAAGAAATCAAACAAAACACCTGATACACCAAAACCAGGTACCCAGAAAAAACATAACTCAAATCATTCCAATACAAGCCCGAAAGACATAAGTAGTTCATGTGCAGTCGACCAAACATCTAAGTCAGATAAAGTTAAACTTACTACTATAGATATATTTTCGGAGGGTGCTATTGCTAAACCAAAGAAGGGTAATGTGCACCAAGCTCATAGAAATACTTCTATTGTGACGCCCCCTACTGTCCCAAAAAGCCCAGACGAAAGTAAAATTAAGCCCATTATACCCACAGTGACTTCTTTTGCTCGTAAACTAACTAGGAGGCATATGGGTACACAGGTTATAAGAAAAATTCGAAATAAAGAATGCCAAACTTTAGTGTTAAAAAAAAGTGCAGTAGGAGTCCAAACAGATCCAGTAAGGTTTGATAAAAATCAGCGCCTATCTGAAGATCCTTTGGAAAGGATGAAAGAAATTGATATGGAGATTCAGATGTTGCTTCAAGAAAAGTTCAAACTGTACAACTCCATGGAAACTAGGAGTAAAAATAATATTGGCAGTGGAAGTAGTTTAGGCATGGCGGTCTTGAACGTACCGATAGAAACGGAAGAAAATGAAAAAGAAGACAATGTCGATTTCATAGCAGATTCCATTGCTGAAGAATTCACTAGTTTACCTATAGAAGAGCTAGAACAGATTGCCATGGAAACTGTGGAAGACAAAAAGAGGTCTAGTCCTGCCGTCGGAAAACAAAGTCGCAAACAGAAAATTGTGGAAATGTCTCAGAAAAAATCCGAAAGTCCAACTCCGCGGAAGAAGAAATCCAAAACTCCAAACATATCACTACTTGAGCAGATCATTAGTGATGATCGGCCTATAGAAGAAATTATCTCACTTGATGATCTTGAAACCACACCAGTGAGAACTAAAAAGAAAACAACCGCAAAGTCATCAAAGAAGAAGCCCACAAAAAAACGAACAAAGCCATTGGTGATAAATTCAAACCAGTATGGCATAAAAGATTGCTCAGTAGTTATAGAGCGATTAGACTTAAAAGCATATTTAAAAGCAAGAGCTGACTACCTAAAAATTAAAATAAGCCTTAAATCTTTAACTGTACCGGAATTGTGCAATAAGACTGACGTGAATGCAGTGGAAACGGCTGCGTCACCTGAAAAAATTTCGCCTGAACCTCAAGAAAGGCCCAGTCCTCCTAAACCGACATTGCCAAGTATAGTCGAAGAGCCTACAAACGACATACAAATAGATATGATGGAAGTGTGTGAGGACATAGTCATTGGGGACGAAGTGAAAGCTGTTTCTGACCTGGAAGAAAGAGAGCCAGTAACCGAAGATATAATACTCGATAACAGCCAGTCGTCTGTTGAATATTCAGCCCCTGAGATGACTGAAGGCGAATGTAAGATGTATGATTACTCTACAGATGATATCTTGAAGAGGGACTCTGTGACAGTTACGGGGAATGCCGATGCGGTGTTAGCGATTGAAGTAAGTACCCCTAAAGTCGCATTGCACAATATGCACAATACAACTCTTTGTGGGATGTCAGTGCAGATCTCTTTCGCCCACCACCACAAACTAGATTAGACTATTTAGTATTTATTTTATTTAGTTGGTATTCGATGTGACAACAGCTACTGCTCTTGTCACATGGAATGCCAAATATTGCTAAATGTATGTTCCAAAACTGATATTTGGACATACCTCTGACTACCTCTCTTAGACATCCTAAAATAAACTTAAGCATACAACGCGCGACTATCCCTCTTTTTTGAATATTTATAATCACTGAACGTACATAGTTATGTAAAATCGCAATCAGTTATGTTGTCAAAGTCATTACAAAGATTTAGCGAGATTTTTTTTTTGATCCGAAAATGTTTTCGTGCATAATAGTTTGAAAAAATATAAAGTCCCTTAAGTGTGAAAACATGCTTGGATCATTTTATTTTCGCTATATCTTTGTAATGTCATTGACAACAACATAGTCGATTGCGATTTTACATACACATTCAGTGATTTTATATATTCAAATTTTTGATTGTGCGAGCGAGATAGCGGCGCGCCGTATGCTGCCCCTTAAGTTAGTACTAGGTACTACCAAACTGTTCAAAGTCGTGAACCCGTTTTTTATCTCTTCATTTGTATTCACTGTTTATTTTATTTATTTTAGCCTGTTCGTCCTAAGTCCTTCAACACTGCCAAAGCCTCCCTCCCTCTTTGCTCTTCCTAACAAGTTAGTTACCGTTTATATTTCAAAAGTAGTTTGTTTTGAATCGATATATTTTATTAGTCTTTCGAGACTAAATACGAAGGTACAAAAGACCCGACAAACGTACCAATCCTTAAGGGCCCGGCGACAGCGGCTCGCAGTTTTGAGGTGTGATTGGCTATTATTTCATTTCGGGGAGGTTGTTTGAAAGAATAACTAGCCAGTGACACGCATAAATACTGTTCGAATACAAATAATACAATAATATAAGGGAAATGTGCTTGAGTCAGAAATCATTTTGGTATTAGGTAAATGTAAGGCCAAACATACTAATACCAAAATGATTTCTGATTCGGACATGATTCCCTTATATTATTGTGTTATTTGTGTTCGAACAGTATTAATGCGTGTCACTGGATAGTTATTCTTTCAAACAACCTCCCCGAAATGAAATAAAATGAAATAATAGCCAATCGCACCTCGAAACTGCGAGCCACTGTCGCCGGGCCCTTAAGGTACTGACACACGTTCTTATTTTCAAGCCAAAAGCATGTTTTTGTTCGATAAAAACACGTGTGTACAGAGGGCGTAGTCGCAGTTTTGGTTGACACATTACACGCATGTATGGTGTACACTACACGCAGTTTTTGTATGAAAATAAGAAAAGCGGACACGACGGACTTTTCTTATTTTCATACAAAAACAGCGTGTAGTGTACACCATACATGCGTGTAATGTGTCAACCAAAACTGCGACTACGCCCTCAGGTCGTGCTATTAAATGAGCATGCTTATTTGGTAGTACGTCGGTTGATTTTTGAGCATGCTTAAAATAAGGATGCTTTATTTTTGAGCACGTGTGTGTTTAAATGTCTGTTACGTTAACCCCATGAACCAATCGTGATGAAAGGCAGTCTGTTTTCTTCGGCGTAAACCCGCTGGAAAACGGATACACAATTTTTCAAAAGCCAGAATATACACATTCTGGCCTGATGACGAATACATTTGACTTTAGGTGGCGTAAACATATTAACGAAGCATTTGTAATGTAACTAAATGTTACATTGCTAATACGTCGTTAATTTGTATTCTATTTAACATTTTCGATAAAAACTAACTTTACTAATCCAGGCCACGAATATTTGTTCGAAGTTTGATCCAGACCGGTTCAGGGGTTTAGGGCGTGATTGGTCCCCCAAATCCATTGCACTTATTAGTAGTACTAACTTAAGAGTAGAGTTCTTTGTGAAGGGCTCAGCCGGGGAAGTACTACCACCAGCCTTTTTCTGCCGCCAAGCAGCAACGCTGTTTCGGTTTGAAGAGTGAGGTCGCTGTGTCACATGAGGCTTAACATCTGTATGCCTCAAGTTGATGGCCGCAGGGCAGTGCATCGTAGGGCACGTTCCTATCGTGCTTGACTTACGAGGCAATAATCATTATAAGTGATGGTTACCACTTAACAGCAAATGGGCCATCTGCTTGTTCCATTGCTAGTTGTATAAAAAAAATATTATGATTTGGATATGAACGCGCTATGAACAAAGGTGTCCATTACTTACTTAAATAAATAATTCCATTCCAGTGTACAAACAACTCGTTCATAGCAGCCTGCCTCGACGGCAATGTATACCACTTCTCGACGGATGGTCAGCTGGTGAGCACCCTGCGTGGCTCCAATTTAGCAGTCACCTGTCTCACCATAGTGGAGGAGAAGTACGGAACGACGGTTTATACAGGCTCTTTGGACTCGAGGATACGATACTACGATTTAGATGTGAGTTATTTTATCACTACATAGTTTAAAACAATATCGCTTTCTCTGTCCCTATATCCCTATGTCCCCCTGTCCCTATGTATCCTTAAATCTTTAAAACAACGCAACGGATTTTGATGCGGTTTTCGTTAATAGATAGAGTGATTCAAGAGGAAAGTTTATATGTATAATACATGCATGATATGTGCAGCCGTGCGAAGCAGGGGCGCGCGGGCGGGTCGCTAATTTTGCTATAGGCTCAGACAAAGTAGACTATTCTGTCTGAGGTTATAGGTGATGGTTACCACCTAACATCATCTGCTTGTTTAATCAGACAAAAAAAACTGTGTGTGTATTTAATCAGCTAGGCTGTATAAAAAACTAACTATACTAATATTATTGCATTGTAACGAGGATCATCAAAAGAGCGGTGGGGACCAAGCCGAGTTTGTTGCCTGTTCTTCTAGGATTTGGTCGCGTGGAACTGGCTGGTGTATAGAGTCAGCTAGTTTTATCACGTTTCAAAGTGATCTTGGCAGAGAGATAGATTATAGTCTGGAATAGCACAGGCGTAGGCTACTTTTTGTCCCGTGGGAATACCGGGATTTAAATATGCGCGGGTGGAACCGCGGGGCATAATAAATTAATAAATAATGTGTAATTTCAGACGGGGTTAGAGAAAGGACCAGAATGCAACGTTCTCAGCCCCATACAGACGATGGACCGTGCGTGGGATACCGTCTTTGTCGGCACGCGCACTGGCTTTGTTCTGCAGTTTGAGTGCAAGGTACCCTCACTTCTAATGCTTGTAAAGATCTTCAAGTGGAAGAAGTTGTAAAAAAAGGTAGGTATGTGCCAGAATTCGGCACATACCTACCTTTTTTTACAAAAATTTACAGACAAAAGATACATCATACAGGGCTTTGTTAGTGGAAAGATCTCTAATGATCATCATTCTTCTCTAATTCCACTGTACATTTCATGAAGAATGGGGTAGAGGCTCATTATCCATTGACTTTTCGCGATCTTTGAAATCTCGTCCGAATATAGCACTACTTGTTTTACCTATCCACAGTAATTTGACAGAAGAATTTATTATATTTATTTATTTTATGATTATCTATTTGTATATTATTAAATTTTCAAAAAATTAAGCCTTTTTCGGGAGTTACAAAACGTTCCGAATTGCGTCCAAACACTTGCAAGACCTGCTAGCGGAAATCATGTTAAATATATAAAAATCATTAAAAAACTTTGAATTCCAGAACAACATGCTCATACCAGTCAGTACAGTGAAGTTCTCCGAGCAGTCCATCCTAGCACTCCGAGCTATGAAGGAGGGTCCTCGCAAAGTTCTCTTGGTAGCGGCCAGATCAGACAATGTCACCATCAAGGACGCCCAAACGGGACTTCTGCTAAGGACATTGGAGGGACCGAAGATGACTGTCTACTCCCTTCTTTATGAAGATGGGAAAGTTTACTGCGGGACAAGCAGTCATCAGATACATGTTTTTGATTATACGGTGAGTTGCAAGATTGCTAGTTGATATTTTTTACAAGATAATAATATGTTAGAACTGGAACAATTGTTGGTAGCCGCTAGATAAGCAGCTAAAATCCTTTCAGTACTCTTTTTCGAACTAGTGGTATGAAAAGAAGAAAAAGCTGTTATCCGTGCCATTTTTGTAGCAGCTCTATAGAGTATTCCAGTGACTGTCACTTACATGCCAACAAATAGAGACGGCAACAGACTTATCGGTCCGATAAGCGATCAATATGAATGAAAATGAAAAATGAAAAAATATTTATTACAGCAAAAAACGGTGAAGCGGTTTACAAATTGGTACTTATATTTAGGATAGCGATTTACAATACTTAGGTCTAGTTTGCCTACTGTTTTACAATGGTTGAGTTTAATAAGGGCCTAAATTGATAAATTTGAATTCTTTCAGAGTGGAAGCCATGTCCACGCCCACTCTGGCGGTAAAGGTGCGGTCTGCCTGCGCGCGACGGGCGGGCTCGTGTTCGCGGGCTGCTACGACGGCTGCGTGTATGTGTACCGCGAGGGCGAGACGCGCCCTTTAGCGCAGCTGCGGGGACCCGCGCTGATGCTGTTATCACTGGCAATACAAGGCACTAAGGTAATACATTGGGTTACAGTGCACCCAACTTATCAGAACCAGTCTGAAGTTAGCCGTTTGGGGCAGCTTCCATTCGCTATTGGCCGTTTATGCACAAACGGCTAACCTCAGACCAGTTCATATAAGTTAGTGCCACTATAATTATATACTTATTTATGATATTTCACGGGTATTTATCGCGTATTTACCTTTTTTATTTTCCCGACGTTTCGGCTATGTTGCAATAGCCTTTTTTTATTGTGGTCGCGGGCAGACTGTGTGTGTCTGCCTGCATAAAAAAAGTAAATACGCGATAAATACCCGTGAAATATCATAAATAAGTATGTGTTATGATCGCGAAAGTATAAAGTTAAAAAAATACCCCTATAATTATGTTAAACAGAATGTCATGTTACTAGAAAAATTCATTAGTTTAACTTTTGATATTTTGTCAGTTTTCACTCATCGATATAGCCCTTTAAATAGATATAACTTTTTCAAGAATAAACCAACTTCAGATGCACAGGAAAATACACTTGTACTACTAATACTCAAAAACTTCTTGTCAGATCTGACTCAAATTTAAATGGGACCACACAGTAAAAGCTGGGTCGATAGAAAGAGAATCATCAAAATGGGTCCGTAAAAAGTTATGTGGTAAAACATAAAAAAACAGTTGAATTGAGAGCCTCCTTCTTTTTTGAAGTCTGTTAAAAACAAATATCATCAAGCAACGTTTTGATTTCCATCTACATTTTGGGTTCGTGGAACGGCAACAGGGCGTGTTCCGCAAATAGAAAGCGAATCATCTCTAGATTACTGAAAAATGACCAAGTTAGTTATGCCATGTGCCATGGCAACTTTTCAACAGTTTCTAACCTAACTGTTTTGTTACAGATAATTGCTGGTTACAAAGACAGAAGTTTATTCATTTGGAAAATACCGCTTGCTGTCCTACAAGAAATGATTTTATAAATAAGTTATTTACAGATAGATATTTACATAGTATGTGTTGTAGATAGATGTCATCTCACCTTTTACCTTTAGTTGAGTATGTTAACACTATTTTTTTTAGTTTTATCAGTGTGTACATAAATAAAAGATGTTTATATTATAGCTAAATGTATTATTGCTGGCTTCAATCGAATGTCAAGTACAATAATTATAAGTACCTACTGCCCACTGATCTTTATTATACATAGAGATCTACTGTCTCCTGTAACCGACCCAAGGTTACCAGTAAAATTAGTTAATTTCACATGTAGGCAGGACATCCCATAGCGTTACTTTTACCTTTAACCATTTTTTTTCTCTAATATGGTAACGCAAAAGTAAATTAATTAATAAAATGTACTACCTTCATTAAGTATGTGTACACACAGAAATATAAATCCAATAATATATTTGTAGGGTTTTCTCTGTTCCTGTGAGTGTACATAATCATCATTCATGGACGAATTTGGTTTTCGTCCATGGTACTCTAGGAAAAGTATCAAGATAGATGGACCTTGTTGTTTCTTTGATGATATTTTTTAAAAATGCGCCATCTAGCGGTTGACTATTTCACATTACTAATAGGGCTTCCAATCTCTGCAAACCAAATCATAGACACTACGATTTGAAAATCGATGTTCATGATGATTGTACGATTGTACACCAACATGAATGCACGATAACAAAGCACACTGAGAATGAACGTGAGTGAACGAACGATTGTTTAGTTCTGCCAAGTGGCACTCCTGTTTGAATTTCTGACTTGACTTACGTCAGTGGGTGTTTCTGGCGGCCATTGTTCTACGTATCTAAAAATAATAAAATTTCGCTGTTTTGTGCTGGAAACAAAGAAGGAAACTAGTGAAAAATACACAGGATACCTTAGTTTTGGGAAAAATACACACACAGTACAAATATGAATCCAGAATAGTGAGTCTAACGTTTTTACCCTAGCCAGTGATTCAGAAACAGGGATGGTTGTACCTATCCATATTTTTTGCACGTTCATTGTCTTCGCACTCTCATTTTCTGTGCCTAAATCAGACTAGAGAAAGCCAGAGACTTGTATTATCATCATAATGTAAAGTGATAAACGCTCAATCTGGTGACTCATTCCGCATTCGTGGTACCTACATTACTATCAGGGTTTTTGTGAAAACGTAATGGTAATGAATGATGAATGGCGCATCACAAGTCCACGACTATGTCAACTTTATTCCTTCAATGAAAAATAAGGTTCGATGAACGCTGCGCGCGCTATTAGCATTCCTTTGTTTGCATTGGGAGCCCAAAGATACGCCTCCTATAGGCTGTTCTATTTATTTTTGTGTAGTGCAATGATGCATGTCGTTCTTTGTTGCCATTGGTTTGACTGCTCTATCTACCTATCAGCCTTAACATTAGATTGTTATTTCAGCGATTACTTGTTCAAGCTGCTGTTGATCGGTGACTCTGGTGTAGGGAAGTCATGTCTGCTACTCCGATTCGCTGATGACACATACACAGAAAGCTACATCAGTACCATTGGTGTAGACTTTAAGATTAGAACTGTAGAATTAGATGGAAAGACAATAAAATTACAAATATGGGACACAGCTGGGCAGGAGAGGTTCAGAACTATCACTTCTTCCTACTACAGAGGTGCACATGGAATAATCATTGTTTATGACTGCACAGATCAGGTGAGACTTTGTTTATTTTTAAATCTTGCCTTAGGAATTTGAGGCCTTGTCTTGACTACCTACACAATCACTACAGTAAAAAAAAAAAAAAAACTACCTATGCTTAAACCTTTAAAACTATGCAACTGATTTTGATGCAGTTTTTTAATAGTTAGAGTAATTCAAGAGGAAGGTTTATATGTATAATACATGCATGATATGTGCACCTGTGCAAATCAGGGGCGCGTGGGCGGGTCGCTAGTAATTCTATCAAAGCACAAACTCAAAGCAAAGCTAAGTAAAACTGTGTTGCTTGCTAGTTTTTATGCACTTAGCAATACATCCTGAAACAGCTGTTTTCACTGTATCTGCCATTAAAAGTCAATAACAATGGAACATGAATCACTTGACTTCATTGTTCTGAAGATATTACTTTTGGCTACTTTAAAGCTAGATCTCTTGTTGGAAATATGGGTCACTGTTGTTTTCATTACCTAGATTCAAGCAGTTATAGAATTTACATCCTGAATATGAAATGTCTTGTGCTAGATACATAAAAATAGGTATATAAATGTTTGTGACTGAACAATAAAAACTAATACTACTAAGAAATAAAAAAAACACTGCAGGTATAATAATAAATCTAAGATAGGTTTTTGAACTCAAAAATATAACAAAAATCATGTTTACCTGTAGCCCCAAGGTCCTAATCAGTGTCTCAGAGTTCGTTTATCTGCTAAGTACTTGCTAGTGTAGTCATCAACTGCTTAAGTATTGGTCGGTATAATAATCATGACATGTACCTATGTAGGTTATTGTTTTGCAGCCTAAGACAGAACATTTGTTTGACGAACATTATGTTTTTCTGTGGCTGAGAGGTTACATTGCATTAAAATTATTAAATACTAACGACTCGCCCTGGCTCCGCACGGGTGCACAGTATTTCTCTACTATATTATGCATGTATTATACATACCTATACACTTTCCTCTTGAATCACTCTATCTATAAAAAAACCGCATCAAAGTCCGTTGTGTAGTTTTAAGACAGGGGGAAGCAACTTTGTTTTAAACTATGAAGTGATTTATAGAAATTATTTTACCTATCTGTTCAATCTGCTGCTAGCTGATTCTCAAAGTAAAAAAAACTTGGTAGGTACTTACTTGGTAGGTACTTACTTCCCCCCACACTTATAAATGTAATTTGATGTGTTCAAGTAGATTAGTAGCTGCATTGATATTTTGAATAGGTAAACAGGTTTGATGCTGGATAGGCTTTCCCCATACATTCCCAGGAAGAGTGATTTTGAGCCCTTTTCTTTCTGTGCTGGAACAACGACATTGTGAAGGCGATCTGCGCAATGTTTTCGGGCCGTGTTGGTATTGTAAAGTACGAAGTAACTAGTTGTATTAGGTAAACTGAAATGAGCAGAAAAATATCATCTGCGATATAAAACTGATTGCACGAACAAAAACACACACACAGTAAAGAACGGATTTAGCGCGATTATTCGCGCGTTTTATTCGTACCTACCCATAACTAAACAAAATAAGGTAAAAATTATAGCTAGGATGTCAAAATTCATTCGTGATTAGGCGCTAGTATAGGTCGCGTCAACCAAAAAGAACGCTGGAAATGATGAGGGAAGGGATATGTTTGCCCACCCCCCTGCTTCCGGCGGCCTTTTTGCGTGACGCGCACTATGCTAGGATGCGGCCCGTACCGACCGACGTCGTCGCGTCCCTGTTGACTTACCAGTGCAAGTATTGTAGTCTGATTTGTGTGGGAGCAGAAATCTGTGTTTGTCATTGGGGGCGTTATTTAATCCATGTTAAATAGATTGAATCAGCAGTATCTATAAATGATAGAAATAATGAGCCTTCATCCACCGACTTCTCGTGATCCTTACAATGTCGGTCCATCGGAAAAGAGGGTGTACCACACTTTGTCTTTCAGAAATAAATAAATAAATATTGGTGGACTTTCCAAGCCACAAGCCAAAGCTTGATGGTAATGATGGCTGATATATTATGTACATACTTTTTTTTTGTAAATATATACAATATTATACAACACCCAGACAGAGAACAAACATCTATGTTCATCAAACAAATGTTTGTTCTCGGTTGGGATCGAACCCACGGCCTACGGCGCAGAAGGCAGGGCTACTACAATTGTTGAGTTGTGAAGGCTGTCAAAGAAAAGACTACTTTTACTAGCTCGGAAGTTAATCAAACAAGCAATCGCTATATTTCAGGACTCATTCAGCAACGTGAAACAATGGCTGGAAGAGATCGACCGCTACGCTTGCGATAACGTGAACAAGCTGCTTGTCGGCAACAAGAGCGACCTCACCACTAAGAAAGTGGTGGACTACACCACGGCCAATGTAAGTACTTCGACAGAATACGATTTCTATGACAGCCTTAGGGCCTTTAACCTAAGTTTATGACCACAGTGCCAGTTCTTTGCACTAATGTCCAATTATGAAAAAACCGGCCAAGTGCGAGTCGGTCGCGCACGAAGGGTTTCGTACCATTACCATTAAAAACGGCAAAAAAATCTTAACTATCACGGTTCATGAGATACAGCCTGATGACAGACGGCTAGGCAGCGGAGTCTTAGAAATAGGGTCCCGTTATACGCTATGGGTATGTAACCCTAAAAATTACTATTCTTAAAAATGTTTAGTACTCTCAAACGGTGAGCACATCTTCTGACATCGTTAGTAACAGGCATGTCATGGAACCTAATTAATTCTAAGTGTTTGAGGGGAGCCTCTTTGAGGTACACTTAAATCTTTTCACCACACTGTTTCGAAAGAGAAAATACTTTTCTGTCATTTTAGTTTTACCTTGTACTCCCTAGTCAAATCAACAAAAAAGTGGGGCGATAATTATAATAACTACTTACTTTATGTAATGTTCTTGTTATAATAAAAACAAAGTTACATTTCCAACTTTAATGTTTCATTTTAATTATCTGACCACCATCTTAGTTTATGCACATTCTAGCAAGCCTGGGGAGGGGAGGAGGCCCGAGGCACATCTGGTGTTGTCCAACACATTACACTTTACCTACATAAACTATTTTTCTTGCCACATCTAGCGTGTCTTTCGACAGCTATTAATATTTAAACCAAATGTAGAAAGAGATTGAAGCATAATGTTCCTAGTCTCCTACAAGCATAAAACACGTGTAAGGTTTGGGATTCGAAAAGGAAACTTGGAAACTTTTGTAATCCTTGAGGTCCAGCTAGTATCTGTGAAAGTATATTATAATAGTTGCGCCCCGCGGTTTCACCCGCGCAGATTTAAATCCCGGTATTTTCACGGGATAAAAGTAGCCTATGTGCTATTCCAGGCTATAATCTAGCTCTCTGCCAAGTTTCATCCAGATTCGTTCCGGCGTGAAAGAGTAACAAACATCCATCCATCCATACTTACAAACATTCGCGTTTATAATATTAGTAGGATAAAGTGTCTCAATGAAGACAGAAGTTATATCACACTTTCTTATTAGAATTAGATTGCGTCTAATTTATTCAATATCGTTTGCATAACTTGCCTTTTATGATTGTGGAAAATTATGCCATCCTTATTTATTTCGACGACATTGCATATTTTATAGACTGATGTTAGACTGGTGTTTAGTGGTGACCCCCCTTCCTATTTAGTCATGGGTTCGAAATCAGTCGGTGAAAAACTATCTGGTTCACAACTAAATTCATATAGGTCTCTCAAGACGCGCAGCCCGATTTTCAGCAAAATGTAGACATGTCACAAAATGGGGTTCGGACTAAGCATAGAGTCTGATCTTCAGCAAAATGTGGACATGTCACAAAATGGTCTTCGGACATTTTGACGAAAAATACTACTTGGCTTGACAAAGACGGAGACTTGGGGACTAAGGAGTGATCTTAATGAAATCCTTACTGCATCTTTCCAAGAGGACTTGGCAGCGCAGTGGGACATTGTAGCCGTACATCCTGGATGAAGTCTTTGAAGATTCGCAAACGCGAGTGGCAAGAGTGGGATAATACGAGTTAATGATAATGACGACCTCAGTGGCGCAGCGGGCGAGAGTTCGCCTGCGACGCAGAGGTTGGGGGTCGATTCCCGCCTCGGAACTAATTTGTGTACGATCTGCAGAAATTTGTTCTGTGGACTGGGTGTTTTCTATGTATAATAAAAATATCTATCTAAGTTTTATAATGTATTAAATATATCATATAAGTTATCTTGTACCCAAAACACAAGCTTTGAGTAGCTTACTTAGGGGCTAGATAGTGCTGTGTGGATTGTCGAGCATTGTTTATTTATAATAAACATTTCCTTCCAGCAATACGCCGAGCAGCTGGGAATTCCCTTCCTGGAGACATCAGCGAAGAACTCCACGAACGTGGAGCAAGCGTTCATGACGATGGCGGCAGAGATCAAGGCTCGCGTGGGGCCGCCTTCCACGGGCGCCGCGCCCGCCGGCGGACAGGTCAAGATCGACCAGGGACATCCCATCGATACTGGCAAATCCTCTTGCTGCTGAATCTACGCGAGCGGTGAGATAAAACTCATGCACACATACACACATATTAATTGGTAATACCTTTTCAGTTTATGTTGAGTTTTACATTGCTTGAAAACACGGATAAAAAACATTTTCTAATAATTAATCGTTGCTGGATCGATTTATCGCCTCCGAAAAGAAAGCATACAGGGGTACTAAATTTCATGAAAATTGTTAGAGCCGTTTTTGAGATGGTTCTAGGAGTACACTCAAAGGTTGTCTGGTAGAGATCGCTATTTAGCGATAAGACCGCCCATTGTACTTTGTAGTTTTAAGTTGTTTTTTTTGTTATATCCGTTGTGTGCAATAAAGTATTTTTTATCTATCTATCTACACTCACTCTTGACTCTCACTCACTCTTTGTGAAGGGTTCATGTGTAAAAGTACTACCACCACGCCTTTTTCTGCCGCCAAGCAACCTTGCTGCGTTGCGGTTTGAAGAGTGTAGTCGCAATTTGATGGACGCAGGGCAGTGCATCGTAGGGCACGTTCCTATCGTACGTGACTTACGAGGCAATGTGTTATAGCTGATGGTTACCACTTAACATCAGGTGGACCATATATGCTTGTTCCATCAGCTAGTTATATAAAAAAAAGTTTATTTAAGTTGTAGTAATCATAGTTTAAAAACTATTTATTTTCTGAAAAAAAAAATTGATAAAGGCACCCTGCCTTTACAATCAAACCAAGAGAAAGTAGGTCAAGTTCAAACTAAGACACATCCCATTGATATTGGAAATTCCTCTTGCTGCTGACATATAGACCCTATACTACTATTTCAGCTATATGTTTTATTATTCTATATTTTATAAAGAAAAGGTACTGCATGTTTACATTTTGTAAACATACTTATAATAAAATAACCTTTCTGATGTACTTCTGTTTAGAGTAGTACAGTTCCAAGTAAAGTTTACAAGTCTTTATTTCTGATTAAACCCAAGTCAAGATACTAAGCTATGACCAGATCTTCTAAAAACCTGTTCTATTCTGCAACGGTTTCTTAACATAGTAACACGCCACACCATCTTTTTGCACGCCCAGGAAGACTGGAATGCTATTAGCATTAATTCCTTCTAGCAATTCTTGTGTGAAAGTTTTTAAATAAATAAATTCTTTTTCCAGGCTGGCGGCAACACGCAAAGGAGCGAAAGACGCGGGCGCCGGCCTCCATCGCCTCCAGAACTAAAAGCAATCCACACCAACGCATCAGCAAGTCAGCGATGCGACGTGGCGAGTCCGACACCTCCGTTGCTACACTATGCGATCGCGCCACAGAATTAACATAGACTTATTGTCTGACTATAATGGTTAAGAACATAATTTTCACTAGAAACGGGATATTTTATTTACCGTATGTATGAGCTAGCTAGTGAGCTGCTGACGAAGTTTTTAGGCCTCTCCACGGTCTCCTTCACGAATAAGAGCTTAAGCTCTGGAATACAGAAGCAGCTCAGATAAATGTCACTAGCCTATAAATACAGTAGGCGCTCGATAATCCGGCGCTTGCCAATCCGGCACGTCAGTAGTCCGGCATTTTGGGACTCGGGTAGCCCGCTCTATAATCCGGCATTTTACACAGCTGAACGTCGGACTACTGAACGGGTTTGAGTAGTTTCTCTCCTCGGCAGTCCTGGCCTAACCTTAATAGTGAAGCCACGTGTTTGTTTTGCTTTTTCTTGTTTCGCAGCGTCGCTTTGACAAAATGGCGGACAAAAAACGTAAACACGAAACGAATCCGGCAGATATTCTCGATAATCCGGCAGTTCCGACAATCCGGCATAGAAGGAAAAAATCGGGTGCCGGATTATCGAGCGCCTACTGTACCATGTTTTCTGAGATACATTAATATCATCATATTGTCAGTTGTTTACGCCATGATCATGATGGGTAGAACTGTTCCTGTAAGTAGATTTTTATGACGTTTATAGTGAAAATTATTGAATAGACTGTTATAGCTTGCACTTCGACCATGGTACTTATCAAATCAACAGGCGATCCCCTTTGCACAGTTGAAAATAGCGTCCACTCAATACGGTCCTAGCTTGTTGCTACCTAATTTGAACCTTGTAGTTCTTGCACGAGGATTAAATATCAACCAAGCATGCAGATTTATTTTGCGTTGTTGATTTATTACTAACTGATCACACACGTTCAGGTACACATAGGAAAGTTATGGCACTATGTACTAAAAAGTACCCTACTGCGATACATCTATGAACTACCGTTGAAAACTTAATCCTGCCTGTTATATAATCTTCTTATGTACATAGTGCCACAACATAAAGGTGAAATGTATGGTGTATGTATACAATGTTTATATTATAATGATTATTGTAGGTTATTTCGTGATGTTTCCATAACAGAAGGTTAGCAAGCAACATTGTATGTGAGGAAGGAAATTTATAAGCGTTTATGTACAGTACGATTTAGTATTTATCGTACCTACTCTATACCAAGACGCAGCATTTTGAAGAAAACAGTGATGTATCCTAACGTTATTGAGGTCAAAGTTCAATGTGATGGATTGCCACCACTCGGCCGAAGAAATCTGAACTCAATTACGCTTCGATAAATCATAAAATAAATGCGTCACGGTTAGGGGTATGTTTGTAGCTAAAAGTGAGTTTTCGCACAGTATAAGATTGCTTCTTTCTATATTTAGTGCAATTTATTATGACGTCAATTGCTTGTTATTATAGTGATAGCGACGTGTAAGTGAAACAGCAACATGCGCGCCTGAATGAGATAGCAAGAGGAATGTGTGTGGGGATAAAAATTGACTTTATCATGATGTGATTATGAGCGATTTTCCAAGCACTGGGTGTGGGGATGGATCGAGTACACTGTGCGAATCCTCACCGAAAAAGTAAGTATAAATACATTTTTATCGTTCTCTAATGCTGTCCATTATGAGCGTAGGCTAATTTTCTACTTTGAATTCCAGCTTGTGTTTATTATTTCTGTTTTCACTTTAAGGTACTAAAATCGTATGCACTGGGTGTTCATATTCTAAAATATATTTACTTATCTGCGTACTAGGGTTGTGCTATGTTGAAAATTTTGTGTTATCCTTTTATTAATACACAAAATTGTAGATATAGCAAATTGGCCTTAGAGTTAGGTATAATAATAGTGAACTTGTGTAGCCATCGAATACATACCAAGCGGGAACATGTATCAAAAGACACATTTAACAATATCACCACAGATTTGTGATAATAAATTTTAAACTTATTGATCCAATATTTTAAACAATAGTTTCACTATTTTGTTCATTCAATTCATACTGTTGCTTCTATTGTTTGAAATATTGGATCCTTGTAAATTATTTAAAAGATTCGATGTTATTATCTTCTTACAGTTATTTTTGTACTATTCAAGTTAAGTTTACAAATCAAATCCGCTAACCCCCTGTTCTGTATCGAGGGTATTTAGAAATTAATACAGTATGCTATATGAAGGATGTTTTATTTAATACCTGCCTAATTAGAACTAAGATAGGAGTCACAACCTTAAAAAAATCAGTTCATCATGATCACCACACAAAACCACCTCCGTAAAGAATCCCAATGAAGATCTATGAAGTGAAATAGTACATTGTTCACCGAGAGGAGAAAGTGACCGATTACCGTCGAGGGTGTCGTTTGAAGCCCGAGCCGTAGGCGAGGGCTTTAAAACACCCGAGATCGGGAATCGCACTTTCTCTCGAGTGATACATAGTGCTTTATACCTACGAGGAAAATAAAAAACTAAAACTGAATCCTCAAACAACACACAAATTGAAAATGGCGCCAATGGCGTCTGCAATTTTCAAATGTTCTTTTTTCAAATTGTTTATCCTGCCGCCGCAGGGTCGCACTGCCAGCCCGACACCATGCAACACACAGCTAGTGGCCAGTGTCATTTTGCGAACTTGGAGATAAAAACTCACTGTAAAAACTTTTTGGCTTTTGATATTTAGGTTACCGGCGCATAGTCTTACCCCAAAATTAAAAAAGAAAAACCACGTAAGAAATGGATTTTCATACACTTTTCTCTCCCGCTCAGATGCGTTTTGTCCCCGCATATTTGTTCGATATGCAATGACGTACTTTCTACCGTAAATTTGAAAAAGTTTCAAGGTACCTACTTTCCAAGCAGGTGTAGTATAAACATACCTACATGACGCAGAAAATTCAATACTAAGTGTAGATTTTGTATTTCGGAATGGCTTTTTCCTCATGTCATGTTACCTACATAATCTTGGAAATAACTCATGTGAGTTTTGAACTGTTTTGCATGGAGACCAAGGAATATAAATACTTCGTTTTTGAATTCCTTGTCAAAAACGGCCTGACGAAACAAAATACAGACTTGGGGTAGGTACTACTAAAACTATTCGTGAAAACCTATTATTGGCGTTATGCTGCTTCTGTTTTTTGTGCTGGTTTTCCCAAAAATAAATAAAAACGTGATATCTTCAGCAGCAGCATCTCATCATGTACTCGTAGTCATGGCACAGGCCGTGCAAGTTGAGCGGACACTGCAGGAACTCTGGGCACGCGACCGGAAGACGATCTACAATTAATAAGTAGGTTATTAATATCAGCCACTTGACCTCTATAGGTACCTACATCCTATCCTACTAATAATTATAAACGTGAAAGTTTGTAAGTATGGATGGATGTTTGTTACTCTTTCACGCCGAAACGGCTGAACGGATCTGAATGAAACTTGGCAGAGAGATACATTATAGTCTGGAATAACAGGCTATTTTTATCCCGTGGGAATACCGGGATTTAAATCTGCGCGGGTGAAACCGCGGGGCGCAACTAGTAATTCAAATAATTTCAATACATTGAGGCCTTCAGGCAGGCTAAATTCCGCAATAGCCCGTTCGCACCAGGCTGTAGCGAGGCGAGTGGTATCTGCTACCGCGGTATTTTGGTGTTATCAGCCAACCAGTGGACACGGACGTGTGGTACTAGCTACAAGCCTGGTGCGAACAAGCTATTAAGAGTTTTTATTAATTAACATTCAGCTCATGTCCGTGGCAATGCGAACGTCAACGCTCTGCTCTATCGTTGCCGCACGTGTTGCCTTTCGCGCATTGCTCATGTCGCTTTCCATGTCCGTGTACCTAAACGCTGTATGAGAATTAGTTCGTGCGTTTGACTTCAATGGCATCAAGTAGGTCATCTGCATGTTCCATGAATAAGATGTCTAGAAAAATGCTTACCTAAAAGGTAGGCACAGCCGCAGCAAAATCCATGAATGACAGCCTCGTCGTCCTCACAGCTGCGCGGCGGACAACCGTTGCAGTACATACCCATCCATAGCCATGGCATGTTCCCTGGAACGTTTTTTTTATATAACTAGCTGATGAAACAGCATATGGCCCAGCTCATGTTAAGTGGTAACCATCACCTATAAAAAAGCATTGCCTCGAAAGTCACGCACGCTTGGAACGTGCCACGATGCACTGCCCTGCGTCCATCAACTTGAGGCATACAGATGCCAAGCTTCATGTGCCTGTATTACACCGGCGACCACACTCTAAACGGAAAAACAGCGTTGCTGCTTGGCGGAAAGGCGTGGTAGTCCTTCCCCGGACGAGCCCTTCACAAAGAGCTCTACTAAACTTAAACGTGTCAAGAGTTCAAATAGTGCAGTAAGAAAATAAACATGTAGTCCGGACCTCACCGGAACGAACCCTAGATCGAACTCTTCTCTTTTCTAGAAGAACTCTTGCGTTATTGTAATGGTCAGAAAAAACAGACGACGGTAATGAGTGGAACTCATTACTTCTCTACGGCTTCTTCTCCAATTAGTGTCTGATGGGCTGACGACTCCATATTGACCACAGGATGACATGGAGCAAACTCAAAATCGATCTTCCTACAAATTCTAAACCAGCTAACTCAAACTGGTTACAATAAAAAATAATTAATATTCTAGTAAAAAGTTTACCTACTAGCATTTATGGAGCTTATAGGTACTGGCAATCACAAATCTAAGTAATTTTTTTCTATGTTCTACGACATGACAATTTTAGAGATATTACATTATTACCTGTTTTAGAGATATTACATTATTAGATAGGTACTTACATCGCGGTGCCTTCCTTACAGCCTCCAAGCCAGTCTCGTGGGAAGGCGACAGGAATAAACCTACTGACATTTCTACAAACACTACTGCACATAAAAACAACACCTTTGAGAACATGTTTGCGAGTGACACCTAATTAGAGGGAACCGTTTAAATAAGTAAGCGAAGGGCCTTTCTCACAAAGCATTTTAATAGTTGGTTCGGAGACTACAAGAATAATAAAACTTACTCTGCCTCTTTTTTTATTTTGATTTATAAGACTTGCTAATGAAACAATCAGATGCACCACCTGATGTTAAAGCGAATAGAAGAGCTAATGTTCAACTTATGAGTAGGAAAACTTATCGGATAAAATATTTTTTTTTCTAAACTGTGCAAGATTGTACACCAAATTGCGTTTTTCGAAAATGGGTGGGAATATGTCGAAATGTGCGAGCGAGAGGTACCTACATTTGCTCTTCTATTCGCCGTAAGTGACAACCATTAGACCTCACCTCTTCCTCAGAAAAAGACTAGGTTATTCACAGAAAGAACTTTGATGTTGAAAAAAGATATGAATTAAATTTTTCATTTGGGACTGCCAACAGTTTAATTTTCTTTTATTTTCTATTCTTCAGATATCCCTACATCTTGGTAGGAAAGGCCCCAACAAGTAATTAGGTAATCACTTACCTATAGGTCAGCGCCTCTAGATAAGTAACGCCTTACTCAATATTTTTTTAAGTTTAAAGATCAGTTAGGCTATAAATCATTGATTGTCAGAGAAAAATTTCTGTCTAATAATTATGAATGAATCGAAAATGAGGTCACCAAGGTAGAACTGTTAGGGATGTAGAGATGTTAGGGATTTTGCTCCCTAATACCTGCCTTTCATCAATTAGGTGTTGGTAAGAAAAAAGATTGTTAGTATAAAAACATTTATTTATAACAACTATGTACTACCTATTTAGGTTTGTATAAATACTGGCCTAAGTGAGAATTGTTAAAACAAATATTAGGTACATAACGAGATCTCAAATCACATCACAGAACGTGTGCTTAAAAAATAATCAGTGTAATTTATAAAAAGTATAAAATATACATCATGCTTCTTAGAACTAAAAATTAACACATGATCAAAACTAATGTCCCACGCAGGTAGACACCTCTTAGATCTTTTATATATCTAAGTGTAGTCTGAGACAAGTACAACATATTTGGCACAACGAACATAACAATATTACTATCACTTTGTACTACATACGACTACACATTTACTTAAACCACTAAATATACTTTTTGGCACATTTGAAAGAAAATGATGGTTTGACATTAAGGCGAGCGAGGATATCCAAGAACCTCCAACCTCCAAGACTTGCAGCACTGAACAGCTAGATTTCGTTAGATTTTCTTCTCAGAGATTAATAATATTTTTTTTTTTTTTTTTTACACAGCGTTGGTAAATATTAATCCCTATCTTTTGATATAACTTTGAAATGATTTCAAAAAAAAAATGTTTGAAATATCGATTTAGTGTCATCTTTATGATTTTTTTTTATCGAGAAAATTATCATTATTTACGTATCTATCTTAACACAGCGCTCGAGTACATGTTAAATTTTAAATTTTTCGTTTTTTTTCATGTATTTTTTAACATTTTAGTAGATTTACAGCTGTTCAAAAAGGATGGAGGTTCTGGGATGTCCTCGCCATAACATTTACCATCGATCACAACTGCACAAGGTTTTTTTCTAAGCAACAACATAAGTTGACTAAGCAACGAACATCAAAAGCAAAATGAATATAATGTTGTGGTATAGTATATAAAAATAATAGTATAATAAATAATATTAAAGTAGGTATCGAAACTCGCGCATTCGCTTGTGGTCGCTGCTCTCAGGACAACAGCAACATATTAATGTTGATTTTTGATTGTATATCAACTCGAACAATGTCAATAATAGTTTGACAGTGAATAATGTTCTGCGCCGCGCGGCCCTCTTATTCATATTTCCTGCTAATTTATAGCAACTATACATATAAAATAGTTATAATAAATATATAAATAATTAATATTATACATTATGAATAATATTAATGTAATTATTAAAATAGTGATATATAAGAAATAAGTATAATTATTGTAGGTACCTACTAACACATAAGTGAACGGAAAGCGACAGCAGCAGCTGATACAAAAGTAATATGCTACGGGTGTCACTGCATGGTAGTGGCAAAAACCACTTTTTGTTCGTCTAACATCTACCTTAGACGTGAATACAATAATGACAAACTACTGTGATGTATTGACATAATTTTTAAAACTATTAAGTGTAACGTGTATGTGCGATTGTACCATGGTACAGTTCTGCTGCGGCAATTGAACCCGCGCCTCACGTCTCATTTCACTGCATCCAATACAATTTATAGTCCCGTCACGATTAAATCTAACCCTATATAACCTACAAGTCACATCACAATACTGAGAGTTTTGAAATACTAAATTAAGGAGTTCATAAACTCCGCTATCTATTATTACCGTTTATACTTAGCTCATGTCCGTGGCAATGTGCTGGGACATGGGACATGCGAAAATGTAAACAGGCCACTTCCATGTCCGATCGCGTTGCCCGCGCTCCACAAGCAATGTGAACACACGTTGCCTTCGGACATAGTCTGCCCGTATTTCCGTCCACGCAAATGGCATCGCGAATGTCTAAATGTAAGCGCGGTATATGTAATCAGGTTAAGGCGCTTTTAAACGGGGCTTTCTATAGCGGATATAGCTTAAAAAACTGAATGTTGACAACCGGTCTTTTTCACAAATTTTCATATCTTCAATTATCCTTAGCTAGTTAGCACACCGTTCATAGGCGCCTTAACCCTTTCAGATGAGATGATGTTCTAAAACGGATCTCTTAGACTGATGCTCTCTCGATAAGCTCATTCTCCATAGAAATACTCCTCTTCATCGGCAGGAGTTTGGCCTCGGCAGCTAATAGTGCTCCTCCTTCGCATTGCTTGTTCCCAAGACAGTTGCAAGAGCACACCTGAAACATTAACAAGCTGTAGGCTTTTGTTTAAACCGCTTGGTTTGGAGTTAGCGGTATCGTTACAAATTGAGATGTGAACGGATGCAAAGTTCCATACATACACTGCTGCATGCATGCACAGTATGCACACTGACTGTTTTAGAGTATGTATAGTATACCATATAACATACAAATTATACAATAACTTCTCTCCTCTTCCCCTACCAAGGAAGGAATATAAATATACTAGCGACCCGCCCGCGCGCCCCTGCTTCGCACGGGTGCACATATCATGCATGTATTATAAACCTTCCTCTTGAATCAAAAAAACAGCATCAAAATCCGTTGCGTAGTTTTAAAGATGCATACATACATAGGGAGGGACAGAGAAAGCGACTTTGTTTTATACTATGTAGTGAACTCTCTCTCTCGACGTCTCTGCTCTGACTGACGAGATTTCTCTAACGACCCCATTCAAATGTACGAGACATCTTGTTCAGGTTTGATTGAGTAGTTTAATTTCAATGGATTCTGTGGGCCGATCCCGGCGGCACTGCAATGCCGGGCCGACCCGTGACGGGAGTGGAGCGAGCTCCTAACATCCCGTCGCTTGACAAAAATCAGTTTAATATACTGGTCCCTCAGTGAGGGAACTTTCAGATATTAAGCTGAAAAGAACAGATACTACACTTTGATCTTAGCCAAAAGGCCGAGAAGCGATACCTATGATAAAACTGTAAAGGCACGTGATTCAGAGGCGTGCGTTTTCGTCAGCGCGATGCAGCCGATGGACAAATTTAGCAGCGACATCTAGTTGTGAAATTGGAACTACTTATCATATGACGAAGCATGATCACAGAATAACTAAGAGTATGCATGGTAAGATGACGCAATGGTTAGTAGCAGTTACCAGTGAGGCATGAAATAACAACGATTCACGTGTTCCAATAGCTAATATTGTATTGCATCAAACCGAAATACGGGAGTATTTCTTTTGATTTCCTAAAATGTAAGAAACTTCATATCTTTATATTTTTGAGCTTTACGCTGTTACAGCAAAAACCTCAATGTCGCTAAAACTTGGAAGTTACATAGGTACCTAGATCTAGAGCTATCTCTACAATTTTTATTTATTTTATACAACTAGCTGATGGAACAAGCAGATGGTCCACCTGATGTTAAGTGGTAACCATCACCTATAAACAAAACATTGTCACGTAGGTCACGCACAATAGGATCGTGCTCTACGATGCACTGCCCTGCGTCCATCAACTTGAGGCATACAGATGTTAAGCCTCATGTGCCTGTAATTACACCGGCGACCACACTCTTCAAACCGAAACACAGCGTTGCTGCTTGGCGGCAGAAAAAGGCGTGGTGGTAGTACTTCCCCGGACGAGCCCTTCACAAAGAGCTCTACTACTCTTAACAAGTATCCAGGGATACAATTTTTTTTTTTCAAAAAAAGGGGGAGAAAACTCGCCTACCCGAGATCGCTTCAAATCAAACTGTCTCAAAGCTGAAAACATAAGCGGTTTTTATTATGTTTAATTTTCAAAACACATTGGTTGAATGCATCATATCTTGGGGCCAGTTTGTCAAACAGTAGACCGAATGGGACTTGGTCCATTTCTACTACTACGTGCATAAAAAAACTCTACAGACAAAACTAGGTGATTATAAAGGCAGATACTTACAGACGTACTCACCGAAGCTTGATCATCATGCAGAATTCCTCTGATAAAAAAGCCATTGTCTACTGGAATCAGGGACGAGTCATCATCAGCTTCGTCTCTGGCCGCTTCTTCTGCTTGCCTGGTGCAAAAGTAAAGCATCAAACGGAATCTTTTAAATAATTAACTGCTTGTCTAGTTTTACTATACAATAAAATAACAAGCATGACTATTAGACGCCCTAGCCTGACAACGGTTAAAACGATAAAATAACTAAATCCTGCTAATATTATATATGCGAAAGTTTGTAAGTATGGATGATTGGATGGATGGATAGATGGATGGATGATGTTTGGATGATGTTTGTTACTCTATAACTCCAGAACGGCTGTCGATCTTGGTGAAAATTGGCACAGAGATATGTTATAGTCTGGAATAACACATAAGCTACTTTTATCCCGTGGGAATACCGGGATTTAAAACAACGCGGGTAAAACCGCGGGGCGCAACTAGCAATAAATAAATAATGCTGGACAATCCACACAGCACCATCTTGCCCCAAAGTAAGCTACTCAAAGCTTATGTTATGGGTACTAGATAACTGATATATTTAATACATTAAATACTTACATAGATAGATATATTTTTATATTATACATACTAAAAACACAGACCAACGGAACAAATTTCTCAGAACGTGCACAAATTCGTTCCGAGGCGGGAATCGAACACGTCACCTTTTGCCACGCAGGCGGACTCTCGCCCGCTGCGCCACTGAGGTCGTCAAGTAATATAAAAACGGTTAAATAGTTTTAATTTAACTAGTATACTGTATAACGTATTTGACGCGGTCTGTAATGTTATACAGTTATTGACTAGTGGCTCTGGGAGCTGTAGACCTCGCGAGCATACTAAAAGTGAGCTATTTGAGAAATGTAATGTGCAAGTGCATTTTCCGTTTTGTGATTTTTTTTATTTTTTTGCATCATCTTGTACACAAGATGATGCATTGATGACAAGATGATGAAGGACCTCATTCTACAGAATGAGGTTCTTTGTGTTTCTCTCAAATTTGATTGAAAACCATTGATTGTTTGATGAGCTATCTTGTTCATCATGCTGAAGATCCTTATCAGATCTTCGCCAAACTTTTATGAGATCAACTTATAGTTACTACCTTTCAAATAAAAAAAGAATAATCGAAATCGGATCTCATTTGGTGGAGATATCCAGTATATCAAATACCTGTGTACCAAGTTTCGTCCAGATCGGTTGAAAAATGCTACCTGTAGAGGAGAACAGACAGACAGACAGACAGACAGACATCCGGACAAACGCATTTTTGGCCAATGTGGAAACTGAGACGCTTCGCTCGCTTGACGAATTTGAAATTGAATTTTAGTGAATGTGGTTATTAAAAATCACGTACAACAAAGATTCGTAGAATAACAGGAAAACAAAAGCACTACTACCAACTGAGCTGTGAGGGCTGTCATATACTACTTCCTGATGGAAGCTTATACCCACTTGATGTTAAGTGGTAACCATCACCTATAAAAAAGCATTGCATTGTAAGTCACGCACGATCGGAACGTGCCCTACGATGCACTGCCCTGCGTCCATCAACTTGAGGCATACAGATGTTAAGCCTCATGTGCCTGTAATTACACCGGCGACCACACTCTTCAAACCGAAACACAGCAACGCTGCTTGTTAGCAGAAAAAGGCGTGGTGGTAGTACTTCCCCAGACGAGCCACACACAAAGAGCTGTACTACTCTTGTAAAAATACTAAAATAAGTTTACTTACATAGTCATGAATCGCAGCACCAGCAAATTAATGCTGGCAGCCACCACAGCCAGTCCGAAGAGTATAAACACCAAACTGAGAGCCACATAGCCTGGTTTACTGGTTAGTGCTTGGTCATTCTGTGGAAAAATAATTTCAAGTTCAAGGTAATAATATACAATAAAATATCAGGGATATCTAAATATATATAACTCAAAGGTGACTGACTGACTGACATAGTGATCTATCAACGCACAGCCCAAACCACTGGACGGATCGGGCTGAAATTTGGCATGCACGTAGATGTTATGACGTAGGCATCCGCTAAGAAAGGATTTTGATCAATTCTACCCCCAAGGGGATAAAATAGGGGATGAAAGTTTGTATGAGATTTTCAAAGAAAACGAGCGCGAGCAAAGCCGCGGTATCAGCTAGTTAAATACATAAATACAATATAATACACGCATATTGGGTACTATAACTCAAAAACTACTGCAGCCTTATGCACTATGACCATTTGCAGCGCGAGCTCGGCTAAGACAAGGCAGGCGGTGTGATACGGTCAGGGCAAAGTATCTCCTATGTCGTAAAGAATAAAGCCCAATATCAAGTTTTGACGTTTCACGGTTTGGGGCAAGGAATCTCCTTGGAATCTCCTATTGTCATAGTGAATAAGGCTCCTGGCCATCTGACTCAAATTTAAATGGGACCACATGACAAGCACCAGCTTTCGATAAAAAATCAGCAAAATCGTTCTACCCAGTAAAAAGTTATGAGGTAACAAACATAAAAAGATATAGTCGAATTGAGAAACTCCTCCTTTTTTGAAGTCGGTTAAATATAGGCGAATACTACTTACTACTACACGTCGTATTTGGGAAAATATGACGAATACTATACTATTATCTATATGTGTAGGTATATCATATATATATATATATATATATAATTATATTCATTTTGCATGTAGGTACTATATATAATTTATTAGGATTTCTCTCCTATTATTTCAATGTTTTTCTTTAAAGTATGTTGTACACCTTCCCACCACTATAATCAGCTCTCTCTATCCTCTAAGGTTTGCTGGAAGAAAACTCTATATAGGGTTAAGCTCGCCTTTGTACATGACTATTATGTATTTTTTGTGTAAATCAGTTTGTGTACAATAAAGAATAAAGAATACGCGAACACAAATAGCATTGTTAAGTTCAGGCGATGTTGGGTTAGATATTTTTCTTTCCTTTTTTACGGTATTTTTCCAGGATTTAAATAGCAATAAGTACTTTCCAGGCAACAAACAAATTGTTTTTGGCTATTCAAACGTGTATTGGTGTTTGGTATGTCGCGTCTACCAAAAATAACGCTGGAAAACAGTGGAAAGACCACCCACCTCTAAATTTACTAGTCTCTCTCCTTCAAGGTTTGCTGGAAGAGAACTCTTTTTAGGGTTAAGCTCGCCTTTGTACATACTTTATTATTTAAGTTTTCGTATGTTGTTTCTGTGTACAATAAAGAATAAAGAAAGAATGTATTTGCGCATACAAAACACTCGCGCCATCACACCCCCTCCCCCTCTTTCCGGCGTTCTTTTTGCGTGACGCGCACTATGTACAACAACAACACACCTGCAGAGTACAAACAAACCTGCAGAGCAACATAGTCTCCGAAGCCGATAGTGGTTAGTGTGACGAAGCAGTAATACAAAGCGTCGAAGTAGCACCAGCCTTCGTACTTAGAAAACACCCAGGCTCCTGTAAAATAGATAGGTAACCACATAAGCATATGCTATACACACGCTCACGCTGAAGTTGAAGATGAAAATCCTACTAATATTATAAACGCAAAAGTTTGCAAGTATGGATGGATGGATGGATGTTTGTTACTCTTTTACGCCGGAACGGCTGAATGGATCTGGATGAAACTTGGCAGAGAGATTTGATTATAGTCTGGAGGGATTTAAATCTGCGCGTGTGAAACCGCGGGGCGCAACTAGTATCCAGGATAAAAATACAGGGCTGCTCCCTGTATTTTTATTCTGGATACTAGTGCTGGTGATAGGTGCTGGTAATACCCAAAGAGATGATGCCGGTGGAAAGGAAGCCAGTAGCAAGCATCAGGTTAGGCTCGGTGGCGTCAGTTGAGGCACATTTGAGGTAGCACTTCATTTTCCTTATCACCACTGACGCAAACTTGTTCAGTCGCTCGCCAATGCTCTGGAACATAATCAGGCCCAGGGGAATGCCCACCTGAAAATATAAATAATACTGTAGGTACATAAAAGGGAAACAGCTTTAATACTTTGATCCTCAGCTCAGGCACGGTAGATACCTCCTCAGATTAATTAGTAGGTACCAAGTACTAAGGTTAGTTGTTTAGTCAAAAGTACATCCAAATATTACATTTGGCTTAAACTATGCATACTTACTATAAAAAAAGATAGGGGAATAATATTATATAAGTAATAGATAGACCCAAATGGAGGGCGATACACAGGAGGTCCATGTCGAATGACAAACTTTACAGGGTGATTTCTAACAAAATACCTACCTGTTAAACTTATTTACCTACTTTTTTTTTATACAACTAGCTGATGGAACAAGCAGATGGCCCACCTGATGTTAAGTGGTAACCATCACCTATAAACAAAACATTGCCCCGTAGGTCACGCACAATAGGAACGTGCCCTACGATGCACTGCCCTGCGTCCATCAACTTGAGGCATACAGATGTTAAACCTCATGTGCCTGTAATTACACCGGCAACCACACTCTTCAAACCGAAACACAGCGTTGCTGCTTGGCGGCAGAAAAAGGCGTGGTGGTAGTACTTCCCCGGACGAGCCCTTCACAAAGAGCTCTACTACCCTTAAAAATATGTATGTAACCTAATAATAATATGTAATCTACGAATCAATATGTAAAGAAATAAAAGGCTTAATTATTATAATGCATACTTTGTTTCTTCTGTGTGTTGTCGTCAAATAAACATATATTCTATTCTATTCTATTCAGTATGTACTTGGACTAGTTGTTATTCCTTACGGGTCCGGTGACAGCGGCTCGCAATTTCGAGGTGCGATTGGCTATTATTTCATTTTATTTCATTTCGGGGAGGTTGTTTGAAAGAATAACTCTAAAGAAACACGCATAAATACTGTTCGAACACAAATAATACAATAATATAAGGAAAATGTGCTTGAGTCAGAAATCATTTTGGTATTAGGTAAACGTAAGACCAAACATACTAATACCAAAATGATTTCTGATTCGGGCATGTTTCCCTTATATTATTGTATTATTTGTGTTCGAACAGTATTTATGCGTGTTTCTTTAGAGTTATTCTTTTAAACAACCTCCCCGAAATGAAATAAAATGAAATAATAGCCAATCGCACCTCGAAATTGCGAGCTGCTGTCACCGGAGCCTTAAGTGACAGATTGCAGGCCCATCACAACTTATAATACTACATAGCTAGTTTTCTTATTTTTGATTAGTTTTTCAAAAGCATGAGGTACACAATACATTGAATTATGTAATACTAGTTGCGCCCCGCGGTTTCACCCGCGCAGATTTAAATCCCGGTATTCCCACGGGATAAAAAGTAGCCTGTGTGCTATTCCAGACTAAAATCTATCTCTCTGCCAAGTTTTATCCAGATTCGTTCAGCCGTTCCGGCGTGAAAGAGTAACAAACATCCATCCATCCATCCATCTATCCATCCATCCATACTTACTTACAAACTTTCGCGTTTATAAGTAGGACTAGTTGCACCCCGCGGTTTCACCCGCGCTGATTTGAATCCCGGTATTCCCACGGGATAAAAAGTAGCCTGTGTGCTATTCCAGACTAAAATCTATCTCTCTGCCAAGTTTCATCCAGATTCGTTCAGCCGTTCCGGCGTGAAAGAGTACCAAACATCCATCCATACTTAGAAACATTCACATTTATAAAATTAGTAGGATTATTCTCAGTGTCCCTAATTACATTTTTCTTACCATAGCATAAGCCATGCAAAATGCCTTTCCAGCAACGGTCACAGGTGTAGAATGCCCATACCCGATCATGGCTAGCACAACAGTAGCAAAGTAGAATGCCCCTGCAAACTTCCATTGTGGGCCTGCCTTGTGTGGCTTATTCTCAACTATGACTATCTCGATCATGTGGTAGTCTTCAGCTGATATATTATATTTGCGTATGAGATCTTCTCTGATATCTGTTGAAGTTTCATTGATGATTTAGTATAACATCAAATCAGAATGTTAAGCTTTTTTATATTATGTGAATATATTTATGGTGGACAAGGTTATGCTCATTGCTGAGTAAAAGCCGTAGTCCTCTCACTATGTACACATGGATAGGACTCAACTCAAGCTACACAAAGCCTTAGAATAATTGAGCTTACTACAAGGACTTAGAACAATCACAGGCTGATAAATAGGTATCATTGTGAACACAGAATATTAGTGGACTAAGTTTAAGATTCTTGCATTTACAGCTCTTTTCAATGTTAAATGTTCATAAATTAATAAACTAAAAGTGCTTACCAGAAAGAATTTCCCAACGTCTGCTCTCAGTTTCCGACTCAAGAGCATCAAACACAGCAGCACCAATAAGAAGATATGTAAATGTACACACAACTAGGGTAATTGTGCGGACATTTTGCCTTTTCATCTTCATTTTATGTATTATCTTGAAACTAAGTAATTATCAGTAGCTAGGATTTGATTACTTTAGATCCATGTCATCTACAAATTTCATTTTACATGATTAAGTAATTCATAGTTAAGTGCGATGGAAAAACTTTGAAGATTATGTTTCAATAAACTTACATCAAACTAGACCTAGACATAAATATTGATAAATGTTCATACTTAATTAAAATTATTTGAGTTTTTAATAATGTACATACAGGTTCTTCCTGTTCCCATGTACCAACCTTTACTTTTGTACTTTCTGGTATTTTGTCGAGAGTTATTGAATTAATTCCTTTCATTCATCTACAAATTTCGTTATAAATGAATGTAATTTATGGTTTATTGCGATGGAAAAACTTTGAAGAATAGGTTTCAATACACTTACTTATAACTAGACCTATATTTTTCATGAACTAATTAATATTTATTGTTTTAGGTGCAAGATACTTATTGAATACTTTAAAATTATTTGAGTTTTTACGTACATACCTACAGGTTCTTCCCGTTCCCATGTACCAACCTCTATATAACTATTTGTACTTTCTGGTATTTTGTCTAGAGTTAGTGAATTATTTCCTTTCAGGTTTTTCTTTGCAAAAAGTAATTGGAAGGAAAAATAAATCCAAAGCAAGAAACTCAAATTTTTCAATTCAATTTTTTTTTATTTTCTGTTGGGAGCCAATAATGCACGGCTTGATTACGGTAAATGCACATCCCTTTAATGTACAGACAGCCGCCAAAATAGTTTATTCGCACAATGAATGAGGAACATTGTGCGTGAGTTCATTTTGGTTGACGCGCACTAGTATAGCGTGTTTGACGATTGCATACGATTACGTGGACTGAATCTGTATGCAAAATACGCATAAAGTCACTCAAACATTTGACGAATGCATGCACTCGTCAAATGGACAACCGCAACGCAACTAATTTGCAACTATTTATGCATGTAAGAATTGTATGTACATAATAAAATTATGTACATACAATTCTTACATGCATAAATACATGTACCTACGATTTTTATAAACCTGCGTACGATCGGCTCCATCTAGGGATCCGCAAAAAGTATCATACTACATACTACATACATACATCAATACTTTTCAAAAGTATCGATACTTTCCAATTTTAATGAAGTAGTAACAATCTTTATTGACAAAGAAAAAGAAAAAAAAAATAATGCTGGACAATCCACACAGCATCATCTAGCCCCAAAGTAAGCTACTGAAAGCTTGTGTTATGGGTGCTAGATGACTGATATAATTAATACATTATATACTTACATAGATAGATATTTTTATTATACATAAACACCCAGACCAACGGAACAAATTTTTGCAGATCGTACACAAATTTGTTCCGAGGCGGGAATCGAACCCGCAACCTCTTGCCTCGCAGGCGGACTCTCGCCCGCTGCGCCACCGAGGTCGACAAAATTACAACTAATAGTTACAATTATTTACAAAATGTACAAAATATACAAAATACATTTGAAACAGTTGAGCTATCTGCAGACCGTTGCAAACGATCTATAGATAGCTCAACTGATCCAAATCAGTGCCAGTAGTAACAAGATATTAAAATTAAAAAATCAAAAAATCCCGACTGCGTCAGAAATAATAAATAATATAAGTACCTTCTGAGAGGCTCTTTTCTTTTCTAGAGCTGGAGCAATTATAACTGAGAATCGTAACCGCTTAACTGGATCCCGCCTAGATAAGATTTTATTTATGTCAGATTGTCCAGACGATGATTGGAAATTTCCTAAATAGTGTTAACTTCTTACCTCCTGACTATGTTTATTGTATGTATGCTTTCAGATTATAATATGTCTGTATGTATAGATAACTAATTACTTAAATCATTTTTTTGAGTTTATTTATTTATTATTTTCTCCGAATTAATTCCCTTTGTGTAAAAAAACATTTAATAAGTGACAATAATAATCAGAAAGAAATCTATGTAAAATAAATAACAAGAAATTCCACTTTTGTGTTGAAAGTCTGCGTTTTTGAAGCGCGGCTACCGCATTTTCAATTGATTGTCTCACCTGGCAGCACTGTGTGCGAGGGGACTTGGCGAAAGGACTTTGTATCTTACTAAGCCAGCACATAAAAAAAATCTGCACTCGTCACGTCACGTCAACGTCAGTCAGATTTTATTCCTTGGTCCGTGGTCGTGTGAATGTGAAAGTGAATTTTATTCCTGCAAATAATATACGAGTGCTCGATGAGTTTTATTTCTTTCTTGTAAGAAAGTAACTTTTAGAGTAAAGAAGAGAAAGAAAATTTCATAATGAGAATTTCCTGCAGTAAATCTAACCCACCATTAGGTAGGCACCTGTCGCTGTTTTCTTTCATCATTGGTTAGGTGCGGCTTAAAATAGTCACTTTGTGATTGGTTTTCAGGTGGCTTACTCGCGGTGGAGTACTATAAGTTCCTCCAAAAGGCTGTAGAACTGACTTGTGGCAACGAATCTACTGTAACTCTCCCAAATGCAAAGAAACCAGTGCCATATGTCACTAGCAATGATTTGATTAGAATTCTTGAAAATGCCTTCAATAAATCTGCAGACCCATTGCAGAAGGTGACGTTGAACCATTGGCTATCATTCAGTTTGATCCTGGAGAATGAAATGCCCAAGTCCTTGGAATACTTGGAAACAACTCTCGGCCCATTGACTTACCTAGTTGGGGAATCATTGTCAGTGGCTGATCTTGCTGTATTCAGTATCTTGCATGGTGAGTTTTTTTATGTATTTATATTTTATACCAAAAAGAGAAGGGCAGAAGAGAGTAAGTACTGAAACAGTGATGTTTCAAAACATAATAAGTAGGTATCATTAAATTTACTTTTTGGCTAGTTTAAAAAAAAACTCCTCATCTTTTCCAGTATCCTTAAAGTACAAAGATGCTTCTAAGTCCAACTCTTTTAAAAATATTGGCCGCTGGATGAAGTTGATCGAGGCCCAGCCCCCTGTCGTCAAAGCTTTGAAGGAATTACCTGCAGGGCTTTTGGAAATGTTGTCCAAAACTTCTTCAAGGTTAGTGTTATAATTTTATATTGGTGCAGGCACACCATCTTGCTGCTAGCCTTCTTTCGGACATCTGGTAGCTGACTGAACTACCATGACAGCCTTATTAATATAAGGACCCTTTAGCAACCTGTGTAGAAACTATCCCTACATAGTACAGCCCTTTATTGTGGAGATTCTTTACTAAACCTTTGCATTAAAAATTTGATATATAAACTAATTTATAGATATGATGCGGATGATATCAAAAAAATATTGGTTTTTAAACCTATAAGTAAATAAATTCACCAAGTTCTATTCTTAGACCACATCTATTCTTCAGATTGTCTCCACAAAGGACTCGAAAGGAAGAAACTTCAGGGCGGCAACAAGAGGGCAAGTTCATTGAGCTGCCGCATGCTGAGAAGGGCAAGGTGGTTGTACGGTTCCCTCCAGAAGCCTCAGGGTATGTTTAAACTAAAAGTGCCTTTTGCCTTTTTTTTTTTTTATTGCTTTGATTTTTCTTTTACGTTTCATCCATTATTTAAGTAGGTCATTGATTATCCTACTACTATTATTGCGTTTGAAATATTCGATTCATTTATTAAATTACGCCTTCTATCAAATGAATTGCGCTGACGTCAACTCACCTTCACGCCACACAAAGATATAGAGTAATGAAGAGTTTTTTTTCATCAAAGATGATGAATGATAAAAGGAAGTGGAAGAAGAAAACATATTGTGCTGACCCGGCTAATTATTATTATATTAAAGGCACCCCCAGTGTGAACTGTGGGTGCATTTATGTGGGGTCGGTACAACAAGTTTTGTTCTTCCACTTTCATTAACCCATGTTAATAAAAGGAAGTTGATTAATCATATTTTTTATTGATTCCAGATACCTTCACATTGGCCATGCTAAAGCTGCCCTTTTGAACCAGTACTACCAGCAAGCGTTTGAGGGGAAACTCATCATGAGGTTTGATGACACAAACCCTGCTAAGGAGAATGCTGAGTTTGAGAAGGTGATTTTTTTTATTCTACTAGCTATTGGGGAAAGTGGAATCCGCTGGTGTTATGTGGTAGGTAATCATCTATCGCCACGCAAGTTACGCACGATATCAACGTGCCCTAGAATGCACTGCCGTTGGGTTTGAGACTGGGTTTAAAATGTTACTATTTTGTCTTTCCAGTTATCAGAAAAAAAAAAATACCCATTTTTTTTATACGAACATCATAGAACTAGTATAATTTATTCAATTCTAAGGCCCTTATTTATAATGGTCTTTGAGCGCGCCAAAAGCTTATCAGACCGATAAGTTTGTTGCTGTCTCTTTTCTTCGGCATGAAATTGACAGTGACAAGAATATTCTATTGAGCCTCTATAAAATGGCAGGGATTATGTATAGGAGGGTTAGCGTATTTTTTATCCGCAGGTGATTCTAGAAGACGTGGAAATGTTAGAAATAAAACCGGACGTTTTCACGCACACTTCTCAATACTTCGACCTGATGCTGGAGTATTGCGAGAAACTCATCCGGGAGGGCAAAGCGTTTGTGGACGACACCCCCGCGGAACAGATGAAGAATGAGAGGGATCAGAAACTTGAGAGCAGCAATCGGAACAACTGTATGTCATCAACCTATATTTTTTTGACAGGCCTCATTGAATTTGAAATTGTGGATCGAAATTATGCATGGAGTCAGATTATTGCTGAAGTCTATAAAGTACTGTGAATATGGTAAAAAATACTGGTATTTAATTTTAGTTTACTAAATATGATTTAATTTACTAAATTTTACTTAATTATTGATATATGTATTTTTTTTGCCGAATTCATTCTTTATTTATTTGATTGTTTTTGTCATTCAATGTTGGTGGTTGTTAATTATTTATTTATTTTTGTTATGTTTTAGTGTATGTTATTTATTTAAATCTTTATTGCACAAAAATAAAAATAATATGTGTACAAAAGGTGGGCTTAATGCTTTGAGCATTTTCTACCTGCCAACCTTAAATGATGATGATGATAAGGATTGATAGATTGATTTTGATTACAGCTGTGGAAAAGAATCTGCAGCTCTGGGCGGAGATGCAGAAAGCGAGTGAGATCGGCGTGCGTTGCTGTGTTCGCGCGAAAATCGATATGCAGTCAGCTAACGGCTGTCTACGCGACCCCACCATCTATAGATGCAAGCCTGAGGTCCATCCGCGAACCGGTACTCAATACAAGTTAGTGCGGATATCAAATCAGCTACTTATCTGATTTCTGGTACCTAAAAAATACACCACACATATTCATCAGGGTGTGTACCAGATCTGCTTCGTTTGGGATTCGAATAGCGCTGTGTGAAATGTCAATAAATTGTGGCATTTAATCACGGTATTAAGACATTGATGATATTAACAGGGTTTTGAGTCAATACAAAGGTACTTAATTTTTGAATTAATACACTTTGTTTTGATAAACATATTTTATGAAAATACTATAGGTACTTAGAGATGTCAGAAACAAAGACCGGATATATTTTTAGCCTCCTAAAAGAAAGAAGAAAGGAGAAGAAGACTTTTGGGATATTATAAAAAGGGGAAGGTTCTCAATCCTACTGTTTTATTTTTGTTTGTTACCTCAGAACTTTCGACTGGCTGAACCGATTCTGATTATTCTTTTTATTTGAAAGCTGGTGCTTACTGTGTGGTCCAATTTAAATTAAAAATTAATCATACTCATAGTAAGATTTAACGATTTGTTTTTGAGTTATAAGTATGAGTGTATTTGAAATCGGTTTTTTCTTACAGAGTTATTTCACAAAGATTATATTTATTTGAACCCTTATTATTTGTATTTTGTGTTATTTCAGGGTCTACCCAACTTACGACTTCGCGTGTCCCATCGTGGATTCAATAGAGGGAGTGACGCACGTGCTACGTACAATGGAGTACCATGACAGAGATCCACAGTTCTACTGGTTCATCGATGCTATTGGATTGAGGAAACCTTATATCTGGGAGTACAGTAGGTGAGTGAGAAAAAAAGTCTTTATATCTAGGTATTATTTTAGGAGGCACTTAGAGTCACCTAGTTTTAAGACGTTTCAAGGTGATCCTTGTGATTTTATTTATAAACATACTTTGACTTTGGCCGAACCATGCTAAATAATTTTAAAACAAACTATATAATTGTTTTTTGTTTCAGATTAAGCATGACAAACACTGTATTATCGAAGCGAAAACTGACGTGGTTTGTCGAGCAAGGTCTAGTCGACGGATGGTAAGTTTCGCCTTATTTTTTTCATCAGTATCTAGTTTTATTGTTTTTTTTGTTTTCCTTATTGCGCGCCTGGGATTTATATAGAGATGCAATATCCTCTATCGGGCGGGCTAAGAACTCTCGTGGTGGCACGGCGTGTCGTGGAACCCAAAACATTATAAAACTGTGTCATTATAAAACTCCTTTCGAAGCATTTTGAGGTGCACTTAAAATACTTTGACCACACTGTTTCCAAAAATTTAGTGACACGACAAGAAGAAGAATGGTACAAGCTTAGTGTAGTTTTATAACTAGATGATAATGGTGCCAATTCTGTTCTTTAATTTTCTTATCTTAACCCTAATTTGACAGCACTAAAAATATTGCCATCCCTTTCTAAAAGACCGAAACAACAAGGACGTAATAATAATATAATTTTAGAGAACCGCGGGACGCTACTAGTATTATTGTATTTACAGGGACGACCCGCGCATGCCGACAGTGAGGGGCGTGTTGCGTCGCGGCATGTCAGTGGAGGGCTTGCGGCAGTTTATAACAGCGCAGGGCTCCAGTCGATCGGTCGTATTCATGGAGTGGGACAAGATCTGGGCCATCAACAAGAAGGTACAGCCAAGGGCAAAAACATGTATAACACATACACCACCCACCACCACCACGCCTTTTTCTGCCGCCAAGTTTTTCAAATTAAAAATATGTTTATTCAATAAAATCACAAGGATTTCAACGTCTTAAAAACTAGGTGACTCTAGTGCCAGTTCCACGCGACCAACGCCGCGAAGAACAGGCAACAAACTCGGCTTGGTATCTCGCTCTTGCGTATGATCCTCGTTACATTGCAATAAAATAGGTACCTACACTATTGAAGCAAGCAGCAACACTGTGTTTCGGTTTGAAGTGTGGTCGCCGGTGTAATTACAGGCACATGAGGCTTAACATCAGTATGCCTCAAGTTGATGGACGTTGGGCAGTGCATCGTAGGGCACGTTCCGACCGTGCGTGATTTACGAGGCAATGCTTTGTTATAGGTGATGGTTACCACTTAACATCAGGTGGGTCATCTGCTTGTTCCATCAACCTAATACCAAAATGATTTCCGACTCAAGCACATTTCCCTTATATTATTGTATTATTTGTGTTCGAACAGTATTTATGCGTGTTTCTTTAGAGTTATTTTTTCAAACAACCTCCCCGAAATGAAATAAAATGAAATAATAGCCAATCGCACTTCGAAATTGCGAGCCGCTGTCACCGGAGCCTTAAGTACTGAGGCCTTGGAACACCTTTTTCTCCGGACATCATCTCTCCATTGCCGTTCTATTCTACTACACCGATTACATCATCCGACCACCATGCGGGTGGTCTGCTTTGGCTGCATTCTTTCACCACTATTCCATAATATTCGCCTTTAATTTTTCTTCTTTTCATTACTTTTACTCAAAACGAAATTAAGTAGGCTCACATTAGTCCCCAGGCACAGAAAATCATGGTACTTTTCATATTTTTTGAGATGTATAAAGCACTAGTTGCGCCCCGCAGTTTCACCCGCGCAGATTTAAATCCCGGTATTCCCACGGGATTAAAAGTAGCCTATGTGTTATTCCAGACTATAATGTATCTCTCTGCCAAGTATCATCCAGATCCGGTCAGCCGTTCCGGCGTGAAAGAGTAACAAACATCCATCCATACTTACAAACTTTCGCGTTTATAATATTAGTAGGATATCTAAACTTTACATTATTCTTCCTCAGGTCATTGACCCAATAGCGCCGCGCTACACAACCCTAGAAACCAACCCAGTGCCCGTCAATCTCAAAGACGCGGTGGAATGTTCACTCAGCGTGGCACTGCATCCTAAGAACATAGATGTCGGCACCAAGATAGTCCATGTGTCAAAGAGACTGTTGATCGACCAAGTAGATGCTAAAGCGCTGAAGGAGGGAGAGAATGCCACGTTTGTGTACTATGGAAACGTTATGATTGATAAGGTTCACAAGTAAGTACAAGTAGCTAAAGTTAGAGAGTGAAGCGAGCCATTTCGATACTATTCTTGACAGTTTATTTTTTATATTTTGAAAAATCAGTAAGGCCGTAACTTGAACTTTTTTAGGGATATATAAAATATTTTTATGTAAACGTAATTTTTATTTTCTCCCGGAATTGCCTCATTTCTCGGGCATATCAAAAAATATAATATGTACCTAACCTTTTATACCATTTTGTTGTATCCTTCTTCCTGACTGAATTTATTCTTGATTTGTTTAGACGGTATTCTTACACATGGTTGAAATAAAAAAAAATAACTTTCAGGGCTGCCGACGGCACTGTAACAAGCGTAGACGGAACACCAAACTTAGACAATAAGGACTACAAGAAGACTATCAAACTGACCTGGCTGGCCGATTCCCCTAAATCACCCACGTTGGAAGTCTACTGCGTGTACTTTGACCATATCATATCCAAGGCTCTACTGGGCAAGGATGAAGACTTCAAACAGTACATCGGGCATAAGACTAGGGTAAGCTATTATTGTAATTGTATGGTCAACATCCCTGTCTGTCGCGTCATTTAAAAATAACGTTGGAAAAAAGTCCACAAACACCTCGTGTTTGCGCATGGATACACTTGCGCATACTCTTCACCCCCAACACTTTCTTTCAGCGTTCTTTTTACAAGACGCAACATATATTAGAATTGACTATTTCTGCCGCCAAGCAGCGTTACATGAGGCTTACCATCTGTTGTAGCTATTTGCATGCCTCAAGTTGATGGACGCAGGGCAGTGCATCGTAGGGAAAAAGAAAGAAATAAAAAATAAAAAAAAAACAGATACAGGAAGGTAGGTAGGGCACGTTCCTATCGTGCGTGACTTGTTCAGCTTTGTGTGACGGTTACCACTCGGCATCAGGTGGGCCAACTGCTTGTTCCATCAGACAAAAATTATGAGTACCTACTTCATAAAAAAACTGTTCTAGTGGGATGCGTCAATTGCGTCTGCGGGCGTCGCACTAAGATGTTTTTTTTTACATTTTACAGTGGGAAATCCCTATGCTGGGCGAGCCAGAGCTATCTAAAGTGAAGAAGGGACAAGTGATCCAACTGCAGCGCCGCGGCTTCTTCCGAGTGGACGTGGCAAGTGGCCCCCCCTCCCCGCACACGGGTAAAGCCCCGCCCCTTGTGCTCTTCCATGTGCCCGATGGTCATACCAAGGAAATGCCCGGACAGGTTAGTAAAACTGTTCACCGTATGTCATGTTTTCCTATTAGTGTACTTGAATGTAGTATTCATGAATGTGTCGGAATTTTCGAGCGCCTTGACTTTATAAATTTTTTCAGTAATTTAATAAAAGCCCATAAAATAATGTTTTTTTTTCATTTTACTTGTATGGTCACCCTCTGATTATTTGGATATTACGTGAAAAATCGTAATCGTAAAACGTAAGCTAGAAAGGGATAGTTGAAACCACGAAAATTAATAGGGTAGAAAACAGTGGACCGGCATTTATAAGGTGAGTAAAAAATTAGATTTACACAGCAATCAACAAGTATATTGTCTAATTATGTTAATTAACAACTTAAAACATAGGTACTTTATCAACAAAAATAAAAAAAAACAACCTTTTTTTCAAGGCTAAAACAAAATCTCTCTTAGAATATAAAAAACTGGCATATTTTTTACCAAAAAACAAAAACATTACTTATGGTATTCTTATAACCAAATCGAAATAACTTATCAGCTAAAGACAAGTACGTTAATCGTCAAGCCTGTTTCGTAAATAAAGCATGGAATGCGAAATTACCACATCTCGTGGATAAAAGAGTCGTCGCACACGAACTCAATCGCAAGTCTATTCCGAGGGTCCAGTATAAGCATTTGCTCCAAAAGACTGGTCAAAGCAGTCATCTTCGCCTCTGCGTTGCGTACCTTTGACTGCGGCAGCTTTTTGAACGCAAACCATAAACTATTCTGCAGCCGTTTCGTTTTGTAGAAGTTTGCAAACAGTAATGCGTCCTGAAAAAAGAACAGTTTTGAGATGGCAATAAATAGACAATGTAAACAAGTTTACGACCAGTGTTTAAAAAAATCTATTATCTCACCTGTCCATGTTTTCCGAAACGTCTCATAAAAATCATGCCTTGGAAATGGTTATTCGTGTAAATCGACGTTTCTACCATATCCCGGGGCAGGTTGCCAAAAGTGCTCATTTGCTGGTAAAGAATATCGTTGTTATAGATACCGGGAAACAGTTGCATTTTGGTAACCATTTGGTAAATAACTAGCGCGGAGGACCAGACATCTACGCTGGGGCCGGCGGAGAATCCTAAGATGATTTCCGGAGCCCGGTAATTAACGGTGCCGATATTTGGTAGAAGGGCCACGTTGTTTTTGTAGTAGGCACCGTCGAAACCACACAGTTTTAACCTGCTGTGGCTTAAGTCGAGGAGAATGTGCGATGGTTTTATATCTGAAAATAAATAGACATTTTTTAATAAAATATTTACCATAATGTGGTATTCAGAAAAATCTTCTCAAAAAAAGTCTTGTCAGAGCTGTTACATAAAGTTTAAACACCCAAATATTCATCCAACTTCCTACTACTATTATAAACGCGAAAGATTGTAAGTATGGATGGATGGACGGATGTTTGTTACCCTTTCACGCCGGAACGGCTGAACGGATCTGGATGAAACTTGGCAGAGATAAGAATATAGTCTGGACTAGCACATATGCTATTTTTTATCCCGTGGGAATACCGGAATTTAAATCTGCGCGGGTGAAACCGCGGGGCGCAACTAGTCTGAAATGATGGAAGAATATTCTTTTAGTGTAGTAGCGAAAAAGTCCCAGGTAGAGATGGGCGGGTGGGTAAAAATTGGAAGGGTAAAAAAAGAAAGGGAAGGGTAAAATAGGTAAAAATTAAAAAATACCCATTTATACCGGGTATATTTTATTAATACCGGGTATAAAATACGACCTGCATTTTTATAATCCTAAAAAACCTAATTACTTAAAAAAGTAGTGGCTATGTATTTTAGAGGTAACACGATCTAATTAAACCTTAATTAAATATGCTTTGACAAATAAAACTAATGAATAATGATTTTGAAAACATATGTTGGGTTATAAATAGCACACTAATAATCCTTTCTGTTATATACTCATACATAATACTAATCGCAGTAAAATTTTCAAAAAGACATACCATAAAATCAACCAAAATTTTGCACAACATGATCAAACTGACTAAAACCTAACATAATAATATATTAAGGGGGTACGATTCCCATACAAATTACTCTTACCATTTATGGGCAAAGAGAGTATTAATTGTACACTGAAATATCTGTTGTTGGCTTGGCGATAGTTTATCCAAATGTCTTCTCGTTTCTTTCTTCCTCTTCTCATCATCTAAACAAAACAATAAAATTTATTATAATAATGTTTTTTTTCATGTGATCTCTTTTAAATTTATACCTACCCATAATTTGTACACATTATCTACAAATGGAACTGAAAAAACAAACGTGAAATGGGACCTTCGCATACATTCAGAGTGACAGGGTTATTGTGAAAAGCAAGAAAAGAGACAAAAAGGAACGCAACAGGGCTTATCACATCACCTAAATCAGCTCCTCTAGTTTAGGAGACCAAATACAATGCAACTGGACCTGCACTGTATCTAACCTACTTAACTACAATATAATTAAAATGTTTTCACTCACCTTTTGTAACAAATAAACACACAATTTCAATTCAACCAAAATAACCCGATAATTGTACTATTTTCACTAAAGAACACCGTAGCACAAGTAAAGCGCGCGCGCACGATCGTGAACTGACTAAACAAAATGGCGGCGCAACATAGCGATGCAACCCCCACCCGCTTCACCGCCCCGTTTAACTTATCTCTAGTCTATACTCCGTTTTTCCATTATGTTAAAAAAGGTAAGCAAACAAATGTCACTATCAAAGTCAAATTGTGGTGCGGTGACCACCCATTTTCCAGCTTTCCCCAGAATAGTTACTTATAAAACATATAAATAAATATTGGTGGACTTTCCACACAGCACTATCTAGCCCCAAACTAAGCTTATGCTTGTGATTTGGGAACCAGATAGCTGATATACTACTTATATACTTTTTTTTGTAAATATATACTTATAATATTATATAACACCCAGACAGAGAACAAACATCTGTGTTCATCACACAAACGTTTGTTCACGGTGGGAATCGAACCCACGACCTACGGCGCAGAAGGCAGAGCTACCACCAACTGAGCTACGTAGGCTGTCAAAATATATAATAATATAATATCTTTCATTTATTATCTTTGTGTGAATCCAAAGTAATAAAATAAGCTAGAATGATACTTTTTTATCAGATAATCAGAATATTAAGATTAGATCATTTAAATCAGAATAAATACTAACAAATAAAATCATAAATGACCAAAAAAAGATGTTTTGAATTTTTACCCGGTATTAATTCAAAATGGGTAGGTAAAAATGGGTATAAACGGGTAAAAACCCAAAGTTCGGGTTTTTACCGGGTAAGACGAACGATTCGAAAGTTTGAAAATATATAAATACAAACCCGAGTGAACTACGTTATTGATCCTCAAAACCATAACTGCTGATAATAGCTGTTTCGCTAAGCTCTGCACACGATCTATATTGAACGGTTTGTTACACAGCAGAACTTGCGCCAAGTTCTTAGGAAAGTATTCCGTTAAAAAGCACCAGTATCTTTCCACCCCAAAACCGTCTATCAGAAAAACTGTGTTGAGTGCCTCCCTCGGGATATCGTGTTGTAGTTGCCTAATCATTTGCTCCTTTTCGATACCCAAAGATTGACGATTATTGTAGTTTCTGAAAAAAGTCAACAGGTTTTATTTAACGGGTCAATGACTAAAAAAATAAATGGTGTGAATTGTACTTACTTCAATACTTTTGCGGCGAAATGTTGACCCTTGGAATCTTTACATTTGAAAATATTTGAATATTTTCCATGACGAATGTGTTTTATTATTTTGATATCATTTTTCAAGTAATTCAGCATTCTTTCTTCTAGTAGTGCAACTAGTGCCACGTATTGATTAGGCATGACAGTGTTAGCCTTATTTCCGTTGGTGCTGGATTTAGATGCATTTCCAATTTCCTTTTTAGTGTCATTGGTCTGTGCTTTTGCAATTTCCGTTTTAGTGTCATTGGTCTGTGTTATTCCAATTTCCTTTTTTGTGTTATTGGTCTGTGTTTTTCCGATTTCGATGTCGTTAGTTTTAGATGTATTTTTAAGTTCATTTTTAGTATCCCAAACATTTTCAACAATTTTTTCAAGAACTTCTTTTGCTGTTTTGGATGCAAAGATTTGGTTCAAACTTTTAATATCTTTCGATTCCGTGTTACAAGATATTATTTCTTTTTCTCTGATAACTTTTTCAGCTGGTTTGACGATCTTTACTGCCTCAGGATTCGTGATTAATTCTTTAGTTTTACTATTAGAAATACTAAGTTCAACATTTGTTGCAATCGTTGTATTCTTTTCAGTTGTGGTACTTTTGGATGCAATTCCAATTACCATTTTGGTATCATTGGCCTGAGACAGTTTTTCATTTTCATTTTTGTTTTCGTTTGTTTTAGATGTATTTTCAAGTTCAGTTTTGGTGTCCCATACAATTTTCTCGATAACTGTGCTAGCAGCTTTAGTTTCAAACGTATTGTTTATTTTTTTTATATCAATAGAGGCATTGTCTTTTGATAGCGGATTAGTAGTATCAGATACATTTTTCACAACTTTATTAAGTTTTTCATTGGCGTTTTTAATATCTTGATTAGCTGGTCTGAGAACTGTTCCTGTATCTGATTTTTTTTGCTTATTAGAATCAATAAGTCCAATATTCATAGGACCAATTTTTTTTACAATTTCCGTTGGCTTGTTTTTTTCCAATTGAGATTTTTCTTTAACGATTGAATCATTATATTTTTTACTTTCAATGTTCATTTGAGTATTTGTATTTTTTTGTTTGGCTGTTTCAGAGGAAGCAGTATATTTGTTGTTTTCATTAATATTTTCATCAGTGATTTTATGTTCTTTATCAACAAGTATACCCATTTTAGCTATATTTTTGGAAATTGTTTCATCACCTATGGTATCGTCTGTTAAGTCTATAATACTGCCATCACGTTGGTTCAATATAGGTGTTTCAATATTGGATGTCGTCGTAGCTATTTGGCATTTTTCTTTTAGATAGTGAACGTTTTTTATACGTTGAGGTATTAGCTCCAACTGATTTACTAATTTATTGTCTGCCATTTGATGTTGATTCAATTCGACTATTATTTGTTCTTTTTTCTTTTCACTATTTTGGATCTCTAGTTGAATATTATTAGGCGTAGCAGGTACGTTTTCAGTGATATTAATTGCTTCTTTCGCGGCACATACATTTTCATCGGTCAAATCGATGATGCTTATTTCATGTTCATTAATGGTGACGCTTTCATCTATACCTAACCCTTTATTGTCTTCGATATGCTGTTCATTGTTAATATTAACGCCAATGTTACACTTTTCAGTTGATTTACCACACTTCGTATCTAAAATATTCAGATCTGGTAATTCAGTTTTTTGCTTCTGCAATTGTAATTTAGTCTGACATAATTTTTTGACTAAATGATTCGTATTTTCTGCAGTACTTGTTGATTCAGGAACAGGGTTGAGTCTATTCACATTTGATGGTATTTCTCTGAATTGAAAAAGCCATGTTAATATTTATTTATCTCTACAAAAACTGAAAACTGAAACAGCTTCACGACTTTGATCCCCAGGTACGGTAGATATCCCTTCAGATCTCCCAGTACCAAGTAGGTACTAATTCAAGATTCTTTGAGGATGTCTAAGGGGGGTAGTCAGAGGTACGTCCAAACATTACATTTGGCACATACCCACATTTTGCAGTAGTTAGTATTCCATACGTGATAGGTTGCAAGCCCATCGCCGCTGTTAGAATACTAACTGGTTTCCTCACGATGTTTTTCCTTCACCGTTTAAGAGCACTGGCATTGCGCACATAAATTTTTCGATAGAAAAATCCATTGGTGCACGACCGGATTCGAACCTGCGACCTTACAAGGCGGGGTCACTCCCACTAGACCACCGGTGCCGGTTTATCTCTACAATATACATAAATGTACACAAACCTGTTTGTTTCTAAATAAACATACCTGTTGGTTTTCTTAGTTTCTTCAGTTTTACATTCTGTTTTTATGAAATTATTATTTGTTTCAGATTTAACATTAAGCATACTTAAAATTGTTGCTAGCTTATGCTGGGGTTCAACTAGTATATTATCATTGTTCCCTGATTTACTGTCGTATGACAATGGGCTTTTGATTTTGTGCTTAGGACTGTGTCTTAAACTATCTACAATTTCATCAACATTAAAGTCGTCCAAGAAACTTAAATCCATATGATGCGCTGGATTATTTTCAGGTTCACTATTGCTGGAATCGCTGGAAGTGTCTGGATCATCGTCCGATTCTTGGCACACTACATTGATAATCAGTTTTAACTTCTTACACTTATTTGTTTTATACTTGAGAACACCAGATTTTTTCGGCGATTTTTGTTTTTCATCATTGTGGTTTTCAACTGTTATTTTTAAGTTTTCTCGTTTTGGTTTATTATTTAAATCATTTTCAAAAAGTTTTCTTTGATTAATTCTTTGATTGACTCTGCTTAGTTTGGATCTAAGATCGAAGCTTTCTTCAAAGCATTTTCTTTTAGGTGATGGTTGACTTTGATGGTTGTCAGCAATTTGAACACTGCTTCTAATAGGACTTCTGGAAATAATTTCTGAAGTAGAGCTTTGTCGATCTTCAGAATAAGTACGGGCTCGTTTCAAATTAGGTCTTTCTGGATTACATATTTCCATTTCAGGTTGTCCATCGGTTTTTTTACCATAAATTTGCTTGCTCAGATTGTCAAAATCTTTAAGATCAATAATGGGTTTACTATTTGGTAGCTTTTTGTAACGTTGAGAATCTAGATTATTTTTTTTCAGAGCGTCTCTTTCTGAGGAAGATGATTTTGATTTTTTGAGTAGTTCTTTATCAATCTTCTTAATCGTTTTTGACAATTTACTAAGTTTGTTATTTATTACTTTAGTTTCTGGTTTTGGCACAGAAGATTTTTTTTTAATAAGAAGTATTTCTTCGCTTTTCGCTGGTGGTGATGATTTTGATCGATCACTTTTCTTTCCAAATGCAGTTAACTTATTGATGCTTATTTCTTTTATGAATTCTTCACACATATCTTTATGTGTAGGTAAGTTCATCGTTCGCGATTTTTGTTTGATAAGGTTTTCGTGGTTTATTTTCGATTTAATAGCATCAAGTAAATCATTTCCTCGACGACCGTCGTTATAGCAATATGTTGCTTCGCTATTGCTTTTTGCTAGCAAAGTAGCATAAGCTGGCGCTTTGCTTTTGCTATCGCTCGTGTAAATTGTATCGACCAAAATGGACGAGCTTACAGGAACAGGGCTATTGTGTTTATTTAATTCAGTACTCGTGCAAGCAATGGGTGTCACTTTAAGATGCGTATCAGACTTGCTTGGTGGGTACAACTTATTTATGTTGCCAACGTTAATGCTTTCCTTTATTACACTATTGTTCTGTTCATTAAGCTCATGATAATTTTCAGTCATGTTGGAAACCTCGAAAGACGTTTCGGAGCCTTCATACAGCGTTGGTTGAGCAAAAGGTTTATTTAGTTCATGACTAGTTGAAACAGTTTCAATTCTTTGAATTTTATTTCTGGCCGAAGATATGTTCATCTGTGAAAAGCAACATAGTATGTGTTCACTAAACATATCATACATATTAAACTAACGGTTATAACAGTTGTAACCATATTATATTATTACTGTTAAGCATGATTTACGCTACACCGTGTCTCTACCGGGCCGTGCCACGGCCGGGTCCCGGCCGGAGCACGGTCAAACAATATGGTATACTTTTTGTATGAAGTAATTCATGCGTGACCGTGGCTCGCCCGTGCCTCGGCCGTGCGCCGAGCCACGGTCAGACATGAATTACTTCAATAATATTATTAGTGTAGAGTAGACAAACACGCCTTTCCGAAAACTTCTAAACCCAAATACATAAGTTCTGAAACGCAAATTAGAATTTTATATTTATAGTCCGGGTTATTGTTACCATAACAATAAGCTTCGTTTCATAGAACTCAAGCATAGCATAAACATTTTAGGCTCAGGCACTCAAGAAAGTGTTACATAACAACATAAATATTATAGGGAATTACGACGCGTCCACACGCGCGTCTAAAGCGTTTGCGTAACGTATAGGTACATCCACTTAACGAAACATAGCTGAAAAAACTTACCTACTGTACTTTGTTGAAAATATCTACCATTTTTGAACCACAACCTAACAGTACTAAAACAAAAGTGCTGCGCAATCCGTGCGTAATATTTTACGACAAACTACTTACTTTTATTGGCTTTATATTGTTGTGCCCGATGCTCTGTAAGTAGTTAGATGCCCAGCTGTTGGCTTTCTTTGTTTTTTTGTTCATGTCCTCCACACAAGTGAGGTTTTTGTTTACATCTTCATTGGACTTACTTTTGGGAGAGTTTGACTTGTGCTCTAAAGTTATGCTGGTTGGTTTGAGGTTCGCCACCAGCTTTGTCTCTACTTGGTCCGATGAATTGGTTTTTTTAAGTTTTTCTATTGACGATTTCTTTGGCCGTTCCGTCTGAGGTTTTGGCTGTATTTGAGTATTCGATCCTTTATTAGGTTGGACACATGGCACATTTTGCTCAGGGCCTGACTGTCTGTCTTTTTGATGATGGTTTGCCGACGACATTTGGCTATTTTTTATGAACGACACCGTAGGAACTATCACGATATTATTATTATTTGGTTCCCCGTATCGGGAGGTGTAACTTCCAGGTGGCTGTGACCTGCGAAAAATGATTGTGTTGATGAGACCTACCTACGATAGCAGCTAGTGACTTCCTGAGTCACGAGTTCAAGACTCAAACCAATCATTAAAAAAATGATCTGCAGGCTGATCACGTAACATTGGTTGCATTAAAAATCCGGTTGCCTATGTCAATTTTGGCAGTTTTTCGATCGCAAAACTGCCAAAATTGACATAGGCAACCGGATTTTTAATGCAACCAATGTTACGTGATCAGCCTGCAGTCGGTCAGTAACATTTATAAATCTAACTGTAAAGCACAACCAACTTTCAAAGGTAGGTAGGTACCTATCTCTTGAACTGTCCAAATCTATTTTTTTAGATTTTGGAATATGTACCTTATTTCAATAAGATCAGGGCTTTTAGAGTTCGTGTTTTAGAACGAAATCATAAAAAACAAATTATTTTTTCCACTTTTTTATCAAAAAAACATAGGTATGAGTATTTTTTTAAATACGATACCGGAACTACTCACATTTTCCTCTCTTCGTAAATTCCTGTACATATTTACACTCGAAATAAAAATGGCCTTTATCAGTTGAATGACAAGGGTCACTTTGAAACTAGGTGAATAGCGCCAATTTCTCGCGACCAAAGCTAAGAAGAACAGTTTACAATAACGTCGATTTTATTCGCAATTTACTTTCAAGTCGATAGGTAATATTCGTTTGTATCCATAACTCAGCAACGCGTGGACTAAATGTAATTCGTAAAACGCTGATTGTCAAGTTAAACATTTTTTAGGGTCAGCATACCGAGCGAGGTATCAAGTAGGTACCTACCTAATAATTTTTTCAGTCATATCAAGCAAAGCGCCTCCATTGCCGAGACCTACTCACTATTCTGTGGCATGGCAAGGGCTACAATGCCGATCCAGACAAAACTCGAAGTCAAGTGCCGAGTTCCTAGGTAGGTAGGTACCTATAATAGGTATGTTTACAACCTTGCCTTTTGGTTTTTGTACAATTTCAGTTTTACAGTCATTTTGTTTACCTGATTTTTTTATCATTAATGTAAGAGCGTTTTCGATGTGTACATCCCAACTATCCCAACTAATATTATAAATGCGAAAGTAACTCTGTCTATCTGTCTGTCTGTTACGCTTTCCCGCTTAAACCTCTCAACCGATTTTGATGAAATTTGGCACAGACAATCTTTAGACCCTGAGAAAGAACATAGGCTACCTTTTATTGCGAAAAAAAGAGATGAAGAGATTAAAAGTACGCAGACGAAGTCGCGGGTACCAGCTAGTAATACAATAAAAAAACTTAGGTATTTTACAAAAAAGTTTAATAAAGTACCTATAGAAAAATATGTTGAAAATACCTAATAGGTACATAAATGTCTAGTTCTTTTATTACCGCTGTATTACCGCGTAATTACAGCACCTAACCCTAGGTACACCTAGGCTACTTTCACATAATTAGTAACAAAAAAAACATGATAAACTATGAAATGAATCAACTAGGTAGATTTACCTACTAACAATATTACAAAGTCAAATTGGGTAATTAAGCTTAATGCTTCCCAGCTGTTGGTTCAAATTAGACTTCTTTTTTAATCCACTGTTCTTTGAACAAACCAGGTAAATCTGAGCTTTGTGTTGGGGAATAACCTTCAATGTCCATGATCGGTTCTGGTTTAATTTTCAAGTCCAAATCATTTTTTGCCGAACAGTTCGTAATTATGTTATCTTCAATCTGCGATCTTGGCGAGTACTGCCAGTATTTGTCAAACACTGGGCTCGGACAGAGTCCTTCGATTGAGGGAGAGTACCCATGGTCCCGTGGTTCTAGAATAAGAGTAGACTGGGAGTGAAGTGACACATTCACTTCGCTGCAACTTAAATGGCATTCTATGGAACTGACATCTGAGTAAGCAGGAGTGCTGGTGTACCAGTAGGGTATTTTTCTCGATTGTTGATCTAATAATCGCCGCTCGCGCTGTAAATAAAAGTTCTCTTAAATAAAAGAAGCTGTTGGTCTTCCTAAAATATGCTTAATCAATCTGAATAAAAGGTGCATAAATACTTGATATTAATTATAGTTGGGTATTCAGGCCAAACCTTTAGTACCTACCTATTCAGACCCTAACACACACAGATACACATACACAAAGATATAGGTGCTTATCTATAAAAATTATCAAATACAAAACCACTTGCTTCTTTTGTGCGTTTGATAAGTGTATCCAGTTTGCTCTCCTGGTATTCCTTTTCCTTGTTTTCCACATGGTAAGATCTTGGAATGTCTAAACAGCTGTCTAAAGATGTGGTGCTGATGTCTTCATATTCTGACTCAAATTGCTTTTTAGAAGGTGAGATTGTCTGTTTTTTATTTGGTTTTAGAATCTGTTTTTCCTTGTTAAGCTTCTAAAAGAAAATAAATAAAAAATACCATGTTTCTCTATAATTTTCACTTTTGCAAACAACTTGTTTCAACAAACAAGTCATAGCATATTTTATTTAAATACTATAATATTTTATTGAATTTAATGTAAATAGAAAATGTGAAATCTGTAAGACTAAAAAGTTGTTAAAATTAAACATAGGTGCTTGTTCATGGCTTGAAAGCCTGCTTCTGTGATTGTCATGCTTTGATTCTGATTTTTAAGTATTGGAATCTCACAGTTATTTTTTATGAATAGAACAAATTAAGAATTTTTGTATTTCTATGAAATAAAGTAAAATTTAAGAAACTTACTGTGTAATGTTCTTTACTGTGTCTAAACTTGGTTTGCCGATGATTAGGTTGTCGGCAGGACTGTCTCAAACAATATGGAACTGTGCGTTTAAAATTTTTGGAATCCTTCATTGATTTCCTTTCACAACCACTATGATGAGTGTTTCCATCATCACAGACGGTATTCAAGTTTTTAATACAATGATGAAACTCTTGCCTCTCAACATGTATCTCTTGCATTAAACTATCAGTAAACTTCTTTCTTTGGGTTTTTCTTCTACTTCGGTGTTCATTTTTGCTTTTGTAGTGTCTATGATGTTTCTTTGGCTTTTCTGCATTGTAGTTCAGAATATCTGTGTCTAAACTTGAATTTGCTGATTTTATTTCTTCTTCACGGTCATGAATAAGCACTGAGTCTAGACTTGAATATGTTTTATGACACTCCATTGCCTAGTAAGTTATTATTCAAAGCTCTAATGTGACTTCAAACCAAAATAAGTAGGTAAAAATATGCCTACTTACCTTCAAACTATTGATTAGTCTATTTTATTGCACGCACGACACTTACCTACCTAGGTACATGTTTCAGTTTTATGCATCCCTACCTTCATAAAATTTATAATGAAGGTACAATATGTAGAAGTCTTTATACATTATCACGGTAGAAACGGCAATTATTAGGTACTTACCATTGTTACTTACTTTTAGCATTTGGAACTGTTAATTAAAGTGTGTTGTTTTTCTGTTTAGTTTGAGATTAGACCGGGCAGCGCGTCTAGTAGGTACCTACTCAAATGAGATTTTGTTATAACGAACGGGCCGACCGCCCGAGAAAAACAATTTTATTTTACATGAGACGAACACTACGTTTTCTTTTCGGTATGTAATGTATCTCATTCTCATCTATAGCTCAATACTCACATTGTTGCAAATCAGGATTTATACACATGGAAACATGGTTTTCCATTCTTTTGAACGACACAGCAAAATAAAATTGTACTTTACGCGCCGTTCAACTTTTTTTTTATCGTCTTCTTTTTTGTTTATGGCTCCGGTCCGTCTAAACAATCTTGCCAATGTCAAGTGATTTTTATCGTTTATACTTTTTTGTCAAATCGGTGCCTAGTCAAGTCACGTTTTTGTTTTGAAGATGGTGTCGGCTTTCTTCAAAACATTCGAAACATTTGCGGTCAAATCACGATATATATCACATAGTACACTTTCATTCTAAATGCTTACCTACACTGCGCTAAGCCCTCAAGTAATGTTGGTTAAAATCAAAGAGTATACATTAATGGTTAAAATACCACCGAAATTACACAACACAACTCAAAATGACACTAGAAAAACTTTAAAATTAAAATAAAGTTGCTTCGCAAATGACAGAAAACGAATCCTTTTTTAAATAAGGTTTCTGTTTGTCTGCTTCCGTATCCGTAGTTCCGTATTGAGGTCAGTGCGTGCGTTCCGTAATAATCAGACAATCTTGCTTGCCAGTGTCAGTCGAACGCTAACATATGTAGTTAAAAAAATCCAGTCAAGTCAGAAAAAATGGTGGTGGTTTTCTTCAAAACATTCGAAACACTCGGTCAAATTAGGTACGATATCACACACAACATCATTAGTTACACTTTGTGCTAAGACCTCAATTTGTGAAAATAAATACCATCGATAGGTACATTTATTATTGTGTAACTAACTAACCCCCGGTTTCTGAAAACTTGATCAATCAACAGTAATCGGTCGTCAAGTCACTTGTTATCTCTAAGTTATTTAAAGTAGAAGCTGTAATAGCAAGTGACTTGACAGCAGATTAGTCAAAGAGAATGTAAAACTACGAGAAGATTAGTGTTGATCGAAATTTCAGAAACCGGGGGTTAAGTTAGAGTAGCATTAAAAAAGCTTCGAAAAATGTCAGAAAGAAAACGAATCCCTAACGTACCTATTTGCCCCGGCGTCGGACGTCGTCGCGCTGGTTTGCGCTGCGGCTTAAATTAACTCAATAAAATAATTAAATTATTCTGAAGTCTTGAAAGATCACTCTGAACTGAACACACCACCAGGGTTGGTAAGTAATTACCCCCACTAAGTAGACAATAGTGCGCGTCGCGTCAACCAAAAAGAACGCTAGAAAACAGTGGAGGCGATGTGTTGAAAAAAATACTCGCGCCATCACACTCCCTCCCCCGCTTTCCGGCGTTCTTTTTGCGTGACGCGCACTACCTACGTAATTACGTAGGTAGGTATAGTGCGAGTCAAAAAAAGAGGATTACGCGCGTAAGTAGGTAGGTAGTTCATTTGTGAAATGCTCAGAAATTACGCCCACTAAGACATTAGACAAGTAGACAACGCGTCTGGCTGGTGCCATTCACTTTCACTTTAAAATGTGAATAATATTCTGTTCCTTATCCATTGTTTTATTATTTCAAACTGCTCTCACTCCTTTAGCCCTAGACACCTAACCTTCGTAGAATCGACGAGTAGGTACACAAAAGAAATATTGCTGTATTTTTTCGCCGATCTTAGCGTCATCGTTTGCCAACTCAGTGTTCGCCAAGCTCTCTCGGGAAATGAGGGAGTCCAGCGCGTAATTACTTTATTTCTTGATATATTACGAAAATCGTCGTTTCGACGAATGGTTAGCTAGAAGGAATTAGGCAGTTTAGGTGTACATCTCATTTGATCTCTAAAACCAGTGCCATACCTATAATACTAGTGGCTCTGGGAGCTGTAGACCTCGCGAGCATACTAAAAGTGAGCTATTTGAGGAATGTAATGTGCAAGTGCATTTTCCGTTTTGTGATTTTTTTGATCTTTTTGATTTTTTTTGCATCATCTTGTGTAGAATGAGGTCCTTTGTGTTTCTCTCAAATTTGATTGAAAACCATCGATTGTTTGATGAGCTATCCTTGCTGAAGATCCTTATCAGATCTTCGCCAAACTTTTATGAGACCAACTTATAGTTACTACCTTTCAAATAAAAAAAGAATAATCGGAATCGGATTTCATTTGGTGGAGATATCCAGTGTATCAAATAGCCCCCTTTTTGCCCTTTTTTTTGGGGGAAGTACCCCTCCAATCAAAAATCCCCGACTACAAAAAAATTCTAATAAGTCATATAACCTGTGTACCAAGTTTCGTCCAGATCGGTTGAAAAATACGACCTGTAGAGGAGAACAGACAGACAGACAGACAGACATCCGGACAAACGCATTTTTGGCCAATGTGGAAACTGAGACGCTTCGCTCGCTTCGCTCGCTCGGTCAATTAGGTATAAAATAATTATTTCTATAGCAAAACATAACTTTAATGTTTTATTTACTAAAATAATACTTGGTTTATGTATTTAAGTAATAAAAATAACGGAAACATTTATAATTAGATACTAAATAAGGGCTCAAAATTGCTCGTCGAATCGACGTATGGTTAGGTTTAAAAGAATATATGCGAAGGTTAGGTGTCTAGGGTTAGTGTATAGACGGCAATGTAAAACCTTGATCAACGACTTGATTAGGCACCCACCCACCACCCACACCCAGCAGTCAGTCAGTGTCTGTCAGTGTGTGTTGCTGCCTTGGTCCGTGTGTGTAGGGTACGTGTCGTATCAACTTATCTCTTTCTTTGGTATCAACATTCATAATTGCTTGTTAGTGAGTAAAAAATTACCTACATTGAAAAACCATGTAGTACCTACATAATAATAATAATATGTACCTGCATTATGCTATGTTTTATTTTTAATTTTTATTGTTTGTTTGTTGAAAATGATTTTGATTTGGCTGCATTTATTTGAAACATATTATTTATGGTTTCAAAAATAGAAATGTTAACGTCGGTCACGTCTCGTCGTCGTCGCAAGTAGGTAGGTATTGGAATTGTGGGTACCTGCTACCTACTTCCACAGAATAAAAGTAGGTAGGTATGTACTATGTACATTACATACCTACACATACGTAGGTCGATTGCAAATAAATATTAGTAGGTAGATGTACAGATGTAGGTGTAGGTACCTACGCAGCAGAAGTAAACGACAGGAAGGTATGATACCTACCTACCTACCTACTAGGGAGTAGGTACCTACCTATCATGTGTTAAACTGACGAATAGGTAGGTACTGAGTATACTGACGAGATAACAATAATGCAATAACTTATTATATTTTTTTTTATCGGTA